>CM062294.1:223255985-223972194 GCA_031216915.1 Pictodentalium vernedei
AAAGAGAATTTCAACGCAATAAGTAATTTGAAAACGTTTAATTAAATAATGAAAATAAATTAATGACTAGAGCTATAACTTGAAGCCAACTTGAAACTATTTTCATGAATTTGGGGGGTGGGTACCCCCCTTGGCAAAATGGAAAAAAAAAAATTTCAGGGGGTGGGTGGGTATCAAGAGACCGGGAAAAAATATTTTTTTCAGCCTTGTGTCGGCCAATTTTTTTCCTGACTCCCCCCCCCCCCCCCCCACCCCCCCCCCCCCCCTGCATTAAGGGTATATTTTTTTTCAAAATTTCAGTCGGAGTCAATCCTCCGCCACCACCTCCCCCCCCCACCCCCCCCCCACACCCTGAGAAATTGAAAAATATATACGGACCCGACGAACGCAAAGGGGGCACCACCTTGATACCTTTCCCCAATTCAAGACTTCTATCTTCGTGATATGTGTACGGCGTAAAAATATTTGGACCAGGCATGTCAAAGTACCGCCGGTACCTGGACAAATCAACAATTGGGTGACATGTCAAAATCAGATGGCAGACATTCGCATTTAATCCGATCCAGTCTCCAACATCACAAAGACAAACATGGCATCGAACAATTATTCTGCGGCGACATCAAGTGATCATAAAGCACGAAAATCGCGTGCTTTGTGATTACTTGATGTCGCCAGCAGAATAATTTCTTTAAAGTAACAGATGACGGCGCTTTCAATGTCTTTGATGCCACGTTTAAAAAGTCAAAATGGTCGACCTTATCGAGGTCGCTGTGCAGACAGAACATGCACCTTTAAAGTGTTTTGATATTTTTATCAACAAATAAGTTGAAAGTATGTCGTGCAAGTGTGCCATACACGATTATCAGTCTGTGTACCCTCGTTCAGTCAGGAATTTCCATATAAAATAATTTTGTCCCGGTACCGGCGGGACAAACGCCTCAGTACCGGTACCGGTTGGAGCATGAGGAAACCGGCGGTATCGGTTGACATGCCTGATTTGGACCCTCCTCCCAACAGATCCATGCACTTCCCATAATATAGATTCCTGACTACCCGCCTGAGTTGGGGAAGCTAAAATTGTCATTGCACTGTAGCTGTTATAACACGATGTATAGTAAATGAAATAACATCACCGCAACGTCTGTATCTGTTATAACACGACGGATAGTAAGGGAAATAACGTCAAGGCATTATATGCAGCTGTAACAACACGATGTGTAGCACTGGAAATAACATCATTTGCACTATCAGTAGGTGTTATAGCACGACGTATATGGTAGTGCACGTCTGGCGAAAGTGGGCATGCGACTACCTCTGCCCCGGAGGAAGAGCGACAGCGCGTGTCCTCTCTTTAGCATTGAAAATGGCACCTTGTTCTCGTATTCCTCTCTAGGGACGATATAATGTATGTATAATTATAATATATATAATAATAATAACACTTTGGCCGGCCGCTGATTTGTCGCGGTTCTCGGGTGAGAAGGCCTTGGTTACCCCCGTACTCCCAACAGCCACCCTGTTCCCACGCTTCTTCTCTCCTCCCAACACTCAGAGACGAACTGCTTGATAACATCCCTTGACCAATTCTTCTCAATCTCTCCGATTAGCATATTAACCCTCTCCTTTGAGTCTCTCACTAACCACATGTCCTTCATTCTCCCATCCCACTTCCACATTATACTCCCAGTGAATTTTATTCTTTTACACTGGTATTTTGGGCATTCGAGTACAAAGTGTTCCAACTTCCAGGGTCTCCACCACGCCTAAATTATACATCTTGCACTCCTTTTCACTTTCTTTCCCAACATTTCCCCTTATCTCCAGGGACCGCGACCTCAGCTTGAACAATAGTATATATAATGTCAATACTATTGAGTTTCACAATACAATTTATGATTCGTTGTAAACTCCCGGTCTTAACTCATACCCAGAGTTGTATGTCCTTTTTGATGACCTTGCCCCTTTGCCCTCGGATGCTTCCGACGCCTTGCACTAACCTGCCTTTCTAACATTAACTTTTCTCTTTGGTTGTAAAGCTTCCTTTTCTTCGTCTGTTCCTTCACAAGAAGACATATCTGTAACTACACTCTCACATCAAAGAACGAATACATGATCACAGACCGCCCGGTTTCTTCAGTAATGGTTATGGAAGGTATAGTGTTTCACTCACAGACCTGCAAATAGATTCGAACGAAACATGTCAGGTCTTCAAAGTTGTCCTGATTCGAAATCATCAATTTTTAGTTCCTAAATTTAGAATTTCAGAGAACTGTTCCACTCTTATGAAAATGTCCAGTACATATTCCATAGAAAAAAATAAACATCATATTTATATATTTAGTACAGTTTAACCCTTTATGTTAAGTTCACATCGTGGTGAGTTTCTTGTCAGACATATACATGAACAACGCATGTTCCAGCATACAGGCTTTTGTCGCATACCTATTAATGTAAAACACGGGATTTCCACTGTTCTGCCTGCACGATAAAAAATAAAGTTGTATCGCTTAAACTGAGAAAGAACCCGTCTAAATAAATCACGTTACTATTGGTCGAATGCACTGGAGTCGAGATCGCTTGGAAATTCAAAGTTCCCCATTTAAATTACTTTACCCCGGATATTTAAACAATCAGATTCGAGTCAAAATCTACAAAATAAAAATAACATTCTGACTGCTTGTTCTTTGGCAAATACTTTCCACAGCTGGTCATATAATGATGGAGTGTGATAAACTTATTAGCTATTTAAAAACTTTTTGTTGTGTTATTCCCCACAGTTTAGCCAATATTTGAAGTTCGATCATCGTAACAGTGACACTGATCGGTGTCAAATAGTTTCGGCCAACTGAATGCCTCAAAACTTAAAAAGCAAATTAGGGTTGGTACCCCGCCAACTAACGGTGATGTCTTGTTGGCAACGAAGGAAACTCGGAAATGTGCTTTAGTTCAATTTTCGTGTAGACTGGTTGTCACATGGGAGGTGTGTGATAAATACAGAACCACACATACGTTTGAATGGGTTAAGAATTATCGCACTCGATTGCTTTGGCCCAGGATATCACCCGGGTAGAGCTGAAACGGTTAACCGACTAATCGATTATTCAATGATCAACATCTTGATCGATCCAAAAAGTAATGGATCGATTAACCGTTACTTTTGAAGTACTTATTATATGGGTTAACAGAGGATCAAACTTGCTCCAAAACAGGCAAACATTGTAATTCATTAATTACTATTTTCAATTTTTGTCTCGAAAACATAGCTTATGACCCCTCATTGGGCCGAGCTCAACGAGCTCGTTCCAATGAGGGGTCATAGTCTATGTTTTTGAGACAATAATTGAACACACAATAAATTTGAATGGAAATTTTAGTAAGTAGGCCTAGTCGGTTTTGATTGTTACGTTAGGTAAAGGGTTCATGTTGTAAATCATCAACGGTATGGCAGTTATTCAGATATCTATTTGGACAAGTGATTAATCGGTTAACCAAGGTTAATCCACGCGATTAATCGATCAAGAAAACCCCTTAACCGTTTCAGCTCTGCACAGGAGCCTTCGGCTCTCGTAATATCCAAAGCAATCTCGTGCGATAATTCACAACCCATTCAAACGTATGTGCGGTTCTGTGTATTTATTGGTCCAGATGGTGGAAGTTACAGTATCTTGGCAGTAGTTCTAATGAAGTCTTTTCTGTCCATATAGGCAGCTAAGACTTCACCAGACACCGCTGATAAGTCAAACAGTTACCCTATTTTAAGGGGGCAGAAAATAAGAATTTTCCTGACCTCTAAGGACAATTTCAGATTATGTGACAAGAATCAGATGAACGTTTTACGGGAATCAAAAGTTAATTTTCATTGCTTTACTTGCGAGAATCGATTTTAATTCTCGATTGAATTTTACGCCCTGCATCTATAGCCTCACGCGTTCTCCTGTCAACGACCCCGAGTGTTAGCATGATATTTATTAGATCCCGATGGTGGGGATTTTAGTGAATGTAACACCCACAATAAATTAACCTTTCGGAAATACTAAGTTCACACGGGATCATGAATGGTACGAGAACTAAAAGAAACGAGAAAACACCTGGCAGTGGTATCATTTTGTGACATTAAGGTATTATTGTCAGTCACGACTATAAAGCGACTGGAAGAACACAGTGGTTCATTGGTTAGTGCTCTGTAAATCTCGTCAAAATCGCTTTTTATTAATTGCTTTTTATTAATTCAGCAATCATAATTATAACCATATGTAAATAAAATCAATAGAAAATAATATTTTTTTTTATATTTCAATAATGACATGCCGATCGACAAGCCAGACCACCACGCATCATAACCCTAGCTCAAACATCAAAATCGCGACGGTTAGACCCTTACACGCGTCATTTGCGATTTATCCTTGGGCAAGACACTTCGCCCAGGTTGCATGTGTGGAAGCATGGTGACCCTGTGTTCTGTGGTGTAAGGCACGTTGTGCACTTGCCTTCACCCCCGATGCCACGTTGGAAAGTCCGACAATTCAGGCCTGGCATTCTTAAAAATGCAGGAGGGCTAAAAATCATTACTCGCATGGCCTAGAGGACCGATTAGCTCTCCTCGGGCTTACAAAACCCAAAAGTGGCAAGATGAAGTTTTACTACTAATCAATTCTGCCTCGTGGGTTTTGTACATTTTATTTGGAGCTCGGCAAGGCCCGGAGGTGTGGGAGGGGCAGTGAGGTCGTCTTACAGAGACCACTAACATAGAAACATAGAAACGATCTGAAAAAGTGTGGGCTTTAGGAATAGGCTGCTATGGCAATCATCATTTCTAAGGCCAGGAAAGCTACATGTCGTGTACGCTGCCCATATGAACACAGAAATTGAGACCCCACTAATTACACTACGAGGTGGGGTCTCAAAACCCCACCACGTGACTTCAATTTGTCTATAATTAACTTGTGTTTTTTGCAAGTGCGGTAATCAGGTTTATTCTTCCACCAAAAATAGTTTCAGTTCATTGTTGTTTAGTGATTGTTAGGTATTGCACTTAAGTATAAATTGAATACGTATGCTCCATACATGTTTTTTTGATAATAAAAAGCATTAATATGGCAGACAAACGATCAAAATATGGAGTTTGAATCGTGTCTTTAATCTCGCATGAATATGTCAAACTGTGTGATGGGATGTTCGGCTGACATCGGTTTATCTTTTGATCTCTCAGTCACCAGCTCTTAATTAGATCAAATTTTTTCACAGTCAGTGAAAAATTACTTTTACTTTTACTTGAAATATTAAAAAGATAGTTCAATATTTCAAAAAGTTATTACAAGTTATTGCGATTCCGAATGTTGTTCATCAAAATCGATTCAGAACTCGAGGAATTACGAAAAAAATAAATATTATACCGTACTGAAATCATCGATGTGAGTTAAAATTATAACTTGACCAGCACAATATCTGGACATTTCCCCGACGGTCTTTTACCTAACTGTGGCTATTGACGGAGAAGAATCATGTTACCGGTACTGAATTTTGAATAAATTGTGGATTGGGGGGAAGGGAATCCGATTTACGATTTTATGTATTTAATTATTTATTTGTTTATTGATGTTTAAGGTCATATAGTTATGCACAATGGCTAATCATGACCGTGACAGTTTTTCGGGTGGAGGAAGCCGAAGTACCCGGAGGAACCACCGAGCGAAGACGAGCAGCTGCCAGCTCCCCGACATCGTAACTCCGCACTGCAGCACAGGCAGGGTCAGATTGGTTGAAGACTTGCGTACCATCGACGTGCAGTAGGGCCAATGCCTTAGCACACGGCGTCATCGTGCCCCCATGTTGCCAATCGGGGTTAAGCGCCATGCCCAAGGACACAACGCGTGAGTCCGAATTGATTAACCGGGCTCGACGTTGCTTAACTTCGGTGATCTGACGAGAACCAGTTACCGCAACGCCACCGCGCCCCCCGATATACGATTTTAAAAGTTAAGTTCAGAGTGGAATGTTAAAATGTACATGTTGAGAGTGGAATTAACACAAATAAACTACATTAACGAAAAAGGAATCCGTGTATTGAAGCGCCTGCATGCACTATAGCAAGGGAAACTAGCCAAGATGGGGGGGGGGGGGGGGGGGATAGATGGGCAAGCAATCAATAATATAGGCCTATTTGTGCGTGTGGGTTTATGGGAGTCTGGGGTCCAATTGCCTCGTTTCGGGGATGGGTGGGGGGGGGGGGACTATTTTCTTCACAATTTAGGAGTGGTATGGATGGCTGAATCTTACACTGCCAATCCACTGAAATTTCTGATGTGCGAGCTGCGCCAGAAAATCTCCGATAGAGGAATTAAAATCTCCTGTTTGAAAGACTTATTTAATTTTTGGGGTTTCAAGACACCTGTGCGGGACAAAACCAAAAAATTATAATACGAAATTTCGGGGCATGTTTGAGCTAGGGTTATGATGCGAGGTGGTCTGGATTGTCGATCGGCATGTCATTATTGAAATATAAAAAAAAATATTATTTTCTATTGATTTTATTTACATATGGTTATAATTATGATTGCTGAATTAATAAAAAGCAATTGAAAATGTTGATTTGTCTCTTATTTTTTCTCAGGCTTGTCATGTGCAGAGGTGTTAAAACAGATGTTGGTTTGAAGGACAGCTATGCGCTTTGTCGCGCACTCAAAGTTATTTCACACCTTGTGCAAGTGGTAGTTTAATCTACTATATTTAATTAATCACTTTAATCCCGACTACATTAATGTAGTAGTAGTAGAAGAATATTTTATTTAAGTGGCACATTTCAATACACATACATAATATACAAATAGTATTAACAAAATGTTTATATGAAATCCAGCCTATGGAGGCTTATGAGACACATTTTCATCAGGTCTTTTTTACAATAGTTGTCGTGTTGCCTTTTGTCGCGTGTTTACAGTTTTCCCTGTCCGATCGCGTAATTTTGTTTTGATGATGGCGAGCAAGTCTGTTCAGACGGAGGTAAGTATGGAGGTAAATACGTGTAATATCGCGGTCCAGGTCAACGGTGCCAACGGGGTAAGTATTGGTGTGCAGACAGAGGTCACTGGGAGTGTCGGTCAGAGCCGGGTTGGTGGGGCCACCGATGGCGATATTGGGCTTGAAGTTTGTAAACAGTGTTCTATGATGTATGGGGACTGTCGTTCGATGGGATATGGAGAGGTATGTGCAAACTGTCAGGAAATCCTCCGCCTACTTGAGACAATTGTTAAGTTTGAGGGGGAGATTGCTGAGCTGAAGGGAAAACTTGGTAGGGCGGGGCTGTCTGGAGTTACGCCTGTGAAAGTAGCTTTCCGAGAAGGATGGATGGTTGTCGGTGGTTCCAAGAGGAAACATAGGGGTAGAACCTTTGATGTGAATGAGGTAGGTGATGAGGTGGGGGCTGCTAGAAAAGTACGTAGGACAGATGAGGGGGGCCCAGGCCGGAGCAATGCTGTAAAGCGTTTGGCGTGGACTATCAAAAGTGGTAGGAAAGGGGGGCCAGAGAAGCAGGTAGATAGGGGTGTAAAGCCCAAAGGCAGTGGGGAGTGCAGCACCAGAAACAGATTTGATGTGCTCGATTCGGAAGAGTCAGAGGAGGGGATGGAGGTAGTTGCAACAGATAGTAGCTTGGGGTCTAGGCCAGGAAAAAGGAGGAGGGATCCGGGAGAAGATCAGGGGAGTAGTCCAGGTAGTTCAGGGCCTGGAAAGAGACGGAGGGACAAGGATAGGAGTAATCCTAGGTCAAAGATACCGATACCGATAGTGATTCCGAGTGGGGCTGTTGGAGAGGAAGAGGACGCTGTAAACAATAGGAGACTAGAGGAGATAAATAGGGCGAGGGCCAAAAGTAAGTTGGTGGTTGCGGGAAGTAGCATAGTTCGGGGGATCGACAAGGTTGTCTGTGGTCCGGACAGTAAAAATAGAACAGTTCTGTGCTTTCCGGGGGCTAAAGTGGAGGACCTGAGGGATAGAGTGGACGGTATTGTAGCTGGGTCGGGGCCTGATCCGGTAGTGGTATTACATGTGGGGTCCAATAACCTCAGGGAGAGGAAATCAGTTCGTTTGGTGGACACATACAAGGACCTAATTAGTAAGCTACTTACCAGGAATGCTCGGATCATCGTTTCAGGGGTGCTCCCCGTTATGGGTGGTGGGAATGAGAGGAACTCGCGGATTATGGCTGGAAGAGCACTGCAAAGACTTGGGAATACATTCCATTGACCACTGGGATTCATTCTGGGGACAAGGAGAGTTGTATGGGCGAGACGGATTGCATTTAAGTAGGATGGGTGCGAAATATCAACAATGATGGACGAAGGAGACTTCGATATAATGGGTCTAAGTGAGACGTGGATACGACGGGATGAGCGGGTTGATCAGATGAAGGGTTGCGTGTGGATAGGAGCTGGGCGAACTGAGGGTCAGAAACGGGGTGGGGGTGTTGGCATCTACGCTAAAGAGGAATTACAGCCCTCATTGATTACAGATCTCACAGAAGCAAGGACTCAGATTCCAGTATCCAACGAAATAGTCTGGGCAAAAATCAAGTTAGGAAGCAGAAGTGTTGCCGTTGGTGTTGTATACTTAGCAGTGGAGGGAAGTAAGCCCGAGTGGAATGATTCAATATATACAACTCTTAGATCGAATATCACAGAGCTTGAAAGCAGAGGGTTCAGTATTGTCCTAATGGGGGACTTCAATGGGCACATCGGGGATAAGGAGGAGGGCATACAGGGAGGTGATAGGAAAATTAACACGAATGGGAGGAAGATGTTGGACCTATCAAAAGAGCTTGGTTTAAAGATCCTGAACAGGGATGCGAAATGTAAGGGTAAATGGACCTGGGAGAGGAACGATAAGAAAACAATAATTGATTATATACTCACTGACGTTAGCGTATGGAGGGAGGTTATAGATGTAGAAATAGATGGCGAGGGAAAAAATGACTTGGGTAGTGATCACAACCTGATAACAGTTAAGATTATGGGCAAAAAGACGAATAGAGACAGAAATACCTTCAAGGAAGTTTGGGGACTAAAACAAGGAGCCGACTGGAAGCAGTTTCGGGAAAAACTAAAACCAAGTCTTGAATGTATACCTAGGGATGCAAATGTCCAGAGTATTTCAGATGGCATAGTAAATAGCCTAACAGAGGCAGGGAAGGATTGTATAGGAAGGGTGAGGGTCCCAACGAGAGAGCTCGTATACAGGGTTAACGAGGGACTGAAAAAGGCTATAAAAGAAAGGAAGGTAAAATGCGCTGCTTACAGAAGAAGTAGGAAGCTTAAAGGGGTGGATAACAATGACACGAGACTAATGAAAGGAGAATATGAACTGGCACGGAAAAAGGTGAATGAGATAAAGAATAATAATAGGAAGGAGCGCAATTGCAGTCTTGCCAGAACAATAAAGAAAACGGGGGGTTCTAGCTCAAACGTATTTTGGAACTGGGTAAATAAACGGGGGGAAAGTAGTGTGCAGAGTATCAAAGTGGATGGGGAAAGTACAGAAGATAAAGGCCGTATCGCTTCAGAGTTTGTCAAGCACTGGGAAAAGATAAACGATAGGCGATGGGGCAGTGGGTCCCCACCAAAAAGAAATACACTGGTGGAGGAGAACCTATCCAATCGTGTATGTAGCGAAATAACGGCAGAAGAAGTGCGGAACGTGGTCTCGAAATTAAAAAATGGTAAAGCGGGAGGGACTGATGAAATTCCGAACGAATTCCTCAAAAATGGAGGGGAGGCACTTATTGAAGTCCTGACAAACCTTTTCAACCTGGCTCTGCGAAAGCAAAAGGTCCCCAGAGAGTGGAGGGAAAGTAAGGTGTCGTTCATACACAAAAAGGGGGATAAGGAAGTTCTAGATAACTATAGGGGGATATCAGTTAGTAGTAACATCGGAAAAGTATTCTGTAAGGTCATATACGGTAGACTTGAGGAAGTTATTGAAGAGAAAGGTTTTTTAGGAGAAATTCAAAATGGTTTCATGAAAGGTCGAAGAGTCACTGATCGCCTATTTACACTCACCCAACTGATAGAATCAACAAAGGCTGAAAAGAAAAAGATGTTTCTGGCATTCCTAGATGTGAAAAAAGCGTACGACCGAGTGTGGAGGGAAGGTATGTGGCGAAAGCTCGAGGGCATCGGACTGGGGGTGACTTTGTGGGAATCATGAAAGCACTGTATACAGATGTGCAAAGCCAACTCAGTCTAGGGAGTATCACTACAAAACGAGTCCCTATGGATATAGGCCTCAAGCAGGGGTGTATCTTTTCACCGATTTTGTTTGCATTGTATGTTAAAGATTTAGGGGACGAACTAATTCAGAGTGAGGAGGGGGTAAATGTTGGAGACATAAAGGTACCAGGCTTATTCTTTGCGGACGACATGATGTTAATGTCTAGAACTGAACAGGGGCTAGAGAAATTGCTGGAAATTGTTGGTAGATATGGGAACACTTGGCGGCTCGAACTAAATGAAAATAAAAGCAAGGTAATACCCGTTGGACGCAAGGTAGATATGACGAAGAGATGGAGAGTGGGGGAGTTCTCAATCCCCGAAGGGAAAAGCAAACAAATCACTGTAGGAGAAACGGGAGAGTATGAGTATCTAGGGGTAAGCATAAATATAACGGGAAGAGGGGTGTACAGAAATTACTCAGCCAAACTGATTCTGAAGGGGAAAAGAATTCTGAACCAACTAAAACTTTTAGGGAAAAATAGTTTCAACAAGGTCTTTGTGGGGAAAACACTGTGGGAGAGGGTGGGTTTACCAAGTATAACGTATGGCACGGACGTGATTCCATTAAACCAAACCGTTATTAAGAAGTTGGAAAGTACTCAGAATGATGCCGGCAGATGGATAACAGGGTCGAGTAATGCTGCAGCTTTGGAAGCAGTAAGGGGGGAGCTTGGGTGGATGAAAATCAAGGACAGGGTAGATTTGGGAAAACTGTGTTACTTTAACTACTTGAGAAACCTGCCTGACAACCGGTGGTGCAAATTGATGCTCGATACCATTTGGAATTCTAATATAGATACGGGGTGGTCAAAACATGTGAGGGAACTAATGGACAATTACTCTATAGAGGTCACAAACATAGAAGTATAGGAATGAAAGAAGGCAAAAGGTTTGTCAAAGAGAGAGTCATGGAAGATTGCAATCGAAACTGGCGAGCAGGGGTTAGCGTGAAAAGATCACTGCAGGGGTTACAATATAAAGAAAAGCCAGCTTTTGAGAAGTACCTAGATGGCACCTTTGGAGGGTCACTGCTGTTCAAACTGAGATCAAGATCACTGGAGCATCGGGGAAAAATTGGGAGAGATGGAGAAAAGGGATGCCAAATGTGCCACTCTGGAGTAGTGGAGACCCTGGAACATTTTCTCTTGGAATGCCCACAGTATATACCTCAAAGAATAAAATTTACTGGAAGAATAATGCAGAAATGGGGTGAAGAAACAAAGGGTAGATGGCTGAAGGGGGACACGAGGGAGAGGGTAGGAATGCTTATTGAAGAAATTGAAAAAGAGGAAGTGAGGGACACTATTAAGCAGTTTATATCTGAATGCTGGGAGGAGAGGAGGGGAAGAGGGGGTGGGGTGCAGGGGGAATGATGGCCTTCTCTTACGAGGACCGCGACAAATCAGCGGCTGGCCAAAGAGTTATTATTATTATTCACCCACGTATTTTTACAAACACACAAGCTTAGCTATTTCGATTGATAATACAAATAACAACAATGTAGAGGAACGTTGAAAAATCTGTAAATGCAAAGAATATAAAAGTATGTACAAACCCCTTGCGAATTGGATGAAGGATATTTGTTTCATACCCCTTGCGAATTGGATGAAGGATATTTGTTTCGGTATGCAAATATCTCCCGTCCACCCCCCCCCCCCCCCCCCCCCCCTGTGAAATAATCATTAGTTTCAGTCACGAGTGAGATACTTTTTGGTATCCATTCAAAAACACTATATTTTCTTTTTACTATATCCTTTTGATAAGAATCTTTAATTGTGTAGCCCGACAAGAGTAGGACAGGAAAGAGTTTGGGCTGGTCGAGTTGACTCAATGTCGTAAACTGTTATCACTTCGATCATTAGCCGTGCGCAGTGGGCGCTTTCGTGGCGCAGGAGGCTTTTTCGCCCCCACTTCCCACCCAAGAAAAACACGGTTCATCACGTGTTGGCATGCAGCTGTAAACAAAATGTGAAATTGCGAACTTCGCGAATATTAGTTGTTTTTCTCAAGTCTTGTTTATTTATTTCCTCGATCAAATCGATCGCGCAAACACAACAGTCTAGTTTCGAAAGTGACGAGGACTTTGTACATAACCAAATGGAACTGACTGTTCTATTCCCAATTTACAATTTCAAACCACAGCAATAGTCGCCGTCTGCCTCCTCCAAATTCCAATTTTAATTTAAAATAAATTATCTACTACCAGTAACAAACGCAGTTGTCTTGCCAGTTGACGTCACAAGACAGTATTTATTAATCAGCAGAGAAACTGACATGCAAAAGCAATTAAACTAATCGTTAACGCTCGTGACCACGGTGGGTCACAGTGTTTTGAAAACTGTCCTCCACTGATCAAACACTGCGGTCCACTGGAACTCCACGGTGGAGAACACACCGCGGCGGCGTTTTTGTTTCAATCTACGTTGAACGTACTGTAATGTTAGTTATCAGAAACCAAATGAAGTTAAAAGATTAAAAAAGACTACTCATTATGTAAATATCTATGTGCAAAAAAACAAACTTATTTATGTTAATACCTATGTGCAGTGAATTATGTTTCTATAGTTTATCGCTTGTTAAAAGTTGAAACACTTGAATGAAATAAAATATATTAAAGCCAATGTTCTTGTTATTGTTGCTCTCTTGTCAATGGAGATAAGTAATTAATTGTACACGCCCACTCATAAATAGTTCCTCTATAAATATACAGCACTAATCTAAATTTAGCATCAATAACTGGGGTATTAATTGACCAGTCTCATATGGGTACTGTACACATTTCGCTCTCATTGGGCCCCATTCATTCACGAGGCTCTTGCCACTCTGAATTCAGACGTGAAGCAATCAACAGCAATCATGACACTGGAACTACCAGCAACGCTATTGAAGACCATTGCAGCTCTGGGCGTCTCTTGCCCTATCACCTGGACTGTCCAGGAGATAGGCAAGAGCGTTCATCTGTCCATGGAATTTAAGACAGACGATAACACAAGAAACACCACCCTCCTTGGGGAGAGGTAGTACCTTTAGTGAGAGGAACCCCTCTCACACTGGTCCTCACCCGAGGAGGCCCTGAAAAGGAAAAGATCAAGAGAACAAGCAGAAAGAAGAGCCCGTCTACCAAGCGCCGGGATTCCAGGCGCTTGGAGGCCTTCTTGGAAAAGAAGAGAGAGAAGAGCGAGGAAGGGAAAGAGGAGGAAACAGCTACCATTTTCTACTCCAACTCCCACGGACTCACCCATCTTGTCTACAGCCCTCCAGCTGGAGACGCCAGATGAGGACGGTCCGATGGAGACTGAGCTGGAAATGGAGGCTGTCTTCTCGCCTCTTCCCGTCCCTCTCTCGCCTCTCCCCTCTGCCCCGGAAGGGCCAGGACACAGAGCGGGATATCATCAGGGAATTAGCCGAAGAGAGGGAGATAACACGACAGAAAGACGAAGAAGAAAATGAGGCAAGGGAAAAACACCGCATCGAGATGGACCGAAAACATGAGGAAATACTAAAAATGATACAAGCACTACAACGTATGCCGGTAAAAGAAAAAAAAACAACAACAACCCTCAAGCACCACCAACACCAACAACAGAAACAGATATACTATCACCGACACAGCCACCTCCGAACAAAAAGAAATCCAAAAAACACAAACGCCGGTAGCCTCCAACCTTCCACCTTTCCTTTTCCTCCTCTAACACGATCAGACAACAGGGAAAACTAAGATACAGTAAAAGATGGGTCGAAAGGGTTTACGCCAAATCGTCCCAGCGCGCCTTCGGCGCGCTAAAACCATTCTTTTGACTTGGTACTGTACACGTAATGAGTTTTCGCCCTCCTTGTTTTTTTAAGGCGAGCAGTAGGCGGGCGAACAAATCGCTCTCCTGGAAATGCCAGGCCTGTACTCCGGCTCGCTCCACACGTAATACTGCCAGACAGGATATGACACTCGCTGTAACAATTGGTTAACCCCCAAAACAGGATCTCAAATGAGTCACGGTTTGAAGGAACTTCTAAACCGCGTTCACTAAAAGCGATCTAACTCGAGTATTACCGCGGCCCAGGTTGATTTTAGAAAACAACAGAAATATCCTATCAAATCGTGACGAATTTGAGAGTCGTACGTGATTACAAAATGACTTGGAAAAAAGAAAGAAGATTAATTCAATTCTACTTCCGAAAATCGCTAACTCACAATGTTACGATGTTTTATTGACTTCTGACGTCACCTGTTTATTAGACGTGTTGCAGACGTCATTTCCGCCGTGGACTATTTGTGGCACAGTAAATTTATAATAGGCCCACTGCAGATTCGCTGTGTTTCACGTTAATGATATGCAAGGTCAGAGATCACGTCGGGTAAACACTTCGATAGACTATCTGTCAAGACTGTCAAACAAGCGATAGAAACAAAGTGCTTCCCTTGAAGCGAGAAAATGTGCGTTTTCGATTTAATACTAATAAAGGTAGAAAAATAACATACTTCTAACGGGTCCTCCTAAATACCAGAACCGCACAGAACCCCCCAGAACCGCACAGAACCCCCCTCTAAATTACATTTGCGTAGTGTTTTACGATGAAATATGTTTATTTTATGCAATAGTCGTTAAGGGAAAGAAGAATAGAAGTAAATTCATTCTTATAGTTGCCTTTGTCTAGGCGGTTCTTACTTGGTCACCAATTTGTCCATTCCCGAACACTTTTTCCACACTGCTTTCTGTGCAGTAATTTAATTAAATAATGTTTAATCATTTAACCCTTCTAGAGTTTACATGTTGCAAACAAACATTGCAGACGTATTTTTTTTTCAAGAAAAAATGGGGAAAAAAAAACATGGGGGGGGGGGGGAGGGACTACTTTTTTTTTGGTGGGGGGGGTGACTACTTTGGGGGAAATGACTCAATTTGGGGGAAGTGACCGGGGGGAAATTTTTAGGGGGAGAGTCTTGCACCCCATGGTCTGTATCGGCATAAATTTGCTTGGCTCTTGGCTGATCGCAATCGGGCAATTTCGTGTGATTCACCCACGGAAATCTCATTGTCAGTTTATTTCTACAATTAAGTCTACAATACTTACTGTTATTGGAGACTGTGATGTAATTAATTATATGGACTGGAGCCCGATGGACTGTATCACGAAAGGACAGAGCACATCGCGCACTTTTTGACATAATACAGTCGATCGAATTCCTAACTAAAATGAAACATATTGATTGATTACAAAGACCATGGCGGATACGATAGAATATTTAAAAATCAGAATCCCTCTCCCCCACCTAATATTGATTGATTACTAGTACAAATACCGTGGCGGATACGATAGAATATTTAAAAATCAGAATCCCCCCCCCCCCCCCCCCACACCTAATATTGATTGATTACAAATACCGTGGCGGATACGATAGAATATTTAAAAATCAGAATCTACACCCCCACCCCCTCCCCCCACCCTTCGACAGAATGCAAGTATTTTTCATTTAAAATGATTTTTTCTTACTCACAAATTTGATCCAATTTTTCTCAACGTTGTTTCTACTGTGTTTCAAACGGGACAAAAACGTTATTTCCCTCAATATGTTTGGTATATAGAGATTTAATACCTGGATGTCTCGGTTTTTAAAAACCGACATCCGGGTATTAAATCTCCATATACCATACATATTGACGGAGATAACTTATAATATCAACAAATAAAGAGAAAACAATAGAGAAAGTTTTCAGTTATTCCACAGCTTATTTCCACTGGTACTGTAGAGCAATTCATAGCCCCAAGTAAATTTCAGTCTCATTGTCCCGAGATTGATAATTCCATATCCTTGTTTTCCCAGTAAATTATGTCAATGATTGGAATTTAACAAACCACAAAATCACTAGGAAATTCTCGGCTCATGGATCACTGGACTCCACCTGATGGTTCATGAGTTTAAAAAGTTGCCAATGTTAATGATGGCTTATAGCAGTTATTCGGCTTATGGACCATCCGGCATGGTTTCAGATAAATTTAAAATTAACTTATATTAATAATTTTGCATGTTATAATTTATTTTTTTTTACTAGGGCTGCTGAAGTCTTCGCCGAGCGTCATCTTTTTCTCTGACCCGGTTTTTTTTCCACCATTTGCCTCAAGAATTACAACCCTGTTTTCATCACTTGATGTAATTTTTTTAAAGTCTAATTGTTTTTTGTGCCTCATAAACTTGGCAATGTATTTTTCTCTCTCGCCGGTTTGCTTCGTTGCCCATCACTTGAGCCGGCACTGAAAACCTTTGGAACCCTTAGTTTGAACTTAGTTTGAAGTTTCCCAAACCCCACAATACTTCTTTCTACCTCTTTGTATGCACTGCGCACATCATATAGTGCTAAAACTAAATCAGTTAGTGGCTGCTTCTTCCAGTTTACTGCCATCTTAAGAACATGATTAATGCTCTCCCGCAATTATTGTTTGTCCACTGGTTTAAGTTTTTGAAACCTTTATTTTTAGGCCGTAGCGCGATTTTCACCTAGTAATTGAAAACACGGGTTCGATTGTCAATGCGATGTAAATTCTGAACAGATAAGCTTTTTGGGGGTCGCAAAGGATTTCAATCCCACATTGTCCCTGTGCGCCCCTCGGCGTGCTCAACTTTTCATTCATTCAGACAAGCCATATCATCCGGACCTCAATGCTTTTATTTTATGACATCTTTCCGCGAGTTTAGATCAAGTAATGATGAAGGCTAAAATTCTGAGTTAACTCCCCTTGACTACATTTTAAATTTCGTTGTTCAGCTGAAATGAGAGCGCATTTGGTAATAAATCATGTTTTAGTTTTCCACAGAACGCTAAAACAGTGTGGGAAATGGAATCTTTTCTTCAAAAACAATGTGTAAATGTAGCTTAGAGGAGGTTCTAGGGGAAAATCTGAGAGGTTCTGTGCGGTTCTGGTATTTAGGATAAAAATACTAAATACCAGAACCCCCCAGAACCGCCTAGACAAAGGCAACTATAAGAATGAATTTACTTCTATTCTTCTTTCCTTTAACGATTATTGCATAAAATAAACATATTTCATCGTAAAACACTGCGCAAATGTAATTTAGCAGGGGGGGTTCTGGGGGGGTTCTGTGCGGTTCAAGGGGTTCTGTGCGGTTCTGGGGGGTTCTGGTATTTAGGAGAACCGCTTCTAACACTTCATTTAACGTACAGGACAAAATAATATTGATTTTTTCGTCAAATGCATACCGCAATGAACCCCTTCCCATAAGCGTAGGCAGACTCTGCATCATGTTTTGTTTTTTTTTGTTGACGAGTGACAAAATGGCAGGTAGGTCAATCAAACGACACAAAGCGAGTGCAGAAGGCGCGATTGATAATAGAGTGGTGTTGGTGGGGGGGGGGGGGGGGGGGGTTGGGTTGGGGGGGGGGGGTCCTCGCACGACAAAATTTTGAAATCAGTTATTAAATGTAGTCTTCTGGCGGCTTTTGAGATAAACAATCACGTTATTTTTGGGCAGTCAAACTGACTTTTTAGCAGTATGTTTCAAATTTCCAAGATCATCAATGAGTATCCAATAGCCTAGGGCTATAGCAATTGACTGCACAATTCTTGAAGTGATAACTTGGTTACGTCAAATTGATTTAATAAAATTATTACTTCAAGAATCATGCAGTCCAGAATTGCAGCCGTTGGTCAAGTGCATAGCGCCATTCACGATGCAGCCCCCTTCTTAACTGTTGACACAGGAGTCAGAACCTTGGGGGAAGGGGAGTAGGTCAAAACATGGCCTGCCCGTGAAAACCGGTATTTTAATTTTTTTGTTTTGATATGCCCTTTGAAAGGAAGGACGTACCAAACAAACAAAATAAAATACAGTCTTTCGGGTCATGGCTAGAATAGTTTGTTGGGATGGGCAGGCGTAACTAAGAATCCTAGAATCCTGCCCCCCCCCCCCCCCCCCCCCCCCCCCACACACACAAGTTCCAAGCTCTGGGGATACTACTCCGGGTCTTCACCCTCTCCCCGGCCCCGGATCCATGACCAAAATGTGCATACATGGATATTGTATTACAGGACACACAGGGTGATTTTGTACTTGTCATCTAAATAGGTGGATATATATTTCCAAAATATTCTTGCCAGTCTTGTAGAAAGTTTGGGACTTAACAAGCTAATCTGCAATTTATGGACCACCATATAACTAACTTATCAGTAGTGCTCCTTAAACTGTAGATTTGCTTGGCGAGTCACAAGTTTTTTCTGGCTATCGGGTATAGCTAGTGTTTGATGCCCATGTGCGTTGTTTTGCATAAGCAAAATTCCAGCCCGCAGACCTCCGTGTGGAATTCAGAAATCACTTGACTTACAGTACGAGTCGAAATAAGTTGTAGAATAACCACTATTTAAGGAATAGTGCATGGCTTGGAGTTGACTACGCCCATATAGTGCCCAGTGAGGTGGTGTAGTTCCCGCCGCGAAGCGGAGGGAACTACACCACCTCACTCGGTACTATATGGGCGTAATCAACGACAAGACATGCACTAATCCTTATATTATATCGAACACCCATCAAGAAAAACATCTGTCCGATTTGTTAATCTATTACCAAGGTAGCAGCCCTACCAACCAGCGTTATATAGAAAAAATACCATGTAGTTTTTAAAAAACATTTTCTTCTTCCAAAACACGGCTAACTTGGATTATTGATATGAGCTGAAGACAGATTTTGAATCGGTCGGCAAGGGTAAACAAAACATTTCCCCCAAACGGAACTGTGTATTCTAGAATCGCGGAACTCGCGAATGAAAACTAAATTTGACAACGCAGTTTGATAATTTCCACACATTTGTCACACATATACATTACCGAATGGGTCAGCACGGGATACAAACTCCGAAGATTCAATTGAATTCCATTATTTATTCGTTTACTGCCCAAAACATACAATTAAATAGCGAAATAATATGAGCACCGAAACGAACGATTTTTCATATCCGGACGCGTTCTCGTGAATGTTGTACACAGGTATGGATCATTCTCTTCGAAACGAGATATGGATCATCTTCTCAAGGAATAAAATGAACGCCTCGGAAAATGTGACTTCAACAATGGAAAAGCAATACATTTTTCCACAAAGAATTCTTTCCGGGTCGTTTTGTGGATGTTGTGCCTCTGTGAATCGATATTTAACTTTAGCCTGATTAGTTTTATTCGCCCAGTATGAAAAGAAAACTGATATAGTAGTGTGCTACAAATAGAAAACGTGTAGTGCCTGGGTGTAGTGCCTGGTCAGTTCTGTGGATGCAAACTACACGAAATAGGGTATCATCTTTCAGCCAATCAGAATGCAAGGAAGTCACGTGAGATATAATATAAACTACTAGTATGCATCCTCAACTACACCAATAGCACAAGTACCTGACGTCATTTTCGGAAAGCTCTCACAGAAAATTTTCTGGAAAATGATTTCGAGTTCTTGTGCTATTGGTGTAATGGCAATGGGCTACTTTGTTCATTGTGCCTATGCTACAGCTAATTTTGATCCATTCAGTATTTGTAGACTTGAACATATGCTTCTACCTTATACCATGCATTTATACTCATATAAAGTCTTTTTTCCGACATTTCATACTTAGCTATTAAATAATTGTTCTTTTACAGATTAGTGGGAAGTGCTATTAAAAATTATTGGACTGCAGCCATAGCCACATTTCAATAGTTCGTGACTATACAACAAATTTAAAATAATCTGCACTTGCAGTACTCTGATCACAAAAAGGCAGTACAATATATTTTGTACTTTAGTTTTTAAACCTTTCTTTACCCACGGATAACATTAAAACTAGAAATTTCAATTTAAATTTTTCAAACTTACACAAAAAGCCTCGAGCAAATCGAATCATGTGACCCTCGGGGAAACAATCTTGTTCCGATGGTAGATCACATTACGTGATTTCTATACAACGTTTTAAAAAACATTTTTACCTGCTAAATTCACGAATTATGTGTTTAGTTGAAGTCAATTTGTTTGGTAAAGATTCTTATCAATCCTTTTTCCAATGTTTGAGAAAAAAAATTTAACAGTACCAGAAAGATAAATTCCCACCACTCATAGGACGGGATTTTTGGGATTTTTGGCATATCAAAGCTTCGCAACCAAAAAAATTAGTTTTCTTGAAGTAATATTCTTTCGTGGATATTATAAATTTTGAATTTCTATGCATTGGAAAATTTAATGCAATAGAAATTCCAATGCAATTAACTCTCTTAGTGGTGTGTATAAACCCCAAACATGTAAAAAAAGGGTTTCAGAATACATGTACATTACCACTCAAAGAGTCAAAATAGGTTGTAACAAAACTACAATAAATTAAGAATCCTGCTGCTTCTGCTTCTATACTGATAATACAAGAAGCTTACATCATTTTCTGGGAAGCTCTCTGTTAGAGATTCACAAGAAGGATGTCCGATTCTTGTGTTATTAGTTTAGGAAATATAACATCTATATAGTTTAGACCGGTAGTGGTTATTCTTCAACTCATTTTGACTTGTACTGTATATGGACAAAATACTATTAGACACGCGACACTGCTACTAGCAGACGATTTTCACCTTTTAGGGACCACGCCCCCTCCCAAACCTCTTCCAGCTGGAACATCTGTGTGTTATGCTTGAAAATATTTGTATGGATTGGTTGTTTGGATACTCAAGAGTTTGAATTGTCACTCAAGCTGTCATCTTTGTGTCGTTTGAGTGATCTATCTGCCGTTTTGTAACTCGTCAACAAAAAAAAACACGATGCCGAATCTGCCGTCGCTTGTGGGAAGGGCTTCATTGCGGTGGTATTCGTTTGACAAGAAAATCAATATTATTTTGTTCTGTCCATTAAATGGGGTGTTGAAAAGTATGCTATATATTTATATATTTTTTCTATCTTTATTATTGTTAAATCGAAAACGCCAAACATTTTATTTGTTTCCATCGCATGTATGACAGTCTTGACAGATAGTCTGGCCGAAGTGTTTACCCGAAGCGACCTCTGACCTTGCATATCATTTACATCAAAGATGGCGAATCGGCAATGGTCTTATCGCCTCAAACACCTTGTTCTTCCATTTCAAGTTCAAAACTGAAGAGTACTTCGTGGCTGACAATTTTCGTCACAGGAAGAGATTTATAGGTAAGTTAGCTCCCCTCGATTTCCTTTAGCCGTCAGGAAATGTAAGTCTTAGGTATGGGAATTTCATATAAAAAAATCGAAATGTAAGCGAATTTGTATCATCGATGTGCGCATCATTTCAAAACCTTAGGGCATTTTCCAGCAGAGCAGTACAAGAATACGGAAGGTGACTTTCTACAAGTTTTTTCCTAATCCGTTTCAACGTTCGACTATTATTCTCTGTTTATTTCCATTTAAAAATAGGAAAACAGCATTTCCACCCTTTTTTGATGTTCTGTAACTTTTTCTGTTCATTTTATCAACAGCGTGCTCATCGTGACATATAATACAGACACAGCCCTTTCCATTAATCCAAGTATAGGAAGGGAGATCTGCGATTTTTTTCTGGGAAGAGTAAAAAACTTGCGAAGTACTGCAAAAATACATTCGCTAGACAAAGAGTCAAAGTGAACACGAGTGTTGGGAGGTAATACTGATAGGTATTCGTAACGACGGATTATCTATGAAGTAGTTCCGGACGAAATGGTTTCACGCGCCGAAGGAGCGCAGGGACGGTATGGGGAGCAAGCCCCTTTCGACCCTCAGTGACTGTATATTATTGGTTGACACATGTCTAGGCGTGTTGAAGGAGGAAAAGGTCCCGGTACTTGGCAGGTGTCTCCTGTTGCGATCTGGCCTCGTTGGCTGATGGAAGTAGTTCCTTCTAATTACCATAGCTTTATGTCATAGGTGTTGTCTCAACAATTACGTGCTTCTTAATTGGGCATTCCTCTAATAATTTCAAGGGAGATAAATTTATCAGAAGTTGATTTTCATGAAGATGGAAGTCAGGGATGGCTTCACCATGTAGCATTTTGATTGTATCGGCTTTCCCAAGTTTGTCTCAAATAATCACACTGCTGTATGGTTGGTGATGAGCTTTACTCTGACAGAGAGCATGCATTGCCTCCCTCTCCCAAATTTGCTTTCTGTTGGATCCATTTTCCAATTCGCAGTTTGTTATTATTGTGTTATCTCTGTTTTTTTGTACTTTCTATATTGTTTGGTTGGAAATAAAATATTGTCAATCAATCAAACTAGGGTCTCGTATACATTTGGGAAATTTGGAAATCTTGAATACGGATGAATAAGGTATTGTAAGTTGAATATGTTGGATTTATTTTTTGCCCAGTCGACCACTCCCCGAACACTTTTCATTCTCCCGTAGTTTTTCTGCCGCTCCCCATTCCAACTTTTTATTGAAAAATATTACTTCAAAATGTAGCTTATGGCCGTTCAATTGAATGAGCGTGTGAAGCTCGTTTCAGTCAGGGATCGCAACCTTCTTCTGACCCTATTCTCCCCATTTTGTTCCATTACATCATCAGCCTTGAGATCTTAAATATTCCCAGGATAAGTCTTTTACTGTCGCCTCTTTCAGTTGACAAAACACGTCGCAGATCACCAAACCGTACTCAGCTAATTTATATCCCCCACCGACGCTTTGTCCAGATTCATATATTCGCCAATGCAGTTATTTGTCTCCAAGTATTGACATATTTATTTTACGCTAGAGCGTGACCCTCTATTTAAGGACTATTGTGACGGGCGTATATCTAGTATCTAATAGTTACTGTCACCTCAAACCCCTGCCTTATATCGTCATGAAAATCGACTTTCGATAAAGTTATCGCTCTTGAAATTATTAGAGAGAGGTCCAATTAAGATCATGTAATTGTTGAGAAAATACCTATGACATCAGTATGCCTTTGTTACTTTTAATGATTGAAAACAAAAGACAGCTCTCGGAGCTGTCTGTTGTTTTCGTTCATTAAAAGACACAAATGAGAACATGGCTTTTTATAGCACGCTAATTGGAAGCAACTAGTTCAGAGTTAATTCGTCATTAAGAATTTCTGTCAGTATCACACCTCCCTACACTAAATACCAATTTGGCTCTTTGTTTAGCGAATATGTTTTTACAGTAGTTTGCTAGTTTTTATTCTTCCGAGGAACAAAATTAGCAAATCTCACCTCATTGACATTTATATTAATGGAAAAGGCAGTATTTGTATTATATGTCACGACGTGCACACTGTTGATATAATCAACAAAAATGGTAACAGATCATCAACAGATGGGGAAAACGCGATTTTCTTACTTTTAAATTGGTTTAAACAGAGAATAGCACTGCAATAACATCTTCATTCGGCATGTCTCGGGGGCTCATTCGTTATCGGATTGTTTTGAAACTTGGTATGCTTATTCAGGGTGACAAAGATAGGAGCTATCGAGTTTCTTTTCATTTCCATCAAAAATTTGCTGTTATTTTAAAGTTGAATTTAGTGCATTTGCGCACCAACATTCTTCTTTGATATGGCCTACAGGACGTATTTATCAAAGAATTGTTTTTTAGCTTGGTATGCTCATTAGGTGAGACCTCTTGATAAGAGCCATTGATTAGCATTCATTTCTGTGAGAAAAGGTTGCCTTTTATAATGACTTTTAAACTTAACTGCATTTGTGTATCAACATTCTTCCTTTAGCCAGCCCTATAGTTTACATTTAAAAATGCATGGATTACTCTGACGGTGTGCACAAACAATGCTGTTATGTTGAAGTTTCACCAAATAACATTGAAATCATTGATCTTCAATTTTGCCATTTCACTTATAACTTAACAAGTTCAGGTTTGTCAAGTTGAGCTGCACTGTAACTGACACTTTCATAATATGAAATTCCCACTGCTAAATTTACAAACAGCATTGGGGAATTAAGGAGAGCTAAGTTACCCGTAATTCTCTTCCAATGACCGCTTACCCGGAGGCCCATTGGCTGAAACATTGCTTATGCACAGGCCATATGTACAGAATTTGATAGCCTTAATATGGTCATAACGCGTGGATTAACGCACGGATCGACGTGCTATTTGTGCGCATTTCGTGACAGGACTTCTAGTTTTAACTGTACAGTTCACGGGATTTAACCCTTATATCCTCAGATTAATTTTACCTTAATAACTTCCGTATATACATGTACACTGGTACAGACAATCAGCAATGATGTAAAAACATTGTCAGGATGAATGCAGCCTACCAACAGAGTTCTTAAGAAAGTGTAAACCTGAGACAACCTTTTCAATGCAACATAAAATGGACTGCTTCTTGCTGTCTGGGGACGATTAGGTCTCATCAAGCTTACAAAAGGTAAATGCGGCAAAATGAAGTCTTACTATTCATGAATTCTGCTAAGTGGGCTTGGTACATTTTATTTGGTGCTGCTAACAAGGTAGTCTATGTGATACGGCTGCATTGCCCCACCCACACCTCCGGGCCGGGGCTAGTGTTCAACCGATTACCAAAAATGATCGCCGACCTTTTACCGGTTATTTGAGCTCACAACCGGCCGATTCCGATTGTAATACCGGTAACTACTAGATAGGTCGAGGCTCGAAAGAACTACAATAAACTGAACATTTTTCACAGTGTTAATCTTCGTTGACTGGGGTCGCAGTAAAATTACCAGTCGCGCACACTCGGCTCTCAGAGCCACGTTTACCGCCCAAGTACGGGTAACTGATAATTTTACTCCGACCTCAGTCAATGGAGTGCATCCTTCACTTTTCCGATATGAATTGGCGATTGTCGCAAGTATGCTCAATAGACCATTTTTACATAGCGCCATCTTACATCTGGGACTCGATATGCCCCCTCGAAACCAGCCATTCAGACGTATTGCTAAAAATGGCACCCACGTCTGTGAAAGATTGTTTTGCCATTGCTGGCGTTATTTTCAAACAAAATTCGATCGCGTGCTTGCCTGGCGTTGACAGTCGTTCTACAAATGAAATATTTTAGCTTTAAAGAAGCCGAAGGTACATTGTAGTTGAGAAATGTGACGAACGTCGGAATGAACATGAAGGATTGTAACACGAAAATGATAAATATGGAATATAACATCGCACAATACGCAAATTTCTAACACGCAACCATTATTCTCTTTGGGGATGAGAACAAGCGCAGATTAGGTAAATTGGATAGCAGTTCAGAACACATGTGTGCCATGCTGATAAATAAAGCCGATTTGTGGGGGCAAATGGAGTCCCAGATGTAAGATGGCGCTATGTAAAAATGGTCTATTGTGAGCTTTACATGTCGTTTAACTTGTATATCCCGTAAAGGGGCGTCTAGAGAGATTAGGAATACGAATTGTGGTTGTTTCTCAACTTTATTGAATGATTAACAATTGAACAATTGCAGAAGATAATAAAATGAGGTTAATGAATCATCACAAAAACTGAAAATGTTTGGCAAAAATCGGTTAAACCGATGTTTCAGGGGCCGTTGTCATCCAATTGCCCATAATCGGCCGATTGTGATGGCCGATTCCGATCATCGGTTGAACACCAACCTCAGCAAGGCACGGAGGTGTGGGAGAGGCAGTGTGGCCGTCATACGGAGATCACTAACACAGCAGAGATCTGAAAAAGGTGTGGGTTTTAGGAATAGGCTGTTAAGGTAATCATCATTTTCTGAGGCCAGGAGGTCTAGTTTTCGCCCTCCTTAATTTTTTAAGACGAGCAGTAGGCGAGCGAATAAATCGCTCTCCTGAAAATGCCAGGCCTGCGTGCGACAACCCCCCACTCTCACAATTTTTGCAATCGAGATATTTTCGTCTGGGTTGAAGTCTCTAGATATCGATTCGCTCTTTCTAGTAATCGCATACTTTCTTAGAAGCAAGATTGGATGCTTGAACTTGTGTCACCCGTATAGTTGGTCTATACAAATTGACGGCTGTGGTAACCTAATCAGGCTGTTGGGGGACCAGCTAGGGTTTAAGGGTTCTCTTGATCGATTAACCACATGGATGAACATTGGTTAACCGATTAGTCACTTGCCCTTATAGGTAGCTGAAAAATTGCCATACCGCTGATGATTTTTAGCATTAACCCTTTACCCAACGTAAGGGACAAAATTGGTCAGCTCTACATACAACAACCTCCATTCAGATTTTATGTTTTCAATTTTTGTCTCAAAAACATAGCTTATGATCCCTCTTTGGAACGAAGTCGTTCAACTCGTTCCAATAAGGGACCATAGCTATGTTTTTGAGACAAAAATTGAAAATTTTTAGTAATTCAAGAAACTATTTTGCAAGTGTCGTCTGCTACCCGCATTGGGTAAAGGTTAACTTTAGAATGACCGGTTCCAGCCACTGATACATGTAGTATAATGACCCGGCAAGTGAACAAGTATGTCATCACGTAACGTGCATGCTTTTCTCTGTCTCATATAACAATGTTTTCCTGTTTTGGAGCATGTTTGTTTCTTTGTTAACACAGAAAATACAGTAGTTCAAAGGTTAATCGGTCAATTACTTTTTTTGATCGATCAAGACGTTGATCACTGGTTAATCGATTAATCGGTTAACCGTTTCAACTGTAGGACCAGCACAACCATGGGTAATTTTTTTCTGACAAGTACGCCACTGGAAAACATAACTGTATACCGTTGACCACTGCAATACATACAGATTATCACCACAGTGTGTGTCTCCGGGAATTTAGATCAAGCTGAGTTGTAGGCACAGAACAGTATTTCTACGAGTTCGTTAGGGCGAGTCGAAATGCGATTCTGTGCCTACAATGGGACTTGATCAGAATTTCCGTAGCCACACACTGTGGTGATGATAAGTTTATCTCACAAAATTGACCACAAAATGTGTTATAAAACTATTTCATTAGGAACTTTTTCATTTGCCTTATCGATGGAAAGATGCAAATTGAAAAATACAATAACGTTCATTGATCTCCATATTGAGGTCAGCGGTGACGTTACACTTCAGAGAAAATTACGTCACTGGGATTCACTTTCCTGAATACTGTCTTGCGAAGTGGAGCAACCGTGTGTTTCCTCAACGTGAATTTGGTTGTTACTTTTGCACTAATTACTGGTGAATTAAATATCCCTCTTGGTGTAAAGGTTTATTATATTTTAAAATATGCCTTCGCCTCACCTAATATTGTTTTCTCTGAAGGGAAAAACTCGAAACGATCGAAAAATGATATTAATGCCGTTGTATTGGCAACAACAGAATCACGCGCTTGTATCGGGGGCCCTTGATACGGATTCGGAACAAGGGCCCAGATAGGCAGATACATTAAACTTTAATTGCGTAACAGTGCAAAAACGCCCTGATTGTGAGATTAAAATAGGAGCCACCAGTTTGCTGTAGACAATATTATATAACACTAGTGAATTATTATTGATCTCCATTACAGACACAGAAAATGGAATCACTGTTTGTTGTGGTAACACTGGTATAAAATCGATAAATCATTAACTTCTTGCAGCCTGCTAGCAGATATTCCTGCCCAGGACAGAAAATATTTGGCCACTGAAATGAGTATAATTTGAACAGGGCGCACAGGGGAAACGTACGTGCCCACCACTTTTTCCACATGCATGCATGTTGCGCGGTTACATAATGAGTTGAAATGGGCGTATACGAAGGTGCCAATGTATGGCCACTCCTGTAATATATTATTTGCAAATTCAAACAACAACTGACCAAAGATACATTTACCGATATATGACTGTTCCTTTTCTTCCACTGGGTCAGCAGTGGTGAACTTGTAAATGTGTGCCCCTCCATCTATCCAGCTTTCACAGCCTCTGATTTGGACACAATTAACCAATTTCACCCTCCCCTTTAACTCTTTGATACTTCTGTACATCTTATGACGTACGAAATCAAACAGCGCGTCGATACTTTGTGGTCATTAGTAGGTAATAATTGAGAGTACACGATCACTTGTACATGTACGTGTACAAAATACGCACACGATGCGTTCACCAACGTGGAATTCGGTGTTAAATCACACGCTTGTTCACAAAAACTGAACATGATTTTGAACTCTCCTATGTACAGTCGGTGACTCCTAGATCGCGCTTTTAGCGTTCAAATACTCGTGGTGAACGCATCGTGTGCGTGTGTTGTACATCTTCGGTTGTATCGCGTACGTGATTTTTGGTCTACGTTCGCATCGCAGATCAGACCCACCGATCCATCGTCGGCGAACGCGAGCGAAGGCAAAAGATTCTGGCTCATCATCAAAAAACAGTTTTGGGGTTTCTAAATCAGTGATTCAGAACTCTCAATTGCGTTGGTACATGATTTAGAAATCTCCCTCGTTGTTTTTCAGGCGGTCACGTTTTTGATTGATATAAATATAGGGGAGAAAAAAAAAATAAATAGTTGTTTAGAAAATTAAATATATCAAATCGAATAGATAATAAAAAAAAAAAAATACGTAAATCATGAGCGATTCTCAGACTATTAGAGCGAGGTTTCTTTTAAACATGCTGATGAGAGCATACGCAATATGCGTGAATGAAGAACTACGTCCCATCTTGTTAGAACGATGTGTCGGATGTCGGGATCATCTAGACTTCGATCACGAGGATCATTCGTGTCTGACGATGGAAAGGGAAGATATGGTCGTCATGTATTTCGAACCGGCGTTCGAACGCGTTAAATTCAACGATGTGATCACGTTTTGGAAGAGATTAGTCTTCTGTAAAAATCGAGACAGGCCCACAGATTCGGAAGAACTGAAATTGGCGCGTAGAAGTCTGACTTTAGAAGATAAGGGATGCACCAAGAAATTATTGCTGAACGAAGCATTTGTCTAAGTTTTTTTTTCGTTTATATAAAAATAAGGGAGAGTAGAAAATAAAAAAAAAAATAAATACACACATAAATTTTTTTATCTAATATTAGAAAAGAAAGAAAAAAAAACACAAAATGAGAACCAGAAATAAATTGTATCCGACGTTAGAGGACGACGAGGACGAGAAGCCGAATGGCGTCTTGCCGACGGTGCCATCACTAGAAGAAAGAGAAAGAGGTGAGAGGTATCGCATCGATCAAATCAGTAGAATCCAATTGTATCTGACTCGAGAGAGAGATTCTCGTCATTCCCTCAAGAAGAAGTATTCGCGTTTCGTGAAATTTGTCAACGGGATCGACACGACACTCATCACGATTTCCATGGGTTTACACGCGGCCGGCATCGGATTGTTGTCGACCGCGATCGGCATTCCGATCGTGCTGACCGTAGAAGGAGTGGCTCTCGCCGCCGGATTGTTCAGCACGCTCGGAAACTTTTTGAGTAGGAAATTATATCTGAAGGCTAGGAAACACGACAAGATTCGCGTCTTGGCTGACTCCAAGATCGACACGATATCCGAAATGATCTGTATGGCGTTGAAAGACGGTAGGATATCGGATGGAGAATACTTCACGATATTGAGCGAGAAAACGAAATACGATGCCATGAATGAAGCCGTGAGAATCAAGACTCGTCAGATCATCAAGGAAGAGTTGAAGGATTCTCTCATGGAAAAGGGGAGGAGAGAGGCTAGGGAGGAATTCAGTAAGATGATAGAACTCAAGGGCAGCGATTGAAAAAAAAATATATATATATAATAAGAACAGAATTTTAAAAAAAAAATATTAAATTTATATATAAAATAAAAAAAAACGAAATTAATTTAAATAACTCTTAAAAAATGTATTGCGTAAAGTGTAAGAGAGTTACCAAGATGAGTAATTCTAGAGAAGTGTGAACTAAAAACGATAGACGGATGCTTCGCGGAATTTGCGACATGTGTGGTTCTATAAAGACTAGATTCGTCATCTTGGGGCAAACCCGTAAATAGGGTGGACGCTGCCGCGTACGATCACGATCTGTGCTACGCCGGACATCCCGACACCAAGACTAGCAACGACGTCTGCGACAAAAACATGTTGGCGAGATTGAGAGGCATATCGAATCCGACCAGGAGAGAGAAGATGGAACGTTCACTGGTCAGCAATCTGATCGGTGCGAAACGTCGATTCGGATGGGGCGTTCAAAAAAAAAGCGCATCTGAAAAGAAGAAGAAACGATTATTGACGAGCGAATTGGACGAGGAGTTACACAAACCCATAGTGCGTAAATTTCGAAAGAGAATGGTGTTCGTGAAGGGTCTGGACGACATTTCGTCCGCCGACTTGGTCGACATGAGATCGTTTTCGAGGTGGAACGAGGGCGTCAAATGTCTATTGACGGTCATCGACATGTTTTCCAAATATGGTTGGATCAGAGCTTTGAAGAATAAATCGGGACCTTGCATCGCCGAGGCTCTGAAGAGCGTGTTCGACTCGTCTTCTCGAAAACCGAGTAAATTGTGGGTGGACAAGGGAAAGGAATTATACAACAAGGACGTTCGTCGATTGGTAGACCTCTACTCGATCGAAAACGAAGAGAAAGCCAGCGTGGTGGAACGTTGGAATCGAACGATGAAGGAGAAGATGCACAGATACTTCACGCCAAATTCGACCAAGAAATACATATACTCTCTGAACGGTCTGGTGAAAGATTACAACAACACGCGACACAGATCGATCAAGATGACTCCCGCGGAAGCTAGCGATCCTCGAAACGAAAAACGAGTCTACGCGAATCTATATCCCGAGAGATCTAAGATCGGGAAGAAGTCTAGAACGCCGAAATTTGCGGTCGGCGATCGAGTGAGAATCTACGCTTATAAGAAGCACTTCGAAAAGGGTTATACTCCTCGATGGACCTCGGAAATCTTCGTGATCATCAAAATATTTCACACCGATCCGGTGACTTACGAAATCGAAGCTTTGGATGGAGAAGAGATCATCGGAAAGTTTTACGAACAACAATTACAGAAGACTAAGTTTTGATGAAGAACACAAATTTTTTTTTTATTTACTCTCTTTGACATTTTCTTGTTTACACACACATATATATAAGAGAGAAAAAAAATAAATAATAAAAAATAATTAAAAACTATTTTTTTTAGATAAAGAAAAGCAAGTGAATTAAAAAACAAAAAAAACCTAAAAATCCTTTAAAATGACAAATATACTAGATATAGCACAAAGCATAGTGAAAGATGAAAGTATTCAAGAATATGAGGTTCACGAATACGAACCGGTAACCGGGACGAGTTTGAACAATGCGGGAGAGATAAGAATCAACGTCGAAACACAAGATCTATTCGTACATCCTAGCGAGAGTTACATAGTGGTGCAGGGACGTCTCACCAAGGTAGATGGGAGCGACTACGCCGACGATGACACGGTCACTCTAGCCAATAATGGCATCATGCATCTATTCAGTAACATAAAATACATGCTATCGGGACAAGAGATAGAATCTGTTTTTCATCCCGGTCAGGCCACCACGATGTTCGGACTCTTGACGTATCCTGATTTTTCGAAATCCAGAGGACTTAATCAGTTGTGGGTGAAAGACACCGTAGGTCCTACTAGTGCAGGCGCCGCCACGATATTCGACTACGTCGTCAAGACGTCCAGATCTAAAGGAACGTTTTCGTTCAGGATACCTTTGAAACACATCTTTGGATTCGCGGACGATTACAACAAGGTCTTGTACGGATTCAAACACAATCTGACGTTGATTCGAAAAGGAAACTCGACGCAATAGTGAGACTCGCCCCGACCGATGCGGGTAAGATAACTCTACACAAGATATCGTGGTTCGTTCCGCACGTGGTGCCTTCGATGAATGAGAAAACCCATCTCTACGAGATCATACAATCCAAGAGTAAATTACCCGTGGGATTTAGAATGAGACAGTGAGACACGGCTAGCATTCCTCCACGAATCACTTCGATTGGAGATTGACGGTGAAATCCGCTTCCGAGAGACCTCGTTTCATCGCGGTCGCGTTTCAGACCGATAGGGATGGGTCTCAGGAAAAGAATGCATCGCTGTTAGATCACTGCAATTTGAGAAACATGCAAGTGTTTCTGAACGCCACGAGATATCCGGCAATCGATTACAACGCGTTGTTCAACAAGAAAGATTTCTGCAGGCTGTACGGCGATGCCGCCGATTTTAGAAAGAAGTATCACGGTCTAGATGAATTGATGAGCAACCCAAACATATCTCCCGGCGAATACAAGTCAATGTATCCCATGTTCGTGTTCGACGTCAGTAAACAGAGCGAACGACTCAAGAGTAGCGTGTTAGACATTCAGATCAAGATGCAATTCGATAGGAACGTGCCGAGAAAAACCGAAGCCTTCGCCCTGGTCCTGTCGGACAGAGAATTACAATTCGAATCGGACGGAAATAAGATGTTGATCATTCGATGAGAGACAAGTGTGTGAAAAAAAAATAAAAAACAAAAAAAAATGAAAAGTAATGTGTGATTATTAAAAATAAAAAAAAAACAAAAAAAAATAAATAAAGTAATGTGATATAGAGAGATTGAACATCTCTCTATATCTCATTACTTTTTTTTTGTTTTTAATAATCACACATTATTTTTTTTTTTTTTTTTTTTTTTAATTCATTATTTTTTCCACGCATTCACTGTTTGTTCAAAGGATCCAGTTCGATCAGTAGACTCACCACGGAAGTGGCGGCTTCGGGATTATTGGTTTTCATGACGAAATTAATCCTGTCTCCGGCGTTCACTTTGAGAGGCGTGCCGAACGTGCTAACATTCGCGTGTTGATTCTCGGTCTTTTCGACGCTGTATCTCTTATCGCTCTCCACACCATTCACCATGAGATTGACGACCGCTCTGTTATTCAAATCCGAGGAAGCCAGACTCATTCGAAGGATTTCACCTCCCAGCGGCATGGGATATCCCACCTGACCGTGTTTCGATCCTCTACCTCCATTTCCGAAAGACCACTCTGCTTTTCCCTCCTCTAAGGCGTCAGACTCTTCGGCCCACACGGTGATCAATTGTCTGGCATATTTGAGTTTCTCCACCACCGAAATCAGGGTGCAGGCGTCCGTCATGTGCACGGGTTCCGGTAGATTCGTGAGCGCGTGTCCACCCATGTCTAGTTTACCTTCTATGATGTCGCCCTTTCTCCAGACCGAGTTGTCGTCCACGTACTTCCTGCTTACCACGCTGGAATCGAATTCGGGATCGTGATCGAGACCGAATAAATTGTGACCGTTCATGTTGATGCCACCCTCCATGGTTCTGCCAGATTCTTTGTTCAGGTAGAGATCGTCCACTTGCAATGTAATGTATTCTTGCGATTGTAACACGGAAGAATCCACGTAGCCCTTGTTGACCGCGGTTGAGTCCGCATCCGTGTTGTCGATCTCCGACAGATTCAATATCTCGTGGAATCCCGCATTCAGATCCGATTTCATTTCACGTCCGTCGGACTTTCTCCGTTCCAGATCTACGTAGTGTTTGGTCGCCACGTCCTTGGGATTCGTGGGAGTGGCCACGTTCGTTATCTTGTAAGAATTGGCATTCAATTCCGAGTGCATCGTTTTCGTGACGTATCTATTTCTCAGGTGTTCACTGAATCTCGCGTGAGAGTCGTCCGCGTATTTCTTGGTGACGGCATCGATGGGATCTACGGGATTCACGACGTTCACCAAACGTTTGGATTTCAGATCGAGATCGTCGGTCATAGTTTTATCCACGTAATTATCCAGCAGGATTCATTCGAAATCGGTGTTCCCCCTGTCGACATATTTTTTAGTCGCAGCATCTGCGAGATCTATCGGCTCGGGAAGATTGTAGAGCTTCTTATCGTTCATGTTCAAAGGTTCTTGTCGAGGTTCGTATCTCCGAACGTAATGCTCGTCCAAGTTGGCAACGTCGTAACCATCATCGACTTCGAACGTCTTCCTCTTCTTTCTCGGGTTGACTTTTTCGTCGTCACTTCTACCAAATTTATCGACTGTCATGTTGTTGTAGGATTTTTTTTTTTTTGTTTTTTAGAAAAAATATGTTCAAACGCAGTTTATTAAAAATGATCTATGTTATTTTATTTTTCGTTTTTTATTCGATTAAAATTTTTTTAAAAATAATTTTTTATCTTTATATATACTATAAAAAAAAAAATCTCTCTTTAATGTAAGTCATTGAGAATGTCTTGAAATTCATCTCCTTCAGACCATCTCTTGAGAACATAGAGACACAGGTGACCGCAAAACACTTGATCTGGTGATTGCACTTGATCCGTGTTGTAAAGAACCAACGATTTGTTGAAATAGTTCTTTATTTCTTTCGGCGGCGAGATTCCGTAGCTGTCGAAATAATAATTCTTCTTCTTCCCGTTCTTGAACCACGCCACCCAGTGAGTGCCTTCACCCGATAAATCATCTAGATTTAAAATTCCGCATTCCGATTGTCGAGGTCTTCTCTTCGGCAAGGCATCTCTGGAAAACACACCTAGAAAATCTTTGATTTTCAAATCTTTTGCCGCATTCAACAGATCGATGTTGGATAGGGGTTCGTTGGGTAAGACGACACCTTCTATGGATATCTTTATTTTCTTATTCATAGATGCGTATATATTTTTTTTTTATTTATTTTATTATAATTCACTAAAAATGACGTTATTTTTTTTCTATTTTTTTCTTTTTCTTTTTAAACTAACTCTATCGACTTCCACAATCTTGAATCCGTCGAATTCCTTGACTTCTATAATCTTGGATTCATCTAATTCTTCTTGATTTTCTGGAATCCTACTAACTTTCTCGATGTCACTATCGATTTCCATAATTTTGTATTCATCAAATTCCTCTTGATTTTCTGGAATCCTATCATCTACAATCGTATCTGGAATCTTATCATCTACAATCATATCTGGAATCCAATCATCCACATTCATATCTGGAATCTAATCATCCACATTCATATAGTCTCTAATTAGATCCACAGTCCAATGTCCGAGTGCCAAAGTGCTTATTTTATTGTCTAACATGAATCTCTTGTCGTCGTCGGCCGTCAGCGAAATCTTGTTGACTATTTCGGTATACAAGTCGTGATTTTCGCTTCAAATCAATTTCATAGTCTTATACACTGGACCACTTCCTAACAGACAATCTTTATACTCTTGGAAAGAGATGTTTTTCTTCACCACGCATGCTTTAACTCCTTTGCACTTCTTGATCTCTTCATCATCTTCTAGACGATAAGCATAGAGTTTGGGTCTCAAGCCCACGAATTTGACGATCTGTTTACCGCCGCTCTCGTCCTTAAATTTACCCAACACCTTCTTGTTGTCGTTCGATTGAATGTTGGACGGGTGATCGACGGGATAATTGCTCGTGTCGAACCAATCAGCCACGTCCGGAGATATGTCTCGGTAGACATCTTTCGTCTCTATCTCGTAAACTAAACTGTCCGTGTCAGTGAACAGTAGTTTGGCTTTGTCGCCAAATTTTCGTTTGACGTAATCGTAGTGAAACTCGTACATCAATCGCTTCCTGACATCTAAGATGATCGGTCCGAGATAATACGGTTTGTCGAACTTCAGGTGCGTCTTTTGCATGTGAACGGCCACTAGATTTTCGCCGAATATGGTTCGGTGTTTGTAATTGGGTTTCGCCACTAATTTTTTAGCTTTTTTCTCAGACGTGACGAGTCGAACGTCGGTTCTCTTCCTGATGTTTTCCATCGATTTGCCGTACACGCAGTTGTTCATGAGTTTGAAGAAATCTTTTTCGAAATCGTTCTCGGCTCGAGTTCTGAGATTCGTGTTGAGATCGATGTATTTTTTCATCCAAGGCTCTTCGTCGAATCGAATGATGCGATGTATGTCGACTAATTTCATCCCGTAATCGACATACTGTTTCAAATTCTCGCTGTAGACGACGTAGTTACGTTTGTTAAATAAATTGGGAATGAGTTTTTCCTCGTCTCCTTCCTTTGGTTCCATTCGTTCGGGAGCCAGCAGATAATCGTTGTGCGGATCGTGTAATTCTTCCGGATAGTTCAAATCGACTTCTAAAATGCAAGGATAGTCTCTCCATTTTTGCATCTCTTCCGGTTCCTTCACCCATTCAAAATTTCCAATCGGTAAAGGATGACTCATAGCCCAACCGTACAGATTATTGGCGTCCCAATACTGTATGTATTTAGTCGACCGTTTCAAATCGAAACCTTCTTTCATGTAGGGATTGTTAGCCTCAGAATGTCTGTGAGAGATCATCGAGACGCCACCTCTCGCAGCCCTTTCGAACATGAGCAACATGTCCACGTCGGATAATAATTCCAATTGGACTTCGGTGGTCTTCAACAGAGCATCCCATGCCAGACCGGGTGCGGTGAAATACCAAGCGGGATCCAGATCGTAATTTCGACGACAGACGTCTCAAAAATTTTCGAACACGTCTGCCAAGAGCAGAACGTCGGTCTTCAGATAGAGATCATGATAATCTCTCATGGTTTTCATATCGAATGATTTCCACACATTTTTGGCGTGTTCGTAATTCTCGTCGGAAATGTCGGATTCGTATAATTTCGAATAAAAATCATCTTTCGAAGGTAGTGCGGTGTCTTCGAATCTCTTTAGATCGTTCATGTAATCGTAAGGATAGACTCCTTTCCTCAACATGACGTCTACTCGTTCTCCGAAATGTTCGCTTGTGATTTTAAATTTATCCTTGCTCATGTTATCAACTAATTTTTCCAGAGCGGTCAACATGAATTTAAAAGTGTCGATGAAACGTATGCATCTACGAATGGATTTCGTTTCTTCTTTCGACGTATTTCCGTCGATTACTCTTTTCCTCTCCATGAGCTTCCATTTCGTGAAGGAAATGTATCTTTCTTCGCTGTTCGCGATGCAATTTAATTCTTCGTGCGAGGTGCCGAGATTTTTCATGAACAGATGACTGTCGTAACCCGAGAGATTGTGAAACATCACTGGATAGAAAGCGGCATCTCGATATTTTAAATTACACTTGCTGTGAGCCGGACCGCGATACAGACCCGTGTAATGATCGTGGTCTCTGACCTTCTTATTTTCCTCCAAATTCTCGTCGAACGATTGTCTGCATATGTGACATTCGGTGGCTCTGTTATTTTCGTCCTGCTGCTCTCGCGTGATGATCATTTTCGCCGGAGTTTTGAATTTGTCGTATAACATTTGAATTTTCGATTCTAACTCTTCCACGAACCTTTGAGCCACGTTGTCATCTTCGCGCTGTTTTTCGTGTAGGTGAAGGGACCCATGTCGTGTTGCGAGTCGAAAGCGCATTTCACGTAAATGCAATAGCCCGAAGGTATGTGTTTTTGATATCTTTCGACGTAACTTTGAAGAGCATTGGGTTGACAGGAACTCATTTTCGCGGTGAAACATTCGAAATCGGCGTACACGACGAATGGTACTTTTAACCTTCTGTTGTGATTTTCAAACTTCACGATGGTGTTGGGTTTGGGCATTTCGACGGCGACACCTTGATTTTCGTTGCAATATTCCTGATGTTTTGCCAACGAGTCTTCGCTGTGAAACACGTTCATGCAGTTGCAACATAAAGATATCTTTCCGTTATGATTATTATTTTGTCTCGACAGTAATCGGCTTGGATGTTTAACCCAACAATAATGACGATTGTCCCCATTCGAAATCGATAATAAAATAATCGTCTTTTCTCTTCCGTGATACGAAGTCCGTCTGAGAGGATAGATCTTTTGATTTTCGTCGTCGTATCCCAGGACGTTCACCGCTACGGTGGGATTTTGAACCTCGAAACGTTCGATGTGTTTTAACTTTGTTGGAAAAGTCACTCCGGTCCAATCGAGATTTTTAGAAGTTTCCTCGTAATGAGAAACTCTATCGGTGTGTATTTCGACAGGGTATAAAGTGGAGGTGACGGCCCATTTAAAACACTGATCATCTTTATTTCTCACGTTGACCACGGCGTGTTTCTTAGCCAAGAAATACGGTAATTCCAAGTAGGAAGATCCTTTCAACGGTTCGTTTTTAGTCATGTGAATTTCGAGTTTCAACACCTCGTCGAACGTCCAATTACTACCTTCATTTTGATAATTCGCGAGAGACGTCAACATCTTGTCTTTCATCTTTTTGAAAACGTCTGATAGATCTGAACCTCGAAATACGGGTTCGACGTTAGATCTGAAATATGCATTTTTCACGATGCTCTCGCCGGACTTCACGTCGATTTTATTCATTATGCAATGGAGTATCATGTTAATTTTTAATCCCAAGTTCATGTATTCGCGAAACAAATCCAATACTTTTTTCTTCACCCGTTCCATGAACAATTTCGAATCGACTTCGATGAGGGAAACACATCGAAAGTTTTAAAAATGTCTTCGATCGCCCTCTCCCATTCTACAGGTTTCGATTGGAATAGTTCTGCAACGAGTCATCTTACATATTCTTCTCCTTTCTCTTCGTCGATTGCTCGTTGAATTTCGCTCGATATATCTCGTTTGTCTTGAATCTGAAGTGCATCACTCGTTTTCGTTTTAGTTTTTCTTTTCTTTTCTTTGGAAACTTGATGTTTTTCAACGGCTTTTCGTTTAGTCGTCTTCTTATTTTTCACAACCGATGCATCTTTTGACGTCGTTGCTATCGACATTTCGTTTGCCTTTCTAGCGTTTTGCAAATATTCTTGTATGACTTCAATTTTTTTTGATTTAGTTCTATGCTTTCTGAAATCTGAAATTTGTAATAGATTACAAATCTCGTTTAACTGAGGTATGGTTTTCTCATTTAAATTTACCATTGTTTTATCTGTTTGCTTCATTTGTAAGAATATTTTTTTTTTTTGAATTTTGTATTAAATAATTTGTTAAAAAAGTTTTGCTTTTTTACTCTATATATATAATAGAAAAAAAAAAAAAAAAGTTAAATTTTAAAATTCAATTTTTTTTTAATACAAAATTTAAAATAAACATTATTTGTAAGAATTCATAAAAAACCAAATAATCGATCATGACAACAACACCTAAAAGATGCGGATTGAAATTGAAACGAGACGAAAAGTATGAGAAATCCAGTTTTAATATCTATACATTCCAACCACACGATCCCATCGAATTGAATGAGGTCGAGATGGTGGACTTAGAGCGCTACTACCACAAATATCGAATGTGTTTGAAAGTGAATGAAGCCACGCTCGATTTGTTTTATGAGTACCAAAGTGAACTGTTGATTAATATCATCGTCGCCGAAGACAGAGAATTCGACAGGGGTGATTTATTGTTGTCCTATGGAGGTTACATATATCCAATAATCTCACCCGAACTCATGAAGAAATCGGGTGGTGAGAGCGCATTCGCCTATGAAAAAAAACTCAAAAGAGTAAAGATGAACATTCACACCATTTTCGTATGTGGAAAAATGACGAATGTCAACTTGCTAATAACGGACTTGGAAATATAAACAATAGAGAGATTGAAATTAAAAAAATTTAACTTTTTATATATATAAAGAGAAAAAAAAACTTTTACTAAAAAAATTTTACATTAAAGAAAATTAAAAATTAAAAGAACAACTTTTTTATATATATATAAAGAGCAAAAAAAATAACAAACATTTTTTTTTTAACAAATTATTATTTAAATACAAAATTTAAAATATACATTATTGCAAGAATTCGTAAAAAACAAAAAAAACAATCAATCATGAAGACAACAACACCTAAAAGCATGAAGACAACAACACCTAAAAGATGCGAATTGAAATTGAAACGAGTCGAAACGTATAAGAAATTCGGTCATAAAATCTATAGATTACAACAACACGATCCCATCGAATTGAACGATGTCGAGATGAAGGGCTTAGAGCACAAATACGAGAAATATAAGATGCCTCTGAAATTGGACGAAGCTGCGCTCGATTTGATTTACGAGTATCAAAGCGATCTGCAGAACATCGTCATCGCCGAAGATAGAGAATTCGACAAGGACGATTTGTCGTTGCCCTATGGAAATTACATATTTCCAAACATCTCATTCGAACTCGTGAAGAAATTGGGTGGTGAGAGCGAGTTGACCGATGTAAAAAAACTCAAAAGAGTAAAGATAAACATTCAACACGTTTTCAAAAAAGGAGTAGACACGAGCGTCAACATGCTAATAACAGACTTGGAAATATAAACAATAGAGTGATTGATTTTTAGCGATGAAAAAAAAAAAAAAAAAGTAATGAGATCATCTTTAGATCTAATTTACTTTTTCTTTTTTCTTTTTTTTTGTTTTCCTTCTTCTTCACTATCATCATGATATATTATAATAACGTTTCCCTTTCTCTCAAATTTCAGCGTCGATTCTTCTTCTTTTCCGTTTTTTCTTTTTCTTTGTGATGTGATACGTTCATGGTAACATTTTTGTTTATCCGAATCATAATTATGAACGAATGTTGTGCATCTCTTGGTAACACTCTCTTCAGAAGGTAGTGGTGACCATGGAAAGCATCGTCTCATTCCCAACTGTATATCCCGCACTTTATCTATCTCTTTCCTCAGATATCCATCATTAGCGTCTAACCATTTTTTTATTTCTTCGCTCTCTGGCTCGCGATGTTCGTCATTATCGTCAAATTGTTTCTCCACCTTTTCATCCAGGTGATAAATTTGTTTCTCCACCTTTTCACCCATTTTAAATATATTATTTTATACTTTCTATGATTTTATATATTTTATATAATTTTATATTTATAATAACATATTCAAAATCGGTATGTTCTTAAATGGCGAATTCTCACCGAGCAACAAACCCTTGCCGTATCGCTCGACGTTCCGTCCACTCTTCAGAAAGAGACCGTTTCCTCTCAGAGAGTTGCCACCTCTAACGGGTTCTAGATACAATCCTTTACCGCTGTCGTCCACGTGAACGCGACACACGGCTCCTCCCTTCTTCAAAAACAGTCCGTCGCCACCTATTAATTTCTCAACTCCCGAACTAGCGAGTCCTGTGAGAGCTCCCACGCCGAGAGTCTTTCCGAGAAAGGGTAGCACCTTTGCGGCGAAGGGTAATGCTTTTGCGGCGATTCCTACCAATAGCGGTAGGAAACCGCCTTTCATTCTCAAATTGTATCTCAATTGAGCGGGACTCAATCTCACCGCCAACCCTCTTCCATCGCGAATCACTTTCTCCGTCCTTTTGATTTGACTTCTGGTCCAGGCGATCGAATCCTGTCCGCCTCTCGTCAGATCTTTGTGAGTGAATTTGAATCTCACCGCCTCGCCTCGAGTTGTTAATGCTCTCTTAAGGTTCTTCCTCTGTCCTGCGGATATGTTCACATTTTTAACCACGTATTGTGTCATAATTCTGTTTTTTGTTTTTTTTTAAATATATTTACTTCAATTGTTTCTTGTTTAATAATTATATTAAAATAATTTTGTAAAAATTAATATTACTGTTTATTTTATTTTTGTTACCTATATATATATATATATAATATTTTTTTTTTTTCCTTTTTATATTTCTCTTATGTGAAATCGTATCGTCACTCTCTCTCCGCGAAGATCTAACAGTTCACCATTTTGATCCGTCAACGTGGTTTTGAGACTATACAACATGTCTAAAATCACTGGTAGATAAACTAAATTTTGAGGTCGCTCCACGATCTTATAACCCGGCGACACGTTTGGAAAGAAGGAATAGATCGTTGGCTGAGCGCTACCATTCACGTAGCTTCCGGCAATCACGTCCACGTTCACCAGAATGCTATTGACAGCGAGAATGTCGACCGTATTTTCAGATGCCGCGTGGCCTTGATACATCTTTCGATCGAATCCCAACATCTTGCCTATAGAATCGTCCGTGTTGAAATCCAAACGAAAATTATCTTCCAAATCCAACATCGTCTGTAAGGTATTAGGATTGGGAGCGAGTCTGATCTTGTTGCTTCCCTTTCCATCCGTCTTCATTCGCGTCTGAATGTAATGGTTCAAATCGTCTATGTCGTAGCTCCCTTTGGGAATTCGAATCTCCAACCAATCCACTCCGTCGGAATACTTGAACGAGTTATTCTTTTCGGTGACGTTGGGAAAGGAATAATAAGTCTCCAGATTCACCAACGCCATCTCGTAACTTTTCTCTCTGTTCAATTCGATGGAAGGTTCGAATTTCGTAGCGAATCGAGTCGAATCACCACTCACCACGATTTGAATGGATTGTTTCGCAGCCGTATTCTCGGCTATCCGTTCTAACAATTCTCCATGTTGGAACATTATATCTTAATTTTATTTTTTATTTTTTTTTATTATTCAAAACTAATTATTTGAAAGATTTATTATTTTTCTAATTTTTTTTTACTTTCACGCTCTATCTTATTATTATCATCACCATCGGGAACATAAAACTTGTCGAATCCGCACCGATATTTTCCGCGATTAAATTCGCTCGTCAAATCGATCAAGACGAAATTGTAAAGTCCACCATCCCAAACCCTCTTGCAGAATCTCCTGAATTCGACAGCGCTCATGTCGTTTGCGACGTGATCGCCGTAGATGTGATTGAGATTCTTGAGATCTTGGCGAAAGAGACACAGAAAATTAGCGTTCTCCCTTATCGTCTGTCTGGGCAATCGAAAATAATTCTGCGACAGGTAGAAACAGTCCACGTTGCTGTGTCGACCCCTAACGTAATACGATTCGCATCGGTTGTGTCTCTCCAAAACCAGATCGTCGAAAATCATGAGATTCTTATCTTCCGATTTCAGTTCCCTAGGATCCGGAACGTCGCTAGCATTCTCATAATATTGACAGTCGATGTTCGAAGATGCATTTCTCTTCATCAGCTCCGTCGCCGCGCCGTCCAAAATGGTCGAGAGCGGAGCTCCGCACTTGTCGAATTCCTCTCTACTGTCAAAGATTCTGGCTATGACGTCCTTGGGCAATCTGCGATCCATGCACTCTCGAAGCAATCTGTATTCGGGTTGAAACAAGCTCTTGCCAAACACGAACAATCTGTCGTAATCCAACCAGTCGGGTCGGGACAACAGATTCATCAACAGATTGGTCTTTCCACAATTCGATTTTCCCACTATCAAACCTCTTATGCTCTTGGGAAAGTACTCGTTATTCGACCTCTTGGTCTCGGCGTCATTCCAAGACATATCTTTAATGTTCATCTTTTGTTTTTATTTTATTTTTTTTTTGTCTGTTATTTTAGATTCTTTTCAAACACAAATTTTTTATGTTTTTTCAAACTCTGTTTTTAATGTTGTTATTATTATTATTATTTTGTTTATATCTTGTGTTTCTTGACTTTATTCAACGAACGCTTAACAGGGTTTGCAAATTTCCAACACACAGACACTCTTCGTTCAGATCGAGTTTTTATTACGAGAATCGAGCGATTCGATCGCTCGATCAGCTGAGTGTTTTTTTTTTTTGAGAATTTTCTCATAGTGGTGGAATTCTCAAAAAAAAAAACCAAAACTCAATTTTTATCCATCCCATCAACAGAAAACATCAATGTCTATAATACAGGCTATATATTCACAATCGACTCTGTTTGAACAAAACACCTCAATTACGATAACGTGTGTTAGTTGCTTACTTCAGGAAGACGTGACTGGGTTTGCAAATTTCCAAACACACAGACACTCTTCGTTCAGATCGAGTTTTTATTACGAGAATCGAGCGATTCGATCGCTCGATCAGCTGAGTGGCTTTTTTGAGAATTTTCCCATAGTGGTGGAATTCTCAAAAAAAAAAACCAAAACTCAATTTTTATCCATCCCATCAACAGAAAACATCAATGTCTATAATACAGGCTATATATTCACAATCGACTCTTTTTGAACAAAAAAACCCACCGCCTCAAAAACAACGAGGGAGATTTCTAAATCATGTACCAACCCAATTGAGAGTTCTGAATCACTGATTTAGAAACCCCAAAACTGTTTTTTGATGATGAGCCAGAATCTTTTGCCTTCGCTCGCGTTCGCCGACGATGGATCGGTGGGTCTGATCTGCGATGCGAACGTAGACCAAAAATCACGTACACGATACAACCGAAGATGTACAACACACGCACACGATGCGTTTACCGCGAGTATTTGAACGCTAAAAGCGCGATCTAGGAGTCACTGACTGTACATAGGAGAGTTCAAAATCATGTACAGTTTTTGTGAACAAGCGTGTGATTTAACACCGAATTCCACGTTGGTGAACGCATCGTGTGCGTATTTTGTACACGTACATGTACAAGTGATCGTGTACTCTCAATTATTACCTACTGTCATTTGTTTTGTTATTATTTTTCGATTTTTTAAAGTTTTAACTTCACTTCCCATTTCCTCCCGACAACCGTTTCGCAACTTAAAATACTAATATAATCCTGCTGTCAAGACTTCTTAACTGGTTAAGTGCTAGAAGCCACTATCAGGGCTTTCAAAAATGAGGATACCAGAGCAAAAGCCAACAATTCCCTTGCTTATATTTCATATTCAGTCAAACACAAATTGGATACCAGAACAAAAGCCAAAACTTCCCTTGCTTATATTTCATATTCAAACACAAATAATATTTGTTTACATCAATGTGTTTTATTACAAATTATTGGAGAGTGCCCACATAATAAAACAAGTTTTGAATAATAAATTCAGACCACCAAAAGTAATCTAGCCCTCAACCAGAGGGGTGAATACAACGAAATGATGTACATTTCTTCCTGTTAGCGCTTTCACCGCCCTTTGAGCGGATCTTATATATTTATATAACAGTGGCGAGGTATGTGCCTAAGTGACCTAGCCTAGGAATGCAATACACAGATCTATGTGTGGGAGACTAACACATCTCTAGATTGATAAAAATGCACCTTTCAGCTGCATAATTAACAAGATTTTCTACCGTATGGAAACTGGTTAAATGCGTAGCAGAAATGTGCACGTTTCTCTACTTTAATGGCCGGGGAAGAGACAAATAAATCTCTTGGAGAATCTTCATTGACCTCTGAGAAGTAAAGAGTCTGGACTACCCCCTTCTACTAATTCCCATTATCACGAGAGGCCGCTTTTCCGGCCCAGAAACACGATACGTCATAATTTCATTAAATAGGATAGCTGCTATATATATATAAGTGAATGGGTAAGGTAGACCAATAAATATTTTCAACGTGCAACCCCAGGGCCGCACGTTGAACATACTAGTTGGACTACTCTCAAATAATGAATATGGACTCTTCCAATTGTTACCATTGTACTGACATGAAAGATACCACAGTGTTGAAAGTAGAGCTGTAGGTTAACCGAAACCGAACCGAGGTTTTTAGTTTTTTTAAAAAACCGAAACCGTCGACATCCCGTAATCTAAGGTTTTTCGGTTTTTTTTTAAATACTCTCTTGCTGCAGAAATTCACAGAATGTAGCCATCCCAGAGTAGTGAGAGTACCCAGACACTGCCAATGGCAGTGTCAGGGTACTCTCACTACTCTGGGAAGGCTACATTCTGTGAATTTCCGACGTTTCAGTTTAGTTGTGTTTGCAGCTTTCCTCAAGTTGCGTGTAGGTGTCAGACCTCGAAAAATGGCCAAGCACAATAAAAGTTCTGTATATTTAGGTAATTATTATATTGGCCTTCCTGATTCTTCATGTACATGTATTATAGCTTATTTCGGGCATTCATTGAGTTTCACTCAATTTCACTACCATTCAGTTATGACTCCGGACATTAGAATGCGTTTTATTGAATTTTACTTGGCCTCATGAACAAACCGAAAACTGAACCGAACCGAGGTTTTACTCCACCTGAAAAACCAAAACCGAAACCGAACAAGAAATTTAAAAACCTACAGCTCTAGTTGAAAGGGTTAATATTGCAATGACGGGAACCCCAAAAATGAAATATTATAAAAGTTTCAAGTGACTGCACTTGAGTTGGGAGGGACAACCATACCGCACTATCTCGTCGTGTAATATTTTTAACAACAGTGTGCAATGAGTGTTGGTGTCTCTCTCTCTCTCTCTCTCTCTCTCTCTCTCTCTCACCAAAGACGTCAGACAAAATGTTGGTTCAAGTATTTACACATACGTTAGGAGGATTTGTGTGTGTGTGTGTGGGGGGGGGGGGGGTTGAAGGAGGTACCCCCCCCTAAGAAGAATTTAGAAGGTTGGTTTCAGATCCGCCGCCGGGAATCGAACTCTCGGCAATCTCGCCTGGCAATGACGAGACCAATACCCAAACCGCAATCTTGACCACCGTACATCGTCAAAAACGATGGCTGGAATCTAGCTTTTTAGGTGGCGTTCTTATGGTTACTTGGTTTACTTTCTTTTCGGCAGCTGCATGAAAGTGTGGAACGCGCTGGCTGCAATACAACGAAAGTGCTGTAGTTCAGACGAAGACTGGCACAGGCTGTGTTATCATCTTTTATGTACGATCAAATCATGTCCAGTCATTCAGATAATGAAACGGGAAGCCAATTTATAACCCCCAGAAAACATGCCGGCAGTAACTTGCCCAAAATATTGGAGGGCTGTAACAAACCTTTGTCCGACGACAAGGTGAAATTGCTAAACAGACAGCATTAATATTATGGCATACACTTCGAGTCACAGATAACTCACCTTTACGGATATGCACTAAAGTTTGAGGACATGCATTTTTTCTAAAACGTTATCACAAACCTAAACGCAAAATCACCAATAATGATCCACTGCAAGGATCCGCGGCAATAATCTGAAAATATGATTTAGGGAGGGTACAATTAAGTAAAAACTGCAAAATGAAACACAAAATATGAACATTCTATATATTACCATATAATTTGGAGGCATTCATGAAAGCTGTGAGTTATGCGTTTTCAAGGCCTGAACAAACCCTCACTTGAACTCGACGAGGTTTTAACAAACGTTTCACTCGATTATTGGCACCCGTCACAACTCTACCTATGGGGATCATTATATCACCTCCTTTCAAGAAAACAGCACAATGAGGGTTAAAATGGCAAGGCCTTTATCTTACAAAAAAAAACGAGGCTCTAAAGAGCCTGTAATCGCTCACCTGGCAGAACAGAAGATGAAAATGTGATTTTCCATGAGTTTTCTATGGTAACTATAAGCCGCAATTGTGGCCATGTTTGCAAACAGATCAACATTAAATGAGGACCGATAGTAGAGGGTGTCCCAGTCATCAAGCATGTGAAGTTTCAAAACTTTGGCTTTGTAGATTCAGAGGAGAAGATTTTTCAAAATCGACCAATCAGAAACAAAGAATGCCTCTGGCAGCCATGTTTTTCATCCAACAGGAACAAAATCAGAAACAGATGAAGAGGACCTCCCATAGACCATTCCTGCCAAGGTTGGTTCACATCGGCTCTGTAGTTCCAGAGAAGAAGATGAAAATGTGATTTCAGATAGTATTTCTATAGTAACTATTGCGGTCATGTTTGCAACCGATCAACATTAAATGAGGATCGTTGGAAGAGGCTGTCACATCATCAACCATGTGAAGTTTCAAAACATTTGGCTTTGTGGTTTCAGAGGAGAAGATTTTTCAAAATCTACCAATCAGAATCAAAGAATGCCTTTGGCGGCCATGTTTTCCATCCGACGGGAACAAAATGAGGATCGTAGAGTACCCCCCACCCCATAGACCATTCCGGCCAAGTTTGGTTCACATCGGCTTAGTAGTTCCAGAGAAGAAAATGAAAATGTGATTTCCCATAGGGTTCCTATAGTAACTACAAGCCGCAATTTTGGCCATGTTTGTACACAAATCAACATTAAATGAGGGTCGTTGGTAGAGAGTGTCCCAGTCATCAATAATGTGAAGCTTCAAAACATTTGGCCTTGGTAGTTTCAGAGGAGAAGATTTTTCAAAATCCACCAATCAGAATCAAAGAATGCCTCTGGTGACCATGTTTTTCACCCGGCGGGAACAAAATGAGGATCATTTGCAGAGAACCTCCCATAGACCATTCCTGCCAAGTTTGGTTCACCTTGGCTAAGTAGTTCCAGGGAAGAAGATGAATTTCTATAGGGTTTCTATGGTAACTATAAGCCGCAATTGCGGCCACGTTTGCAACCAGATCAACATTAAATGAGGATCGTTGGTAGAGGGGTCCCAGTGATCGATCATGCAAGTTTCAAAACATTTGGCTTTGTAGTTTCAGAGGAGATTTTTGAAAATCCACCACCCAGAAACAAAGAATGCCTCTGGCGACCATGTTTTTCATCCGACGGGAACAAAATGAGGATTGATTGTAGAGGACCACCCATAGACCGTTCCTGCGAAGTTTGGTTCACCCCGGCTCAGCATTTCCAGTAGTTCAGATCGCTGAACTACAGTTCCAGAGAAGATGAAAATGTGAAAGTTTACGGGCGACGGACGACGACGGACGTCAAGTGATAGCAAAAGCTCACATGGCCTTTTAGGCCAGGTGAGCTCATTAATAAATGGCTTGTTTCAGCTTGCTGTAGAAAAATAGAGTCAGTCGGTCAGAATTTTTTATTTTGCGCTCCGGGAATATCTTCGGCCTTCCTGAATACTCCATGATGCTGTCCAATAATCATTTTAGGAGCTGCTGACTCGCGATAGGAAAACAGTATTTGGTAAAACCGACATCACCCACCACTATCTGCCACCGCCGTACGAGGAGGGAAAGCTGAGATTGAGAATGAAATGTTGTGTTATAATTTGAGTCTGAAATGCTGTAAAAAGTACTTACTGCGAACGATGAACTATAAATAAATTTAATGATGCTTGGATAGTGCCATTTTTGCGAATCCTTTTAATCTAACTGGATGATCGCCCCAGCGCAGACATTTTATCAATAATGTCAGTGTCGCGAATTCACAAACCGTGAAGATAATTTATTCGATTCCTGGAAATCCGGTTCATTATAATTTTCCTGTTTCGGGGGATTTCCAGTTCATTATAAACTTCCTGATTCGAAGGCGAATTTTACGGAAGCCCATTAGCGTCACGAAAAAAATATCTTTGCGAATATTCGCAAACCTTTGCGAATATTAGCAAACATATTTGCGAATATTAGCAAACATCTTTGCACCCAGTCCGACCACAACTCCACCCCTAACACCCCATATGGTCTATTGGGTGAATTTGTTTTACTTCACACAATCATTCCAACTTATTCAGAATTAATCTTTAAGCAAAAATAATCAATCCCATAATGTTTATTTTAATTATTTATTTATTTATTTATTTATTTATTTATTTATTTATTTATTTATTTATTTATTTATTTATTGGTGATTTACGACACTTTAACAGCTCAAGTCATATCGTGTTGGTGACACTGTTACGGGTGGAGGAAGCCGGAGAACCCGGAGAGAACCACCGAGCAGACTCTTCACCTTACTAATTCTGCCGAGGCAGGGTTAGCATTGGTTGAAGGCATGTGTAGGATCAAAGTGCCAGTCGCCTTAGCATACGGCGCAACCATGTCCCAACTGAGCAATGGGGGTAACGCACGTTACCCCGGCCAGGTATCGCACTCATAAACTTCAGATCACAAGTCCTACATTCTTACCACTGAGCGACCGCGCTTCCCGTAATGACCCCACCCCACCCTACTTCCATCCAACACTCTATTGGGTCAATTGGGTGAGTTTTTAAAACTTGCTTTAATTGGAATAGGGGCCGCAACGGTAACTTCTATAGTAATAAAATAGAAGGTCGCACTCTTATTGTAATAAAGTGGTCTTTTACAAGTCCCATCTCACCCCACCTCCACGCCCAACACTCCATGGGTTCAATAATGTGAAAAAAATTTGACTTCACACTATCATCCAAACTTTTTTAAGCAAAAATAAACAGTCCTGCAACGACCCCATCCGACCCCCAACTCTACCCATCACCCTATAGGGTCTCTCTCTCTCTCTCTCTCTCTCTCTCTCTCTCTCTCTCTCTCTCTCTCTCTCTCTCTCACGTTATCATCACAGAAGTGTGTATGATTGAATAAATATGAGAGGTGTGTTGGTGGGTGGGTGTTGGAGGAACTGTGTGGGGGGGGGGGGGGGTCTGGTTTGGGTGTGTATGGGAGGTGGACTTTGGAGATCGAAGAATATTGGTATACCCCCTCCCTCACATGCCCGCTCACATAAACACTCGATCTTAACGTCTATAGATAATATTTCATCTCTTTTCGTCTACAAAATATACCTGTAATACCACAACCTGGAGTGCCTACTTTTTGGGGAAATTTCGGGAAATTTGGGTAAAATTGGGGATATTTTTCGGGCAATTTTGTAAAGCTCCCTCTGAAACAAAAACAAAACAAAAACACCGGACAACCCCCAATGGACCCAACTCTCCCGGACCGCGGGTCCATCGGTTCATTGGCCGGCTCTAGTAGTCTGGCTGTGAACGGTTCCCATCGCTTGCATCGCAGGCTGAATGTGGCTGCTTAAAACAGGCTTAAAACAGGTTGTATGTGAATAGGAAAAGGCATCCAGTGTGAAAAACTGTAGAAGCTGTGACATCAGTGACGTCATGATGGCGTTGACCGCTAAAGATCTCCACAGAGGTGAGTGACTGAACGTTGTTTGGGACTTGCGAATGACCTGTGTCCAGCCGATGAGTAGCCCCTCAGGCCTTTAAATTCTTCCGAACTAACGACGGTAAAACGCTGTGCCCAAATAAGATAATTGCGCCCAAATTATGCGGAGTTTGAAATTTTTTCCAACGTTTTGCAGTGTTTCGGCAATATATGGTTTGGCCACGTTTCCCTTATGCTTGCAATATTATAGATTAGAGCTTGGCCTACCCAAGAATCAAACAATGCAACAGATAAATAATGTTTTTAAAAAACCTTCAGAGTTCGCCATAGAAAAGCAATCGGCATCGACAGTGTCGTTTTCGACACTGTCCACGGCGATTGCTTTTCTGTGGCGAATTCTACATGATCATGCACTTAAAGCGTGGGAAATATTATATTCAGGTTTGTGACATTTCTTACTAAACGCCATACGTAATTTACATTCAAATAGACCTTTGTCTCGACACTGGGAAACTAAGAAGCCTTCTCGAGTTAGTTATCTAAACATACGTCAAAGGGTGGTGGGAGGGAACCAGTGATAATGGTGTAGACCTATAACAAGGGGTTGTAAACTAGCATTTTAAGACGGGGGGGGGGGGGGGGGGCCTAAAACGGACGCCAAGAAGAAAATGCTGGTGCTTTTTCTCCAACCATACTGGCCCCATCCATATTTGCCGTTGTGCCCAAATTAGACTGATCTAAAAGTCTGTAGCCCCTGGCCAATGTCAGTACCCTCGTGTCTGGGCACAGTGATAGCCCCTTCCGACAGTCGCTTCAGACCAAACCTTTCTTACCATATTCCTTTTCCCATGGGCCTTACTCGCGTCAGCTGTTGTGCCACCCCTCCTCCACCAGTGCAACTTTACTGTCGCTACCCCACACCATGGACTGGTTGGTCCCCTACTGGACCTCAGGAAGGTTAGGTCTCTCGGTCAGGCCACTGGGAGAGAGAAGCCCTAACCTGGTGATCGCCACTGCTTATCCCTAGTGATCATTGGGACCGAGATCAGTCTGAGAGCGCAATGAGTCGAGGCCTCGACTCATAGCGCTCATAAGACTCATAGGGGCAACTGATCACTAGTGATCGGTAGTGGCGATCACCAGTTTTCGCGTGGTGAATGCCACTTGCCACGGGAACCCATCCCGGCGACTCTCCCGGCATCCATTTCAAGGGGAACCCGGTGGCCTAGCCTTCCCTATTTGACTCGGCGACCCTATCCCACCGGCCCGACCAAGAGCGACACAGTCACCCTTCCCCTTCTTGACCTTCCCCTTCTTCCAGTGACCTGGCCGATGTATCACAGAAGCCCCCAAAGGCGACCTTACCCCAATGACCTACCTAGAGACCCTAACCTTCCAGAATGCCAGTAGAGGACCAACCGACCCAAGGTGACAGTCAAGTTGTACCGGGGAAAGTGGCACACCTGACGTGAGTAAGGCTTGTGGGAAAAGGACTAGGGTAAGGCCGGCTTGGTCTGAAGCGACTTTGGAAAGGGGATATCACAGTGCACTATACGGACAGAGTTACGAGGGTATTGACATAGGGCAGGGACTACTCAACGGCTAGACATTCGCAGGACCCGAACAACGTCCAGTCACTCACCTCTGTGGACGACCGACGTCGTTGGCGGTTAACGTCGACATGACGTCGCGCACTCACCATGACTCCGTCGACGTCATAGCTACTCTTAACAGTTTTTCACTCTTGATGCCTGACGTTTCGATTCAGATATAACATGTCCCAAGCAGCCACGCTCAGTATGCGATGCAAGCGATGCGAACCATTCACAGTCAGACGACTAGAGCCGGCCAATGAAGTGGTCGTGTTACCGATAGGAACTTGGGGAGGGGGGGAGGGGTGTCAGGGAAAAGGGGGTTCGGGGGGTCCGACACATAAGGGACGTTTCGTACGTTACATACTACTTTGAAACAGCAATATGAGCTGCTTTCAGTGTGTCCATATTTGTCTGCATGGTTTTGTTGGAAATGTTGGAAAAATAGTTCAATGTACTAAAACAATTAAATTTTCCTTGAAAAAAGTAATGTTCTTAAAGGATTAACATCCATGGTCATATCGTGTTGGATAAGCTAAAGTATCCGGAGAGAACTATTAAGCATTGGCGAGTAACTATCAGACTCTTCAACTTACCCATTTGGATTAGCAATGGGTGACAGTATGTGTCACATCAGCGTGTTCTACGGCCAAGCACACATCCCCACCTTGTCCCCAATGTCCCCGCTTCCTCCACCCTTAACACTGCCACCGGCACGATATGACTTGAACTGTGTAAGTGTCGTAAATCACCAATAAATAAATATGAGAGAGACCCTATGGGGGTGATGGGTAGCGGTGGGGTCGGATGGGGTCATTACTGGACTGTTTATTTTTGCTTAAAAATGAATTCTGAACAAGTTCGGATAATTGTGGGAAGTCAAAAAAAATTTTCACCCAACTGAACCCATGGAGTGTTGGGCGTGGGGGTGGGGTGGGATAGGACTTGTAAAAGACCACTTTATTACAATAGGAGTGCGGCCGCAACCCCTATTCTAATAAATTATATTTCATTACAATATGGGTTATGGACCCTATTTCAATTAAAGCAACTTTTAAAAACTCACCCAATTGACCCAATGGTGTGCTGGACGGAGGTGGGTTGGGATGGGGTCACTACGGGACTGGGCGGGGGACGCGGTTGCTCTGTGGTTAGAATGTTGGACTTGTGATGTCACTGATATGAACGTTATGAGTTCGGTACCTGGCCGGGTAACTTGCGTTGTGTCCTTGAGCAAAGCACTTCATCCCCATTGCTCAATTGGGACATGTTGGCGCCGTGTGCTAAGCGAATTGCTCGTTGATGGTACACATGCCTTCAACCAATTCTAACCCTGCCTCAGCAGGATTAGAAAATTGAAGCATCTGACAGTGAATCGTCGCTGCTTGGTGGTTCTCGCCGGGTTCACCATCTTCCCCCACCCGTGACACTGTCACCAACACGATATGACCTGAGCTGTTAAAGAGTCGTAAATCACCAATAAATAACTAAATAAATTAATAAATAAATTAACATCAATACGGGACTGATTATTTTTGCTTACAAATAATTCTGAACAAGTTGGAATGAACGTGTGAAATAAAAAAAAATCACCCAATTTTCCCCATGAAGTGTGTAGGGTGGGGTTTGGGTCGGATTGGGTTTAAAGATGTTTGCGAATATCCGCAGAGATGTTTGCGAATATTCGCAATGGTGTTTGCGAATATTCGCAAAGATGTTTGCGAATATTCGCAAAGATGTTTGCGAATATTCGCAAAGGTTTGCGAATATTCGCAAAGATATTTTTTCCCGTGGCACAAATCAGCTTCCGTAGAATTTCAAGACAGAATTCCACGAAAAAGGTCATTATCAGGCTGATGGTATAAATGGAAGAGAGATCAAGTGAAGTAATAACATGCGTCGTCAGGGCAATGACGGAATTGTTTTACTGACATGTAATTTCTGGCGAATCACATGTGAAATAATTCGTCTTCACACACTCCGCAGGAACTTCAGTGGAATTTTAAACGAACTTTTCAATCCAGTCGTCCGTAACAGATTTTCAGTACGAACGGTTTGGACGCGTTAAAAGCACTGATTACCCGCATTGACAATGTAATTGCGATTCCAGTTTGAAGCTGGTCATCCCTTCTACAATTCTGAACAAAATGACTCCTGAGCACGGTGCAACGAACCCCATGCTTTATCTCACAAAACAAAATATGCAAACTGGGGAATACCCGAGAGTAACTGTTGTGACGTCTTATTTTGCATGTGCTAAAAATAATCAAAATATGGAACTCGACAATTTGAAACGGACTGGCATTTCTTTATTATCTCACACAACAAAATGGGTCTATTTTCAAGCCCTTGTATTTCTAAATATTTGAAGACATTCGAGAGTAACTTTTATAGAGAAATATGATTTTTCTTAATCGTTTACATAAACATTAAAATATGTCATAAAAATGAAATGACGATCGTAAAATGTTGGATATGCGTGCTGTTACTGTGACACAGTAAGGGCAGAGAAGAGAAACTTCGGGCCAGTGTTTTTTTCTGTTACGGGAACCTTTCAAAAGTGTGTATGGGGCGGGTGGTGTTTCTTCAAGGCCTGAAGGCACGAGCAATGATGGAGGATCGGGGGGGGGGGAGCTCCCCCCCCCCCAAAAGTTTGTAATCAGCTGTTAAATGGAGTCAGTCTTCTTGTGATGAACATTCACTTTATCTTTTTAAATTACGTTTTTAGCGGCATGTTTCAAATTTGCAGATTCATCAGTGGTTATCTAGTGACACAGGGTTTTAGCTTCTGGTTGCATAATTCTTCTATCGATAACTTGTTGACATTAAGTTGGCGTAATAAAGTTATAACTTCAAGGGTCGCTTAGTCCAAAGCTCCAACCGTTGGTCAAATGTAGAGCACCATTTGAGAGAGAGACCCCTTCTTTACATTTTAGTACTGCGACTCCAACTTTGGGTTAATCGAGCCTCGCCTAGGAGTCCTACAACCTCCCGGATCCCAACATTCCGGGCCCTGTGGTTACTACCCCACACACACCCTCAAAACGGTCCTGGACACATTCGAAACTGAACATATATGAAGACAGTGAGTATTGGGCCAAGAGGGATGATGAGGGAGTCAAATTGTAACATCATCACGAAAGAACTTTTTTTTTGCTTTTGCCTCCATTCTCAAAAGATCTCCTAGGAGCACCATCTCTTATGAGCTCCCTTTGACAGCATTTCAAGTGAAAGAGGGATAGCTTGTGGGATCCCAAATTGCACGCCCGAAAGGTCAGCAATTAAAGATAATACGATTGATAACCCTAGGGCATACTGCTTGGTTGAGAATGTCAAACACCTTTATCCGCGTGGGAGGGGTGACATGGGGTTGTTTAGCCGTGCAATTAAAAAAAATATTGGCGGACGAGCCAACAAGGAGGATCGCTATCCGGGACCGCTGAGCTGAGTTGGGACCGCACTATGATTTTCTTCCCTGCCAAGTAAACTCGAAATATAGGTTCATTCTTCGTTAGGTGTCATTGCTAATCACTTCAGGCTGCAGAAAGGAAACAATGATTAAAGTAACAACGATTCTTTTATTTATATTTAAAATAAACTCATTTCCATATTCAACACATTTAACAATCTGTTCATTATGGTAGAAGATTTATCACAGGGGTTAAATAGTTTTTCATCAATTTCAGATTATCTTTTACCCTGTACTGGCGCTATAGTACACTTTCAAAATGTCACTGTCGCGGACTCACAAAAAGAGCTTAAACGCCGAGGCTTAATCTTTTGCGTCTGTGCGCGTCTGCAGCTCTGACTGCCGGGGACCCTGACTGGCAATGCTAATTAGCTTGTGACAACACAGTTCTGATTTGGATTCAGTTCATCCACTCTCTCGGCTAGTTTAGCAAGTCTACATCACATACCTCATACATGTGTCCTGTGCGCTTTCGAGCTTGCGCGAATTGTCAGTTGTCGACTTTGTGTCGATATTAACGACACTCTGATACTAAAACAGGCTACTACGCGATCCATCTCTGCGTTTCTAAGGGTTAATAGCACAATACAATAGCCTATACTTTGAGACAGGTGCAAGTTTTTTCTGAACTAGCTTGTTCTCCTCACTTTCATATCTTGTCTTGGTACATGTATGTCCAAACATGGCACGCGAGATTTCTGAAGATAAAATCACCGCGTGCCAATGCATATGCTATCAAGCGTATCTCGAGAAATAATACACTTGATAGCCATGTGTCCATTCGAATCAATCTATAAGTGCTAGTCATTGCAAGATTAATTAACTGAAGATAGCATGGAGACGTTTTATTCTGACTGGTAATATGCCAGAGACGTATCCCACTGTGAATCGCCTAAGGCTAATTATCAAAGAAAAGAATATATACCTTAATTTGAAAGTCTGGGGAGGGGGTCTCGTGCCTTGTAGACTGGCTTTGTCCTGACAGAGAACGAAATCAATCATTTCTGATTTCCAACAGCACTCTTTGCACAAAAAACAACAAAGCAGCCCCCCTCCCCCTTTGTGGGCAGTTAATATAATAAAATCGGAAATTTATTGCTGTCGACAAATGAGAAAAATGAGCACCCGACAATACAGTGTGACAACCCTCCTTCCTCCCAGTACATCTACAATATTTTAATGGCGCTAATTACACATATCTGTCACAAATGTTTTTGATGGAAAAAATGTTCTCTCGACAATTATGGTGCTGGAACGGTCCATGATGAAACAATGTCGGTAATTACTGACAAAAATGCAACGTGTGATCTCCTGAACACAATAGCAGTGTCTGACGTCAGTAGCGAGTGTATCCACCACGTGCCCGGAAGACAGCCTGAACCACCCTGCTAATGCTACTAGTGAGCCTTCTGATACGGTCCAGAGGAAACTGCTGCCACTCAACATGCAATGCAGCTTCCAAATCGGCCACATTTTGTACAGTCAGATCCCTTGCTTGCACACGACTTGCACACGACGTCCAAGAAAGTCCCAGGTGTGTTCTAATGGATTCAAATCGGGGCTCATAGCAGGTCAAGGTAGTGTTGTAATAGCATTGTTCTGGAGGAATGCTCTGACAGCATGGGAACGATGTGGCCGTGCATTGTCGTCCATGAATACAGGGCGAGTGTCCAACGGGTGGTTGTCAAAATGAGGCACGACGGCCAGATTGAGAATGTCCCGGATGTACTGATGACCATAGAGATTCCCACGTACAGTCACCATATCAAGTTTGCAATCATGAGAGAGACATCCACAGATCATTACCGATCCTCCACCACAAGGAACAGTAGCTTGGAATGACATGCCTGTTGCATGTATGCTAACGATTTGCCATCTTAGTGCATCTGACAGTCTCCTCCTTGCCATGGCAACATTTATTGACAGAAGAAGTGACAAATTTTCTTGTTTTATACCCAGATATTGCATGTGGATGATAGTGTTTGTGTCACATTCGCGGGCAGAATGTTTCACGTGGACGAGGGGATGTGTTTGGGGTACGCTATCAACCAGAAACATCATGTTTCACTAGATGAAATATTCTGCAAGACATGGCAATCATTAAAACATTATAACCAGTAACAACAACTTCACTGTCATGAAACATTTCAGGGGGTGCTTAATTAAGTTCCAGGTGTATAGTACTAAGCGAAATAACCAGTAGGATAACCACCATCAGAAAATGTCTCTCTTTGTTGATAATTCCAACAATTGGCGTTAATTGTTTTGGAAACCTTTCAGAGAGAAAATAATATTAAGTATTGGAATTATGGAAAGAAGAATAACGGAATCAAAAGTTTGTTGTGCTAATCCTGCAGCTTATTTCAGCGTGTACCGTAAGCACAGTATCTTTTTATTTAATTAATCTTCCATTTGCTGATAATTTCAACACTTGAATAATGTTTTTTGGAAACATGCCCTGAAAGCCTTCCATGAAACAACGTCAAGTGTTGGAGTTACCATTAAAAGAGATATCATGTTACATTTTGAATCCCAGCTGCTAGGTACAGATCTTGGATGGTGGATTGCTACTAAATCGCGATTGGGTAGAATTCCCACCTGGCGATCATTTATAATTTCTTGGAATAATGCACAGGAAGTACTATCAAACTTTCAGTTCATTGACCACCGGGTGCAACCCGGTGGTCAATGGACTGAAAATTCGCTACTGCTTCTTGAGCATTGTTGATATGTTTGAGTGGGCGTGGGGGTTGAGGTTTCCCCTGGAAAAAATTTGAAATTCGAGACAAAAACAGCAATTTCTTTGACTCTGGGTCGGTTTGTGTCCATAATTAGTTAATAAGTTGTGAAAGGCAACATTAATTAGGCCACATCACCACCAAATAGTATCAGAGAAAATTATAAAATTATAAAATATGTAACCGATTGCTTGCAACAACATGGCAAAATAGCAACCATCACATGAACTATTTGGTGCAGCGCCATTTCAGTCTTGAGTACGATGGTTTCCTGTATGATTGTTCACTAAAGTGCACCTCATATATTGTCCGAAGCATGTGAAATTTCGAATGAATAAAAAAAAAATAACCACGGAAGATATAAATTATGGAAGAAATATTTTCCACAGGCTTACGAGGCATCCGTGTTTTGATATTTGTTGTGAGAATTGACGTGATATATAAGTGAAACTGTGTTCAACAGAAGGCAGAAATATTTGGAAATCCAGATGCTTATATTACTCTCCCTGCTATTCACGTATACATTTGCTACACGCTAAAACCTAAAGTGTTAAAAACTACTCTTGAAGTGCTGTAGTTAACACTTACTAAGTGCTGAACTAGCACTCTGTTCAAGTGTAGATATCCCAGAACTTGACAGGTGTTACAATAATACCACTTGACAAGTGTAATGTCGCGACACTTAAAAGGAAACAACGCAGATGACGAGGATCAGGCTCGAACTCTCGAGCCTGATCCGCGTCATCTGCGTTGTGTCCTTTCAATTATGTACCCACCAAGCGCAAATCAAATTATGGACGATTCTGGAAGAACCACCAATGCTAGACACATGGGAAGTGCCATACATTCAAGTTTCAGATGTCTGACGATTGTAATGTCTAAGTGCTTAGAGCATTGCACTTTGAATGTTAAAATCAAACCCTAAGAGTTAGAATGGGTTTAACACCTTGAAAGTGTCAGTTTTAACACTTTAGTTTTTAGTGTGTATTACGCATCCCTCCACTCAAACATTTTTCAAGTATAAATATCTAGATTTTAAGATTTCTTGTCTGATGTTCCCAATATCAGTCATATGGATTAACATGGTGGGGTTGGGGAACATGACTGATTTGTTGTTTTTGTTGTTTTTTTGTTTGTTTTTTTTTGGGGGGGGGGTGGCGAGGGTCTGCGTTCCACTGGATCCAGTATGTTGAGGCGTATACCACATCGACGGTATATACGCCTTCAACCGTACCTAACCCTGCTTGTGCCGAGTTAGTAGCTCTGATAGTTATTCGCTCCGATCAGTGTTTCTCCGGGTTTTCCGGCCTCACCCGTAAAACAGTGTGACACTGGCTTTTGAAAGTGTCGGTGCGCCCCAGAAAATAAATAAATAAATAAATGTCGCGCCCCAGGGTGCAAAAACAAAATGACAGAAGGAACCTAAAGTATGCCGATCGACCCCGATTGGCTGATCAATTAGGTTCGACGCGACGCTGATGCGTCTGTATATTTCAAAACGTCTCTGTGTCGCATCAGCAACGGATTTAATACAATTAGATTCGACGAGTCAAAAATCCGTCGACTATTTCAGGCCTTAGTTGGCAGTGATCGTGACATAAGTAACACTAGTCTCGAAAGAGATATTCAAACGGGGCTAGATGTAACACAATTTCTGCTCATACGAGCACCCTTCCGAAACCACGTCAGAGATAGCGCTGAGTTTCATTACCGCTTTCCAAGACCCATCCGTGCAGGCCATGTTTGAAGGTCTGATCGAAAAGTCAGTAAAAGCTGCAATTGGAAACAAAATTACTAGACTCAACCGCCGTGTTTGCGAACTTGAAGTAGTTATCGAAGACCAAAACCGAAAAACCATTGGCTTGAAAAATACTATTGTTGATTTACGGCAGTACGACATGCGCAATCCCTGAGGATGAACGGCATGGCGGAATCTTCGACAGAAAATACTGACAATTTGACCCCAGATCTTGCCAATGCAATGGGTGTTTCCCTCCAACTTGCTGACATTGAGAGGAATCATCCAGTGGTGTAGATAAAGGGGGGGGGGGGGGGCGGAGCCCCCCCCCCCCCCCCCCCACCAGAAGTTTTGTCGGAAATTTTTTGGGACCATTTTTCGGCGAATTTATGCCTAATAACATTAAAATGCTAGCTTTGGGGATAAAAATATGCCATTTGGGGTAAATTTGGGGTAAAAAAGACCAATTTTCAGTACATTTGCAGTAAACAACAGATTCTTTCTGTTTGTTTGGATTTTTGTTGTTGTTGTTACACTGTCGGAAAATTTTCGGTCTGTCGGAAAATTTTGGGCTTGCCCCTCCGCCAGCGTAAAGCTATCTACGCCACTGGAATCATCGGTCTGGCCCACCACAAACCCGCGCTACGAGGTCCATACTTGTTAAATTTGCCACCTGTAGATCGCGAGACAAGTTTTATAGAGGCCGTAAACATTTGAAGGGTGGTCAGTTAACGAAAAACGTTTTTATTAACGAGCACCTCACCAAGGATCGTGCAACTCTTGCGTGGAGGGGGCGCGTCATGGTCAAGGACAAAAAAGTAGCTGGAACATGGACTCACGCTGGAGTCATCTTTATTAAAAAGTCTAGACGATACTGTTCGTCGGATCACCAACAATGTTGTTATGCTCTCACTTGAAAATGAAGTTAAACGTACAACACCAACAAATACTTTACAGGGTTCTACCCAGCACACTAAGATAAGTGCCAACCAGGCATATGAAGGAAGTAGATAATTATGTACTTATTCTTTCAAACTTAATATTTCTTACAACATCTTGTTTTATCACTGTGGCGTCATCCGGTATACAGATCGAGATTCTTTGTCATGGCGAACCCTTGTATTGAAAACGTTGCATATGTGTATCGATGTATGTATACTACGTGGGATGTGTATTACATTTCAGTGTGATGAGAATACGCATGTGAGTGACTGTTTTTCTCTGTAAAAATGTAGTGAATTTTCATAACTAACATGTACATGTTTAGCAAGGCATTTACATACTGCAAATAACTGGTTGACACCAATAAGGAATTGACCGGGATCGGTCAATTCCTTATTGGTGCCTACCAGTTATTTGAACTATGTAATAATAATCTATTGTAAACAAACCAGGTTGTCTGGGTGTAGCCAAGTGAACTGATATGTACATGTATGCAGGAATCTATGCTTCGATGTGACTCCATCCACAGAGCCAGGTTCGGTCTAAGTTCGATCAAAGTTCGGCCAACTTTCCATCAGTGACAACCAGTCAATGATATAGATAATCATAAACTCAATTCCCAAACCATATTATCTGGTTATCAATGTCACTTTCGTGCCTGCAAATGTATTTGCTATGCACACCTCCAAATAAGTAGTTGGTTTTCCCATGCCATATGTGGCGATCCTTTGCGTTTAACTCGATGCATATACGTACATACTTATGTGTTTGCACGTGGAATGTGTGCGTGCATGTGTGTCTGTATGTGCATACACCTGTGTATGTTTGAAAATGTATTGTTATCTAGTCTCTACCTAAAATGCTTGCATGGGCGGTTGTGTATATTTGCATGCGTGCCCGTGGGAACACTTGTACATATGCGCATATACTTGCAGAGTGTAGTCATGTAACTAGTTCTTCGAAACTGGTATATTCTTGTCAAACGTTATCTACTATATGTAGTCGTTAATGTTCATGCCAGTGGTAGCACCGATGAACCACACAGTGTCTGGGTTTTATTGTCTGTGTCAGCGGTAAACTGCATTATCATTCCGTCCGTCCCATTCTCTAACGGCTAACTCTTTGGATTGTAATAGACACGTATGTGTGTTTATATATGTGTATGTGTGTATGCATGTATGTGTGTATGTATGTATATGTATGTATGTGAATGTATATATGCTGTAAATGAAGACCGAATATATATATGTGTATATAAAAATATGTATGTGTGTGTATGTATGTGTATATATGTATATGTGTTTGTAGGGAAACGTGTATGTGTGCCTGTAAATGGGTGCGCCTGTGTATATTAGTTTATAAGCATACCTTCTTTTGACATTACTCATCGAACCTAACTGCGGTGCCCTTTTGGTTCCTCCTTGCCCATTCGGTCCATTCCTGCGTTGCAAGGATTATCCGCTACTAGGGACATATCGCACTTTTTTGGTTTCAATAAAGTCCAAACTCCTCCATATTGCACTACAACCAAGGTTCTGGAAATTAGTCCCTCCCATGTGTCTTCTCTGTGATCTTTCGTGACACATGTGAAACTTTCAAGTGTTACCTATCAATCTTTTTGTTTTGGAACCACCCATTCGATGAGTAATGTCAGACCTTTTTCAAGTGTCGGGAAAATATAGCTCAAATTTAGCTCGATTACCAAATTCGTTAATTATTAAATTAGTAACTTACTGTGCACTTGCTGATAGTATAATGTATAACACGTATCATCCCAACTGTTTGATCCATGACCCTAATTATTAATTATTACATATAACTATAACTATAGCCTTATCTGATAGTAATCTCCAATCTCTTCAACTCGTTCCTATTACCACCTGCTACTGTGGTTGGTGTTATGCGAGCAGAGAAGACAGTCGTATCAACGCAGTCGGTAGTACTGCAAACGTCACCGTTGTGTCTTTAATTTTAGCCAAAAGTAAAGGTATTGATCTTCCTATATTCTTATTCCTTGGCATGTGACTCCCCATTTCCAATGGAGTATTTTATTAGTGTGCACCTCTTATGGCTCACCTCCCCTGTGGGCTGCATCCTTTTGAGCTCGTATGGGAGATGAGCCGTGTGTACTAACAAAACACTGTAACATACCCCATTGACCCAACAGTTACTGGCTACGATCTAACACAGTCTTGTCTTCCTGAGCGATAGCCTATTTCTTATAATTTGTTTGTGTCACCTATTCATCGCTTAATATTGGAGTATCTGGAGGCGTAGTTCAAATATGAATTCCATCAGTCTTATTATACCGTTACTCATAAGATTTGTATACACCTCTGATCCGTTCTATATGGAACATATTCGTTTTCTTTCCCCCACAATATCTCAAAACAAACCACCAAGTAATATATTCCAACCCCAAATTCCTACTTTATATGTGTCTGTCTCAAGGACGTTAGCAATGTCAAATTGGCCGTATCCCGGAATGGGCACCCGTTGGTGACATCTGGAATAGGACTCACTCACTATGAACATGCGATCTTCTTGACAAGTGACCCTCCTGGTGGCTGACGTTGCTATCCACAGAGCTCGAGTGGGTCTATTCCTAACACTTGCTCGACGAGGTGCGCATCCCTAAAAAAGTTGACTTACCTTGAGTTTTATTAGTATATCTAACTTGCTGTTTTTGGTAGTAAGGGTATTGCTATTATGTTATTACTAACCCTCACTGACATACACATTGCTACCATAAGAATGTTAACCCAGCTACCTCCGCACTCTAAAATAATTAACTGTAGTGCACAAGTGCACAGCATGTGCAGGTCAATGTGTACCCAACCTGCTAAGGCTAACTTTATTAGTTCTACCGTATATTTAATGATATATAGCTTCTGTTTCAAAGGTCTTCTAATCTTAAGTTTGTGTGGGGGTGTCAAACAATAAGCCTGCAGGGAGTTCGGTCAAAATCTGTCATCTCAATGTACAAAGTATTAAACCAAAAATAGATATTCTTCAATGCGAATCACAGACCCGATTTATTTGCGTTTTACGAAACATGGCTTGCAACTTCTGATTTTTCGTCTGACATACAATTCCCCGGGTTTCCTTCACCACTGCGCAAGGATCGTCCCACTAGAGGAGGAGGTGTAGCAATTTATATTAAATCCGAGATATCATTCAAACCACGGGCTGATCTTGAAGTTGACAGTCTAGAGTGTTTATGGGGGGAATTAATTATTGGCCATAGTCCTGTCTTATTAGGAGTATTTTATCGTCCCCCAAGTTCCAATCCTATTTTATGGGACCTGATATTCAGCTCCATTGACAAAGCCAAAGAAGACTCGTGAATTTCGGACATAGTGATTACAGGCGATTTCAATGATAACCAACTTATTTTACGTGGCGGTATGTTTTGTGATATAGCCAACAATTTCAATCTAAAGCAGTTAATAACGGATCCAACGTATTTTACTGAATACTCGGCTACTCTTCTGGACATTATTGCCGTTAGTAGCACAACTAAATTGCTAATTTGCGAAGTCCTTGATCCTTTTTTGTGATTTAGTTCGATACCATTGTCCTGAGTCCATTAATATTGGGTGTGACTATCCACCCCCTCTGTCATTCAAGCAGCATCGTATATGGCTATACAATGAAGGAAAGTATGGTGCTCTAAACAATACTTTAACAGAAGAAAAATGGGACTCACTACTTTCTGGCGAGTGTTTGGATACAGTAGTTAATAATGTGACGTCTAAAGTGCGCCATGCATCTACATATATACCAAAATAAATTAATAACTGTCAAGAGAAATGAACCGATGTGAATGCATTGCGAAGTGCGTCTTCTAATTCGACAGAGAAAACGTCTTTATTGCATCGCGAAGTGAAACGGCAAACCGGAATCTTAGCAAAAATATAGAACCCAGCGAAACCAGGTAGTTTCAGTTATTAGGGAAGCGAAAGCAAGATTCAATGTGAAAATACAAAATACCTTGAATGACCCTAATACGCATTCTAAAGACTGGTGGAAAATTCTTAAAAGTATTTTGGGGAACAAGGATGACAAAATTCCAAATATAAATTATCAGAATGAAATATTGGCACTAAACTCCGAAAAAGCTGAAGCCTTTAATGGTCACTTCTCTACTATCTCCAGTATTGATGACTCACAAGCATCCCTACCCCTTCCGATGATCCTTGCCCCCCCCCCCCCCCCACACACACACACTCGCTGCTGCTACTATAGAAGTAACTGACGTATACCTGGCCTTAAAATCATTGAAAATATCTAAAGCGTCTGGGCCTGATCTACTTAGTCCTCGGCTTCTTAAAGAATGTAGTACTAGTAAGTAGTATGTAAAGTGGTTTTAAGGTAACATTGGCAAGACCTCGGTGCAGGACCCCGGAAGTGACGTCATGTCACGTGACCCAGTGGCGCCATGTTGTGTTGTCATGGTAACCCGCGTGAGCGGCCATGTTGTGACGTCATCCCCATAGTTATACGTGGTGTTAGTGCGCATGCGCAGCGCGTGTTGTTAGGGTGATACGCGTTTCCGTAGTCCGTTTTGTGTACTGGAGGCCGCCATCTTGGTTTCTATGGTAGCACGTGGATGCTATGTTACCTGAGGGCCTACAACAAGACAGGGGTATCTTCGGAAAGTGTGTTCGATTGAATAGGAGTAATTTCCCGATTCACAGAGTTAACACAAACAACACGATAATCCCTTTAAATTACCGAAATTGACTTTATTTGATACGGATTTCCCTCAGAATTCTTTTTAGGACCGTCATACCATAACTTTTATTATTATGCCTCACGTTTGTAACATCTGCCGTGATTGGTTAATTTGACATCTTCTAAAAGCCATAGTACTGGAGTTTTGGGGCAAAACACGGGTACTATCGGAACGTTTTCCCTGGAGACAAGAGAACGAAGAAAATGTTAGCTCCACTTCCATTGATCAGCGTCGATTGGAATTTCTCAACACCAAACGCTGGCTCCGTGTTCGTTTAACTTTTTTCGTCACCGGTAGCCTCAAACTTACCAACACATGGGCATCTTCAGTGGGTGTGTTTTCAATTTTAACTGCAAACAATGAATTCAAAAGAATCAGAAATATTAAAAACTCACGTGTTGTTCACCACCTCAATGAATCCTGAATATGAGTTATGACTTCAATCAATTATATTTCCACAAGTTTAGTAATCCTCGTCCTCACTGAGCCTCCGCCTCAAGTTCAAAATAAACTGTTTCACTCCGCTTAATTTTATCAACTGTCGTCGCCCGAGAAACATGAATTTATATTCCATCAATTTATACCACTTATCACACAAGCATTAACAATGAATTATAGCATGAACCGCATGATGCAGATGTAAACACTGGAATTTGTTGATATAGAAACTTCCAAAGCGACGGCACTTGTGACAAGTCATTTTCGAAGAGACGTCATCCGTTCAAAATGATGTCATGTTTTTGGATTCGATTACATTGTTGTTACAAGATTGATGACATGTTGCAGTTAACGCTTAACAATGAACGTTATTTTTTGTTCGGCATAATAAAATAACTAGAACGTTTCTTTTCATGTTCTATCGGTCGATAGTACCTGAGATTGTGTGATTTCTGAAATAAAACCTTCAGCAGCTCTCTGCTGAAGGTTTTATTTCAGAAATCACACAATCTCAGGTACTATCGACCGATAGAACATGAAAAGAAACGTTCTAATATTATAATAGTATCACGTAGTGATATAGTACAGAGGGCTCCATGGGGTAAGTTCGATTGAAATAGCGTATATCTAATTGCCCAAATAGACTCGACAATGGTTTACTTGGCTCTGATTCCCCAGTAAATTCTCGGTTTCTACCCATGTATCTACAAGCTATGTTATGCCTTTTTGTTCTATTTATTCTGACGCCCCTAAATATGTTTATGTTCTATTGTACACATTATAGGTAGCACATAGGCACATGCTGTATGTGCCAATATGTGCTTATGTGAAAAGGCACAGTATGACACATTATGCCCTAGCACATAAGCACATGCTGGATGTGCCAATATGTGCTTATGTGAAAAAGCACAATGTGACACATTGTGCCCTAGCACATAGGCACATACGGGTATTTGAGGATACCTATGACCTGGTATTGTATTATTTGAGGATACCTATCGGAAATACCTTATGGAGAATCCCTTTTCTGTCATATGCGCTTATGTGAAAAGGCACAATGTGACACATTGTGCACTAGCACATAGGCACATACGACCAAAAAGGGATTCTGTAGCCACAGACATATCCTAAAAAGGGATTCCTCAAATGGGTTTCCATAAGTGGGATTCCGTCTTACCTCGAGTGACTCGCACATACTGCTCGAACGACTCGAAGCTCATCGAGCAAATGAGCTATCGATCAATTGCTCGTTCGAGTGACTCGCACATACGACTCTTAGCCTCATTTAAAAAAGAGGGATTCCGAAGGCCATATGTTTTCGAAAAAAGGGATTCCACAAATGGGATTCCATAAGTGGGATCCCGTCTTACGTCGAGTGACTCGCATAATACTGATCGAACGACTCGAAGCCCATCGAGCAAATGAGCTATCGAGCAATTGCTCGTTCGAGTGACTCGCACATACGACTCTTAGCCTCATTTCTGAAAAAGGGATTCCATAGCCACAGACGTTTTCCAAAAAGGGATTCTTAAAAAGGGATTCCATAAAATGGGATTCCTATCCGACTCTTCTCCACAAGGTATTCCCGATAGGTATCCTCAAATAATACAATACCAAGTTATAGGTATCCTCAAATATCCGTATGTGCATATGTGCTGGGGCACAGTGTGTCACATTGTGCCTTTTCACATAAGCACTTATTGGCACATTCAGCAACGTTGCCTATGTGCTAACTGTGATGTGTACACTAGAACATAAACAGTTGGAGTCTGATACATTGGGGTAAATTACCAGATGAATTATGGGAAACAGTGGCTTCGAAAAATTGGCTATTTTTCAAAATGTAATTTTTACACGGGTTTGTTACCAGACAGGTAACTAAAAAATGAGACGGAAACATATACATTTTTTTATGCATTTTAGAAACAGGGGATGCTCTGCTCCAGGGGTGGGTAGGTGGGGTTGGTGGGAAAATTCTGCTTTTGAGGCTGCTAGGTGGCTGAAAATGACTGGTTTCGACATTTTTTCATGCAATTTTTCAGGTTGAAGTCTTGCCTTTGACAATAAATTATTCCACCCACATTCAGATTGTTTATTTCTACTGAATTAGATAGTGTTATATGTTTTTTGTGGATTTGGGAAATGTAATACATGTTATAGGTTAGATAACTAAGCTACAGAATTTTTGCATTTGAAAAGAGTGTATGGCATGTCATATTTGGAAATGTCTGGAAAACTGTGGAGCGGAACCTTACGCGGGTTAACACGACAGCACAACATGGCGCCACTGGGTCACATGACATGACGTCACTTCCGAGATCCTGCACTGAGGTCCTGCCAATGTTACCTCAAAATCACATTACATACTACTCTAGTCTCGCTGAACCACTAACTTTATTGTTTAACTTGTTATTAATTAGATGCTACTTCCCTTCGTAGATGAAACTGGCAAATATATGCCCTGTACATAAAAGAAAATCCAGCAAATTTAGTCTCCAACTATCGCCCAGTTTCTCTTATCAGCTGTTTAGGCAAAGTTTTTGAGAAATGCATTTTCAATAAAATTTGGCAGTTTCTCATAGAAAACAATTTATTGTCACAATTCCAGTCGGGTTTCATCAAGGGTGACTCGACAGTCTTGCAATTAACTGATCTTTACGATGAGTTCAGTGGAGCTCTTAACGAAAGCAAGGAAGTCAGTGCAGTATTCTGTGATGTTAGCAAGGCCTTTGACAAGGTCTGGCATGCAGGTCTATTGTATAAACTTAAACAAATTGGTATTACTGGGGATCTATTGGAAATTATCAAATTATCAAATCTTACTTACCTCAAAACCACATTACATACTACTCTAGTCTCGCTGAACCACTAACTTTATTGTTTAACTTGTTATTAATTAGATGCTACTTCCCTTCGTAGATGAAACTGGCAAATATATGCCCTGTACATAAAAGAAAATCCAGCAAATTTAGTCTCTAACTATCGCCCAATTTCTCTTATCAGCTGTTTAGGCAAAGTTTTTGAGAAATGCATTTTCAATAAAATTTGGCAGTTTCTCATGGAAAACAATTTATTGTCACAATTCCAATCGGGTTTCATTAAGGGTGACTGGACAGTCTTGCAATTAACTGATCTTTACGATGAGTTCAGTAGAGCTCTTAACGAAAACAAGGATGTCAGTGCAGTATTCTGTGATGTTAGCAAGGCCTTTGACAAGGTCTGGCATGCAGGTCTATTGTATAAACTTAAACAAATTGGTATTACTGGGGATCTATTGGAAATTATCAAATCTTACTCAACTAATAGGAAACAACGGGTAATTGTAAATTCTGACGTTTCTTCCTGGCGGCAAACAAACTCAGGTGTTCCACAGGGGTCTATTTTGGGGGCGCTCTTATTCTTTGTCTACATAAACGATATAACATTAAACCTCACCAGCAATATTCGATTATTTGCTGACGACACAGTCACGCTTTCCTTTACTTAATCGTCGAAGACCCCAAGCAAGCCGCTTTAACTTTATACAAAGACGTAAACACAATCGAGCAGTGGGGCCCAGCAGTGGCTTTTCGAATTTAGTCCACAAAAAATACAACCAATGCTAATTTCACGAAAGGCAGAAACCACCAATCACCCCCCGCTTCGTATGGCCAAAGTACAAATTACTGAGGTTAATCAGCATAATCATTTCGGTGTAATTTTTAATAGTAACTGTATGTGGAATAGTCATATCGATTATATTTGTCCTACAGCATGGTCCCGACTTGACATGATGAGAAAACTGAAATTCACCTCGATCGAAAAAGCTTAGAAAAGATTTATTTCGTTAGCACCTCAGACAAACTTGAAAAAAATTAAACAGAAGCTGCCAGAGTTGTTACTGGAGCTACAGCAAGTGCAAGTAAAAGTCGTCTGTATACTGAAACAGAATGGGAGTCGCTCAGCCCCAGGCGTGACAAACATAAATTGATTCAGTTTTTCAAAATGTATCATAACGTGGTACCACCTTATATTGGAAGCAAACTACCCCCTTAGTATCAGCCAATCGGCAATACAACTTGCGGACAAGTAACAACCTTCGTGTTCCAAGGTGTCGCACCCTGAACTACCAATCATCATTTATACCATCAACAACAAAAATGTGGAATGATATCCCTAATCATATCAGAGAAGATCCTAACCTTTGTAATTTCAAAGCGTACCTCAATAAGGACAAGTGTCGCCCTCCATCTTTCTATCAACAATCTAAATCTCGTCACGGCCAAATTTACCACTATAGACTGCGGCTTAACTGTAGTAATTATAATGCACATTTGTGTGACAATCATTTGAAACCCTCTCCTAATTGCTCCTGTGGCGCAATTGAAACAAATAATCATTTCTTACTCAGTTGTTCACTTTACGCTGACGAACGTTATGAATATTTTGGAACGCTCCCTGATGATTTTGATGCGGACGCGTTATTATTTGGATCTGAAACGTTAACTACAGAGGAAAACCGCCTTGTTTTCAACCCATTTGAAGAGCAGTTCATTCTCGCTACGAAAAGATGTCGTTCATCCACTTAGATCGTAACCCTCACACCAATTGTAGGCTTGCTCCCCCGCCAAAGTTGGCTGATGAATCGTAGAGTCTTGTATATGGCTCATCAAAGTACCATACCTGTTCACACTTTTTGACAATGTGCATGCGTAATGTGTAATTACACCTGATATTAGTGGTGTTGCCAACGGGTTACCGTCCCTGGGTTGGGGTCAATTACCATTGCTTCCATGACATAACACAGCTCCATTTCCAAAATCATTTTATCATTTGTGTTTCTCCCATCCTCTTGATGTAGTTTCGTTTGATTGTAATATTCATCCAGTGGAAACGGCTAAATATAAGCTTGCATTCTTACTGACGAATCTATATATTCTGTAAACTATTTTACATGCTGAGTTTACGAAATAAATATTGTTTAAACTAAACTAAACTAAACTGTCTACAGAGGAAATGCTCGCTGTCTAAAATATTTCTTATCAGTTATAACATTTCAGACTCAAGGATTGAAGACATATGTAACTAAGTGTAACCTAAACTACATCTCTCCTTCCAGATAAACAAATATTTTAATATCCAAAACGATCAGGTTTTTTACTTAGTCTCCCACATCTGGTTCTAACCCCCGTCTCCTGTTCTGATAAGATCACTGAGCTGTTGGATGTAGGTGTTGTTTTATTACTTCCAGTTTGATGACAAGTGTCTACTAATTCCTCTGGAATTTATTTCTACTTCCTCTTTTAAAATGATATCACTCGAGGGAACCAACATTTTTCTGTTCCTTCGAAGGGCATCATTATCACCAGTCTGCGCCTGATATGAGTGTGGTGCGACATGCGATCTTACAATTTTGCCTAATTTCTTCTGGTCTTTAACCCTTTACCCAACGTAGCGTCCAAAACCGGCCAGCGCTTCTCACAAAAATCGCTAATTAATTTTCATTATTCTTTTCATTTTTTTGTCTCAAAAATATAGGTTATGGCCCCTCTTTAGAACGAGCTCGTCGAGCTCGTTCCATTGAGGGGTCATAACCTGTGTTTTTGAGTCAAAAAATGAAAAAAATGAGTTATTCAAGAAATTTGTTTGGAAGTGTCGTCTGCTTTTCATGTCAGGTAAATGGTTAACATAGACTCTATATCCCATGTTTACCTCCGTTAACCTCCTAGCAGCATGCCTTCTATCAAAATTCCGTTTTTGTATAGTTTTAAGGGTACCATCCCATTTTCTGAAATTCTTTATACTTCCTCATTCATTTGGGGAGCTTGTATGAGGCGTACTAGGCAAAGTGGTTCTTAATTTTCTGTTGAACAGCATTTCGGTTGGACTATAACCATGGTGCAAATGGGTGCTATAGTCTAAAAGACCTAGACAAGGGCCATGGCATTTTCTTAGCAATCTTTTCGTTGTACCTACTGCCCTTTCAACCAGTCCATTACTCTGTGGAAATAAGGGACTGGAGGTAATATGGCTGAATCCATATTCGTTGGCAAACGGTTTGAATTCAAAACAACTGTACTGAGGTCCATTGCCAGATACGATACTTGGTATGCCATGACGGGCAAATAGAATTTTTAATTTACCAATTACTGCTTGTGAAGTTGTAGTGTGTAAATTAAAAACTTCTATAAACCTTGAAAAATAGTCAGTTACTATTAGATATGTCTGCCCATTCATATGAAATAAATCTGTACCTAATTTCTCCGACGGAAATTTGGGCAACTCCTGGGAGATCAGTGGTTCTGATCTGTCAACTTTTTCAGGGGCACATCGTACACAATTTGGGATCATTTTTTCCTAATCTTTGTTTAACCCCGGCCAATATACAGATATTTAGCTCTTTCTTGGCATTTAACTATTCCCTGGTGACTTTCGTGAAGTTTTTGTAACATTTCATTTTTCGTGCATTTTTCATGCATGCAGGTATGACAATTCTACACCCTTTCAACAATATACCATGCAATATTGACAATTCAGTTCTGACTGATCAATAGAATTTCAAATCACCTTTTATAGTATGCTTCTTTGGCCATCCCTATATAACATACTGTTTTAACTGGGTAATTAACTCATCTTTATTTTGCTTGTTTCTAATTTCAATTAGCTTCTGCTCCGAAGCTGGCAAAGTATTGAACACATGATCTACATAGACTTGTACCTCTTTTCAAACTCTTGGTCTCCCTGATACCCAATTTCATACAACGGGCTTCACGACAGTGCATCAGCTGCAAGTAAGTCTTTACCTGGTACATGTGCTATAGTGTAATTAAACCTCATGAGCCTCATTCTGAACCTTTGTATTCGTGGTGGCAGTTCATCCAAATTTTTGGCTTTCAGGAGAGAAACATTTGACTTATGATCTGTTTCAATATGAAATTCCCTGCCCAAAAGGTAATCTCCAAATCTCTCACAAGTCCATGTTACTGCAAGTGCCTCCTTCTCCAACCGAGCGTATCGTTGTTCAGTTGAGGACAGAGACCGTGAGCAATAAGCAATGGATAGCCATTTCTCTACTTTTGCTTTAGCAAGCCACCAATTCCATATCTCGAGGCATCTGCAGAGACTATCGTTTCAGCCTCTGGGTTATAAATTCCAAGAGATGGTTCTGAACATAGTTCGTGCTTAATATGTTCAAATGCTTCAATTTGAGAACTCGATCACACCCATTAATTTTTATGACTTAGTAAGTCCCTTAATGGTTTTGATTTTTCGGACACATTCTGAATAAATTTCCCAACTTGATTAACTATTCAAAGAAAAGATCTAATATCTTTGATAGTCTTGGGAGTTTGAAATTGTCGAATAGCTTGAACACGTTCTGGATCAGGGTGTATACCATCTTGGTCCAGGATGTGTCCCCAAAAAATTGACTTTTCTCTGCAGAAATTCACATTTCCCTTTATTAAGCGTAATGCCTTTTCCACACAATTTTGATAGCACAGCATTTAAATGATTATTGTGTTGCTCAACTGCAGATCCAAATACCAAAATATCATCCATATGGGCTACGACACACTTATCACCTTTTAGAATATCAGAAATATGCTTCTGAGACAATTCTGGACCAGATGAAATTCCGAGCGGGACTCTATTAAAACGCCATCGCCCAAACGGTGTTATAAATATTGTCAAATACTTAGATTGCTCAGCAAGTGGCATTTGATAAAAACCTCAATTTGCATCTAATTTCATAAAATATTTGGCTTCTGAGAGCTTACCGAGGGTTTCGTCCACTGATGGTAAAACAAACCTTTCTCTACAAATATTTTCATTCAGTTTGGTATAATCTACGCAAAGGCGTACTTTGTTAGTTTTGCCACTGCTGTCGGTAATTTTTGGTACCACAACAATTGGTGATCACCATTCTGTTGGGGTATCAACTTTTGATATCACGCCAAACTTTTCCATTCTCTCGAGTTCCTCTTTCACTGTATTCATGAGTGGTAGTGGAATTCTTCTTGGAGAATTACAGAAAAAGGTTGTGCATTTTGCTTCAAAGTTACACAATATGGTTGAATTTGCATTAACCCCAAACCTTCAAACAAATGGGGATAATTCTCTGAAGGTATCAGATTATCTCCATTGTTTGCGGCATTTGCTGTATCAATGAAACTACAACCAAGTATTTTAGATTTTTAAATAGCCGGTCTACCTACACTTTTTCTCACAAACACTGAGGAGTGCCTCTCAACCCTCACAACCAATGAGGAGACCCTCACAACACTTAACAAACAATGAGGAGTTCCTCAGAAACGACTCCTCCCATCCTGATACAAGAAAATCCGATACGTCAAACAAAGCATATTTTGTTGACTGAGATGGGGATGAGGTAAACCAACCTCTCTCATTTGACCACATATTTCATATCGGTTTGTAACTTATTGACCAAAAAACATTCTTTTGATCACGGATTTCATATAGAATAGCAATTTATTGATTAAAAAAAATATCGCTTGGTTGCAGTTTTCATATCGATTAGTAATTTATTAATAATCAATTTGATTAGTTTTGATCTCTGTTTCGTATCGATTGTTAAAAAAATGCAGTATATCTTAGACTTTTTCTTTGTTTTATTTCTAGTGTCTCGTAAACCACCGAGTGCCTTTCTCAGCAATTATCACATTCGCCCGCTTTCGGAAATCTACGTAAATTACCTAACTTTGTGAATATTCGCCAATTATTCAAACCAAACACTACCCACTGATACTGTGATCGAATAAAAAATCGGCTGTTATTAAGTGGGCGCGTTAATAATATTCCGGAATGCGGTCTAATGCGAGACATATTTTATCAACAAATTGCAGGTACACAAGTTGTTCTCATGTATTATCTTATTTTTATATCGACATTTGCCACAGAAACGTGTCGAGTTTTTTTTTTTACCTCAGAGTTTTGCTATAGTCATAGCTGCTGATAGCGGCACATAGGGACATCCTTAAAAAATTGTATACGTGAATTAATTTTGACATGCGCTATGAATCAATGGATCAGATTTCATTTCGACTTAATCTGTAATATGATGCTTAAACAATTAGTTTCGACCCGTGCTGTATCATCGGTATAGACTGAGGGGGAGGGGGGGGGGGGTTCAGCCCCTCCACTTCTTGCCAGGCCATGTTTTTTTTCTATGCATATATTTTAACACAACAAATGAGTGGTGCAACAAGGGGCGGGTCCAGAGCCAGCTATGTTTCTCTCGTACTGGTTCAGTTTTCGATGGATTTCGGATCATTTTTTGCGGTTAGTGGCAGCAAACGCTAAAATGTATCCAGTCTGTTAAAAAATCGGTTAACTGAAGTAGATCGTAAACTTACAGACATACAAGTACCAAATCCACCCCCAGACTAGATAATCTGCAGACAGTATAATTGCTGTAAACGTCTGATAAAAACATATTGGTGAGTTCTATTTATCAGCGTTGGTCGTTACGACCAAAGCTGATAAATAGACCTCACAACTGTATGCTTTACCGACGTTTTTCAACGGCTCTCAAAGTGTGAAATCATTCAAATACACCTCCTGAAAAAGCTCAAAATATCCGCTCAGATGCATGGAAATGGGGGTTTTGGGACCCTGGAATTTGAAATTTTCATACCGACGACCATCCATCGCCCGATCCAGCAACCCCACTTTGAAAATCGTTCTGCCGCCCATGGAGGGAGGGGAGCTTTCATGGGCGGGGAGTGAATTGAAGCGTTGTATATTAATTTCGATTTTGTGCTCGTAGTGGGCAAAGGGTGGGTCGAAGTGGGGGTAGTTAGATTCGTTAAACAGGCTAACCAGAGCGTATAGTGGCGTGGACAACAGGTGAAAATGTATGTGTACAAAGTAGATTTTGGTATACAGTCCAACCAGTCGATAGCGGGCTCATTTTCCACTGAAAAACTAGTCTTTAAGGAGTATGGTTTGGTGTTTTCATTGCGTAAGTTTGAATGGCGCTGAAAGATTTTCTTGTAGAGCACCCCTTTCTCATCAGAACTCGATGTTAAAGATTCAGTAATTGGTCTCATACCCTGGTCTATGGGTGGGACAGCTACAGCAATCTGGGGGGGGGGGGGGTGCGTCCTTCCAGTAACTGTTCACTCCCATGGTTCAGTACACTGAATTCTGCTTGGGGGTAGGCTAGGTGAGTCATCTAGAGGTTTTTCTCTCAGTGATTCCCCCATCACTCGCGGGTTTACTGGTTCTAGCTTATTTGCAAGCCCCAAAATACTACCACTTGTTAATGCATTGTTCCAACTAAAGGCTGATTTAATATGCACTGGAGGATAGGGTAGTTGGTTACAGATAGATCTGGTTGTTAACTCGACTGTATTGGTGTTCACTCTGCTTATAGGTTGTTTAAAATTTGCATTTTTGTGTAACTGTCGTCTGTGTCGATAATGAGTTTTATGAGAGTAAGATTTTTGACACAATTCACAGACATGGCGCGAATTCATCTTTTCGAAGCAAACTAATAGATTTGTGGGGTGGGGACAATGCTCTTCTATTTATATACAGGAATAGGATGGGTGCTACCCCTACCTGTCAATCGTTGATTGGGCAATTATATACCAAGATAGGGTGGATTCTACCCCAACCTAATTGGTCACTAATGGTCACTAATTGTAATTGGTGTGCACCATCGATGTGCAGTACGCCTTAGTACACGGTGTCATCGTGCCCCCATGCATGCAACCGGGATAAAGTGTCTTACCCAAGGACACAACGCGGGTCGTCCCGGAACGGGATCGAACTTGGGACCGCTAGCATAGATGTCCAACAGTCTACCACTGAGCCACCACACTCCCTGCAGGATATTAAAAGATGGTGAAAAGACCTTTTTTCTTATTTCTAAATGGGTTTTAATAGAAATTAATAGTCAAACGTTGAAACTAATTGGGGAAAAATATAAAATGCCAGAGTCTGTATTTTTTGCTCCTCCACAGGAAAATACTTGAAGTTTGTGAAATGATGCACACATCGATAACATTTCGTAATTTTTATTTTTATATGAAATTCCTTCACCATTAGTGTTAAATTTACAAGCAGCTTTAGGAAATTATGGGGAGCTAACTTTCCTGGAAATCACTTCCGATGACGAAAATTTTCAGCCACCATTTGAAAGTCTGTTGTACCCATGTGAGTGAAACCGGTACAAACTCCATACTAAAAGACAGAGTTCGTATCATTATATTTTTAGAGCTTAACCCATAAGAGTCCAGTTCCAAGCTTGATGAGTGTCTTATCTTGCTTGCACGTGTACAACACAAGTTCCAGCATAAGATTTTTTGTGGTCTTGCTGATGGAAATTATAGTACCTTACTTGGCAGTTGTTTTTAACGAAGTCCTGGCTGCCTGCATAGACAGCCAGGACTTCACTAACCACCACTGCCAAGTAAAAGTGTTACCTTATTATGAGAGAGAATAATAAATAGAATTGGTCAGACCTTTACGAGCACCTTCGGAATCTGACAAAAATCAAAGGAACATTTTACGAGAATCAAAATTGACTGTCTTTGTTTTCCTTTTGAGAATCATTTGTTGTGAGAACCAATTCTGATTCTCAAACGGATTTTATGCCCTGGGTGGAACCAGCTCAGTATTCACATTTCTTTCGGAGGGGGGTTATTTTTAATTCTGTTCCGTGTTTTTTGTTGTGTGTAATGGTCATTCATACGGAAAAAAGTCTGACAAGTTGGATGGATGGAGGCAGGGCGCCAGGGGTGAATTCTGTGACGGGCCCAGTTTTGAAAGTGTCGGGATACTGGTGCAGATGCCAAAAGCACGAGCGATGAGAGCAGGATTTGGGGTGGGGGTTCTCCCCCCAAGAAAATTTTGAAATCAGCTATTAAATGAAGACTTCTGGTGACTTATGGGATGAAAAATCACGTTATTTTTTGGCCATCAAAATGACGTATTTTAGCAGCAAGTTTCAAATTTGCAAGTTCATCAGTGAGTATCCAGTGACCTTGAGTTATAACTTATGTCTGCACAATTCTTAAAGTGATAACTTTTTTACGTCAAATTGATTGCATAAAGTTATCACTTCAAGAATCATGCAGTCTAAAATTACAACCGTTGGTCAAGTGCAATAGCTCCGTAGCTCAATGCGTTAATAGTAAGACCCACTAGTTCTGTTGTGTAGGACTGAAATGTTGATAAGGTTACAATAGTACTAAATTTGGAAAGCGTACATGAGTCATGAGTGGCAACGGGAATTCCAATACGACGGAAGGGGGGGGGGGGGGGGCAGGCTTGGAACGAGAGTCAAAACTTGGAGGGGGGGGGGTGAGCTGACCCAAGAATCCTGGTCTCCAGGGCCAAACCCCTCCCCCCCCCAAAAAAAGAGTTCCATGCCCCGGGGTTACTATCCGGCCCCCACCCTTTCCCCGGCCCTGGGTGGAGGAGCAGAGGAGGTGTACCGGTCAGGACGTCTTAACCTTCACACCTCGAAGACGACTGAATTGAACATAAAGCAAGGTGCACCCGTGATTAATTCTATATGTTAGATTGTCATACTCACGCTAACCTTTTCTTTACAGCATCATTTTGCTTCAGTGAAATGGTAGGTCAGGCAGGTAATGTGTGGAGTACAGGTGGGGAGATACTCGGGGAAAGGAGAAAACCTAGTGCTTCTCCTTTCCCTCCCCGGTGAGATGAACTGCTTTGTTCTCAGCTTGATTCTCCCTGCACATGTAGTTTTGTTCGCACCATTCGGCCGCCATGTCAGATTACTGGGGAAAATACATGTAACCAATAGTCAGATCCTATCGGATATGCTACTTCTCTACGAGCCACTGGGTTTCTTTTTCCCCACTCATCCGTCGCAGTTGGGTAGTCACTTACTTAGAAATCTTTTCATTAACCCTTACTCCAACTCACATTATATCAAACTATCTTATTTTACTTATTGCTTTTTCAAATTTTCTCTACGAGCCACTGGGTTTCTTCTTCCCCACTCATCCGTCGCAGTTGGGTAGTCACTTACTTAGAAATATTTTCATTAACCCTTACTCCAACTCACATTATATCAAACTATCTTATTTTGCTTATTGCTTTTTTCAAATTTTTCAAACGATTTCAACAAAACCATATCGCGTCACCCCTTGTTGGAACGACATCTTTCCAATGCGGAGTCATGTGATAATATGGTTTGGTTGAAATTTATTAAAAGTAATGTTTTTAACTGCTCAATATGTAAATTACACGGGCGAATGTGGTCGATTCATCAGATAAAGGGTTAAGCGTCTAGGGCGCACCAGGGATGATAAATATACAGAACCTCACATACATTAGAATGGGTTGAGAATTATCGCACTCGATTGCTTTGGCCCAGAATATCACTCGAGTCTTTGGCTCGAGTGATATCCTGGGCCAAAGCAATCGAGTGCCTCGAGTGATATCCTGGGCCAAAGCAATCGAGTACGATAATTGTTATCCCATTCAAACGTACATGTGCGGTTCTGTGTTTATCACACACGTCCCATGTAAAAACCAGTCTTCATGGAAATTAAACTAAAAGCACTCTTCAACAGGGTAATTGCTGCGTTTTCCTAGTTGCCAGCGAGACACCACTGCCAGTTGGCCGGGTACCGCCCCTAATTTGCTTTTTAATTTTCACGGCATTCAAATGGTGGAAACCAATAGATACCGATCAGTGTCGCGGTCACGATGATCGAACTTTAAATATTGACTAAACACGACAAAAAGTTTTTAAATAGCTAATAAGTTTAGCACACTCTACCATTATATGACCAGTTGTGGAAAGTATTTGTCAAGGAACAAGCAATCAGAATGTTATTTTTATTTTGAAAATTTTTGATTCAAATCTGATTGTTTAAAATATCCCGGTAAACAAATCTAAATGGGGAACTTGGAATTTCCAAGCCATCTCGAGTCCGGCGCATTCGACCAATGATGACGTGATTTATTTAGACGGGTTCCTTCTCTGTTTGCGTTCGAAACGAAATCAAACGTGTTTTGTATCACCACATGTGCGATACAACTTTTTTATTGTTCAGGCAGAACATTGGAAATCTTGTGTTTTACATTAATAGGTGTGTGATAAGAAACCTGCTTTTACTAAACTTATAGTCTTTAGGGGAACTCACTAACACGCCCACCTCCAACACACACACACACACACACACACACTCAATGGCTAAGTTGAACGAAGTGAAGAAAGTTGCAACGTAGGACCAGTGTTCACTAGGAACAGGGCTTTGGAATAGAAAGTCTTCATATTTAATACTGTTGAAACCTGTAATGAAGGTAAGAGTACTCAGATATCGACGCATCGAGGCTCGAGCTCTAGATGAACACCAACCATGCAGTGGCAACTCTTCAGTGCAATTAACTCCTAATACTTTGCAGTAAAACAGAATTTTATCCTATCACTCGGTTTTCCTCTTGTTTAACTTTGGGTTTAACCAATTGTATCTTGTTTGACAGAGCCCACTGAGCTCTGTCAAACAAGGTATATTTTGTTAAGTATCCAACCGCATTATGGCATTATGGGAAATATTTGATGCAGGACACTTCACTATTTTGACATCATAGTGCGGTGGGTTAAACACAAATTAATCGCTGAAGGTTTTTTTCATCTATTTTGTGACACCGAAGTCAGTGATAAATTATTTTGCTATTTCCACCCCTTGTTGAAACATTTAGTGCTTGGTGATTAGAAAAAATGTTGAATATATCAACAGTAAAACTGATCAGAGAAATGATGCACATATCGAGCTGTGCATTTCCAATCAGCGCCGTTGATTTTCCACGTGACACTTTTCATGTTTGCTTTCAGAAAAAGTATGCACCCTATTTTCCGAATACAAACCAGCCTCTCTTCTTCTAGCACAGACCTCTGCCTTGCCTCCGATTAACCAAATCAACGGTGTATGCATAATTGTTTTGCGGAGAGCAAAAGTTATATATTTAAATATTTGGGTTTAGCGACACTTCAAGAATCCGGCGTCATGTAGTGTCGGATAACTTTACGAATGGATGAGGCTGGAGTACCCAGAGAGAACCACCTAGCAGTGGCGACTGTCCAGCAGTACTGTTGTCGTTGAGCAAATAATATGAGGAACAACGCACAGTTGAGGAGGTTTTGTAATATTTTGAATTGTTGCGTCGTCCGTGCGAATGGCGCATTCATATCAAGTAATTCCGTGAAAATATAGTTTTAAGCATGTACGTCTGTGCACAGCAAATGGTTCAATGAAATGAGGAAAACATTTCAAAAAGGTGGCGGCTTTGTTTCACGAAATTGTGAATGACAACACACCAGCTGAAGCACACCAAGGGACATAACTCAAAAGGTACAAACAGAGACTGCACAACAATCAAAGCACAACGTGTCGTTTCTGGCGCAGATATTTTCCCAGTTTGAATTAAATTTTACATCTTTGTTAGAATTTAGAGAACTGTTGAATCTGAATTTATATATTACAAAGTTGAAACGTAAGATTTTTCCATTGAAAAATAAAATAACAGAGGTGGTCCGATATTATCCGAATGACGGGCAAGCTCGAAGATTTTTTACAAAATTATTTTAGCCTTCTGCCAGTAACACCAAACGGGGCTCGTTAACAATTGTTTAAAAATAAAATAATATTATTTGATACGCATATATGGATAATACGGTATTTATATGGGGTTATCTAGTTATGCTTATCAAAAAATATAAGTTTATCCTTAACCCATTCAACCCGATGTGTATGAATTAATACGTGAAGAAAAAAATGGAAGTGGACGAGCAGGTGACATAAAGAGCAAACAACCAGAAGCGAGGTTTGGCATTAATTTAATCCAACAGCACGACAGAGCTGTTGGATTAGATTATTACTGAACCTCCCAACAAACCAGAATGGTTTAGCCCATTTCTCCGTTGACAGTTTTGACTGAAATGATACCTCCCAGGGCGCCGATGTTGAAAGGGTTAAATAATTGATTGTGTGAAGCGGGGCCCTGTGGTACAGCCAATAATCAGTTTGTTGAGGTTTCGAAAGTACATAATGATAATCTCTTTGTCCCAGTTGAAGCAGAAACTTGGTTCCGACATTTTTACAGGATCGCCTCTTGTCCGATTTTAAGATGAAGCTTGGACATCTAATATTTGTTTACGATCAGGACTTTGTCGTCTGGGTTGGGAGTCTTTGATGTCGATTTGCTCACGCAAGTAGTTGCATGCGTACTTTCTTAGATGACTAGATATGGTACATGGAATTGAATATACAGAGTCAGTCGGTTCGGGGTGTTGTGGGGGGGGGGGGGGTGGAATAGCAACAGCAATTTGATGGACTGGCACGGTACGTGTTAATTAAAAAAGAAAATTTTATTAAGTTTTTATACGCCCGTTTGAAAAAAACGGCCGCATTATGTAAATGGGTTGTCCGTCCGTCCGGATTGATGTTTGTCCCGAGCGTTTCTCAGCCATATGTTGTCCAATCCTTTTTCAAACTTGGCACATGTGTTAACCACCTTGAGAACCTGTGCAATTGTGGTTTTGAGTTTGATTGGATTTTTTTAACCAGAGTTATGGTACAGTCCGACTTAGAAATTATTCAGTCTGTGAACATTTTTTGTCGGGAGCGTTTCTCAGCCATTTGTTATCCGATATTTTTTAAACTTGGCACAGAAGTTAACCACCATGAGATCTTGTGCAAGTGTGGTTTTGAGTATGATTGGATTTTTTATTGCTTGGATGAAAACCGTAGCTATGTTCAATTTGAAAGAGACTAGCGGGCATTTTATGCGACGCTAGGCGGTGCTCTTGTTTAACTATAATCTCGACTAATATTCCACTACATCACCAAGGCATGCCTTCGACGAAGGCATGCCTTGATGACGTAGTTGGAATATTAGTCAGTCGGGACTTGAGGTATCACAGTTAAATCAGGTTTACACCTCCCACAAAGTATTGTATATGGTAACCTATTAACTGCAAATTTGCTTTTTGCTCCCGTATGTTTCTACCGCATGAATAACGGAATGGAAGTGCGGAGGAAAAACAAATTTTATCATTTTTGAGACATGATTTTCTGTTTAAGTCATTCACCGGGTGGAGAATTCACTTCATGGATGTTTTCCTGATAATCCATATTCAGCGTACTCATACCTGCAGAGGCGGCAGACGCTCGATGAAAGTGGAGGGACACACATTTTCAGGGCTGCCATGGTTCGACCCAGTAGGAGAAAAGTTACACTATTTATTTATATTTATTTATTTATTGGTGTTTAAGGTCACATATTTCTGCACAATGGCTAATCATGACCACGACAGTTTTACGGGTGGAGGAGCACCCGGAGAGAAACGGCGAGCAACTGTCAGCTCCCCAACATACTAACTCCCCACAAGCAGGGTTAGCATTGGTTGAAGACAAGCGCACCATCGACGTGCAGTACGCCTTAGTACACAACGCCACCGTGCCCCCACATGGGCAATGGGGGTGAAGTGTCTTGCCCAAGGACACAACGCGGTTACCGGTTGCCGCAGGTGGGATGCCAACCGACGGCCTCTCAGATTGCTGCCTGCACCTCTACCTACTCAGTGGCGGCACCAGAGTTACAGAAGTGAGGGGGTACAGTTGGGTATTGCCCGCCGCGCGTAAGTTTTAAAAAATGTCTCAACTTCGGGAGGGGACACGTTGTAAATGGTGTTCTCTGGAGGATTCTCAGACAATTAAATTAAAACAGTTTTATCCTTTTGAAACTTATTGGTTAGGTCTTTCAGTTATAGAAAACGTCGTTCATGGTGACATTTTAAAGGAAGAACGCTGTTGTAAAGTGCGAGCACAAAGCACCAAACGGCACTCAAATCGAAAATGAAAGTAGGCTGCATTCCAAACGGATGCGTTGCACGCTCTCGATTCTAGCATTCCTCGAATACTCTTAAGCGGTATGTTTCAGACCGTTTGAACGCGGCACGCCTTGTTGCAATTTGGGACCTCGACTCTTGCTTGTTGTTTGCAGCTAATGTGTGTGTGTGTGTGGGGGGGGGGGGGGGGGGGCACACAAACATAATTTAAAAACTTCTCTGATTTAGTGCACTTGGGAATATGGCATTAAGCATACCCACCATTACACCGCAACGTTCAATACAAAAATTAAAATGGTAGTATTTTTTTACTCCGCTTGGCGAAAAAAGTGGAGGGGTAAGTACCCCCCCCCCCATACCCCCGCCCCCATGACGCCGCCACTGTACCTACTGAGTTTCCGCGCCCCTCAGAAAAGTTACAATCGTATATCGGTAAACGTACCATGACACACTATATATAGTCTCTCGTTTAAATGAACATGCCACGATTTGGTCACTGTCCTGTCTATATCTTCTACTTCACTCATCTTCCAACCAGAATGCTAGCCGTCGGGATGGAAGATGGTTAAAGTAGAAAAAATGGACCAAATTTATTTATTGGGGAATAACGACACAGCCAACAGCCAGGGTCACCTCGTATCGGACAGTTATACGGGTGGAGGAAGCCGGAGTACCCGGAGAGAACCACCGAGCAACGGCGAGCAACTGTCAGGCTCTCCAACATACTAACTCCACACAACCAGGGTTAGCAATGATTGAAGACAAACGGACCAAAGCGACCGGAGGTGGGATTCTTAGTAAAATGTTGTTTGGGTTTACAAATAATATATTACATTAATGCCTGGAAATTGACACGTTTTCATGCGCCCATTTTACCTCATTGTGTAACCGAGCAGCATGTCTGTGGAAAAAAGTGGAGGAGTTCCGTCGCACCTGCATAATTGGACATAGGCAACAATGAACTTTGCCTACTTTTCGTGTGAGGTATTGGTTATTACAAACATTGTAGCATTACTTCGGCAATTTGATTTTCACATGTTATGCATTTCCACAAAAAATTAACTTCACAGGTTTTGCAAGAAACGGGAATAATAAAAATGAAAATAGGGATTTAAAAGGCTTTTTCTTCTTGACAATTTTTGAATTCTGACTGGAGCAACAGAGAAAGAAACATGAATAAAGTATCTCATTTTTACTCCTTTGTGATATACAATTATTGCACATTATTCAAAATAATTTTATCTTTTTACCTCCCACAATCGCAGATAACAGTGTTATTATTTTCTTTCACTAAATATCACAACAAAATTTCATTCCATCTTTCAACCGTAGTCTGTATTCCCCCACACACCTGTCAGTGGAACGCGCTCGCGATTAAAAAGCTTGTTTCACTAGGCGATACAAAGTTTCGAAGCAAAAATGAAAAGAAAAACAAAATTAGATTAAAAAAACATTAGTAGGTTCAGTGCTGGTTGGACAGGTTTATTAAGGGATGGGTTAAAAATAGCACGAATCTAATTTGTTTGCTAGGGTTTGAAAAAAGAACTTGTATGAAGTTAAAAGGCTCGAATGTTTTAAACGAATCCCAACGACGTATGTATGTAAGAAGTATCATCACAAGGAAGGCTGCCCGAGTAGCTGCGAATATTTGATCACGAACAGATAAAAATGACATAGACCGTTACTACTATACTACCAAAACACTCTACCTGTGCGAATTAACTCAACCTGAAAAACCCCAACACACAAAGTAATACACACCAAAACTGAAAATAATGCATTAGGCAAGAGGTTATAAATACAAGAAAGAAAACGAGGATCGGTCGTTTGGGGTTTTTTTTAATTATGATATTTATTTTATCATTTAGCTGTTCAACCCTTTACACAACGAAATGAACAAACCCGACCAATTGCATTTACAAAAATTGCCATTCAAATTTTATTATTTTCTTTACTTTTTGCCTCAAAAACATAGTTTAGGAAAAGTTAAAAATCTGTTTCTCAGGCCCTCCCGCGTGGTCATTTTGGTAACCGCATGCTTTCTTTTTATAACCAATGCAAACTTGAAAAAATAAAAATTAAATGGCTTATTTCAGATATTTTTCAAGTTAGTAAAATTGATAAATTTGTCCTTTGAGTGCAACAAGGCTTTGCAATGCTTTAGCATTGCAAAGGCTTCTTGCACTCGAGGGACGAAATACACCACCAACCATGCGATTCTGTAGATTATGAGGCTTAATACATAAAACAAACCGAGAATATGAACTTTTGATAGCAAAGAAATAATTATAAAACTAAAAAATAAAATTAAAATACCGCCTGAGAAACAGAATATCTACTTTGTGGGGCATTAAGTATCTTTAAATATAATTTTAAATGAATAGTACCATTTTTATCAAGTACTCATAAATAAAAAGACTAAGGTCGAGCATGGAAGATTGGTTCGGTCCAGAAACTGAACCATTTCGTTTTTTCCTCAGGTTTTGGAAGACCTGATGACAAACAGAACATTTGATGATGGATAAACGAACAGGCAGGCCAACCAACATTGCTATTCCAGAGTTGCCCATCTCTCGGTCGCATCTAGAGGTGTTTTAATCATTCACTTAAACCTTTACCTAACATGAAAAGCAGGCGACACTTGCCAAAAAAATTCTTGAATAACTAATTTTTTTCATTTTTTGTCTCAAAAACATAGGTTATGACCCCTCATTGGAACGAGCTGGACGAGCTCGTTTCAAAGAGGGGTCATAACCTATGTTTTTGAGACAAAAAATGAAAATTAATAATTGGCGATTTTTGAGAATAGCGCTGGCCTGTTTTGGCCGTTTCGTTGGGTAAAGGGTTAACACCAATAACAGGCGACATGTGCAAAGAAATTTGGAACAACTACAAACCTTCATTTTTCGACTAAAACAGAGCCTATGAGGGTCATGAGGTATGTTTTTTAGGCACGAACTGAAAAAATAACATTCAAATGACGATTTTATGAACAGCTATGGTCGGATATTGTCCAGGTTACTTTTGATAAAGGGTTGAACACTTTGAAATTTTCAGAGCTACCTTAGTTCGGCCAGTGGGAGAAAAAGTTACAATCGTATATCGGTAAATGGACCGTGGCACTCTATAGTGTCTCGTTTGGGGAGCGCGGTGGCTCAGTGGTAGACTGTTGGACATCTGTGCTAGAGATCCCGAGTTCGATCACCGCCCGGGACTACCCGCGTTGTGTCCTTGAGCAAGGCACTTTATCCCAGTTGCCTACATGGGGGAACGATGACGCCGCGTATTAAGGCGTACAGCTCATCGATGGTGCACATGTCTTCAACCGCTGTAACTCTGCTTGAGCGGAGCTTGAACAGAGTTAGAATGTTGAGGAGCTGACAGTTGCTCGTCGATGCTCGCTGGTTTTCTCCGGGTACTCCAGCTTCCTCCATCTGTAAAACTGCCACGGCCACGATTAGCCATTGTGCATAAGTATATGACCTTAAACACCAATAAATAAACAATAAATAAATATAGTGTCTCCTTTAGGTGAATATCCATTTCTGTCCTGTCCATTTCTTCTACCTCAGTCATCTTCCAATCCGGGTTGGAAGATGGTCGAAGGAGAAGAAACGTACCGAAGCTACCGAAGGTTGGATCCTCTGGCCAAATGTTGTTAGGATTTGCAAATAATTCATTACAAGAATGCCTGCATATTGACACGTTTGCATGCGCCCATTTAAACTCATTGTCTAACCAAGCAACATGTCTGTGGAAAAAAGTGGAGAGGGACGTATCCAATGTGCACCCCCCCCCCCCCCCCCCCCGGTTCCGCCGTCTCTGTAAACCTAATTGGCCATTGCATACAACCCAAGGTCTTCCAAAGATGCTGTTCGATACACGATTATGTCTCCTAGACCGTTGTCTTCGGATTTGTCGGATTTCTTACCAAGTATCTTTAATTCACGAAGTCTATTTCCCTTTTCAGATATTCTTCTGAATGCATTTCTCCATGACTTACGAAAACGCCTCACTCGGCTAAAGCCAGTAGGACGAGCTCCTTTCGGAATACCGGAATAATCGTCGCACATTATGACGTCATCATCTTGTAAATCTAATGCTCGCTTAGTAGGCGAATTATTGCCAGAATCGTTGTCATTCGTGTGTCCTACATGCAAAACTGACGATTTGTCAACCCTTACTGGAGGATCACTTTTATCACGTCCAGTCTGTGGAGATTCATCAAGAAAAGTAGATGATCTGAGGTCTGTTTGAGATTTAGAAGCAAATAGTTCAGATACGCTTCGAAATTTCCTAAGTTTCCTGTTGACAGCTCTCCACCACGCTGGTTTCGAATTTCTGACATCCTCCCTAGAATTGATACTGTCGTTCATCGATATCTGTGAAATTCCATCAAGGGAATTTACGTCACTACAAGAACTACTTGGTGTTGCTGACTGAAAAAGCTCTTTTCTTTGGTGCCGAACCGCGTTTGAATGGGTATTTACATCACATTTGTCTAAATCAGCTTCACTCCTAGAAAACGCTGCTGATTCTATAAACTGGGATGATGTACTACTCTCGTCGCAAGATATGTTTTGACTTGATGTCTCTAATAACTGACCCTGCACTGGAAAATCTTTTCTCCGAGAAATATCCGGAAAATCAGATGGCTGATCAGGGATGATAGCCTCTGGCATTTGATTGTCTTTACTCTCCAAGCTCAGATGAGATGTACCATTACAAAGGTCATTCATAGAAGTTCTACTATTTTGGCGTCGTGATATTCGATTTCGAACTTTCTTCAAAGAACTTCGTAAATTCCCTACAATGTTTTTGCCCCTTGGTACATCTTCTGTAGCCGGCTGCTCCGAAAAACTGCTTAAGTTTCTTCGCGAAAGTCGAATGGAATCTCGGGAAACGTGCTGGATGTAAAATTCTCTCATTGCCTGTAGACGAAACATATAAAAGAAAATATAATTGAACTCTGTCAGTATCCTTGTTTATTAGTTGGTCAACATGGCCGACAGGAGGCAGTTCGGGTCCCGAGTGAATTCTCCCATGGAGCACGGGGCTTTAATAATAAACTTCAGTTCATAGTGTCAAACAAGTCTCGATGCAGCGTTGAAGAATGTCACATGTGCAAATTCTACTTGCACTGAACCAAATATTGCACTGAACCAAATGTTGTACCAAAAATGGGGATGATTACCCCGGGAACAAGTACAATGTTAAATTCAAGGGATGAGAGGCGGCTTCAGTCAGTCTGTGGAAATATTGCCCACCCCGTTGCCCAAGGACACAGCGCGGGTCGTCCCGGACGGGGATCGAACTCGGAACCTCTAGTATAGAAGTCAACACACTACTACTTAGCCACCGCGCTCCCCTTCATCACAAATATAGTATATGGTACGGGTATCTAGTATGTCGAAACATCTCGTCCTTTGAGTTCAACAAGTCGCCATCTGAAATGCACTCATGGGGTGATTATCAAAACGATGTTAGTAAATTTTGTCTGGCCCGAGCGTTTGGCTCTGTCCACTCCGAATTACTGGATGAATTTCGCTGTTTTTATGATAACCTGGATCGAGTTGAAGATTATATTTATAATTTTATATCAAATCCACTAGAGAACATGAACGGGCTGAGAAACAAACAATGCTTTCAGAAAGGCCTCGAATTGCGTTGGTAAAACAATATATTATTTGCCAGACCGTTCCAAAAATGTAGTTGTTACGAACCTTTCAACAACAGAAAATATTGAAACTATGGCTTTTAACTCAAAACAATGTCACAGGAAGTATTAAGAAATGCAATCCGACGACAGAAGACATGGTTCAAGTTTCTCTCAATAATACAAGAGCATACACGAGAGACAATTTCCGGAATGGTATTTAATAATCATGCCTGACCGCTTTTAATACTTTACCTCACGAATTGACCACATTTGTCCTCGTAATTTAAAAATTGAGCAGGTGAAAAAAATATTTTCTTTAAATATTTCAACAAAACTATATCATGTGACCCCCCACTGGAACGAGCTCATCGAGCTCGTTCCAGTAGGGGTCACGTGGAATAGTTTTGTCGAACCTTATTTAAAATTTCGAAAAAAATAACAACAGAGTACAGTGATGTAACATAATATTCCAGTGATGTAACATAAAATTACAGTGATGTAACATAATCCTAGATCTCATAACTGATTGTACTCATTTGTCAGTTGAGATCTAGAATTTCAGAAATGACCACGTTTGGCGGCCATTTTGGACACATTGTGGTAAAATCGAAATTTCTTTTGCATTTATGATGATACATTACATTCCTAATATTCAGTCCATTATTGGTGTTCTGCTGATTCATAGTCCCGATATTGTAGTAATTTGTAGGCCAAAATGTCCGATTTTCAGGCCCATTTTTGATGTTTTGGACAATTTTGGCAGAAAATATAATTTTGGTAAACTTTTGTTTCCAGATGATTATGGAAAAGTGCATTTGGGACACATGTGTGAAAATTTCAGGTCATCCGCCCATTTGGACCAGGGGATATTGGCCAATGAAAAATTGGGCGTTTTGGGGCGGGTTCTGGCAGAAGAGAGTTAACGCCCGAAGTGTCAAGACAAAGTATAGCCATCTGTGACCTTGCGAAGTTTTAACGAAATCTGTAACAGAACAGATGTCTTTTCCTTTTAAGAAAAGCCAAATAACGAATTTTGATATCTTTGTGCGGATGGTGGAGAGGGGCGGGGTTGGGGGGGTTGGGGGGTTGTAAGAATTTAAAGTATGAATTTAATGATAGGAAGAGGGATAGGATAAGGTGATAATTATATTTATTTGTAGTATTCACTAACGTTTTGAACATTCTGTTTGAGCCTGGCTTGGGTGTAAGAATTCGTCTGAAGACCAATAACCTTTCTGTAATACTGCATATACTCGTTCTGAAGCTTTGATATCTCCTGCAAGAAAAAAACAGTTGAGTGAAACTAGTAACATTTATACTCTCGCACGGTATGTATGCCAAGTGGCATCTGTTTTCTTGGTACATCTTTTAAACCTGATTTATCTCCCTTGACCACTTAGACAGGTGCATGCTTTCAGTATATCTAGTCGAAAATATGAACATTGATTTCAGCACCCTGGCAAGGTGACCAATCACAGTACGGTATCACTTTACTGAGTGTTTAGTCAAGCTTACAAAATGCTCGCGATTGGCAGACAGATTTATATGACGGGTGACAATGTATCCAGTTATCTTGTGCAAGGTCATGTACGGAATAGTTGTGAGGGGCGGAGATCGAGTATCCGAACCTCACCCGGAATATTTTATTTCTACACACTACGGAGTCGTCACTTTCCATGGGTGGGCAATATTTCCACGGACGCATTAATATTAGATTCCAAACACTAATTATAGGAATAATCATTAAAAATTTAATTAATGAAGCACCGGGTACAATTTTGCTGATGATGATTTTCGTTAACTGGTAAACGCATGCGTGGTGGGCATCACTGCCCAGTCGGGGATTACGACCAGTCCACGGTGATTGTACTGGGCGTGCTGGCAAAATAATATTTTCCATCTGAAATCGCAGCAGCTGAGGACACGATTATTTCCAATTCCATATTTTGATGAAAATTGTACTCTTGTTTTGAGGTTCATCCAAATGGTGTAAGAGTAGCACGATCAGATCGCGATCTGGTTGAGAAAGAGGTAACATTAAAGATCACAGTACTGGATACATTCTCCGTGTCATGAATCCAATGCTTTGTAATACACTTACGCTATAGATGAGGTCGGTAACTGATTTAATTTGACATCCAGCGTAATATTATTTGTTACGGGACAGTTATTCGGCGTATAAGGTGTCATATATGGCGAAGCGTGAAAATATTAGGCGAGGCTTTAGCCGGGCCTAATATTGTTCTCGCATACAACAATATTAGAAAAACCGTTTCATGTTTTTGTTAAATTTTCCTATGAACATTCATTTGTTTACAAAAGCAGACAAGAAGTGATGCAATGCAAGGGGCGTAATTCAGCATCTCACTGACGCTATCCTTTCATGTCATCTGATATATTTCACAACTATTTAAAATCGCAAGCACAGTTCGTTGAGGAGAAAGTAATACTGGGGAAGGATTCCGAGTACTACCTTCAGAGTAGAAGTACTATCTTTAGCGACACAGGGATATTCGTGAAAAATTAAAAGAATGTCGTAGAAATATTAAAGAGAGTTTTCATGGTCATCATTCCTTTTGTATATCTGGGTGGCACCCTGAATTCCTGTGTTACTCTCCTCCGCAACACATCGATCGTTACGGGAGCATTCGCGTACACCTTCAAACCAAGGTGGATGGGAACCTTCACAACAGTACGTATTGCTCATGTGCATCATTTTTGGTGTTCAGTACGGCTGCCGTGGACTGGTCAATTTCCACGGGGTGGGCAATATTTGCACGTACGCAATAAAATCAGATTTCAAACACAAATTATAGGAATAATCATCAAAAATTCAACTAAAATTTTGATGCTTTTTATCACCTCGTAAAGAAATGCGCGGACATCACTGTCCACGCGTCGATTACATCCACACCAAGGCAACTGTACTGAACGCTACCGTTTTCGCCCATCTATGACGTAACACATTTGCAACAAGCTCTAAACATATTGGCAAGCTCTCAGGACACCAGTCTAATTCTGTAAGAAAGTTGTGACCTGGAACTAGTCTGCCCCTAAAATAGTTCATCGGTGATGTTTAGATTCACTCTCTGGAATATTTCAGTTCGTCGGAAAAGTTAACCTATGGTTCATTTTCCAAGCAAGAGATATATTCCAGACGACTGAATCTAAAAAAAACCCAAAATACCATAAAGATTCATTTTCTTTGAATCAACGCAAGGAATATTGCTCAATTGAGACTTGATTTGGCCGAATCTTTGATGGCATTACTAGTAGGAATGACAACTCCCCAACAGTCGTAGTTTTATTGTTACACCGCGTAGTTCCCCTAATTATGTTATTACTAATTAGGTTAATATATTGATGGTTTCAATGTGAATTAAATGCTTATTGATTTGAATGTCTACAACTGGGGAATGAAAGAATACTTATATCTTTAAGAGTGAAGAAACGCCATATTACATCTACGGTATAGTTAGCGCGTAGACTCCACAAAACTGGGTAAACAGACAGCGAATTCTTTGCAGGATTATATTGGTGTCACGAGAGCTATCGTCAGCATGATACATCTAATAATTTCTAAGCCACACATCAGTCCAACCTGGGCCCTGCTGATATTTTATGAGCTCACAAAACAGGTAAGCCTGAGGTGGGGAGTAGTATTACAGAGACTGCAGGTCAAGTAGACTGCCTTAGACTGGTTGTTATGCTTTGTTCCAGTCGTTAATTTGGACATGGCTATGACTACCTGAATTCATTTTAGAGGCTGCTTGATTTGTTTCCTCCAATCATCATATAAGTTATGCCCATTAGAGAGGGTGACACACAGCCAATGCCGCTCGGTATCGGTATCGAGCCAATAACGATTTGCCGAATCGAGGGAATCTGAAATTTCCGTATTGAAAAATATTCCAAACATTAGTTAAAAAGTAGGGGGCGCGGTGGCTCAGTAGGTAGAGGTGCAGGCTGCAAGCCGAGAGGTCCTCGGTTCGAATCCCACCTGCGGCAACCGCGTTGTGTCCTTGGGCAAGACACTTCACCCCCATTGCCCATGTGGGGGCACGATGACGCCGTGTACTAAGGCGTACTGCACGTCGATGGTACGCATGTCTTCAACCAATCAAACCCTGCCTGTGCTGCAGTGCAGAGTTACGATGTTGGGGAACTGGCAGCTGCTCGTCGTTTGCCAGCTGCTCGTCGTTGCTCGGTGATTCTCTCCGGGTACTCCGGCTTCCTCCACCCGTAAAACTGTCATGGTCATGATTAGCCATTGTGCATAAATATGTGACCTTAAACATCAATAAATAAATAAATAAATAAATAGTTAAAAAGTAAAAGGACAAACAACAGAACATTACGCAAAATTCACGACGTGGACTGAGTATTTTGTAAAAGGGGGGTATTTTCTCTCAGCTTTTTGTTACATCAAATGGCCGATGACGAGCGCCCGTGTTACTTCCAACATTTTGGCACTTCGGCGGCTTTGTCTGCTGTAAAACAGGGGAACTACTGCTGGGCAGCATATCAAAACATCATTCGATATTGTTATTGGTGTGAGTACGTGTATGTCGTTGACGCCGAATACTGTACCGATATCGAGGTAAATCATTCTAAATATACCGATACCAAAACCGAACTTGAAATTACTATACCGCCCTGCTTTAATGTCCATCAATGTTCATCATATTTTAACTGCTGCTGACAGGGAGACTTATCGATGATCTTCTTAATACTTCATATATAAAATACATTCATACATTCATATGGAGGAAATGACACACACTTTCCAAAATCACTTTCCTTGAATGTCGGCAGTGACAATATTAGCTCCCCTAACAGCGCATCATAATAAATCTGGGTGCTGGAGTCCTGCGAATCACAAATTTCGAATCGAATCCAAATTCAGAGGTAGAGGATTTCGAATCGAATTTTGCCATTCTTTAACTGGTTGAGGGATAGATTATTTTTGGTGGCCCAGAGGTACTCTCCAGTCATTTGTAATAAAACAGATGTATATGAATAAAATATTATTTGCGTTTGACTGAATATGAAACATGAGCAAGGAAAATACTGGTTTTTGCTCTGGTACACTCATTTTTTTTTAAAAGTCCTAATAGTGGCTTCTAGAACTCAACTAGTTATGTTGTAGATATTACACATTCTTACTACCGTTAATAATACAAGTCTCAACTCAAGTACAGTATTTCAACAGTGATTCGTCTGTTGAGTCAAGTCAATAAAACAGCAGAATATTCCAGAACGGAATTGAAGTACACTGCAAAAAATATAGGTTCTCTTTAGAACCAAAACTGGTTCTAATCTTGTCCCTGAGATGGAACCAGTTCTGTTTAAACAGTATTTATTTCAAATCAAATAAATTTATAAAGATTAACATTAAATATTAACAGAATTAAACATAAATTGAGGGGGTTTCAGTCGTAAGTTTAGAGCTTATACCAGGTTGTCTCAAATCATCATTAAGCAAAGGAGATATGAACAGTTGGCATATCGAACCAGTTTTGGTTCTATACAGAACCAAAACTGGTTCGATATGCCATCTGTTCATATCTCCTTTGTTTCAAAATGTTTGGCTACTGCGTTGAATAAGCTCCAAGTTTACTGCTGAATCTACTTCAGTTCATGTTATATTCTGTTAAAATTGAATACTAATCTTGATAAATTTATTTCATTTGAAATAAATACTGTTTAAACAGAACTGGTTCCATCTCAGGGACAAGATTAGAACCAGTTTTGGTTCTAAAGAGAACCTATATTTTTTTGCAGTGTAGTTTCAGAAGCGGAAACTCGTTTAAAATCGTCTTGAATTTATTTATTTATTTATTTATTTATTTATTTATTTATTTATTTATTTATTTATTTATTGGTGTTTAAGGTCACATACTTATGCACAATAGCTAATCGTGACCGTGAATGTTTTACGGGTGGAGGAAGCCGTAGTACACGGAGAGAACCACCGAGCATCGACGAGCAACTGTCAGCTCCTCAACATTCTAACTCTGTTCAAGCTACGCTCAAGCAGGGTTACAGCGGTTGAAGACATGTGCACCATCGACGTGCAGAACGTCTTAGTACACGGCGTCATCGTGCCCCCATGTATGCAACCGGGATAAAGGGCCTTGCCCAAGACACAACGCGGGTCGTCCCGGAACGGGATCGAACTTGGGACCTCTAGATTAGAAGTCCAAAAGTCTACCACTCAGCCACCGCGCTCCTTGCAGGATATTAAAATATGGCAAAAGACCTTTTTCTTATTTTTAAATGGGCTTCAATAGAAATTAATAGTCAAACGTTGAAACTAATTGGGGAAAAATGTAAAATGCCAGAGTCTGTATTTTTTCTCCTCCACAGGAAAATACTTGAAGTTTGTGAAATGATGCACATATCGATGATACAAATTAGATTTTAATTTTTATATGAAATTCCCTTACCATTAGTATTAAATTTACAAGCAGCTTTAGGAAATTACGGGGAGCTAACTTTCCTGGAAATCACTTCCAATGTCGAAAATTTTCAGCCATCATTTGAGAGTCCGTTGTACCCATGTGAGTGAAACCGGTACAAACCCTATACTAAAAGACAGAGCTCGTATCATTATATTTTTAGAGCTTAACCCATCTGAGACCAGTTCCAAGCTTGATGAGTGTCTTATCTTACTCGTACATGTAGAACACATGTTCCAGCATAAGGTTTTTTGTGGTCTTGCTGATGGAATTTATAGTACCTTGCTTGGCAGTGGTTTTTAACGAAGTCCTGGCTGCCTGCATAGGCAGCCAGGACGTCACTAAACACCACTGCCAAGTAAAAGTGTTACCTTATTATATGAGGGAGAAAAATAAATAGAATTGGTCAGAGGCTCAGGCAGGGTTACTGTGGTTGAAGACATGTGCACCATCGACGTGAAGAACGCCTTAGTACACGGCGTCATCGTGCCCCATGTAGGCAACCGGGATAAAGTGCCTTGCTCAAGGATACAACGCGGGTCGTCCCGGACGGGGATCGAACTCGGGACCTCTAACATAGAAGTCCAATACGTGTTCAATCACCGGGTCTGATAGAAAAGGAGTTCAAGAAGAGACAATAAGCAGCATTTTGAGAAAATCTCGACGCTTCGAAAATTTCCGAATCAGTGCGACTTGAATCGAATCGATTCGAATCGCCGGGACAATTTCGAATCATACAGAATTTCGAAGCTTTCTGGGGGCCTATTAAGAGCCCTTTTTAACAGTCCTTGTGTTGAGGAAAACGAAGCACTGATGCCTGCGAAAAAGGAATTTATTTTCTTGCAAGGCTGGTAGTGAGCATACTCTCCTTAGAACAAGCCAAGACCAATACCGGGTCTGGACCTGCGTCGCTGCATGCAATTGAATCGGCAAACAGGAAGTGGCTGCACGGCAGATCTGAAAATTGCATACACGATACAACTGATCATTATCAGGCTCCAGATGAAATATAAAATCAATCCCTTGCATAGAAGCCGAGAAAAGTTTGACGAAAAATTTCAATGTTCAGTGGGTACAGTAAAATTTCAAAGTATCGGCAAACAGGAAGTGGCTGCACGGCATATCTGAAAATTGTTTACGCGATACAAGTCATCATTATGAAGCAGCAGACCAAATATAAAATAATTCCCTTTCATAGAAGCCAAGAAAACCTTGACGGAAAAAGTGTTTCGGACGGACGGGCGGACGGACTGACGGACGGAGTCGAGCGGTTACTAGACCTGCTCTGCCGCTGGCGACGCAGGTAAAAACATTTACCTGTTCATTCTCTTCGTCCTCCTCTATGGAATTGATTTCTCTTTGAATCTGTATAAGAATGTGGGTGAGGTTTGATACCTCCCGCAAGAAGCACTCGCATTGATATTGGCTTCGACAAAATCGGCATACTCTGAATCTCTTACTCTTTCTCCGTTTACTTGGTTCCTGGTAAAATAAAATGAGGAAACTGAAACGTGGTGGTGTTATCAGGGAAAGAAAAAGGAAGTGACACCCAGGAACGTGGCTAGAGGTTTCCGATTGGGGTGGGGTTAGGGTGATGAATTTCCAACTAGAGGGAGGGACCGGGAGGTAGAAACCCCCTCCCGGTCCTTCCCCCAGTTGGAAATTCACTACCGAGAAAAGTTTTTGAAAATGAATCCATGGAAGGGGGCATAAAATTGATCCAAGTAACTGAAATGCCAACACATTTATGATAGAATTATCAGTTTGGTATCATTATGGGAATCGAACATATGCTAAACAAATGCTCAAGATGAGAACTCACACTGTCCTAATATTAAATTAGATTTTTTGCAGGAATAATCAATTTTCGATGTTTCATCAATTTGTGACTGTGAATGATGGAATTAACTCAGGATAACGATTTTACATGATGTGATTTTCTTGAAGTGGTGGAAAAACGGAGTATCTGGAGAGAACCACCGAGCAACGGCGAGCAGCTACCAGTCTCCCCAACGTACTAGCACCAAACCAACATGGTTAGTATTGGTTGAAGACAAGTGCACCATTGACGTTCAGTACACCTGAGTACACAGCGCCACCGAGCCCCCACGAGGGCAATCGGGATTAAGTGCCTTGCCCAATGACACAACGCAGTTAATCCTGGTGGGGATCGAACCGTGGACCTTTCGGTTTGAAGTCCAACTCCGTAACCACTGAGCCACCGCGCTCCCGAGAGCCCTAGTTAGAATTACAATATTTATCGCAGAAAATAGGCGAACCAGTACCTTCAGGTAAGAAATTTAGTGAGTGCTTTCAGTTAACCCTTTACCCAACGTAACGGGAAAAACCGGCCAGCGCTATTCTCAAAAATCGCCAATTAATTTTCATTATTTTTTCATTTTTTGTCTCAAAAACACAGGATATGACCCCTCATTGGAACGAGCTCGTTCCAATGAGGGGTCATAACCTATGTTTTTGAGACAGAAAATGAAAAACATTAGTTATTCAAGAATTTGTTTTGCAAGTATCGTCTGCTTTTCATGTTAGGTGAAGGGTTAAGTCTGTATTTATGTGCTGATCATAGTGACCAGGCTCAAACCTGCGCACCTCTTTTTTAGGCTTTCCCAAACCCAGTTTGGGAAAGACTATTGTTATTCTTCTTTTTCAAAATTTTTCTTCTCTATTTTTTTTTTTTTTTTTTTTTTTTTTCCTCCCTGAATTTTGTCTGTTGAACTGCTCGAAAACAAGTTGTACGATTTTGACCAAATTTGGCACACTTATGTAATGTCATAAAATCTAGTGAAATGCGGGATCGTCATATCTGTGAAAACGCGTATTTTCAAAATATTCTGCCAAAACCTTCAAAATTTCACCATTTTTCGAATGTCTCAAAATTGTTTACAGTTATTTCGCTCAAGTTTTCCACACATTTACAGCATAATATGATACACCACAATCACCACTCAAATCTTTCAACATTAACCCCCACTGGCCAAAAATGACATGAATATAGATTTTTTCTTCAAAATTGACCAACTTCAAGGGCAAATTTCTCAAATAACAAGGTTGTTGTAACAATTATTTTGGTTTGGATAGATGCAACAATGATTGCGGAATAAAGTTACTGTTTACTTTTTAATCTCAGATTTAACCCTCAAGCACAATGAGGGCGAGGATAAGAGTACCGTTTGAAAGTGCCAAAATTAGCCAACTTTAGTTGCTTTTTCTATCATTTTGGAAAGGGTTAATTTCAAACACTTTTCATGTACATATTCACAATTGACTACCGAGCATATTTGCTGTTGTAAGTTTGGTTGTAAAGTTTAACCCTATCCCATGCTGGTTGCATAAAAGTAGGTACCGTCCAAAAAAACTCCAATTTTTTTCAGAATTTGATAAGTTTAGGTGGCGATTTACTCCATTTTTAATTGCTTGAGCTCTGAATGTTTTCTGTAGCTGCTTGCATCAGTCAAAGTATGACAAATTTTGTTCTATATGTTATTATTAAAAGTTTAACCCTTGGCAGATTTGAGACATCCCATAAGGGTACTGTCGGAATAATTGTTATTTTTGCCAACTTCAAGGGAAAATTTCTCTAATTACAAAGTAGTTGTAACAATTATTTTGAAATGGCTAGATGCAACAATGATTTTGGAAGAAAGTTACTGTTTACTTCTTAATCTCCGATTTAACCCTCAAGCACAATGAGGGCGAGAATAAGAGTACCGTTTGAAAGTGCCAAAATTAGCCAACTTTGGTTGCTTTTTTCTATCAATTTGGAAAGGGTTAATTTCAAAAACTTTTCATGTACGTATTCACAATTGACTACCGAGCATATTTGCTGTTGTAAGTTTGGTTGTAATGTTTAGCCCTATCTCATTCTGGTTGCATAAAAAAGTAGGTACCTTCCAAAAAAACTCCAATTTTTCAGAATTTGGTAACTTTAGGTGGCGATTTACTTCATTCCTAATAGCTTGAGCTCTGAATGTTTTCTATAGCTGCTTGCAGCAGTCAACGTATGACAAATTTTGTTCTATATATTATTATTAAAAGTTTAACCCTTGGCAGATTTGAGACTTCCCATAAGGGTACTGTCGGAATAATTGTTATTTTCGCCAACGTTTACATGCACTTTCTCAGCACTGGAGCCACTTTGTCTCAAAACCTTTTCCATGAGAGGATTGGGCCTTCATCCAAGAACAATTTTGCTGTTATATATTTTATTCAAAGATTTAACCTTCACCCAGTTTTCTGGCCTTGAATTTGAGTGCCCTAAAATTCTTCATAAAATTGGCCAATTTGGAGCTCACTTTTCTTCCATTTTCGAAAGGGATATCGAAAAATGATTTACATGTTCGTATTTACAATTGCCTACCGAGCATATTTGCTGTTGTAAGTCTAGTTGTAAAGTTTAACCCTATGCTCGTTCTGTTTGCATAAAGATAGGTGCAGTCCAAAAAAAAACTATCGTTTTTCAGAATTTGGTAAGTTTAAGTGACGATTTACTCCATTCCTAACTGATTGAGCGCTGAACGTTTTCTATGGCTGTATGCAGCAGTCATAGTATGGCAACTTTTGTTTTATATGTCATTATTAAAAGTTTAACCGTTGGCAGATTCGAGACTGCCCATATTGGTACGGTCGGAATAATTGATATTTTCATAAAATCACTGAATATTGATAAGCGTGCAGTGGTAGTTTGGAATAGAATATCCGAAAATGCTTTCGAAATTCGGATTCACAGTTCAATTCCAAGAATATTTTCTGTTATAAGGTTGCTGTAAAGTTTAACTCCATCCCTGTCTCAAATGCATAAAAATTGGTGCCGTCGAAAAAAAACTCCTATTTTTTTCAGAATTCCGTAGGTTTAAGTGACAATTTACTCTATTCCTAATTCACTGAGCGCTGAATGTTTTCTATTCCTGCATGCAGCAAGCATAGCATGACAACTTCTGTTTTATACGTTATTATCAATAGTTTAACCCTTGGCATATTTAGGAGTTCCCATGTGGATATAGTCGGAATAATTGTTATTTTCGTAAAATCAATCCCTGAATATATTGGTAACCGTGCAGTGGCCTTTCGGTGGTGCTACATGAAGCCGCAAATAGTTAAGGTTGAAAAGTTCATCAAATAGACAGATATAATGCCTAACTCAGCCGGTGACAGGTAAATAATGAATGGAAAAGTCGTGAATTGAGAATAAAGTAGGGACGAATCGTGCCCTCGGTTTCCACCTGATCCACGATATTTCCACGCCGGCACTTGACAAAGATACTAAACTGTCGAGCAGGGACAGTAGAAACATTCTGAAAATTTCAAGTTGCTGGCTTGCAAGGTCGGGACATAATTGGAGTATATCCGACATTGTAACTGTTCAATTTGAATGTTAAATTAGCCAGATGACGGCTTTTTCTCCACCGAATAATCCAACCTGCGGCAACCGCGTTGTGTCCTTGGGCAAGACATTTCATCTCCACTGCCTGTGTGGGGCACAGTGGCTTTGTGTACAAAGGCGTACTGCACGTCGATGGAGCACTTGTCTTCAACCAATGCTAACCTTGCTTCTGTGAAGTTCGTATGTTGGGGAGCTGACAGTTTCTTGCCGTTGCTCGGTGGTTCTCTCCGGGTACCCCAGCTTCCTCCACCCGTAAAACTGTTGCGGTCATGATTAGCCAGACTGCATAAATATGTGACCTTAACCACCAATAAATAAATAAATAAATTCTCCACCGGATCGAGTTGTTAGTTTCTGCCGGGACGGTCTAAAATAAGCAGTTTAACTCAAAACTTTCTGTCCCATATGAATGTGCGAATATTTAAAGCTGAACAGTTCATCAAATAGACAGAAATAATGCCAAACTCGATCGGTGATAGGTAAATAGTGAATGGAAACGGCATTGCATTGGGAATAGAGTAGGAACGAATCGTCCCCGCAGTTTCCACGCGATCCACGTTGTTCCCACGCGCTCACGCCACTTGACAAAGATACTGTTCAATCGAGCATGGATAGTAGAACAACTTCTGAAGATTTCGTGCATCTGCCTTCACTGGTCTAGACGCCGTGTACTAAGGCATACTGCACGTCGATGGTGCGCATGTCTTCAACCAATCTAACCCTGCCTGTACTACAGTGCGGAGGCACTATGTTGGGGAGCTGGCAGCTGCTCGTCATTGCTCGGTGGTTCTCTCTGAGTACTCCGGCTTGCGCCACCCATACATCTGTCACCGACATAATATGACCTTGTCGTTAAACCCTAATAAATAAATAAATAAATAAATAAATAAATAAATAAATAAATAAATAAATAAATAAATCCAGTACCAGTTTTGCTCATACAAATATTAGTACCGTCAGACAAAATTAATTTTCTGATTAATTTCGTACTTTTCTGTACTCACCTTCCCTGAGTAAGATTGGTTTTTCAATCTCAGATTTAACCCCCAAGCACAATGAGAGCGAGAATAGGAGTACCATTTGGAAATACCTAAATTATCCAACTTTGGTTACTCTCTACTATCATTTTGGAATGGGTTAATTTGAGACACTTTGCTTTGCTATATGCAGAGATGTTTAATCAATAAATCCGGCTTTAGTTATGTCCTGGGACTTGATGAAACATGTGCTTTGGTCACTTAAAAATAGCACTGTCTGCAAAAAATAACTGAGTGAATACTCACTTGTCCAAAAACAAAAAAGAAAGAGCTCTTTGAGCTTTCCATAACTGCTTTCAAAAATCAATGGGGAACAAATTTTGTGTTATATGTTTTGGTGTTCCGTGTTATCCAACACCAGTTTGGCCGTACAAATATGAATACCGCCAGGAAAGAAAGCACACTTTCTCAGTGATAGACTGTTTGACTTCTATGATAGAGGTCCCGAGTTTGATCCCTGTCTGGGACGACCCACGTAATGTCCTTAGGCAAGGCACTTTATCCTGGTTGCCAACATGGGGGCACAATGATGCCATGTACTAAGGCGTTCTGCATGTCAATGGTGCACATGTCTTCAACCGCTGGTACCCTGCTTCAGTGGAGCTTGAACATAATTAGAATGTTGGGCTGACAGCTGCTCGCCGATGCTCGGTGGTTCTCTCTGGGTCCCCCGACTTCCCCCACCCATAAAACTGCCATGGTCACGATTAGCCATTGTGGATAAGTATGTGACCGTAAACACCAATAAATAAATACCGTCAGGGAAACCCTCTGTGAAATCCTTCTGTCAATAAATAGCAAAGTAGTAATGTAATGCAAGAAATATTAACAAGCTGTTCAACATCCCTTTAATCAACTCATTTTGACTTGAACTGTACCTATCACTGTGTATACTAGCTCTCTAGATCGTTTAAACCATATATGTAATAAACAACTAATTTGTGTGTGACAGTAACTCATATTACATGTATTTCATTGTATCTGAAACAGATATGTTGGAAAAATTGTGAAATCATGGAGTAGGAAGCTTACCCTCGTTTGTTGACAAATCCCACACATTCACAAACAGATAGAATGATAGAGAATAATTAATTATTGATATTTAAGGTCACTTTCAGCATCTTCAGCTATATCATGACCATAATATAGGTATTTATTCAAGTCCAGGTATTCATTGCATAGGCGTACAGGGCTATTTTTCAGGGGGTGGGTGAACCCTTTTAGCCCGAAAAAGTTGAATCTCAGGAGGAAATGCCAAATGCGGGTATGGGAGGGGGAGGGGCTCTCTCACCCCCCCCCCCCCATTGTGTACCTGGAGAGAACCACCGAGCAATGGCAAGCGACTCAGACTCCCCGACATACTAACTCCACAAAAGGAGGGTTAGCATTGGTTAAAGACAAGTGCGCCCTCAAAGTACCCTTAGTACACATCGCCATCATACCCCCACCCCACCCCACTCCCCACGTGGGAAATTAAATTGGGATGAAGTGTCTTGCTCAAGGACACAATGTGGTTGCCACAGGCGGGATTCAAACAGAGGACTTCTTGGATTGCAACAATCATCTCTACCTTCCGTAATATGTAGTAATAGAACTCATTATATGTATTTGTTTGATTATAAATGAATAATATTAACGTGGATATGGTTCCACTGAATCAACTTGTACAGTATAATGGTCAGTTTACTTGCAACTTCTAAGTGATGAGATAGGAAAACAACATTTTGTGTGGAAAACCAAAATGTTTTGTGGTCATTTCTGGCAACTAAATTTGCCGACATTTTCTGGCATAGTGGCTGAAAAATCGGCTCCATACTGACTCAGGGGTGGGTTGGGGCACAGTCCTCCATGAAACCCCGGCCGTACGCCATTAATTCATATGTACTTATTTTTTTCAAAGCAGAAAGGACATCGCTTGTTTTGCTTTCTATGAAAATATTCTGTAATTATTGAAGAGCAAATTTTGTGTTAAATGTTTTGGTTTCCTGCTGTATCTCAAATATCTGTTTTGGCTGCATAAAAACTAGCAGCATCACAAAAACTTTGATTTCCACTAAATTTTCTGTTTTCAAAACTGATCGATAGTTTTGTGTACAATACAGTTTGCCTTTTCACATTAAAAAGTTGAGAAAGCCCGTAATTTGTCCAACAAATTACAATTCTCTAGTTGAGATTTTATGTTTCTTCCTCTAAAGTGAACTGTCAAGAAGGAATGCTATGGCTGCAGACCCTTTATTGGGCATAGGTTGAACAGGAGGGGTGTACCCAAACCACCAAGTCTAACTTACAAATAGACATTACTGTGTTTTACGGAATTTTACATTAGAACATACCTTTTCCGAATATCCTTTGTTTAGATGCGAGTTTCTCCACTCCAAAATCAATTGGATAAACATTAACCCGGATCAACAAGGCTGAGTGAATATGAACCCAATTGGGTTAATATTTACTTAACCCAGTTGATTGCGATTAATTTTTAACTCGACTGATTTTAGAGTGTGTACATCTATATGAGACCGGTGCGACGACAAAAGAAATACATTCTCAATTTGTTTGGCTATTGTCCTGGACTTTATTTGACCGCAAAGGAGTCGTTCAGGAAAATTCAAGACCTTTTGGAAGTCATGATTTCTTTCTTTTTTTTGGGGGGGGGGGGGAGGGGATTTTTTGTTTGGTAAAAATGTATGTGTCCTCACAAAGAAAGCCCATGCTGAATCCAAATGTTTTCCTCATTACGTTTCAATAAATCTCTCAGGACTGCAATTCAGGATTGCAATACAGTACTTGCAGTGATGCTACAGGTATAGTAATTCCTTGTCTGCTTTTGACCCCAGAAGAAGGGCCCACACGACAATGACCTTATTATCAGAAACAAAACGTTTTCTTCGCAGACGAGATTTGGGAAGATAAGGGGAATAAGATAGTCCAACGACTTCCAGATCCCCAGCCGGATTTTCTGTCTATATAACATGCTTAAAATGAACGTTACTTCATACTCATAACCTATACCATGTTTTGAAAAATCACATCTACGAGTGTTAGAGGAGTTAAGCAGATAAAGAATTGTGAAAGACGATCAACAATATAAAGGGCCATAACTCTGGACAAATTACAAAAATCAAAAATTCGTTTCCACGTGCACATCTACACTTTGTACCCATACTTGACACCAACTTTCGTAAAAATTAATCTTAAAATTTAAGAGGTAAGAGCGTAGACATTCATGACATTTAACGATAAAAAGGCCATAATACAGGAAAAACTGCAGAATCAAAATAAAAAAAAAATGTTCACATGCGCATTTGCACTTCAAACTCATATCTCACAACGGATTAACATTTGTGATGGATATGTAATGATAAAAAGGGACATAACTCTAGGAAAAATGAAGTATCGAAAACTCCTTTCCGCATGCACAACTACACTTCACACTCATTTCATTCTTCCCACCAAATTTCGGAAAAATTAAAAAAAAAATATAGGAGGAGTTAAATGGACAAACATCGATAAATGGCATTCAACAATGAAAAGGGCCATAACTCTTGAAAAAAACTCGCGGGAACGATCATTCCTTTACACATGTACACACATTATGCAATGATACTTCACACCAAATTTCATACAAATCCGACAAGAAATGTTGGGGGAGTTAAACGGTTAAACATTTGTGACGAAGATTCCACAACTAAAAGGGTAATAAGTCCGGAAAAAAATACGTACTCGTACATCACACAGAACTTTAAGAAAATATGACAAGAAATGTAGGAGGTGCCAAGCGGGCAAACAAATGTGAAAATTCCTAAACATATGCACATTTTCACTTCATACCGCTACTTCATACCAAATTTCGTAACAATCCAACAGGAAATGTAGGAGGAGTTAAGCGGACAAACATGTGTGAGTGACTGGACTGGCCTGGACTGGACTGGACGGGACGGACGCATTTCAATATCCCTTTACCGACTTCGTCGGCGAGGTTAATCAAGAGGGTGAGGGAGTATTTCAAAACCTAAATCTGCTGCTGCTGCATCAGCTGCCATTGTCCTAAAGTAGAGACACCATTGCTCGTTGTCCTGTCTCCGACGATACTCGTTGATAGTTTCTCCCAAACGGCATACCTTTGCGCAAATGTTGACCATGTAAAGTGTGACCTATATTCAGATAGTCAATCATGAATACACCCCTGCTGTCATGAATTTGCCAGCAGATCCCATCTTCTTGAATTTCCTTGGTTGAGGGGAAGCAGAGTGCTGTCGCTGCTGGCTTTATAGATTTGACTGTGGATCGAAGTAATGAACACATGTCTCATCGGAGTTACAGTTCTCAAAATGACAGCTTGGGGATTCCCTTGAAGTTCTGGTCAGCTTTTGGCCAGATGTTAACGATTAAGGGGCTCATCTTGCAGATGTTTTGCAAAGAAGGCGCCAATGGGGAGGACATTACCATGGAGTAGCATCGCTGAGCTAGGTGTACTTTATAAAGTTCAAGAAGATGATATTTAGAGGTTATTACTTGGTTTGTTTCATATGGGCCGAGGTATCAGCCCGAGGTAAGTTCATGGGGCCAAATGCCGTTATGAAGTTACCGAGGACTGATATCTCGGCAGATATGGAACTAACCAAGTAATAATCTGTTTATTTATTAAACTAAAACAAATAATTACATATGTACTCAGATCTGTTACAGTTTCCAGTCTGTGTTATTGTCTCTCACGCTTTCCACAAAGTCTTGAGATTTCGTCTCCTTCTAGTTCAGCAATCCGAAAGTTTCGGCTTCCCCACTGTGGAAGCTGCGACATTTGGATAGATCAACTCTCTCTTCTCCCGCTTCGACGAATCTCTACTTGCGACATTGAATCACAGTTTGCTTTGAATTTCCCGCACAGCTCTTTTCTTTCTTTTCTCACTCCAGCCAATCCTCGCTCATTGCCGTCATTAATTCCTCGTTAATCAAAAACTCCGGTTCAAACCATTCCATTATACCCAATAACATCGGTTTTTCTAATTGCGTTTAATCCTTTACCCAACGCGAAAGGCAGACGACACTTGCAAATAAAATTATTTAATAATTTTTTTTTCTCCTCATTTTTTGCGTCAAAAACATAGCTCATGATCCCTTATTGGAACGAGCTCAATGGGCTCATTTCAATGGAGGGTTATAAGCTATGTTTTCGAGACAATTTATTTATTTATTTATTAGGGTTTAACGACACTTTAACAGCCAAGGTCATATCGCGTCGGTGACAGTTTTACGGGCGGAGGAAGCCGGAGTACCCAGAGAAAACCACCGAGCAACGACGAGCAGCAGCCAGCTCCCCAACATCGTAACTTCGCACTGCTGCACACGCAAGGTTTTCTTGGTTGAAGGAATGCGCACCATCGGCGTGCTGTACGCCTTTGTACACGACATCATCGTGCCCCCATGTGGACAATCGGGGTTAAGTGCCTTGCAGAAGGACACAACGCGGGAGTCCGAATCGATCGCTCAGATGGTTACGCATCCAAGTACTAACCGGGCTCGACGTTGCTTAACTTTGGTGATCTACCGCGCCACCCCCCCCCCCCCCACCCCCACGTTTTCGAGACAAACAATAAAAGAAAATAATGAAAACTGAACAGTTATTTATGTTGTGTAAATGGTAAACGAGTTAGGTTAACAATTAGGTTGCGCCTAATAGCGAGGCAACAAGGAGGATAACGCTGGCTTGACTTTTATCGGCCGAGATCCGTGTCATATCAGCCTAGTTTGAAGTCATATGGACCGAGTCTGATAATGGGCAATTTGGGGGGAAATCATATCTCATAAATAATGTACAGTAATGTGGAAAGCATCTTCATGCAGCACAACTACCTATGTGAGACTACACATATTTGTAGATCCACTCGTATTATACATGTGAAGCTTACCTCAGAGTCGTTCCCATCTATGATGATTTCAGGGTCGTAGATATCTGTATTTTCACCAGGGTGATAGTTTAGCACAACATCTTTACCGCAGCAATTATCACAGAAATTTAAACCACACACCCTGCAGTCTCTTTTGATGCCATCAATACTGAGATTTGTTTTACAGTCTTCACATATTTTTATCAGTGGTTCCTTTGTCTGAGGGTCCTGCCTCTGCAATTAAAGTGCATATACGGTACTTAATCCTTTTTAGGAAAAAGGTGCTTTCTTAACCCTTTACCTAACATGAAAAGCAGACGACACTTGCAAAAAAAATTCTTGAATAACTAATTTTTTTCATTTTTTGTCTCAAAAACATAGGTTATGACCCCTCGTTGGAACGAGCTCGACGAGCTCGTTCCAACGAGGGGTCATAACCTATGTTTTTGAGACAAAAAATGAAAAAATAATAAAAATTCATTGGCGATTTCTGAGAATCGCGCTGGCCGGTTTTGGCCGTTACGTTGGGTAAAGGGTTAATGGTTGAAAACTGTATCACAGCCAGGAGCGATGGAACCGGGCGTGTGTGTGTGGGGGAGGGGGGGGGGGGATAGGCAGGCACAGTATTCATCCGACACTTTTTTCCACCGACATTCCACATATTTACACAATGAATTTAAAACTGTGAGAGGCATTACCGTAATTTATTGCCCGCCTATGCTTTTATTTTCATAAAATAGATTCTTTTTCTGCAAAACCGAAGCGAACTATAAACATTTTTGTATTGTTCGTCCACAATACAGATCGCCTGCGTGGACTATTTCTTTTTTTACGTTTGGGTTGGAACCCCGGGAAGTGAAGCAGTGCCTGTTCATTGCGGTAAACAGGATCTGTTGAGTGGTAAAATAGGACCCAGTCACCAATGCTTGGGAGGTGCAAACCCTCTCTAAAATGGGCAACATGGCTTATTAACGCTCACCCCTTGTCTTCATTTGATACTCATGTTGTGGTCATGATTAGCCATTGGGCAAAAATAGATTCCAGTTTAGTTTAAACAATATTTATTTCCAACCTCAGTGAGTACAGTATACAACATGAAGATGTTTGTGGATTCGACAGTAAGCCGTTGGCTTGTACAAGGTCGTTTCCACACCATTATTCCAGTTTGTTCAATCATTATGGCGAAAATTCTCTTTCCGGCCGCCCGGAAAGTAAAACTCATTCGTTATACCGACATTTCTTTTTTTAATGAAAAATATGTGGCACACGATATTCATCGAGATATCTTCTCCAACTTCTGACTAACCCCTTACAACTCATTTAGCAGTACGTTGGTACTCTTTCACGTCCAGCGGCCGCAAAGGAGAAGTGAAGGAGATAAGAAAGCCATTCGGACACAATCCGCAGCCCCACCAGTGGAAGTTGTGCCATGGGGGAGCGCAAATGTCAAACACACATCGGGCCGGCCATAGTTCGTATTGATAAATAATGTAACACGCTTACCTTCCTTTTGAAAATTCGATGAAACCCGCCCTTTTTAGCTGCTTTCTTCCCTTTCTCCATAATCTTATCCGACGTAGGCTTTCTCAAATCGTCATGAAAGACGTCTATCAACCGTCCTCTAACAGAACGCACTCTCAGAATACTGCAATAAAAGATGAAGTGTCATGAGCTGACTTGAACGTCGTTAACGTTTGAGAAAATAATGTATTTTGCAGGCTGGTGTGTTTTGTGAACTGGAATTTACCACAATTCCATCAGCCAGTGGCAGAACGTACAGTACGTGGAGGGTGCATTGCAACTAAATCATCCACGGAGTGGAGTTATCACCCAAAGTAGCACTTTCAGATTATGCACAAGTGGGCAAAAAACACAAGCAATGTTTCAGCCAATGGACTTCCGGGTATAACCCGGAGGTCCATTTGCTGGAACTTTGCTGGTGCTTGTTATGCTTTGCAACACATTTTCAATTATGGCTTGGGTGGAATCTACACTCTGCGGGTGATTTAGTGGTAATACACTCTCCAGGTATTGTAATACACACCAATAATGTCAACCAGTTATGAATGTGTTGGCAAAAAGAAAAATGTAGCATATGCTGACAAGAGGACACAAAACACCACAAAACGGCTTGGAAAATTAATTAATCATAATTTAATCCCACATCTTTATAAGGCTGTAGGATTAAATGCTTACTGCACCTCGCAACAAATACAAAATAGAATCGCCCACTTTCGTGTAAATTATATTCTTCATCTTCAGAGCATTGGACTGGAAATCAAAATGTCCACAGTTCGACCCTGTCAGGCGGTAGCCGCGTTGTGTCCTTAGGCAGGACACTTAATCCCGATTGCCCAAGGAAGCACGGTGGAGCTGTGTATTACGGCATCTTGCACGTCGATAATGAACATGCCTCCAACGAATGCTGACCCTGCTTGTTCGGAGTCAATACGATAGGGAGTCTGACAGCGGTTTGCCGCTGTTCGGTGGTTATCCCTGGGTACTCTGGCTCCCTCCACCCGAAAAGCTGCCCGAAACGAGGTCACCCTGGCGGTCGAAAGAGTAGCTAAACTCCAACCAAAATAAATAAATAAATAAATAAATAAATAAATAAATAAAGTGTTGGCGAGTGATCAACTAATCACCTTAAACTCTAAAGTTTTCCAGAAAGTGAGTGATGTTTAAAATCACTGCACCAAGAGCCATTTTTTCTCTGTAACACAGCCCCTTTAACTAGTTGATGGAAGGAGATATTTTGGCTTTATTCTGAAATGCAGGTGCCACAATTAAAAATACTTCATATTCTGTGGATGCAGACATTTCGATTGGTCCTCTAACGCGCAGTTTCTCGGTACCTTTGAAGTTAATTATTTCGAAGTAGGTCTTGGCTTGGCTTGTCAAGAAATAACTACAAAGACACATGATGTAGACGGTCGGTGTGTTTAAAAATATAATATAATCGCCAAGTCTTTACCCCTTTGAACCCTAGTGGTATCGTCCATGTCAGTTCCATGGTAGCAATATGAAGAGTCCATATTTATTATTTGGAGGTAGACCAATTAATATTTTCAACGTGCAGCCTTAGGGCTGCACGTTGAAATTGTCACATAATTATGACGTCACGCCTTTGTTAAAAGTGTGTGATATATTTTGAAGAGTTGGTTAGAGCATGTGTGATATTCAACATATATCGCCACACTTTTACCAATCAAGGAACAATAGACAGTGATTGTGTAACCTGTCAGTTCTAATACAAACACAGCCGAGAGGAAAGATTAAGGGCACCTGTGCTAAAATGTTTTGAACAGAGAAACGAGAATTTACCTGACTTTTGATTTTATTGAAAGAGTTAAAGAGAGTTAAATGGAACGTTCAATTTCTCGCTCAACCTTTTGAGCGCAATGACGAAACGGAAAAAATGAAGTGATATCACTTGCTTTCCATCAATCTTCATGTGTCTTGCAAGTTTGGCTTAAGAAATTAACTAATTAAACGGGAATGGACACGTGTCAGACAAGGGTTCAGTGGAGTGTTTGATTGTTCGTGTTTTGATTGTTTGTGCAAACATCAATGTGACAAGTCGGTTACAGCACAAAAACTCGTGATATTGAACATACAATCGCTCGAGCTAGTTACTCGGACAAGTCCTCGTTAACTAACTCTCGCGATTGTGTATTCAATATCACTCGTTTTCTATGCTGTAACCTATACATATTGATTGGTATACACCGCGCGTTTATCTTGCAGTCAATGACATTATGACGTAACTTGTGACCCTGTCGGAAAAACGGCCTCTGGAGTTCAAAGGGTTAAGAGTTAAATCCCTAATTATGAAAGTGGGGAAAAAAAAACACAAAAAGACACACCATGCTATTTGTTATTCCCTCTGATTGTGGGAATATTCCTATAATTTGGGGGCGTCGGTAACTGCTGCGAGTATTGTGCAGTTTAAAAGCTTGGTGAATGTGTTTTATTTTCTCTTTGAGTATGAATTATCTATTCTGCATAGATTTGTCTTGCGAACAATTTATGCGAGAGCACGTACGCACTCTTTCATATATTGTAACAAGGCAAAGGCAAATGAACAAATGTTGACGACCAAAATTAATTTTGACTTTCTTTATGACTTTATACCAGTTGAGGCAAGTGATGAGGGAATTGAGGTGAGCCGTGCCCCACTGACCTTAAATTTGTTTCAGGTGACTGTTAGGGACGGGGGAATGATCACTCCCGTTAAAATACAAGGTCTCTGTTTGATGTTTGGTGAGAGGTCGTGCCACCTTGGCGAACGGTTTCGTTTTATACATTGTGCCTCGCAGGTATCAGAATACAATTTTTCTGACAATGTTTTTCAGCGACTCACGTCAACATCAACAGAAATATCACATCACATCTCCCCAAAACTTACAATCTGTATCCGCAGTCTTTGAGGGTGGGCAGGTAGGCTGATGCTTGCAAACCATTAATATCTTGAGTAAAGGTCGAATGCATTAAACTAAGCTTCGGAAACATGGACCTTGAAGAGGTAATTAAAACAATAAATTTTTGTGGTGACCACTACCTAAAGCCAACTAAAAAACGTATAGGCATTTATTTAATGCTCAGGCATCAATTCACGCTGAAAAATTTAGTCATATTCCCCTGTCGGTCGGCAAAACGAAATATCAAAATGATATTTAGAAATCGATATTTCATCGTAGGTTCGGATGACGAATCACATGTACTTTAAACGAGTCAGCACATCAGTAATGAATTCCAGAGTCCCAAATACAAACGAATTCGAATAATTGATAGTGACAGTGACTAAATCAATTCATTAAATCAGCGGTTTCAAAGTTTGACTTTCTCATTCACCTTTCAGCGAAAAGCCGAAATCACTTTCAAATTTCTTCAGTTCAACTTCACACGTCTTCAGTGCATTGAGTTCAAAAAAAATAAAATGACGTGTCTTGTTATTGAAAATAAGAAAGTGGTGTTTTTTGTTATTGTTCTATTTCTTCGAAACACATTGCGATTATTTCAATTCGCCAGCCTTGGTAAATCGTAAAGTTAGGGGAGAAATAAGACGGGACTACTTTTTGTGCGGATATTCACACATTCCAATGGTTGGAGTTTGGTTGTTGTAATTTTTGTATGGACGCCGGTTCGGCACATAAATTTTGCGCCTTAATGGCAAATAAAGGCCACAAATTGGAGAGTTTGTAGTCGTAGAGCATTAAATAAAAAGAAAATTCACGAAAATTCGTTCGTGGCTACAAGAAATATGAGGATCTTCACTCGCGACTGCGTCGCTCGTGAAGATCCTCATATTTCTTTGTAGCCACTCACGAGATATTTTCGGTATTCATCAAATTTTCGTGAATATCCTCTATTTCTTCAACTCATTTCAAAGTTTCATTATAGACAAGAACTGAGCTTACCCTCTGTTGTCCGTCTCTTCATCGTCAAGGTCATCGAGTGACACCATACTCTCGCTCATAGCTTCACGTTTTGTCTTTTTGGATTCCAAGTTCATGTTGTGGAACTCATTTGTCCACGATCTTGTTTTTCCGTCATCCGACTCTTCTGATACATTGTCATTGCAAAAGCGACACACCTGGAGAAAAAGAATTTTATTATAAGTTATCTCCCCCAACATGTGTGGTATATGGAGATTCAATACCTGGCAGGGGATGTGGCTAGAGGGTTTCAGCTGAGGGGGCGGGGGGGGGGCTGCCACCGGTGTAAATTCCAACTGTGAGTGGCTTCGATAGGTGGCTGGGTGATATCTTTTAACCCTTTACCCAACGAATCGCTCGCATCCGCCCGCGGAATATGCAAATAAAGCTGCTGAAAAAATATTATTTTTCGCAAAATTTCAACAAAACCATATCATGTGACCCCTCTTTGGAACGAGCTCGTCGAGCTCGTTCCATAGAGGGGTCACATGATATGGTTTTGTTGACATTTTTTTTAAAAATTTAAAAAAATGATATTTAAAATAATGAATTTTGAAATCGTCTGCGTTGAGTAAAGGGTTACGAACCCTTCTGAAAATTTTCACTAGTCCTGAAACGGAAAAAGCATCATTTATAATGTGTCTGGGTCAGAAAATTTACCGGATTGATGCCAGAGTCGAAATTTTGAGGCCATGTCAATTTTAGAGTAGGAAAGTTGAAACTCAAGTTTCCAGTTGGAAATAAAAGATCAAAATTTCTCATCATTAGTTGGAATTTTAATATTTTTCATGAACAATGTTAATTTATTGAATTTCCAACCATTTGGTTTTTTGACCTCGGAATTTCCAACTATTGAAAAAATACTCCTAGCTGGGGGGGGGGGGGGGGGTGAGACACCCCCACCCCTGTCGCCACATCCCTGATACCTGGATGTCGGTTTTAAACACCGAGCCGCAGACGAGGTGTTTAAATGAGACATCTAGGTATTAAATGTCCATATACCATACATATTGGCGGAGACAACGTTTTTGTCCGTTTGAAACACAATACAAAGATAGTGGAAATAAATTTGTGGACGCATTTCTCACGCTCCGCAAACACTTGGACCAAATTCGTGAATATATTTTGTTTTTATAAACGCATAAGACAACAGATAGAGTTACATCCCTTGGGCCGTTAAGACAACTAGTAAACAGTATTTGTTTGACGTATGGTCCCCTGAGTTCTAAAGTGTTCTGTGTGCAACGGAGGACTATAAAAAGTAATTATAGGTGGTACTCCCCCGGAACATGGCCGTTCATAATCCATATGAATGTATAAGGGCCATGAGGAAAAACCTCAATGAAATATTTTTATACCTTATATTTCTTTCCATCTGGATCAGGAATTCTGTCCGGAAGAAGTCGTCTTGAAAATCTAGTACATCGATAGCAATACACATCTCCGCATCTGTAATAAAAACAAGTCAAAATCTAAAAAAAATAGCAGTTAAGCCATCTCGGATCGGTATAAATTAACCGGAATATAAAAGTCTGGGAGAAAATTTGCCAATTCTTTTCCTTGGAAGAATAAAAAAAATGCAAATTACTGTAAAAATATCTTCGCTAAATAAAAACGCCGAAGTGGACACTTAGTGTTGGTAGGGGTGATACTAATAGATATTCTTATCTATTACAGTGGAGCCCACTTAATTGGAAATCTCTTAACTGGATAACCCTGTTAACTGAATATAATTTCCCAACACAAAAGCATTTACCATACCTTCAGTACAATTTGACCTTTTAATTGAATATAGGTTATAGAGTAAACTCCTGTCAATTGAATAAAAAATTTTGTAACCTGTCAAGAAATTACCATGACTCTCCGTTTTCATTTGTTTATAGACATATTTGACCTCAGTACATCCAATATAGGCATTTAATCTATTATATCTTTGACAGAGCGCATGGAGCTCTGTCAAACAAAACATAATAGAATAAATCCTAAGTTTATCCCTAGGATGCAAAAAAGTGACACAACCCCTGTTAATTGAATATTCCTGTTAACTGAATAATTTTCATTGGCAAAGTGGCTATTCAATTAACAGGGATTCACTGTATTATAGATTAGTATCTGTCAATTGCTTCTAAACTGACTGGAAATAAAAACCAAAGTTTCCTTTTGTAATCTTTAATGAGCGAAAACAACAAACAACGGTCTGTTTGTTTTGTTTATTAAAAATAACAAAAGGAAACTAGGCCTAATTTTCTATTGATGTCATGGGTGTTTTCTAAACAATCACTTGCTTCTTAATTGGACCTCCCTCGCTCATTTAATAAGTTCAAGAGAGATAACTTTATCGAAAGTCGATTTTCATGACGTTTTAAGTCAGCGATGCCTGTATCTACAATAATGTTTTTATCATTATTATTATTTATTGGTGTTTAAGGTCACATACTAATGCACAATAGCTAATCTTGATCGTGACAGCTTTTTTCGGATGGAGCCGGAGTACCCGGAGAGAACCACCGAACATCGACGAGCAATTGTCAGCTCCTCAAATTCTAACTCTGTTCAAGCTCCGCTCGGGCAGGGTTACAGCGGTTGAAGACATGTGCACCATCGACGTGCAGTACGCCTTAGTACACGGCGTCATTGTGCCCCCATGTAGGCAATCGGGAAAAGTGCCTTGCCCAAGGATACAACACGGGTCATCAGGGGCGGTGATCGAACTCGGGACCTCTAGCATAGAAGTCCAACAGTCTACCACTGAGCCACTGTTCTCCCTGACTCTCGCTACAGTTGTTACTTGATCCATTGACTTATTGGATGAGTCATTAACCTGAATCATTTATGCATAGATGGCCTGTCAACATGACTGATTATGAAATATTTTTTAATTATTCCTACGAATGGAGTGTCATAATCCACATACACAATGATTTGTGATTACTTCAAAAAATTATAAATTCAGGGTTTTGTTGATGGGACTAACATAAATCTGACTCTCTCTTTGAGAAAACTACTGAAGTACATTATACCCAATCTCTTTGGAAGACTACTCTCTTCAGCACTTCCTTTTATGTAGCCTCTACATGAAAAGACTTCCCGTTACATGTGATAAATCGTGGCTTCTTTTAATTGATAAAGTATTGCATTCACCATTAGCGACACAGACAATCCATATGTATGCACCCCTGTAGAGAATATCAGATTTGGAATCCCACCCCTAATGGTTCAGGAAATCCTACTGTCGACAGACCTTTAAATCAGTCTAATTTGGACACAACGTCAAATATGGATGTGGCCTGCATGGTTGGAGAAAAAGCACCAGTATTTTCTTCTTCTTGGCGTCTGTTTTAGGTCCCCCGTCATAAAATGCTAGTTTACAACCCCTTGTTATAGGTCTTATTATCACTGGTTCCCTCCCACCACCGTTTGACGTAAGTTTACTCGACTAACTCGAGAAGGCTTCTTAGTTTCCCAGCCAAGTTTCGGGCCAAATGTCTATTTGAATGTAAATACGCATGTCGTTAACTGAGAAATGCCATAAACATGAATATAATAGATCTCAAGCTTCAAGCGCATGATCACATGGAAATCGCCACAGAAAAGCAATCGCCGTCGACAGTGTCGTATACGGCCGTCGACAGTGTCGTATACGATACTGTCGACGCCTATTGCTTTTCTATGGCGAACTCTGTGGGTTTTTAAAAAAATTATTTATCTGTTGCTTGGTTCGATTCGAATTTTAGCTTTTAGCTATATTGCGAGCAACAGGAAAACCTGGCCGCAACATATATTGCCGAAACTTCGCATAATTTGGGCGCAATCATCTTTTTGGGGCACAGCGTTTACCGTCGTTAGTTGGGAAGAATTTAAAGGCCAGTCTGTCGAATTACATTTTTCGCCGGAATTCTCACTTCAAGAATCCACACATCTATGGAAACAAATGGGGTGGCGGTGTTCAGTGGTTAGAACATTGCACATCAAACCGAAAGGTTCATGGTTGGATCCTGACCAGCGGAAACTGCCTTGTGTCCTTAAGCAGTGCTAACCCTGTTTGTGCGGAGTTAGTACGTTGGGGAGTCTGACAGTTGCTAACCGTTGCTCGGTGGTTCTATCCGTGTACTCCTGCTTCCTCCATCCGTAAAACTATCCGAATAGCGGTGACCCTGGCAGTCAAAAGGGTGGTTGAACCCGAATAAATAAAGAAAGAAAGAAATAAAAAGAAATTCACGCGTGTGTACTGTAATTGGTTGGTGGCTAGCTGGCTCTTGGGTTAGTGTATCGAATTTATAATTCGAGTCATCGTGTTCAATGCTGACCCATGGGCATTGCTTAAGGTCTAACAAAATTCATAACTTTGGTCCCCTTATTTCGACGGCTTTATGCGACCACCAACTTTTCCTCGAGAAACCGGGTACATGTTCCCTCAAATAGCACCACAATCAGCTTCGAATGATTTTTATCATAACAAATCTTCCACTTGGAAATGATAGTGTTCAATATGAAGAAAGAGGATAGAGGTAAGGTTTTTTGTATCAATGGGATGTTCACGTCGATATAGTTCAAGGAACAAATAAACAGTCAGTGACGTGCGTCGTAAACAGAAGTGTGGAAGAATGTGAAGGATGGGACGTTCCTGTGCCTATAGTGTGTGTGTGCGTAACGTCCATGTAAGCCTATGTTATTACATCTTGTATCTAATTACTTACATTCGACAGTGATGTCTACTTTGTATTTTATTAAGTGACTTCCGGCAGCCGTTGCATTGCCTTATCTCCTTCTTGTCCTTCCAGTGTCCTTTGTATACCGTTTCTATAAACATACAAAAATGATAATATAGGTGAAGCATCCCTGACTTATACAGTCATGAAAATCGACTTTCAATCGAAGTTATTCCCGTTGAAATCATTAGACGAGCTTGGGAGGCCCAATTAATAATTTAGTAATTGTTAAAAAAAACTTTCTATGCCAAAAGAAGAAAATAAAGTTAAGTTTCTCTTTGTTACTTTTTATAAACGAAAACAACTGACAGCTCTGAGATCTAGAGCTGTCTGTTGCTTTCACTTATTAACCCTTTACCTAACGTAACGGCCAAAACCGGCCAGCGCTATTCTCAAAAATCGCCAATTAATTTTCACTATTTTTTTCATTTTTTGTCTCAAAAACATAGGTTATGACCCCTCGTTGGAACGAGCTCGTCGAGCTCGTTCCAACGAGGGGTCATAACCTATGTTTTTGAGACAAAAAATGAAAAAAATTAGTTATTCAAGAATTATTTTTGCAAGTGTCGTCTGCTTTTCATGTTAGGTAAAATGTTAAAAGTAACAAAAAGAAACTTGGCGTTATGCCAAGCTAATTAGAAGCAACTAGTTCACAGATAATATCTATCAGTATTACATCTACCAGCACTAGATGTCCACTTTGGCACTTTGTTTTGAGAACGTATTTTTGCAGTATTTTACAAAATTATACTCATATTGATGGAAAGTACAGTCTTCTGTATTATATGTCACGTGCGCTCACTGTTTATATAATGAACAGAAAATAAAGTTACAGAACATCAAACGATGGTAAAAATGCCTGATTAACGTTTATTAGGCTTTCCCTCTGGAAAAGACTATTGTTTTTCTACGGATTTTTTTTTTTTCGGAGGGGGGGGGGGGTGGGGGTGGGTTATGTACCAAAGCGGAATTTTCGATTTAACCCTTATTTCGCCAGAATTGGCAAAAATCTGTCAAAATTGGGGTTTATAGGCACTTTCTCGAAACGCGTCTTGTAGATTTTTTTTAAACATTCATCATTGTTAGACCTGCGTGTGACAGGACCATTCATATACAGAGATTTTCGGGGTATTGCAGTTTAACCAGCCCAAAATAGTGTCCTGTTTGATTTGCTGAAATATGACCACTTGAAGGAAACAAATGTGCAGTTCTTGCAAGCAGCAAACTGCAGAATTTCGGTTTGACAGCAACTTTATATATCTTTTGTACATTGAAATAACAATTTTGGTTGCAGATTTTTAATACAATAAGTGAAAACTGCAAGATTCACTTGCTCTAAACGGTGAAGTATGTTACAGAAAAATATTAGATCATGTAGGTTTGACGCATCACTTTTCCATAAGGAAAGTAAAGGGGATTACATTTGCGAGTGTTTGTTGATTTGTCTGTGTGTGCTTGTGTGGAGGAACAAAGCCTATTTTAGGGAAGGGAAAATACTCCAATGCCCCCATGTATTTATTTATTGATGTTTAAGGTCACATATTTATGCACAGTGGCTAATCATGACCGTAATGCCCCCATGTAGCGCTACCACTATTTCGTACCTGTACATACCTTTTCTTTTAACTGTAACTGTTCTCACTGGCTGTACTGTTTCTTTTTCTTCGTCAGTCACTTCGTCAGACGACATGTCTGAAACTAAACTTTCCCCTCATAATAAGAATCCACAACCACACACTGGTATCCGTTCGGTTTCCCTAACAATGGTTATGGAAGGTATCCCACATCACGAACAAACCTGCAAATAGATTCAAACTGAACATCTAAGATACCATGTCTTTTGTAAACATAAAAAAGTAGAGGAATGATATTTTCGATGTCGTGAGTGAGGCGATACCGGTGGGTACCACACCCATAATAACTGATCCTTTCATCCATGTCAAATTTGAGGCCTTTAAGTGCCACCAAACAAACATCCGTAACCGGTATTCCTAAATTATAGATATATTACCAAATTAGAGGGAATAGCGCATAGCAAAGTCTGTTTTTTCTGTTTTGTGCCGAATTTCAGAAAACATAGTTCAACCCTGGGAGTGAAAGGGTTGGAAAGTAGAGATGAAACTGTTAAAGTGTGTTCTTAATCGATTAACTGGTAGAGTGCTAAGTTGTTTTTGGTCGTCAGAATTTGTTCACATGCCTTTGCCTTGCTACAATTTATGGGAGAGTGCCAAAGGGCACTCTCCCATAAATTGTAACAAGGAAAATCCACATTGACTAAATAATTTCACTTTTAAGATAATATGACGCACGTTCACAGAATATGAAGCTTTTATTTTACAGTACCTGCCCTTTAGAATAAAGCCCAAATATGGGCTTCCAGCACTCTACCAGTTAATCACATGAATTAACTCACTTGTCCAAATAAGTAGCTGAATAACTGCCGAACCGTTGATGATTTACAGAATTAACCCTTTACCTAACTTAGCGGACAAAACCGACCAGGCGTATATACAAAATCTCCATTCAAATTTTATTATATTTTCAATTTTTGAAATATTTTAGTAATTCAAGAATTTATTTTGCAAGTATCGTCTGCTACTCGCATTGGGTAAAGGGTTAAGTATGACCATTTCTAGCTACTAATACCGTATAATGATCATGCAAGTGAACAAGTATTTATTTATGTATTGGGGTTTAACGACCCTTCCGATAGCCAGGGTCATCTCGTGTCGAAACGTGTGTCGGCACATGTTTTACACTGTCTCATATAATTGATGTGAGTCAGTGTGACAATGTTTGCCTGTTTTGGAGCAAGTTCCTTTGTTAACCCATATAATACAGCAGTTCAAAAGTAACGTTTAATCGATAAATTGCTTTTTTGATCGATCAAGATGTTGATCATTGATTAATCGATTAATCGGTTAACCGTTTCAGCTGTATTCGCAGACGCCACTACAACATATTCTTCAGGGTCGAACACTGATCCGCTGATGACCAATTTTAATTCCGAACTTTCGAAAATATTTGAGTGATGTTTAGCAAATAAATTAGTGATAAATGTGAAAAAGACGGAATATGTGATATTCATTCCATCCCAAACAACAGTTATTTATAACCACATGGAAACAATTATTAACAACGAAAAAATCGAAAGAAAAGGAAACAACGAAGCTACAAAATATTTAAAATTTCTGGTATAACTATTGATGAATAATCAACATATAATGCACACATATCCCAGGTGTGCTTAACGATTGCAAGGGATAACTTTGCGTTAAATACAGCAGAACAAGTTCTCCCACACGAAGCCATGAAAACACCATATTACTTACTAAAACATAGTCATTTCTTCTATGGAATATACATTTGGGGCAGTTCAAGAGGTCTCAATAAACTGCTAAATATGCAGAAACTTTCTTACGAATACTGAACAATAAAAGGCACCGCGCTCATACGGACCCCTTATTCTACCATAACAAAATACTTAAGGTGTCGGATCTAGATGTCAAATCTATTCATACTAAATGTATCATTATTCATGTCTGACTGGCATAAAAAGCAGCTGCCCGGGTCGTTCAATAACTGTTTAGTTATGTCAGTAACCCACGTGGTATGACTACAAGACAGTCAGGTCTTCTGGCCTGAAAAAAGCACGAACTAATTCCTTAGATTATTTGCCTACCTTTTGCCTCCCCAAAATTTGGAATGAATTGGATCAGGCAACTCGTAACATAGGAAATAGGACAATGTTCAAGAAGAATCTTACACTATGATTACCCTTCTACCCAACGTAACTGCCAAAACCGACCAGTGCTATTCTCAAATATCGCCAATTAATTTTCAATTAATTTAAATTTCAACAAGCTCGTCCCAACGAGAGGTCATAACCTATGTTTTTGAGACAAAAAATTTTAAAAAAAAGATATTCAAGAATTCATTTTGCAAGTGTCGTCTGCTTTCCATGTTAGGTAAAGGGTTAACAAGTTCGTATTTGACTATTATTTATAACATATGATTTTCTTGCCCAGAACTGCCCATTATCAAGCTCAGCTGATATGACTTCAACCTCGGCTGATATGACGGCGATCTCGGTCGATATGAACCAAGTTAGAGTTGCGTTACTGGGCGACGTTATTTTGTTAAAAGCGAAATCGTTCACGGCTGTACAAAGGTTCAATATTTACAATCTGAAGGGCTGTGAGATTCTATTCGACATGAAATTTGAGATTCGCAGAAACCTAGAATAGAACGTGCTGCAAGTATTGGAAAATGATAAAGAGAGGCGGCGGATGGTGGAGGGCGGGGGTTGTCTCAGGGTCTCCTCGACTTTCCTTTCTTCATGAACGACCTTACAAACGGCCTTAGTTGATAAACGATTTCGTACGCTTCAGATTACACTAATTTTGGGGTATTTTTTGTCCTCTTGCGGCCGTACTGGAGTTTCAGAATATCTATAATCCGACAGGACCTAATTTCAAATTTGATAACTGTTAATTGCACCGGAACAAGTGCCCCAACATTCAGTCCCTGTAAACTCAAAGTTACATTATAATTATCTTGGCAGCTGTTCCTAGGCAAATCTTGGGTTTCTAGGCAAATCTTGGGTGCATTATGGACAGGCAAGACATACCCGTAAACAACAGTTACTACAAAAGCAACAGGGTGTAGACTATCATTTTGTGGCAAAAATGTATAAACTTTCCAATGAGAGGAGGGTGAGTGATTTGGCCTTATGGATATAGTTTATGTGTAACAAAAATAACAAGGGGGCAAGTACTCAGCCCTGCCAAAATCCTCATCCAATTAAATGCAGGTCCGATTTGTATTCTCTAAACACAGCGTACTGGGTCCTTTCCGTTAAATTAACTACGAAACTAGTGGTTTGATATGCCACTTATACCAAATCTGTCCAATTTGCTAAGTAAAATGTCATGGCTTATTGTGTAAACCGCCCTTTGAAAGGTCCGGTAAAAATGTCAGAGTAATGCCTCGCGTTGGTTTATTATTTTGTTTTGCGAACTCAGTTGGTAGTTGAAAGATAGGATGTAAGGTGGAATGTGTTTTTTTTCTGAAATACGTATTGCCAGTGGTAAAGGTTGTCGAATTTGTCTAAGAAATTTGTTAACCTGCATGACGTCTGATTTTTCTAATACCTTTGAAAGGGAAGGTAACGTTAATTGGTCGATAATTTGTAAAATTGTGTTCTTCTCCTGTTTCAAAAGATTGGTACGAGTTTTGCAAGCTTCATTCCATCCGGGACAATGTCATGGATAAATGATTTGTTGATGATATCCGATTGGAGGGATGCTGCTATATTAAGAGAACGATTAAGAAGATTTGTACTAATGTTATTCGGATATTTGGTTTCTTTAGATTTCAAAGAGTTTATTATATCTACCACTTTAGAAGGTGTCGTTCCGGTTAGAAAGCAGTCATGATTATAATTCTCGATTAGATGTCTGAGAAATGCTTAATTTTGAGGTAATTTGCTCGTCTTTAACCTTTTTGCAAAGAACTTGTTACCTGGTAGAGTGCTAAATTTTTCTAAATTATCAAAATCTGTTTATATGTTTTTGCCTTGTTACAATTTATGGGAGAGCACCTATCGGCACTCTCCCATTAACTGTAACATGGCAAATCTACACAGATGAAATAAATTCACTTCCAGGATAATGTGAACGGCATCCACGGAATATGAAGCCTTTAGTTGTGTTACCTCCACTTAAGTAAAGAGGGCTAATATGGGCTTGCAGCACTCAACCAGTTAAATTCTTGAGCTATTTCTTTTAGTTTGTTGATTTGATTACCGTTGTGATTGAACCATGAACGCAGTTTGGGGCTTCCTTTTGCTTTGTTGATAGATTCGTTTAAAATCCGTCATGTTCTGCGCACATTATTTTTATTTTCTATTAAAACATTTCTAAAGCACACTGCTTTACTTTGCTTTTTCACTCTATTGGATATTCTACAGTACTTTTTATAATTCATTATATTTTGTTCGTTTGGCCAGTTTAGCTTTTTGTTATAAAATTTTATTTTGTTGTTTGAAGAAGTTATCACTTTGTCATCCAAGGACGTTGTTTGATAAACTTACTCTTGGTGCGCACTTCATAAGAAGTTAGAAAAATATTTAGAAATATTTCGAGACATTTGACTCAGTGATTGGAGAAAAGTCACTGCTTCACAATTCATTGAATGTTTGTTATAGTTTCGTCGTTCATTTTCCTGATTTTAACAAACGTCGGACTGCCAACAGGTTTGGGATTTGTTTCAATATGAAATGTCTCAAAGTGATCAGATACGTCAGTGACGATAATGCCAAAAGAGAAAGGTAATATGATATTTGACGACAATGTGTTCTATGAGCGTAGCTGAATACTCAGTAACTTTAGTGGGCTTAGTAACTGTTGGAACGAAAAAATGAATAAATGGATACTCTACACTTGTCCATTTTTTGAGATTTTGGCATCCAGTCATAAGGGAAACAGGAAAGGCAATTGGTGGACAAATAAACGACAATTTTTAGTCGGGTGATTGTTACCAGAAATAAATTGGCGACCTGGATAATGTGGTTTGTGCATTTTGGGAAGTAGATAAAATCTACCGGCACGGGTTTATCTGGCAACATATAATCACGAGTTTCCTCTGAGATATGCTCATCGAGATAGCTGTCTCTGATGGCTTCAGTTATTTTCTCAGAGTACTCCAACTGTTGGTAGAAACGTGTATCAGAAAGCTGTCTACTTTCGCTTACTGGGCTGGCTTATTCTTAAAAAGTTTTATTTTGTATTATGGCGTATGATGATTACACTCATCTCATTCTGTTAACTCTTTACTTAACATGAAAAGCAGACGACACTTGCAAACAAAGTTCTTGAATAACTATTTTTTTTTCATTTTTTGTCTCAAAAACATAGGTTATTATCCCTCATTGGAACGAGCTCGACGAGCTCGTTCCAAAGAGCGGTCATAACCTATGTTTTTGAGACAAAAAAGGAAAATATAATAAAAATTAATTGGCGGTTTTTGTGAATGACGCTGGCCGTTTTTGGCCGTTACGTTGGGTTAAAGGGTCAAAGGGTCATAATGAAAATAGCTTAAGAACAAAGCTCCCATATGCAGTATTTTTTTTATTATCAAGCCTGTTTACGACCGCTATACTATTGATTGGCTGTTTTAGTGTTTGAACCCTTTCTCAACGGACCTGAACTCACAGGATCTTTCTCAGACGCGGCTTCAATGGGCTAATAACATTTAACATGGGAAGGGTATTAGAAAGCGAAGGGGCTATAGAGAGATGTGCTCGTGATGGTATGCATCTGTTATCTCACAAACCGACGCGCACGCACAGAAACAAATGATGAGTCACAATGGACTGTAGGCCACCGTATGACACACACCCTGTAGGTCTACCTATTAAAGCTCCAGTTCGCCATACACTCTTACCAGTTGTTTGTAAATGCACTCATGCTGACCGCAAAGGTTCCATTCTCGTAGCTCAATACTTCATTACTTCGAGCGCGGAAAGCTTCTCAGAAGTATGTGTATTTGTACTTATATGGAGTGAAAGTAGGCGCGTGACCTGGCCAAATGAAGTGAGGTGGGGGACAAAATATTTTTCTGCTACCATTGGGAGCAGAAAAATATTTTGCTTCCCCCACTCCCCTCCTTCCCACTTAATTACACCCGTGCTCGGTTAAGATTGTGTATTCCTCATAGGTGAAGGTCCGGGGTCTTTCTAGGGTAGAACAACTTCTCGTGATAATTGGAACACCCTGTGTACCTTTTAGAGGATTATATCCAGAAAGAGGAAGATTAACTATGAAATATCAGAGTGAGACTACGCGAGTCAGTTTTGGGAATTTCTAGCTTGAATGTATACAATTATAAGGTTTACATTTATCAGAAGAACTTTGGGGCGAGTCCCCAATCCCCCTCCCCTATGACTGCAAGAGTATTTGACATCAGCATGAGAATGCTAGATGATGAATCAGGTCAGTAGAGCTATACCGACGCAGAAGCCTGTCCGCAATCAGCAAGTTGAAAGGGATAACTGCAAATTGCTGCCTGTAAACGGTGTTTCTTGGGGGTGCACTTCGAGCATTACCATTGCAAAATGGATATCTCAAGCAATGACGTACATTTGATTTTTAGCTTCTTGAAAGCAATCTATACTCTTGAACTAAAATCCGGGTTCCGCTTTGATAATCCAACATGCCAAAAGTACCAACAAAAAAACCCAAATGATCAGCTACCAAAAGAAGTATTTTGAGCGCAAAGCAAATGCCAAATACGTATTTTTCATTAACCATTGCAGTTCGGCCAATATACAATCCTATGTCTGTCTCATTTCTGCATCACCGTCACCTCCATGAAACTACCAGTTCCATGTGAATCATTGTGAAGTTAGAGGAACACAACAATGATTTGTATGGTTTTACTGGGGTATGATACTTACATACCGAGTCAAAAAGGAAAGTATAATATGATAGGAACAAATGTGAAAAAAAATAGAATAAAAGATGAAATATAATAGTTCTAATGTTGCATGTTTGTGGGCAAGAAGTCGTGCAAAGAGTTTAATGACATGTTGTTGTTGTCCACCCAACCGTATACAATTTTGCTACTGATTTTAAAATAGCACGTGCTACCAGAGAATGTCAAATTGAATGGGTGACCGACGATTTTCTTTGTGTTATGTTGTGCTAGAGAGCCTGGGCTATTGAGAAAACACGCTAGTATTTGCCTTCAACGTTTTAATAAATGCCAAGGTTAACCGAAAATCAGAGGTTGCGTGCCATTGGTATGCATGCGGCTGGGCTGCACGAGATGAGCTCGCTGCTGAGTTCGGAGTCACTGTGACCAATATTTACCGTCTCACTGACAGTTATAGAACCACTGGATCTACTGCCGACCGACCGCGTTCAGGTAGACCAAGAGTTACGACCCCTGCACAAGACAGACACACCAGGACGTGTCACTTGCGGGATCGCTTCCTCCCGGCAACGAGGACAGCAGCAATTACTCCTGGAAGAATAAACAATAGAATCAGTGCACAAACTGACCGCAACAGACTCGCTGAACACGGCATCCGAAGTAGGCGTCCACGGACCAATCCTTACCCAACGTCATCGTCTCGTCAGATTGGAATGGGTATGTCAGCGTGTTCGCTGGACTCAGCAGCGTTGGAGCACAGTTCTTGTTAGTGATGAATCACGATTTTGTCTACGGCGCGCTGAAGGTAGGGTAAGAGTGTATTGCTGACGAGGAGAACGGTTTTCTGAGACTTGCGAGCGGGAATGCGACCGATTCGGCGGGGGTAGTGTAATGGTTTGGGCAGGAATTTCCTTGCACCATCGGACGCAGTTGATCTTCATCGATGGTAATCTGAATGGACAGCGATATAGGGACGAAATTATTAACGCTGGTGTTGTCCCGTTGTTCAACGCTAATGTCGGATTGCAGTTATTCCAGCAAGACATTGCCCGATGTCACGTGGCGCGTATCTGTCGTGACTTTCTTGAGGAGCAGAGCATCGAACTTCTGCCCTGGTCCCCACTTTCACCGGATTTGTCGCCAATCGACCATCTTTGGGATCAATTGGACCGTCTGGTACGACTTCATGATCTTCAGTCATTAGGCGATTTACGTAATGTTCTGCGGTAGGAGTGGAACGCAATACCACAGGGTGACATCCAGAGGCTATCAGGTCCATGCGCCGTCAATGTCTTGCCATCCAAGAGGCAAACGGTGGACATATACGCTATTGACTGCATGTGTGAACTTTTCATTTATTATACTTTCTTTTTTGTCTCAGTATATTATTCCTATAATATTTATCCTTGCCCCCATCCCACCCCCGGGTCCTAGTCAAAGACAATCAACAGACTAACACGACTACTTGAGACTATTGGTGAAATTGAGTTTAACCAAATGCCGATTACCTTCCTCAATCTACTAAGGGGGAGTTAAAGACGCTCGTGCTAAATATATGGAGCAACGTCGGTCGAAAGGAACGGAATGGTCGTGAGAAAACAGAATCAAGACAAACAATAAATAAAGAAGATGCTACAACCGCAGAATACAATCTACAAAATACAGGGATTCTTCTGCCCTCTATGTGCAAAGGGTCCGGGCCTCGTGCATCTGAGAAACTTCGTGTCGTGGAGGCTCCAAATGGGAAATTATTTTGGAGGAGAACTGTAAGCACAAAGAATATTACCTTCAGATTAGACTGATAACATTAACACACAAGCTACTTGTAGAACACATATACGTCAGTTTTATTACGATTGGTCACATGAAATCATGGTCAATCCAGTCTCTGTAATCTCTACGAAACTGTTCCTCTACTATTACCTCTTAAAGGCTTGGAGAGGTGGCTCAGTGGTAGACTGTTGGACTTCTGTGCTAGAGGTCCTGAGTTCGATCCCCGTCCGGGACGACCCGCGTTGTGTCCTTGGGCACTTTATCCCGGTTGCCTACATGGGGGCTCGATGACGCCGTGTACTAAGGCGTACTGCACGTCGATAGAGCACGTGTCTTCAACCGCTGTAACCCTGCTTGAGAGGAGCTTGAATTAGAATGTTGAGGAGCTGACAGTTGCTCGTCAATGCTCGGTGGTTCTCTCCGGGTACTCCGGCTTCCTCCACTCTAAAACTGTCACGGTCACGATCAGCAATTGTGCATAAGCATATGACCTTAAACACCAATAAATAAATAAAGGCCTGGAGATATTTATTCCTTTTTTACTTCTCTTTGACAGTCCGCATTCTGTGCCTTTGCAGTTGTGTCTCGTTGTGTGTAGGAAAGGCGTGGCTGCATAAAATATAGGCAGCCAAGACTTTCCTAGACACAACTGACAAGATTCTTAGACTGCAACTGAAACTGCATGTTGGAGCGCCTGTGCTGTAACCAAAGCCAAAATTAGGCTTCAGAAGGTTAAAGAAGAACTTGTTGTGTGCCTTTGAATTCATTCGCTGTCTGTGCTCCGTTAGGTTGGTGATTATAGGGTTTCTGGGAGCGTTTGAAGAGCTTAGTTCAGGACACCAAATGTGAGTTAAACATTTTTTTTGGGGGGGGGGGTGGTGCTGGGATTGGGAAATTTTAGGTTTAAATTGGGGCAAATAATGCCTAAACGCCATTGGGAAAGGGTCTCATATTCGGCCCCTGTAGACACCCACACGAATCTCTATAATAACAAGGACTCCCTTGCCTCACATACTAAAACTGACATACTCGCAAGTTTTTGTGTAATCTGACAGTCTACGATTACCTTAAAGCATACCGGGAATGCAATCCTCCTTTATAACAATCAAACTGTCAAGTTGTCTTCGTCACATACTATCCATTTCTTGAATCCTCATTCCCACAACAGTTACATGGTGGTCCAAATGGATACTTCGAATCCACTTCCTGTTCTTATTCCCTTGCTATGAAGAAAGTTAGATCAAAGACACGAAACACGTCCGAGAAATGCATCAAACAAAATTTGTTTTGAGTGTTGTACAAACTTGATCAAATATCTTTGAGTGTGACTAACTCATGGGTGCACGGTGTATTGAAATGTCCACTCAGCGACAAACAAACCTATATTTTACTAATAGAGTTGATCAATTATTCATCTGTAAATATGTTCAAGCGACTAATTAAATTAGATGTGAATGTCATAATTTCATTTCGTCAATCATAAAACTTCAACATGTTATTTAGTCAGGGTGTTTCGACGAGGTATGTAGTGTACACAAATAAAACGACAATGTCTATACATATACTACGCTGTTTATGTTTCAATAAAGTGGATCTGACATGAATACATGAATAAAGAAAGGCGCAGCTGAGATATGTTTCCACGTGAATGCCCTCGTACTCTCGTGATCTCCCTGATCGTTTCTGACTATCAACAAGCGTAACTGATTTTGGCGAATTTAGAAAATCGCCAATCTTATCTTGAATAAACGAAACGAATGTACCCGCATTAACCTTGTGCATGCAGGTTGGTAAGTGGACATGTTAGGCCCCACAAAGTAGATCTGTTTCTCAGGGCATATTCTGTAAAATTGCATGGATGGGTGAATGGTTTTTTGGGTTGTTTTTTTTTTGTAATTACAAAAGTTCACGTTTTTTCTTGGTTTGTTTTATGTATTAGGTCTCATAATCTACAGAAGAGCATGGTTGGTGGTGTATTTCGTCACACGAGTGCAAGAAGGCTTTGCAGTGCAAAAGCATTGTAACGGTTTGTTGCACTCAAGGGACAAATTTATCAATTTTCTTACCTTGGATGAAATATCAGGCATAAACCATTTATTTTTTTTAAGTATGCGTTGGTTATAAAGGTGAGCATGCGGCGGCCAAGAGGGCATTCGGGAGGGCTTAAGAAAAGATTGTTAAACTTTTTAGGCCTAAGTGTTACTATTACGCATTTCAGGATATATTACATGGTGTTGCGAGGAGGTTGGGCGCGGGGGGGGGGGGGGGCGGGGGCGATATCCCTCCTCAATAGTGTTTTTTCAGTCGGGACATTTTCCTCTGCATTGGAGTCTTAAATATCGATTTGCTTGTGGCCACGATTAGTCATTGTGTGTAATTTACAAATTCAGCAGTTGAAAGTAAATTAGTTTTTCAGACTGTTTCAACAAAACCATATCATGTGACCCCTCACTGGAACGAGCTCGTCGGGCTCGTTCCAGTGAGGGGGCACATGACATGGTTTTGTTGAATTTGTTTTTAAAAATTGAAAAAGATAATATTTAAAATAATAAATTTTGACATCGTCTGCGTTGGGTAAAGGGCTAAATACCAATAAATAAATAAATAAATAAATTCTTTCTTTCCAGTATTTTTTTTCTCATAAGACTAGATGTAATACCTGCGCTTGTGTCACACACACAGATGATCGTAGAAATGGGGGTCTGTAGCACCCGATTTGGACTGTTGCTGTATGATTAATTTGCAGTACGGTACATGTTAGCTAAGAAGTTGCATCACGACCACTACATGGATATTTTATTTATCTACTGATAAACTTCCAAGAGGTCATGCCTTTTTTAACTGTAATTCCGAATCAGTAATATTCCAATTACATCATAAAGGCATGCATTCGACGAAGGCATGCACTGATGATGTGTTTGGAATATTTTTTGAGTCGGGACCTGTGACATCACAGTCGCTAGAAATCAGGTTTACCCCCCCCCCCCCCCTCCCCCTCCCCCTCCAACGGCCCCGCCCCAACTGACCATCTTTCTGACGTCCCTGACTATTTATACACTCTGTAGTATAAATATACCACCGGCATGAAACGAAAGTTACTGTCTGAGGGCGGTTTCTATTATGCTGGTGTCTATCTAGGATCAACTACCCCGAATTGTCGACAAAATCGACACAAAAAGCTATGTATTCTTTAAGGCTGCTATGTCATTTTGCCGTCTCGGAAAAAAAACATTTCGAAACGTCAGAAATAATGAATGTGCACTCTCTTTCGAAAAGGCTGAAATTAACCGCAATACAATTTTGTTCTGTTTTGTGCAATCAATTTCAAACATTGAATGTTTTTAAGCTCTCCATGGGAGCTTTCCACATATCATTATCAATGAATATCCTGTTAGGGTCGTCGCTATGGATGCTTGGTGATGCAGGAAGCTTTTGCACTTCAGAACCGGGAGGTATTGACACTTCAAGTTTGGTTTCGGTATCGGTATTTTTAGAATAATTTACCTCGGTATTTGGTGTCAACAACTTAATTGTACTCACACCAGTACCAAAATCGAAAGGTAGTTTGCGCACATTGCCCAGTGGCACCTCCCCATTACAGTAGAAATGCCGCCGATTGGTCAAATTTTGGAAGTAAGACGGGCACTCACCATCGGTCATTTGACTGCGTATCTTCTCTCAGATTTTCTGTTACTCAATTGATAGGTGGTGACTGCGGTTAGAAATACATAGTCAGTCAGGGAGGGGGGGGGGGGGGGGTCACATAAAAAAAAAATATGCCAGGATACAAGGTTCGGGTGGGTGGGTGGGTCCGAGCCCCAAAGTGCAGTTTTTGCCGGTGTCATGAAAATTTTTGCCAAATATCATTTTACAGACAAGTAATTACAGCCAAAGTGAATTCAAGTGCTCAGATTCATAACTTAGAACAGAATAGAGCATTGATAATGTGTTGGGGGCTCCATGATAGAGGGGTGGGTCCTGTTCTGGGTCTGGCAAAAATTTGCAAAACAAAAAAGTTATTCCCAGCTATTTGGTCATGATTTTCACTCCTTTATATTTCTACTAAGGCAGCCGCCTGCCTCTTATTAGTGCTTTGTAGCTCCTGTTATTTGATTCTTCTGTAAGCCTCAGGGTGCCTCGTGCCATTGGTCTAGTGTGCTTCCATGTATGGAATAATTGGAAAGATTGATAGAATAAAAATCTTGATTGTGGAAAACGTGTATAATTTCAAGGTAAATATGATTCTAGTGACACTAACATAAAAAAATAAATAAGAGGCAATTCATCTCAGACAAGCCACCCTGGCATAGGTCAAAGAACTTCAGTATTAGATCTCTCTCAGACCAGCTGTAGAAACTAAACATTTAACCGAAAAGTAATGAAATGAAAAACAACTATTTCTTGTGGACAGTTGAAGATATCCAGGTGGGAACAATATAGTTGGGCAGGGCTTCTTGGTGGTGGGATTCGACTGGTGTCTGAACAGCATAGACATGTTGTACATCGGGGTAAGGGTTGTGTTGCTTGGAACATGAATGGATGTATATCTGCAATTCAGTTGGTGGAAGCGGGTTCCAGTGGTTACCTGGGGGTCTGATGCAGCATTTCCGTTGTGGCGTTATATGCAGAGAGCTTTTTTTTGGGGGGAGGGGGGGGGGGGCATCTATGGCTAGGGATGCCTTGGATGCCCAAGAACAGGGCTGGGGTATCGGACAAGTTGGTTTGCGGTACCTTTCATGTTTGGGAAAAGTATTAATTTATTTATTTATTTTTTTTTATTTGGGTAATTTGAATACTTCGTTAAACAGATTTTATAAATTGGGAGTGGGTCCCCAATTGTCTTTGAGGAAAATCTATGCGGGAGGGGTGGGTGTCCAAGACATGACTGGCAAAAAGTTGCATTCCGGGGGTGGTGGGTCCCAAAAATTTAAAATGTAAAAATTTCCACCTTGTTTCCGTAATTTTTTGCCTGACACCTCCCCACCCCTCCCCCATCCCCGAGTCAGTAGGCTCTTCCTGTCATGAATTTTGCGTAATATTCTGTTGTTGGCCCTTTTATTTTTTAACTAATGTCGAGAGTATTTTTCAATTTTGCTATGGTTGTAGCAAGAGGCCAGACCAATCCAGTTCCGTCGTTTTCGGGGTCCCGATTCGCACAACTCTTTCATGATTCGGTTTTGCAGACTGTTTTCGTTTTTTTTTTTTTCTCAGTTTTCTCTTATGAATTATTGTACGAATATTTTGTCGTGTTTTTTCGAGGATGTCAGGTAGACAGCCAAAGTGGCTGTGGCATCTCTCAGTGATAGACATTTTGTTCATATCTATAAAATATCTGAACATTCATTGTAATGTGTTTGTAATGTTTATCGCAAATAAAGTTTCTACCTGTCTATCTATCTATCTACCTCTAGACGAAATTTTGGTATTTTAAGAGTCCTTCGGTTCGATAAATCAGTATTACCTCGATACAGACAACGAACGGTATTCATAGTATACCGCCCATCGCTATCGCACTTCTATGGTGTCGATAAGATACGTAGCATAACTTGGGGCGTATGTGGGAGCAAAATGTTTTCATTTTTCAATATGCCGGGAACGCGGTGGCTGATTGGTTAGTACACAATAATAACTCTTTGTCGTGGTTCTCGAATGAGAAGGTCTCGGTTACCCCTGTACTCCCAAATGCCACCCTATTCCCAAGCTTCTTCTCTCCCCCGAACACTCGGAGACGAACTGCTTGATGACAACCCTTGCCCCATTCTTCCCAATCTCCCCCATTAGCATATTAATCCTCTCCTTTGAGTCTCCCACTAACCACATGTTCTTCATTCCCCCATCCCACTTCCCCATTATACTCCCAGTGAATGTTATTCTTTTAGACTGGTATTTTGGGCATTCTAGAAGAAAGTGTTACAGGGTCTCCGCCACGCCTAAATTACACATCTGGCACTCCTTTTCACTGGTTTTCCCAATTTTCCCCCTCAGCTCCAAACGTCTTTTTCCCCCTTTTTGTGAATAAATGTCACTGCTTTCTCTCCACTCATTTGGAACCTCTTGTTTTTCTATGGCGAAATTGAATAGGGCAGTTAGGCTTTCCAAGAGTTCCTCTCCCACTTTTTTGATAAACTCGTCAGGAATTTTGTCCACCCTTCCGCCTTTCCATTTCCTTAATTTTGAGGTCACCTTTCGCACTTCCTCCGTTTTAATTTCGCTGCACACGAAGTTCGAAAGATTTTCCTCGACTTGGTTCGGACACTCCGCTTATCGTTTATCTTTTCCCAGTGCTTGACTAGTTCTAATGCAAATTGATCTTGATCGTCTGTAACTCTGCCATCTACTTTAATACTCTGTGGGTGCATTGTGTCCTTACTTTGGCAAGACACGTAATCCTGATTGCGAAGTGAGAGTGTGGTGGTAGCGTGTACTAAGGCCTACGGCTGGTCGATGGTACACTTTCCGTGAACTAATGCTAACCCGACTTGTTCCAGGTTAGCAAATTCAAAAGGTACATCGTCTTTTAGACATTGGTCAGTTTGTGTTGATATTCTTGTCCTGTGCACGACCCGTGCACGAAACGAAGGAAGGTCGGTATATATTGGTGCATGAGGTACTATTTCGTAACGCACAGATTTCTCTAGGTTTCGCTGGTTGAAACCAACGGTATGAACTAAAAATTCCAAATTTTAGACAAAGTGGCATCGACAGATTTTTGTTTATGGAAAGCAAGGCAAGTAACTGACAGTTCTCGGGGGCACGGGGAGGTTAATAATTCATGTTAACCATTTACTAAACACGAACAGCCGACAATACTTGCAAAAATAAATGACAAACAATTTTCATTTTTACCTAAAAAAGCGTAGGACTCATCATTGCAGTGAGGGTCCATAACCTACGTTTTCGAAGAAAAAGTTAGAAAAAAGCGAAAATTGAAACACAGTTTTCCAAATAGTTTTGGTTGGTTATGACCGTTTGGTAAGCTAAAATGTTAAAGCCTAATGCAGTGATCGGATGCAGCGCCGACACTTCTTACTTGCTGTAACCTATTCATGGCGCATTCTTTTGCCAAACACCTGAGTAGTATGTCTCGGGCTTTTCACCCCTATTCTGCCGGATCTCATTGCCGGATCTCATGTGACGTCATAGTCACGTGACGTAGTGGCGCCATGTTGTGTTGTCATGGTAACCCGCGTGAGCAGCCATGTTGTGACGGCATCTCCATAGTGATGCGTGGTGTGAGTGCGCATGCGCAGCGCGTGTTGTTAGGGTGATACGTGTTTCCGTCGTCCATTTTGTATATTGGAGGCCGCCATCTTGGTTTCTATGGTAGCACGTGATTGCCATGTTACCCAATTGTTCTGTAATAAGACGGGGTATGTTTTGAGGGTATGTTCCTTTGTAGAAGAGTAAATCTAATTACCACAAACAACCCGACAATCCTTCCAAATCACCAAAATCCACCCGAAATCACCGAAATTGACTTTATTTCCCCATTTTATCGGTTTAGCACGTAGTGCTATAGTACTAAGGGGTGCAAGGGGTGCATTCGAATGAAGTGGAGTAATTTTCAGGTTCGGATTTTCCCAGAATCCTCATTAATTACCCAAATAAACCCGTCAAGTTGTATTATTTCGAATTCTTTAAGAATCCTTTTATTTTGGATCCCATGACGTTTTTTCCCTATTAAGAGTAGCACGTAATACCGAGGGGGTGTGTTCGTTTGAAGTGGAGTAATGTTCCCATTTGTTTTGGATCCCATGACGTTTATTTCCTTATTAAGAGTATCACGTAGTGCTATAGGACAAATTTATCCAGAAATCCTCTGCTTCTACTTGGAACTATATTTTTATAAATTCCTACGCTCTATTTTTAGTAACATCCTTAACTGACCCCCTAACTAATTGTTAGTGTCTATATTTAGCAATTTCTTTAAATGACCCCCCCCCCCCCCCCAACTACATGATTTTAAATAATAAAATTAATGAGGATCAAGATGTTTTTACACTGACCAATCAGAGCGAAGTTTATCCACCAATCAGATTTCTGGATTCCCATTGTGTTTCTTTCCCATTGACTTCTATACTAATTTTCTAAATTTCCCAACTTTAATCTATAATCCTATAGGAAACAAACACAAACGCCCATCGAGAAAGAAAATATCGATGAAAAAACGTTGTGACGTCGTGACATTTTCAAAAACGTCCGTCACGTCTAAATAAATTCCGGAGAAGAATAACGTCGCGTCATTCTGTTTCGATCCTTCGAACTGAACACATCGCTAGAGAGTTTTCTATAGCAATTTTGCCTTCGCAAAAAAATTATGAAGATGGAGTCTGAAGCTGCTACTGCCGTTACCAGAACTGATGTCTTCGCCTGGGAAGAGTGTGGGAAGACCTTTACTGCAAGAACGAATCGAGATCGCCATCGGAGAAATACCCATGGAGAGAAGAAGACCCACGATTGTACCAACTGCAACAAGACCTTTACGAGGAAAGAAGATTTGGTAAACCATCTGAAGAAATGTTTGGAGATATATACATGTATGGAATGCGGCCAGGAGTTTAACCAACTACTCCATTTTAATCGTCACAAGAGCGTTGCCCACCGACCAGTTCCTGTACCATCTAAAAGGAAGACTGATGAAACGAAGAGAGGACCACCTAAACAACCACGGACCACGACGACCACCCATTATGATGTTGACCCAATGGAGTTTCAAAAGAATATGATGTCCGAAGAAGAGCCAGATGAGATGTTGACCGTGTACGAAGATAACTGGAGTTCTATTAGAATTCGCCACATTATGAACAGAAGAGTCCAAGACCAATATAACTACCGGATCAACGATGTGAACCTGAAGATGATGACTGATGAATTGATGACTACCATATTTCTGCCACAACAGGTAAGATTTAAAATTAATCTGAGTTTTGGTTTTATCCTGCGACACAACGAAACGAATGAACTGAAGTATTACCATCCATCACAAAACAACTCCAGGGTACTTGATGTTCCATAACTTGTATGCTGCCAAGAAGACTTTGAAGAATTCCTTGATGATGTCATGGAAGAAGATATCCTGGAATGGGCCAAATTAAAACGACCCAACACCAAATGGCTTGTGGAGAGAGTTACCAACGTCACATTTTATGTGAATAAGCTGAAAGATCACCCAATTGGAATGGCAGAAGATCTTCCTGACTACATTCTCCAGAACAAAGCAGTAAATGCTTTGGTGAAAGATGAAAATCGCCAGTTTACCTACGAAGACAACCTGTGCATGTTCCGCTGTTTAGCTTTATGGAGTGGTTCCATAGCACACACATTGAATAATACAACAGATGCCATGTACAACAAGTATACAGAGAAGCCAAAGAATGAATTCCGTGGAGTAACTTTAGCCGAATTACCTGACTTGGAGAATTGTTTTGAAGTAAATATCCAAGTATATGAACTTGTCAAGAATGATGATGACCAAATTGTTGCCAAATTAGTACAGAGATCTCACAGAAAGTATGAAGATACCATGTATGTGAACGTTTACAAGAACCATTTTAGCTACATCATCGATATAGACCAATACTGCAAATCCTTTGAATGCCGCAAATGCGGCAAATTATGGAAAAAAGGTTTACAGACTCAATCGTCACGAGAAAACCTGTACAGATGAAGTAAATTACCAGTATGTTGGCGGTGTATACCATCCATCCCAGTCCATATTTGATCTGTTAGAAGACGAAGGTATAGAAGTACCTGAAGAGAAGAAGTTTTATCCATACCGTGCAACGTTTGATTTTGAAAGTTACTTTGTCAAATCCAGTCTACCTGCTGACAGTGATAAACTGATATGGGAAGCAGAACACCGACCATTGAGTGTTAGCATATGTAGTAATGTTCCAGAATACCAAGAACCGAAATGTTTTATTACAAATGGAAATTCTCAAGAACTTGTTGAAGAAATGAAATGATGACATACCTCACAGCTATTTCATCTCATTGCCACCAACTGATGCAGACCTATCATACTTGGACCTTGTTTTTACTCAGACAGAAAATTGATGAAACGCTGGAAGCGGAAGCCAGAGCTACTGGAGAAGATACATCCAAGATGCACCCTTTACAAAAATTGGAGAAGAAATTTCAAGACTACCTGCAAGAGATGCCCGTCATCGGATTCAACTCTGGAAAATATGATATGAATGTAGTCAAGCGTGAACTGATGACATACCTGAAGAGAGAGAATCCACTCAAGTTTGCAGTGAAGAAATCGAATAACTACATGTGCGTCTCGACAGAATCTTTCAAGTTTGTTGATATTTGCAACTACCTCGCTCCAGGATTCAGCTATGACAAGTTTTTGAAAGCATTTCGCTGCTCCGTGACGAAGGGATTTTTACCATATGAATGAATCGACAGCTTGAACAAATTGGATCAAGACCACCTACCAGACCATGAAGCCTTCTAAAGTTCTCTCAAGAAAGAAAATATATCCAATGAAGAATACCAGTACTGCCAGCATGTATGGAACGACCTGGAGATGACAACTTTCCGTGATTTTCTGATCTGGTATAATAACCGAGATGTAAAACCATTCCTTGAAGCAGTTGACAAGCAGTTTACTTTCTACCAAGAACGCCACATCGACATGTTTAAAGATGGTATCAGTGTTCCGGGCCTCACGTTGAAATACCTGTTCCAGACCACGAATGATGACACTTACTTCACATTATTTAACCAGAAAAACAAAGACCTGCATCACTTGGTGAAAGATAATATCGTTGGTGGACCTTCAATTATCTTCAACCGATACCACGAGAAAGATGTTACCAGAATCAGAGAAACAAAATATGGCAAAGAAGCAAAACCATGTGGAAGTATTATAGGCTTTGATGCGAACGCATTATATCTTTGGTGCCTAATGCAAGAGATGCCAACGGGTTGGAGTATTAGACGTCGTGAAGAAAACCAGTTTAAACCAGAACACCCAATGAAGTATGGTAAAATGGCTGAACGATGGTTAGAGTTTTTATCCATGAGAGATGACATCCACATCAGACATCAGTTTAACGGAGCTGAAAAAATGATTGGTCGAAGACAGTTGCCTGTTGATGGTTGGTGCAAAGAGACACAGACTGTATACCAATTCCATGGCTGCTTCTGGCACGGACATACCTGCATGAAAGATAAGAATGGTCTTCCTATCATCCATAATGAAGTCAGAGATAAACCGATGAAAGAACTGCTACAAGACACCCGTACCAATGCAAAGTACATCACCGATTTGGGCTATAAACTTATTGAAATCTGGGAGTGTGAGTGGAGAGAGATGAAGAAGACCGATGCCATACTCAAAGCCTTCTCTGAAAGAGAACTTTTCAGACAAACTAGATGGTGCGACGACAGAGGAAGAAATACTGAACAAAGTGACGTCCGGTGAACTGTTTGGTTTAGTCGAATGTGATATACATGTACCAGATCACCTGAAAGAGTACTTTGAAGAGATGACACCTATCTTCAAGAATACAGATATTTCCATAGATGATATTGGTGAACAAATGAAGTCCTTTGCCGAGAATAATGGAATCATGAAGAAACCCCGTAGAAGTTTGATTGGAAGCTATGGGGCGGAAAAAATGTTGTTTGCAACCCCTTTACTGCAGTGGTACCTCCAGCATGGTATTGAAGTTGATCACGTCTATCAAGTTATCCAATATAAACCAAGAAGATGTTTTGAAAAATTTGGAGATGAACTATCTGAAGCAAGAAGACAAGGAGATGTTGACCCCGACAAGTCGATCGTTGCCGACACCATGAAGCTGTTGGAAAATTCTGGATATGGCAAAACCGTCACCAACAAAAAGAAGCATCGACGTGTGTGCTATTGCGACGACGAAGAAGTTACCAAAGCTGTAAATGACATGTCCTTCAGAGCCTTGAATCCATTAGATGAAACATTATATGAAGTCGAACTCAACAAGAAGACCATCAAGTTGGATCTGCCACTTCACATCGGATTCTTTGTTTACCAGTATGCGAAACTCCGGATGCTTCAGTTCTATTATGATGTCATCGATACCTTTATCAACCGCCAAGATTTCGAATATGCTGAAATGGACACAGATTCTGCATATATATGTACTTCGTCACCATCCATAGATGAATTAGTGAAACCAGAGAAGAGAGTAGAATTTTACAAAGAGAATCACAAGTGGTTTCCATCAGAGTGTTGTGATTTCCACAGAGATGATTATGTGAAAACCAAATTAGAAGGCAAAGAATGGCTGTCACCCTCATGCTACCAAGAAAGAAAGCGTTTTGACAGGAGAATTCCAGGTTTGTTTAAGGTAGAATGGCAAGGAACTGGTATTGTTGGACTGTGTAGTAAAACATATTATTGTTTCGGTGCCACCAATAAATTCAGTTGTAAGGGAATCAGCAAACGCCACAATGATTTGACGAAAGACAGATATTTGCAAGTTTTGAAGACTCAACAAAGTGGATCTGGCATCAACCGAGGATTTGTGATGAATGACAACACTATGTGTACCTACCAGCAGAGCAGAGATGGACTATCATATTTCTACCCAAAACGAAGAGTTTTAGAAGATGGAGTTAGCACCATACCACTAGAGATTTAATGAAGAAACAATTGAGTGAGTGTCATATTTTTTTACAACCTGAACCAAGTCTAGCTTTTGCCTACAAAAAAGTTCTATTTAGTTGACCAAAAAATATGACACTCACTCAATTGTTTCTTCTTTAAATCTCTAGTGGTATGGTGCTAACTCCATCTTCTAAAACTCTTCGTTTTGGGTAGAATATGATAGTCCATCTCTGCTAATATGACACTCACTCAATTGTTTCTTCTTTAAATCTCTAGTGGTATGGTGCTAACTCCATCTTCTAAAACTCTTCGTTTTGGGTAGAAATATGATAGTCCATCTCTGCTCTGCTGGTAGGTATACATAGTGTTGTCATTCATCACAAATACTCGGTTGATGCCAGATCCACTTTGTTGAGTCTTCAAAACTTGCAAATATCTGTCTTTCGTCAAATCATTGTGGCGTTTGCTGATTCCCTTACAACTGAATTTATTGGTGGCTCCGAAACAATAATATGTTTTGCTACACAGTCCAACAATGCCGGTTCCTTGCTATTCTACCTTAAACAAGCCTGGAGTTCTCCTGTCAAAACGCTTTCTTTCTTGGCAGCATGAGGGTGACAGCCATTATTTGCCTTCTAATTTGGTTTTCACATAATCATCTCTGTGGAAATCACAACACTCTGATGGAAACCAATTGGGATTCTCTTTGTAACATTCTACTCTCTTCTCTGGTTTCACTAATTCATCTATGGATGGTGACGAAGTACATATATATACAGAATCTGTGTCCATTTCAGCATATTCGAAATCTTGGCGGTTGATAAAAGTATCGATGACATCATAAAAGAACTGAAGCATCCGGAGTTTCGCATACTGGTAAACAAAGAATCCGATGTGAAGTAGCAGATCCAAATTGATGGTCTTCTTGTTGAGTTCGACTTCATATAATGTTTCATCTAATGGATTCAAGGCTCTGAAAAACATGTCATTTACAGCTTTGGTAACTTCTTCGTCGTCGCAATAGCACATACGTCGATGCTTCTCTTTGTTGGTGACGGTTTTGCCATATCTAGAATTTCCCAACAGCTTCATGGTGTCGGCAACGATCGACTTGTCGGGGTCAACATCTCCTTGTCTTCTTGCTTCAGATAGTTCATCTCCAAATTTTTCAAAACATCTTCTTGGTTTATATTGGATAACTTGATAGACGTGATCAACTTCAATACCATGCTGGAGGTACCACTGCAGTAAAGGGGTTGCAAACAACATTTTTTCCGCCCCATAGCTTCCGATCAAACTTCTACGGGGTTTCTTCATCATTCCATTCTTCTCGGCAAAGGACTTCATGTGTTCACCAATATAATCTATGGAAATATGTGTATTCTTGAAGACAGGTGTCATCTCTTCAAAGTACTCTTTCAGGTGATCTGGTACATGTATATCACATTCGACTAAACCAAACAGTTCACCGGACTTCACTTTGTTCAGTATTTCTTCCTCTGTCATCGCACCATCTATTTTGTCTGAAAAGTTCTCTTTCAGGAAGGCTTTGAGTGTGGCATCGGTCTTCTTCATCTCTCTCCACTCACACTCCCAGATTTCAATAAGTTTATAGCCCAAATCGGTGATGTACTTTGCATTGGTACGGGTGTCTTGTAGCAGTTCTTTCATCGGTTTATCTCTGACTTCATTATGGATGATAGGAAGACCATTCTTATCTTTCATGCAGGTATGTCCGTGCCAGAAGCAGCCATGGGATTGGTATACAGTCTGTGTCTCTTTGCACCAACCATCAACAAGCAACTGTCTTCGACCAATCATTTTTTTCAGCTCCGTTAAACTGATGTCTGATGTGGATGTCATCTCTCATGGATAAAAACTCTAACCATCGTTCAGCCATTTTACCATACTTCACTGGGTGTTCTGGTTTAAACTGGTTTTCTTCACGACGTCTAATACTCCAACCCGTTGGCATCTCTTGCATTAGGCACCAAAGATATAATGCGTTCGCGTCAAAGCCTATAATACTTCCACATGGTTTTGCTTCTTTGCCATATTTTGTTTCTCTGATTCTGGTAACATCTTTCTCGTGGTATCGGTTGAAGATAATTGAAGGTCCACCAACGATATTATCTTTCACCAAGTGATGCAGGTCTTTGTTTTCCTGGTTAAATAATGTGAAGTAAGTGTCATCATTCATGGTCTGGAACAGGTATTTCAACGTGAGGCCCAGAACACTGATACCATCTTTAAACATGTCGATGTGGCGTTCTTGGTAGAAAGTAAACTGCTTGTCAACTGCTTCAAGGAATGGTTTTACATCTCGGTTATTATACCAGATCAGAAAATCAAGGAAAGTTGTCATCTCCAGGTCGTTCCATACATGCTGGCAGTACTGGTATTCTTCATTGGATATATTTTCTTTCTTGAGAGAACTGTAGAAGGCTTCATGGTCTGGTAGGTGGTCTTGATCCAATTTGTTCAAGCTGTCGATCCATTCATATGGTAAAAATCCCTTCGTCACGGAGCAGCGAAATGCTTTCAAAAACTTGTCATAGCTGAATCCTGGAGCGAGGTAGTTGCAAATATCAACAAACTTGAAAGATTCTGTCGAGACGCACATGTAGTTATTCGATTTCTTCACTGCAAACTTGAGTGGATTCTCTCTCTTCAGGTATGTCATCAGTTCACGCTTGACTACATTCATATCATATTTTCCAGAGTTGAATCCGATGACGGGCATCTCTTGCAGGTAGTCTTGAAATTTCTTCTCCAATTTTTGTAAAGGGTGCATCTTGGATGTATCTTCTCCAGTAGCTCTGGCTTCCGCTTCCAGCGTTTCATCAATTTTCTGTCTGAGTTTAAACAAGGTCCAAGCATGATAGGTCTGCATCAGTTGGTGGCAATGAAATGAAATAGCTGTGAGGTATGTCATCATTTCTTCAACAAGTTCTTGAGAATTTCCATTTGTAATAAAACATTTCGGTTCTTGGTATTCTGGAACATTACTACATATGCTAACACTCAATGGTCGGTGTTCTGCTTCCCATATCAGTTTATCACTGTCAGCAGGTAGACTGGATTTGACAAAGTAACTTTCAAAATCAAACGTTGCACGGTATGGATAAAACTTCTTCTCTTCAGGTACTTCTATACCTTCGTCTTCTAACAGATCAAATATGGACTGGGATGGATGGTATACACCGCCAACATACTGGTAATTTACTTCATCTGTACAGGTTTTCTCGTGACGATTGAGTCTGTAAACCTTTTTTCCATAATTTGCCGCATTTGCGGCATTCAAAGGATTTGCAGTATTGGTCTATATCGATGATGTAGCTAAAATGGTTCTTGTAAACGTTCACATACATGGTATCTTCATACTTTCTGTGAGATCTCTGTACTAATTTGGCAACAATTTGGTCATCATCATTCTTGACAAGTTCATATACTTGGATATTTACTTCAAAACAATTCTCCAAGTCAGGTAATTCGGCTAAAGTTACTCCACGGAATTCATTCTTTGGCTTCTCTGTATACTTGTTGTACATGGCATCTGTTGTATTATTCAATGTGTGTGCTGTGGAACCACTCCATAAAGCTAAACAGCGGAACATGCACAGGTTGTCTTCATAGGTAAACTGGCGATTTTCATCTTTCACCAAAGCATTTACTGCTTTGTTCTGGAGAATGTAGTCAGGAAGATCTTCTGCCATTCCAATTGGGTGGTCTTTCAGCTTATTCACATAAAATGTGACGTTGGTAACTCTCTCCACAAGCCATTTGGTGTTGGGTCGTTTTAATTTGGCCCATTCCAGGATATCTTCTTCCATGACATCATCAAGGAATTCTTCAAAGTCTTCTTGGCAGCATACAAGTTGTGGAACCTCAAGTACCCGGGCGTTGTTTTGTGATGGATGGTAATACTTCAGTTCATTCGTTTCGTTGTGTCGCAGGATAAAACCAAAACTCAGATTAATTTTAAATCTTAGCTGTTGTGGCAGAAATATGGTAGTCATCAATTCATCAGTCATCATCTTCAGGTTCACATCGTTGATCCGGTAGATATATTGGTCTTGGACTCTTCTGTTCATAATGTGGCGAGTTCTAATAGAACTCCAGTTATCTTCGTACACGGTCAACATCTCATCTGGCTCTTCTTCGGACATCATATTCTTTTGAAACTCCATTGGGTCAACATCATAATGGGTGGTCGTCGTGGTCCGTGGTTGTTTAGGTGGTCCTCTCTTCGGTTCATCAATCTTCCTTTTAGATGGTACAGGAACTGGTCGGTGGGCAACGCTCTTGTGACGATTAAAATGGAGTAGTTGGTTAAACTCCTGGCCGCATTCCATACATGTATATATCTCCAAACATTTCTTCAGATGGTTTACCAAATCTTCTTTCCTCGTAAAGGTCTTATTGCAGTTGGTACAATCGTGGGTCTTCTTCTCTCCATGGGTATTTCTCCGATGGCGATCTCGATTCGTTCTTGCAGTAAAGGTCTTCCCACACTCTTCACAGGCGTAGACATCAGTTCTGGTAACGGCAGTAGCAGCTTCAGACTCCATCTTCATAAATTTTTTGCGAAGGCAAAATTGCTATAGAAAACTCTCTAGCGATGTGTTCAGTTCGAAGGATCGAAACAGAATGACGCGACATTATTCTTCTCCGGAATTTATTTAGACGTGACGGACGTTTTTGAAAACGTCACGACGTCACAACGTTTTTTCATCGATATTTTCATTCTCGATGGGCGTTTGTGTTTGTTTCCTATAGGATTATAGGTTTAAGTTGGGAAATTTAGAAAATTAGTATAGAAGTCAATGGGAAAGAAACACAATGGGAATCCAGAAAACTGATTGGTGGATTAACATCGCTCTGATTGGTCAGTGTAAAAACATCTTGATCCTGATTAATTTTATTATTTAAAATCATGTAGTTAGGGGGGGTCATTTAAAGAAATTGCTAAATATAGACACTAACAATTAGTTAGGGGGTCAGTTAAGGATGTTACTAAAAATAGAGCGTATGAATTTATAAAAATATAGTTCCAAGTAGAAGCAGAGGATTTCTGGGTAAATTTGTCCTATAGCACTACGTGCTACTCTTAATAAGGAAATAAACGTCATGGGATCCAAAAAAAATGGGAACATTACTCCACTTCAAACGAACACACCCCCTCGGTATTACATGCTACTCTTAATAGGGAAAAAACGTCATGGGATCCAAAAAAAAGGATTCTTAAAGAATTCGAAATAATACAACTTGACGGGTTTATTTGGGTAATTAATGAGGATTCTGGGAAAATCCGAACCAGAAAATTATTCCACTTCAGTCGAATGCACCCCTTGCACCCCTTAGTGCTATAGCACTGCGTGCTAAACCGATAAAATGGGGAAATAAAGTCAATTTCGGTGATTTCGGGTGGATTTTGGTGATTTGGAAGGATTGTCGGGTTGTTTGTGGTAATTAGATTTACTCTTCTACAAAGGAACATACCCTCAAAACATACCCCGTCTTATTACAGAACAATTGGGTAACATAGCAATCACGTGCTACCATAGAAACCAAGATGGCGGCCTCCAGTATACAAAATGGACGACGGAAACACGTATCACCCTAACAACACGCGCTGCGCATGCGCACTCACACCACGTATCACTATGGAGATGACGTCACAACATGGCCGCTCACGCGGGTTACCATGACAACACAACATGGCGCCTCTACGTCACGTGACTATGACGTCACATGAGATCCGGCAATGAGATCCGGCAGAATAGGGGTGAAAAGCCCGAGACATACTACTCACCTGGCCACTGTGTGTTGATATGCTTGTCATGTGCTCAGAAGTAAGGCGGGTATGTAAGAGAACTAGTCACTGGCGCATTACGAAACACACAGAAAATGTCCTGCATGTTTAACTTCTCAAAATACAACATCAACGAATGATTCAAATTCTGAGACAAATGGCTGAACGCGCAGGCTTATGTTTCTTTGGCGCTTATTTCGAAATCAATATTTTAATTTTACGTGAGGTCTTTGCGACGGACATGTTAAATTTTGAACACAACTTTTGACAAAATATCAGTTTTTCCAATGTTTACGCTTCCAAACCACTTCGTCAAATACTTTCAGAAACTGAATATACATTTTCAAAGGGCAGGAATAAAACTGACACAATCAACAATCAGCTTTGCATAACAGGAACAGGTTTTTGTTTTACGGTTTTTACATGTAGCGGATCCAGGATTCTGAGTTGGGGGAATGTCACATATCAATCGTGGGTCATGAGGCAAAGCATCCCAGGCGCGTCGTTGCAAGCACTACAAGTGTGTTCCACTCTCGTCGGTAGGGTCTGAAAGCCTCCCGGGGAAAGTTTTGAAAACTGAAGGTCTCCGTGGCTCGCCGGCGGTTTCTTTGCAGGATATCCACTTCCTCCTGTAGTGGATGTTCATGTGTTATCGTGGATATATAGAATATACCCATAGTAGCTTGGTGTACTAAATGTTCACCACGAGTGGTGAAGTGGTGTTAACCGCGAGCCTTCGGCGCGCGGTTAACACCACTTTACCACGAGTGGTGAACATTTGGTACAGAAGCTACTTTGGGTATATTTTATTTATCCCATGATCGTCAGATTATTAAGAGCCGCTATTATTTCTTCTCGATTTTACTGAGCACCAGAGTACAGACATGCGAATCTGTTTTTGTTTACACGAGCATCTATGAGCGGTACTTCCGCTGTCAATTTTATCGCCGAAACGAAATGAAACGGTGCCTTTTTCATTTTAACCCTTTACCCAACGCAGACGATTTCAAAATATATTATTTTAAATAGAATTTTTTAAATTTTTTCAAAAAATTTCAACAAAACCATATCATGTGACCACTCTATGGAACGAGCTCGACGACCTCGTTCCAAAGAGGGGTCACATGATATGGTTTTGTTGAAATATTTCAAAAAATAATATTTTTCAGCTGCTGAATTTGCATATTACGCGGGCGGATGCGGGCGATTCGTTGGGTAAAAGCTTAATAGCATAATAACATACCATTTCGAGTTATGGATGCTTTATTAACATGAGACAATGCATGTTTGTTAAGTTTTGGTGTCTTATCGGGTAAACTCATTTAAAAACGTAATAAATAATTGTCACTTTCATTTCACTTTTCGCGAGGCGACGGGGGCTATAAATTTAGACAAGTTCGTATTCAGGTCGACGTCTCCAAAAGTCAACTTAGATGTAGTTCCACTGCAGGTGTAAATTTTAATTATTGAAATCCCATTGCTGGCGTGTTCACCACGGTTGGTGTATAAAGCTAAAATTTATGTCATAGGCTTTTCATATATAGTAGAATACGTAATCATGGTATAAAATACCATATCCCCTGGTCTTGGTGTTTGTGGAAAGGTTTGAGTTACAAAAAGTATGGGGAATGGGCGCCGGGTGTCTGCAAGCCAATTCCGTCCGCAAAACGAGACAGTTGTGTCCACAGATTTGCATGTGGACACAACTGGCTTCTGTTTTGAGGATGTATAGGACACAATAGGTCCCCCGTACCTATAAGATCGAAGCATACGTTTCATCTTCTTTCCATTGTTGCAAATTGAAGTTAACGAAGTCCTGTCAATCTTTATATGCAGGTCCACAGGAATCATCGTGTGTGTGGGTGGGGGGGGGGGGGGGGGAGGGGTGAATTGAAAAGCAAGAAATGAAGGGTCCATAACCACTTTTACTACAGTTTGAAACATGGAGGTGCCGTTGACCCTACATCACTTACAAGTTCTTAGAAAGATAATTAAACCATTCCCCACATCCCGTTAAGTTGAGGATAAAACAGAACCGACCGATGGCCAACAACCGTAGTAGACCTGGGGGTAACTTTGTGTACAGATACATTACTACCGTAGCATAGTTGAAACTGGAAGTCCAGTGGCTGTATTGTGCACTATTTTGAAGTAATAGCGCGCTGATTAAGTATACTCTTTTCCCTGACAAACTGCACCATTAACGTAACTAAATTCCTGATGAAAAACAGCGTTCCGAACTCTGTACAATTCTATACTAGTAAATAGAGATAGTTAACTCCATTCCAAATCTCTACTGGGATATATGTACACGAAATGATGTAAGTAGATATTAAAATTAGACTCCTTAACAGAATGAAGAGAGTGGATTACTATTTAATCGCAGCGCCATATATTCCCCACTCGAAACGTATTTATAACTGTACATAACTTCACAAACCACACTCGCAGACATTCATCACATGGACTACCGGGTGTAACCCGGTGGTCCATTTGATGGAAGTTTGCAAGTGCTTCTTGTGGTTTGTCCTCAGAAATTGTAAATAAGTGAAAAATCTTTTACACAGCGATTTAGTAATAATCCAACCTCCACATACTGTAGTCTCAATATTTTCTCTCTGTTTGATTGGTTCAGTTCGTTATTTCACTGCCGACCTCGTTAATAGCGCGTTATATTTTGCATTGCACAGCGCAAACGCTCTTGTGTATTTCAGACTACTTCATTCTTCTGCTGTAAACTAACGCGCATTTTATGCGCTAATTGTTACCGAACTTCTAGTTTCAACTGTAGTGCTGGTGGCAATTTTGTGTACAAATACATGACATCGGTAACCTGCCGATGGCGACAGTCCTTCAGATCAGCGTACATAACGCAGACCATCGTTTTCGTCTATCATTGACATCAAAAATAAAGTTCCCACGAATTAAATATATGATAGTGTTCGGAGCGTAAACCTTCAGTTCAGTTCGGTGGTTGTTTTGATTTATCAACGCATGCACATTATATTTTGTAACTGTTCATCCGTTTTATTTCTTAGACTTATTTTACCAACCATTAACACTTCATAATAAAATGTATATGGCTTTTGTATGAACACAAAGAACCTGGCAGATCTAGTGTACGCACTTTTGAAGAAATCTTTTCTTCTAATCCCGCCCACTTATTTCAATAACGACAGATTTGGGACAACCTTAACTATTCTTGATGACCTGTTATTCATTTATTCATTAATCAGTGTACTCAGTATGGAGATGACTCATACTGTAGCGTACATCTCCAAACCTTCAAATATTTTATACATAACTGTCTATATGGTATAAATTGCTTCACTTGTTATTTTTGTTGCCGTTATTTCTTCTGAAGGTCCTTAAACACCCTAATGGTGGAAGCTGACGGTAGAGAGTCAAAGTTATAGAGCCAACGTTATGGAACCAAACTTACAGAACTAAACTTAAAGAACCAAACTTATAGAATTATGGGCAGTCCTATAGGAAATTGATTTCAAAATATACGATAGGAATTTCCATAGGACTGCCAAAGTTTGGTTTGTCCCTTAACTATCTAGCCTTGGATCTATACCGCCAGCTTCCGCTACTCACGCTGGGCACGAGGCGGGCGTTATGTACGATATGTGCAGGACGGTCACCATGGACTGGTTACTTTCCAAGGGTGGGCAACATTTCCACGGACGCAATAATATTAGATTCCAAACACTAATTTATAGGAATAATCATAAAACATTAATTAATGAAGCATAAATTAAATTTTACTGATCATGATTTTTATTATCTTGTAAACGCATGCCAACACATTTATGATAGAATTATCAGGTTATTATTATTTCGTATTATTCTGGGAATTGAATATGTACTAAACAAATGCTCAAGCTGAGAGCTTTGAGCACTTCACACTGTCCTAACATTAATTCAGATCTTATGTAGGAATGACCAATTTTCGACGTTTCATCGTTTTGTAACTGTGAATGATGGAATTAACTCAGGATAACGATTTTACATGATGTCATTTTCTTGAAGTGCATTTCGAGGATTTTTTTTATTACGATAAGTAAACGAACTATAGAAATCTCATACCGATTGACATCATGCATACTTATGAAGCTCAATATTGCGTACACTGTAGTTGTAAAAAGTAACAGTTGGAATTTTTGCCGATTTGAAACCGAGTTGGTATTTTGGGAAGTAAAGGAGACATCAGCATCACCAAAGAAGCTCTAAAATCCAGATAGATGGAATTTCCAACTACTCATGACTTGCCCTCCGAATTTACAACTATATGAAATGTTGGCCATGATTGGGGGGGGGGGGGGGGTGACACACACCCTCCCCCCTGTCGCCACGTCCCTGTCAAGATTCTACCAATTGTCTCCGCTTGAACTCTTCTTCTGTCATCAGGTCTCCTTTCGAGGAGGAAACCATGTTATAGAGAAAGAGTTCAAGAAAGGTTTGGCTTCCGACACAACTCTTGATTCCATTATGCAGTATTCCACATATTTGATTGATTTGCCCAAACAGAGGGGTTGCTGTTGTATAAAATACGCTAGTAGAGACTGACAATATTGCGGTTGAAAGAAGGTCCAGTATCTTCAACTTGATGAGCGCTGAGATTCGATTCGATATTCAATTTCTTCGAAATCCTCTGTTTGATTCTCTCCGGGAATTGATCCCACAACTGAGATTCATAGGGCCCCACTTGGTAGGTGTTTTAACCCTTTAGCCAACGCAAACTCTTGCAAAATTTATTGTTTTAAATATTATTTTTTCTACTTTTTCAAAAAATTACCCATTTCATATCATATGACCCCCTCATTGGAACGAGCTCAATGAACTCGTAACAATGAGGGGGCATATGATATGGTTTTGTTGTAATTTCTGGAAAAAATATTTTTTCAACTGCTGAATTTGCATATTACGCCAGCGGTTGTGGTAATAATGAGTTGCTCTAGATTATTTTGTCTCCTGGCCGTTGTGTTGCTTGTTCCTTGTTGTTGTTGTTGATGATGATGATGATGATGATGATGATGATGATGATGATGATGATGATGATGATGACACCTAGGCGTATGGACCCTTTCAGGGGGCCATACGAAGACGGAAAATTGGGGGCGGCGTGTAAACCTGATTTGTCCCGACTATGATAGCCCAATGCCCAATACATAAGATATTCCAGCTGCATCACCAAGGTACACTTTCTTCGAACGCACGCCTTGACGATGTAGTTAGAATATTAGTTCGTCGGGATTATAGTTAGAAACTTAAGATTTCTTACATGTATGTCAACACATATCGTACTCTAATTTGGTATTGTCGTCTCCTCTCCCCAGCCCCACAGCCCGAATCCGGTACCACGGGCCTCCATCTGTATGACAGACTGTTTATGTGACATAAATCCACGTTTCAAATCTAGTCCTGTGAGAAAGTACCTGATTACAATACAGTCGCCGTGGACTGATCGTAATGCACACGTGGGCAGCGATGTCTACGCACGCAATTACCGGGTAATCAAAAACAATATCCGCAAAATGTTAATGAATGAAGCACCGGGTTGTACCCGGTGCTTCATTAATTAAAATTTTAATAAGTATTCCTAAAAGTGGTGTTTGCAATCTAATTTTACTTCGTCCGTGGAAATATTGCCCACCCCGTGGGAAAGTGACCAGTCCATAGGGGCCGTACTGTACTAGTGTTGCGAAAGTCGGTTCTGGAGGGTTAATACGGGTTGTACACCCTATTGTGAAATACTGAATAAAATAAAACAGTATTTAGTCCTTGGTGGATATTTCAATAACGGCAACTAACGAGGAATTAACACTGTTGGGTAGCAGGAATGGCTTAAAATCACTATTCAGTTTCATTCTTGGCAGAATAATTTCAACACCACCCTCGTAGTTATCCTTATCTACGTGACTCCCCTGGGCCCCGTCTAACATGTTTTGGGGAATTCCACTACAAATAAACACGTTCAGACACTTTCATAAATACGTGAAACATGACCGAAATGAAGGAGTTGCGAAGTAAAAAAATCCGACAGGGTTAATAACATGGTATATGGTAGACATTCATATACCTTGAACTAATAAACAATGATCGAGGGATTGTTTGACGTCCTTTGGGGGAAGGACTGAGGTTCTTCCTCTTGGGAATTGTTTCTGGTTGTCGGGACTATATAGTGCCAACTGAGGCTGTTCTGGGTATGTACTTCTCTTCACCTTGGAATGCACTTCGGACATTTATCGTGTCGCCGAGCTCAGTAGGGTACCAGCAGAAATAATTTGCTGAGTAGCCCAGAATCGCCACAAGAAAATTCCTGCTACATCTTTCTGTGTTAATAATTCTAATTTCTAAGCATTCACATCCATTTTTAACTCTGCAAGAAGTGATGTCGAGGCTTAGAATTATTTGGAGGAGAAATGGATGTGTAATGAAAAGTTCGTCCTTTGGCGGAAACAAGATGCCATCTGCAATGCTAAAGAATTGATGATGGCGCCTTGTTGCACTACAGTGACGATATGTTTGTGATCTGTTTACAGTTTATTTCAGCTGGTTCTGTATACATAACGATTCCAGCATGTGAAGTTCATTTTTTGCTACTGCACTTTTCGCCGGCCGGTTTTACACGGGTGAGCTACACTGTTTCGCCTCCACCCCCTCCCAGCAGAGATTTCTCCCTGCGGTCCTTTGCATGGAGACGGTTTAAAATACCGATATGCATTGTGTAAAGCGAGGAATGATATCCGATAACTGTAAAAAATTCTCTCTGCAAACGTTTGCCTTCAGTTTTCCAAATTAACGACACAGTTATCGCCCCTGATGTGCAAATTGAAAGAAACGATAATAATTAACGACAATATACCATTTGAAGAAAGCTAATTAATTTATTAACTGGTAGAATGCTAGATTATTTTTGATCTTCCAAATTTGTCCTCGTCACTTTGCTTTATTACAATTTACGGGCGAGTGTCTGGTGGCAATCCCCCATAAATTGTAACAAGGCAAATCCTCACAGACTAAATAATTTCAATTCAAAAATAATATGAACCACATCCACAGAATGAATACGAAGCCATTAGGGTGTGGCACTTGCGCTTCAGAATAATGCTCAAATATGGGCTTCTAGCACTCTACCAGTTAACAAAAGAATTATCATTCAAATTCATTGAATAATGTCTGTGGTGTCACCCGTCGCATACGAGTGTGGCTGGTATCAAAAAAACACATTTTTACCAGCCAGTGTCGGGTCTGTCCGCTTCTGATTTGTAATCACGCTAAGCAACTCTGTCTCCTTGACAAGAATGCTGAACTAAAATTTCTTGCCACCCCTCTGACGCGCATACCAGTTTGCACGAGAACACGGGCTCTCATATAGACAGATAATTTTCTACCATGGGGGCATTGTAGAGAAGAGTTTAACTGGTAGAGTGCTGGAAAACCCATATTTGGGCTTTACTAGGTACCACAGGCTGTGATCAACACTCTACCGACGGTATTCTATTGACTCTGGCAAGAATAAATTTTTGCTGTTGACACCTTGCTCAGTTACATTTAATTGGATAGTGCCTCCTGGCATTATCCAATCAAATCTTACAGCGCAACATATGGCGAAAGAAAATCAGTAGTCAAGAAAACTGTAGCACTCTACCAGTTAAGGGTATAAAATTTGCACAATAAAACAGGACTAACGGTGAAATGCGCTGTGATCCCACACAAAACACCTTGCTTGCCAATTTGTGGCCTACTTACTGGTCGCTGTGGTGATCAAGGGCGCACATAGGCCAACTTCAACATTAATATTTTCGTATGAAACTATTGGATTCCCTGTATTTCATGAAACCTTGGGCCGAATACACTTTCCAAAAAGTTGGGAAAACCGTGATGGTTCAAATCTTTTAGTGGTGATATAATATATGTTATCCAAAATGACTAAAATTTTAAAGTTGTAGTCAGAAGTATGAATTCGAGTACTACATTTTTAAATCTCTGGGGTGTTGGCAAAACCTCGCTCATTTAGCGTGTCTCTTCACCTATCACTTAAAATGGCGCCTATTAATTTTGAGCAGCGTAAAAAAGTTTCAAATATTGAAAACCTCCACTTTCATTGACCAGTTGCGATCTATGTGATTCCTTGGTTTAATGAACGACCAGCAACATTGTAAATATCAAGTGCTGAGGAATATGTACAAGAATATTTTTCACATTCTTTCCTTTTGGGATCAACGATGGCTCAGAAACTGATAAAACTATTCATCGGCGACAGATAAACTTCCTGGCTGTTAGTTGCATACACTGCTCAAATCATTTGACATTTTGAGTAGTTTTAGGTATTTGGTCGCTCGCAGACACTTCATTACACACCTCAAAAACGCCGACATTATTCGTATACATTCTTACATATAAACACCTACGTACTCATCTACACACAAACATGTACACCCTGGGGCACACACCACTGTTCGCCACACGACATGCGCACTCCCACCTTCACGTACTATGCTTACACAGGTGATAAATCGTGACATCTTCGTTTCAGTGACATCCCCGAAAATAAAACTTGAAACTTGTGTGCGACCTTCTTCACAAAGAATCCACGAACGAAAACACTCTCGCACGCGAACAGTTACTCACAGTTACATAGTCCTCAGTTACATTTTATTTCAGCATTGCGGCGGCAGTTTCGATATAATTGTGCTAGTTCTACAGTACCTATCTATTTATTTATTGGTGTTTAATACTTATGCATAATGGCTAATCGTTACCGTGACAGTTTTACGGATGGAGGAAGCCGAAGTACCCGGAGAGAACCACCGAACCGACAAACTACTGTCAGCTCCTCAACATTCTAACTCTGTTCAAGCTCCACTCAAGCAGGGTTACAGCGGTTGAAGATACGTGCACCATCGACGTGCAGTACACCTTAGTACACGGCGTCATCGTGCCCCCATGTAGGCAACCGGGATAAAGTGTCTTACCCAAGGACACAACGCGGATCGTCCCAGACGGGGATTGAACTCGGGACCTCTAGCATAGATGTCCAACAGTTTACCACTGAGCCACCGTGCTCCCACTATAGTACGTAAATGGAATACCTTATTTTGCTCGAAGCCAGCAATGAAGATTAGAAGTCTTGACTCTTGAGTCTGTGTCAGTTTGACGACATTTACACTTGCTCCCTCCTCACCCCACACACACGTTCAACCCAATCGCACAAACCGCGTCCAGTTGTTGCGCTAAACTAACGGTTTCTCTCCATCCATGAGAAGAGAATTTCGAATCGAATAGAATCTCACCGCTGTTCAAGATGTAGTTTACACCACCTTGCAACTGTAAATTTATTTATTTATTGGGGTTTAACAACACTTTCCACAGCCAGGGTCACCTAGTGTTGGACAGTTTTACGTGTGGAGGAAGTCGGAGCACCCGAAGAGAACCGCCGAGCAACGGCGAGCAATTGTCTGACTCCCCAACGTACTAACTCCACCCAAGCAGGGTTAGCATTGGTTGAAGACAAGTACACCATGCATGTGCAGTACGCCTTAGTACACAGTGCTACCGTGCCCCCACATGGACAATCGGGATTACATGCTTGCCCAAGGACACAACTCAGTTACTCCAGGCGGGGATCGAACCGTGGACCTTTCGTTTTGACGTTTAATGCCGTAACCACTGAGCCACCGTGCTCCCTTGCAACTGTAAATATTGTCAGTCTTTGCTCGAGTATTGTACGCAACAGCGATTCGTCTGTTAGGGAAAGTCAGAGAAGCGGAATGTTCCAAAACGGAATCAAACTAGTTTCAGAAGCGGAATCTCCTTGAACTCTTCTTCATTCATCAGGTCTCCTGTTCAGGAGACCTGATGGTAGAAGCAGAGTTCATTTGATGACACTCAGAGGGATTTTGAGAACATCTCAACGATTCGAAAATTTCTGAATTAGCGCGACTCGAATCAAATCCAGCCAATTTCGAATCGAATCGAATTTCGAAGGTTCGCAATGCCCTATTTTTTAAAAAAATCAACCTTGAATTTTAAACACTGAAAATATATTTGTAAAATTAGCTGACTAAACACTATCCGCACATGTCTACACGTTTATCCAAAGCTGTATGTCTTTCTGTAATGTTCGAACACGGTTCGAAAACTACAAGGGTTATTTCATTTTTACTACTTTTTTCCTAACGTTACGACTGCATCCAGCCAACCAACCTACCCACATTTATCGCCATTCAAACTTAACTTTATTTTTTATCTTATGTCTCCAAAACATAGCTTATGATCCCCCATTCAAATGATCTCGTCGAGTTGCTCCAATGGGTACTCATAACCTTCGTTTCTGAAGCAAGCAACTTGGTAACTGAGTGACCGTATTAAAGAGTAGAGCTGCTACTGTCTGGTATTCAGACGACACGCAGTGAAACATGCACGATCTTTTCATGGTATTTATTTATTTATTTATTTAAGGTCACATACGTCTGCACAATAGCTAACGGTAACCGCAACCTGGAGATAAGGTCAAGTTCACTCAAAAAGTTATATCCGTGTTACCCATTTTAGAGGACTTATTTATTTATTTATTTATTGGCGTTTAAGGTCACATACTTATGCACAATGGCTAATCGTGACCGTGACAGTTTTACGGGTGGAGGAAGCCGGAGTACCCGGAGAGAACCACCGAGCAACGACGAGCAGCTGTCAGCTCTCCAACATCGTAACTCTGAACTCTGCACCGCAGCACAGGCAGGGTTAGATTGGTTGAAGACATGCGCACCATCGACGTGCAGTACGCCTCAGTACACAGCGTCATCGTGCCCCCATGTAGGCAATCGGGGTGAAGTGTCTTGCCCAAGGACACAACGCGGTTGCCGCAGGTGGGATTCGAACCGAGGACCTCTCGGATTACAGCCTGCACCTCTACCAACTGAGCCACCGCGCCCCCGTTTAGAGGACTTCCACCTAAAGCACTGGTGACTGGGTTCCATTTTACCAGTGAACAGAGCTTGCTTACCACAGTAAACAAGCACTGCTTTACTTCTCGGGGTTCCTACGGGAGCCCATCGTGCCAATCTTCATACAACAAGAAAGAAATGACAATTTATCTGTATTTGTTCTTGACAAACTAAGGTACTTCAACTTTCAAATTGAATAAACCCGATGCTATCTTTAAAAACAATTCGAGCTAGCCAACGTGTCAGTACAGTGAGAACACCATGTCAAATTAGGTTTTCCGTTCATATAAGAGAGATTCGTGCTACTGTTGTATTGTTTAATAGACATTGACACGCACAGAAAGCAATTTATGTGCACGAAATCATGACGACTTTAACATCAGAAATGTCTGTATAATCACATCATGAAACGACAAAAATGTAGAAGCTGTAGCGATCGATCCTGTAAAATGGGTAGAAATTCCACTGACACAGACTTCCTGCCATCCCCGTATTCCTGTTACTCTACTTGGGATAATGTTGAAATAAATTCGTCAAATAATTCAAGTAGTTGCCCCTCTGAAACATTTTACACTGGTGTTGCCCGAAAAAGCTTCGTATTGTCTTGTTGAGGTGCATTGACAGAACGACTGTTTTCTGCCAAGGAAGAAGAGAACGACTTTCTTCTGACTTGCATATTTTCACCACGACACATCATCGTTTAAACAACGAAAATTAAGTTTTTTGGTTTGCCTCTGTGGAAAAAGATTTTGAATTTCACCCATTATTGCAGTATCTAGCATAGTGTAAAAAATTAAACTTCTTCTTCGGAGTAATGTGATTTTCTGCATGTTGGTGAAATAAACAGTGGCGGCGCTACGGGGGGGGGGCATGGGGGGCATTTGTCCCCCCAAACAAAGGCTTTGCCCCCCCTCCAGTTGCCCCCCCCCCCCCCCCCCCAACCATCTCGCATGCATTTCCATCCACCCTCACACACAAACACATTCAGTCACTCTCTCACACACACACACACACCCCTCTCTTTTTTTATTCCCAATAATTTCCCATACACACTTAGCCCAAAGCCTCAGGCTAGCTGATGAACACATCCAGGCAATAGAGATTTGAAGACTCGGATGCAGATACTTATAAGTTATAATTAAGTTATGAGCCAACAAAGGCATGTCTATCCATATCCCTTGTCTAAAAAAATTCATGGATTTCGCATTATGACAGACGGGCATTATGAGTCTCTCTCTCTCTCACGCACAGACCCACCAGACGCGGATCCAGGATTTTTTGAAAGGAGGTCCGCTAATTACCATTACATTTAGTCGAAACTTGGACCCAAAGTACGTAATATAATTTTTGGGTTTGGTACGTCCACAGGACGTACCAAACCAAAAAAGTATATTACGGTCTTTGGGTCCAAGTTTGGACTACCTCATAACAAAGTAATGATATGATCCTTTACGTATTTGCCCCCCTTCATGGGAGTCTGCCCCCTAGTTGCCCCCCCCCCCCCCCCCCCCCACAAAAAAAATTCTGGCGCCGCCACTGGAAACAAATGGCTATCATGAGAATAACAGAGTCATTGGTATGTGTGGTGAAGTAGAGTTTTCATCAATCATCACGTGGAATATAACAATCTAAACACTGATGTCACAATGCCAAACTTTCAAATTGCACATTTTTCCCATAATCCAACTAGAAATTTAACCATTTCAATCTTGTCTCGCGGAGCTCATTGAGCTCTGTGAAACAAGATAAAATTGGTTAAATTCCCAGTTTGATACTTTGACATCAGTGTGCAGATGGTTAATACACATTGCGATAGATCACTGATAAATAATAGGTCAAGGTGAAGTCAACTATTGACAATACTATTAGGAATTTAACTTCATATTTCACAATGGGGCCGAAATTCGACTGCTCCGAGGGCCTGGATTAAACACTGCAACACTACACTTATAAATGTGTCTCATACAGTGTCAAGTGATCTGCTGCGTGACTTGCCGTAAACAATAGCCCCGAAGTCCCGGGTTATATTTTACCTTCAAACGACAAATTTCAATTCAGATGGATATGGCTGCGCCTGACAGAAGTCTACCTTCAAAACCGGGTTGTTAACAAAGGGTGAGCCTGTCGAGGTTTCATGAGGGCTACATCCCCTCCCTCTTACGTTGTCGAGGGTGTAGTTTACCATCGGGTCTTTAGTCATTCCATGTTTGTTGCCTAATCCAATAATTACAGTGTGAAGCACTTTTTATTGATAAGAATTTAATTCTGAGCGTACCATCTTGTCCGTGCAAGGTTTGCAACACCAGAAATGTCCGATCCCTAACACTGTGTTGTAAGGTGTATTAAAGATCACCTCCTCCAATATACAGTAATGTGATCGCAAAAGTGGACTGTTTCTAGGTATGATCGCGATCTGGTCACGGCTCGCTTACCCCATTGGGTTGAAATGTCCAAAATGAAATACTTGGAAAATCAAAAAAAAGAAACTAAAATACCAGCTGAATTTCAATGTTTTCAAATTTCTTTTTCGACATGTGTGATTCTACAGTGTTGTGGGAGGAAAACGTCGAAATTACCTCTCTCGCTTTTGTGCTCACGGTACTGTAGAAAATGGAAAATAATAGCAGAAGTCTGAAATTCTGTCTCAAGCCACAAGGTCGATCAGCCGGATCTAATATATGCGCCCCAAGCCTCGCCCCCCCCCCCCCCCCCCTCGACGAAAGATGAAAGTACTTATGCCTCTCTTTAGAGAAGGTTGCAACCGTTATCCCTTTACCTAAGATGAAAAGAATACAGCACTTGCAAAAAAATTCTCTTTTGTCTCAAAAACATAGGTTATGACCCCTCATTGGAACGAGCTCGACGAGCTCGTTTCAATGAGGGGTCATAACCTATGTTTTTGAGACAAAAAATGAAAAAAGTAATGAAAGTTAATCGGCGATTTTTGAGAATAGCGCTGGCCGGTTTTGACCGTTACGTTGGATAAAGGGTTAAGGGCCATGCGCCAAGGACATAACACAGATGGTTTGGATCAGAATCATATGCACGACCTTCCAATTTTCAAGTTTGATTCTCCAATCAGCCTGTGAGTTTTCCGTCTTCGGTGGGTTGTCTGCAAATAATGTCTCAATTTATTTATTTATTTATTTATTTATTTATTTATTTATTTATTTATTTATTTATTTATTGGTGATTGACAACATATTCGACAGCCAGGGTCACCTCGTGTCGAACAGTTTTAAGAGAGGATGAAGCCGGGGTACCCAGGAAGAACCACCAAGCAACGGAGAGTAATGTCAGACCCCTTAACGAACCATCTCTACAAGCTGGGTTACTATTGGTTGAATGTAAGTGCACCATCGACGTGCACTACGCCTTAGTACACAGCGTCACCGTGTCCCGGCGTGGGCAATGGGGATTAATTACCAGAGAACTGTCATTTCTACCTCCAGTATTAATAACATTGGTGTTCACGAAATTATTTCGTGCTGACGTAATCCCCAATGGAATGGTTTTTGTACAACGAGACACATCATAAATGATGAACACGCAGTTCTCTCCAGAGTTATGTTCATTTTTTCTTGCGGTGTCTAAAGAACATTCCAATTGCCTATTTGTCTTTCGGAAATAACATAGTAGTTTGATTACCAATACAGGAGATGAAACATTTTACAAATTTGAAAGAAAATTGTATGATCTGACTTGTTTTCCCACCAATGCCGACATTAGTCATAACAGAGCCCTCTTCATACAACACGGATTATGATTTATATTTTAACCCTTTGAATAATGATGGTATCTTCCATGCCAGTTCAGTGTTGTTAATTGCAAGAGTCTATATTCATTACATAGGTGGAGATCAATTAATAAGTTCAACGTGCAGCCGCAAGGCTGCACGTTGAAAATATTAATTGGTCTATCGAACAACTCCAGGGAGCGACCATCTTTTTTATGAATTCAAGTCGCATCTCTGTTTTGGTCCCTAAAAGCGACCTTTCGTGTTCGTGTTCAAAGCGATAAAAAACTACACACTTGAGGGATCTGAATAATCTTGAAAAAGAGAAGGGATGGTAGAGAGTTGGGGGCTATACTTTAGTACAGACGTTACGCCGTACTATTATCAACTTTGAGTTTGATGCAAGTCCGAGGTGGTCTACTATCGGCATATTGGGCGGGGAACTTAAAATTGCCGTTTTCTTTTCGCAGATAGACACCATCTGTGGGGGCTAAAGATCACTGTGACTTATTGGAGAAGAGAGGGGCTACAATGCAGATGCTATGGGGATCATCCCCAATAATGTACACCATGGGGACATGAAGCGGCACAAATAAAGGTTTCAGAACTTGTTAAACAATCCTTGATGAATAAATGATCTTCAAACTAGGAAATATTTGTCGGTACACGTGTAACCTCTCGACATTCTGCCTAATGTCCTCCTGCACTTTTAATATAGGTAGACTGCAGGACGAAACAGGCTTTAAAAAAGCCTATCACTGATTTTAAATCTTATTTCAGTGATTTTAAACCACATATCAGTAGCTACATCAAATCCATGTGGCAGATGGATAGGGATTGGACGACAAATAACAAGCTCTATCGCTTCCGACCATCCTAGGGTGTAGCCAGAGAGGGTGATGGGGGTCGTATGACCCTCCAATACCAAAGGTCCGCGGCCGATATTCTCCACAACAATCTAATACATGCCTACATTGGATTTGATTCATTTTTCTTCAACGTGAAATCATTGATCACTGCTAATATCAAATATTGAACCCCCCCCCCCCCCCCACCCCATCACTGGACCACTACCGATGGCCAAAGGTCAAGTTGGAGGAGATTATGGGAGGGGGTCACCCCTCCCATAATTTCCTCCAACTTGGTCTCTAGCCAAGGCTTGGCCCCTGGTCAAGTTTTCAGTCTTTTTAGTTGCCAGGCATTCTCATCCTTGAGTTGCATTGTGGGCGCCCCCCACCCCCCTAAAAATGTTGGCTACACCCCTGCCATCTATCAATGATCAGTATCCTTCTTGTCACTTTGCAGAAAAGATCATGTAATTCTGACAAGTGGTCATCTTGATCATTCAAGGCTTACATATTCGTTTTTGTTGGAAGAAAATAAACGATCAGATTGTGTTCCTGGCCAACGGTGTTGACCACATTCTTTTACATTGCACTGATTTCAATCATGTCAAAGGGCAGTATTTCACTGTAGGATTTCTAAGAGATCTATTTTATCATACGAGTCCACACAAAACTTAAAGTAATCAACATTTTAATAAATTTTAAAATTGTTTTATTTTTTTTAACCTATCCTCTTCAAGTTTCAAACCACAAGGTTCATTTATATATCTTCACAATACCAGTATCATCACTCATTAGTGTTCAAATCACTTCTGAATTTGCCATTCTATTGTAATTATTTCCTATTTTAATGCAATTAATTATGCAATAATTAACAATGTCATGTTTTACTTTCAATCGTTTTCTCGCACGATATAGCCTTGGCTGCTTTCATGATGTTAAGCACAAATAAATAAATAAATAAATAAATAAATAAATAAATAAATAAATAAATAAATAAATAAAGCTAGAGGGGTATGCTCCCAACCGTCATCGTGATAATTGATTGATCGGTGAAACCTTCTCCAAGTTCGATAGTTTTGAGTGGTTTCGAGCGTATTGCATTATAAATGAACCCTGGTTCACTTACAATAAACAAATGACTGTCTTCATCGATGAAAATCAACAAACTCAGCATTTTACACTTATTACAAACAATGACAATTGCACACAATCAAAAACAATCACGAATATTTTAGAAAGTTAGTGATGGGAATCCAGTTTGCGTGGAAATGAATTTAATCCCCGTGGGAAATGAAAACAGAGCACATGGAGCTGGAGGCACATTTTTTTTGTTTTCTTACGTGACTTGAGTATAACCTCTCTTAACCCTTCACCCGACGTAACGGTAAAATCGGCCAGCGCTATTCACAAAAATCGCCAATAAATTGTTCTTATTTTTTTCATTTTTTGTCTCAAAAACATAGGTTATGACCCCTCTTTGGGACGAGCTCGTTCCAGTGAGGGGTCAAAACCAATGTTTTTGAGACAAAAAAAAAAAAAATAGTTATTCAAGAATTGTGTTTGCATGTGTCGTCCGCTTTTCAGGTTAGGTGAAGGGTTAAGGATACACTCACTGTTTTGTTGCTAATTTATTGGGATGATATGACAAATGAGTTCATGGATGCTGTCCGCTTTTATTTTTGTTGCAGTGTTTCTTAACCGGTTGAGTGCTGGTAGCCCATTGTTGGGATTTTATTATGCGTAAGTGCGGGCACCGCAATTTAAACTCTCCGAATTCTGAGGATGTACTTCGCATTATCTTTGAAAGGAAATTATTTAGTCTGCATGGCTTAACCCTTTACCCAACGAATCGCCCGCATCCGCCCGCGTAATATGCAAATTAAGCAGTTGAAAAAATATTATTTTTCAAACAATTTCAACAAAACCATATCATGTGTCCCATCGTTGGAACGAGCTCACCGAGCTCGTTCCAACGAGGGGTCACATGATATGGTTTTGTTGAAATTTTTTGAAAAATTTGAAAAAAATGGTATTTAAAATAATAAATTTTGATATCGTCTGCGTTGGGTAAAGTGTTAACCGTGCTACATTTTAAGGGAGATTGCCTATAGGCACTCTCCCATAAATTGGAACAAGACAAAGTTAAGTGAACAAATTCTGACCATCACGATAATTCTCCTCTCTACCATTAAAATAATTAGTAAAAAAAGCACAGTCTACAAGCACCGTCAGAAATAAGGTAGTCTGTGTGAGATGACTCCCCTTCACACCAAAATATCACAAGCACGAACATGGAATTTCTCTTTCTGGAACATATCGTCCACAAAAGGGTCAGCATACATTATTTGTATAGTTTTGAAGTCCAGTCTGTTATTCGCCATCTGCACAGTGAAGTTGTAATATTAAATTTACCCAATATGCAATCAGGAATTCAACCAGTACAATTTAGTTTGACAGAGCGCGTCCTTAGTTGCAATCTGAAGAAAGTATGTCAGTAGTATGTCTCGCACGTTTGGGCCCTTATTTGCCGGACCCCGGTGCCGGACCCCGGAAGTGACGTCATGTCACGTGACGTAGTGGCGCCATATTGTGTTGTCATGGTAACCCGCGTGAGCGGCCATGTTGTGACGTCATCTCCATAGTGATACGTGGTGTGAGTGCGCATGCGCAGCGCGTATTGTTAGGGTGATACGTGTTTCCGTCGTCCATTTTGTATACTGGAGGCCGCCATCTTGGTTTCTATGGTAGCACGTGATTGCTATGTTACCCAATTGTTCTGTAATAGGACGGGGTATGTTTTGAGGGTATGTTCGATTGTAGAAGAGTAAATCTAATTACCACAAACAACCCGACAATCCTTCCAAATCACCAAAATCCACCCGAACTTTTACTATTTCGAATTCTTCCAGAATTCTCTGCTTTTATCTATATATGCAATAGTTTTCCTCTACCTAGGCATGTTCCTTTATTCTAGAGTATACTCCAGTAACGTAGAAGAGCCTATTTGTTGGAACAGTTTACCTTATTATTACTATATTTAGCAATTTTTGGTCTATTCTTGTTAGTTCTGACCCTATTCCAAGTACTCTTGTTGTTTCATTTATCTAGATAATAACTAACCAATCAGATTGCTTGCTTTCCCATAATCTGTATACAGAGTTATCTCCCCTGTGTATAACAAAAGCAGTCCCAAAGCCAATAAGCTATCGAACAGTTACTGATAAGTCATTGCTCGAACGACTCTAAGCCCATCGAGCAAATGAGCTATCGAGCAATTGCTCGATCGAGTGACTCCTCGAACGACTCTTCGACTCATTTCAGTATTTGAGGATACCCATGACCCGGTATTGTATTATTTGAGGATACCTATCCCAAATATCCCTTATAAGCTAAAGAGCCAAGAGAGTAATTGCTCCATGAGCAATTGTTCGAACGACTCGAAGCTCATCGAGCAAATGAGCCTTAGAGCAATTGCTCGATCGAGTGACTCGACATACTGCTCGAACGACTCGAAGGCCATCGAGCAAATGAGCTATCGAGTAATTGCTCGTTCGAGTGACTCCTCGAACGGCTGTACGACTCATGTCAGAAAAAAGGGACTCTAGGGCCTAAAGGGATTCCGTAAGTAGGGCTTTTCCCCAAATAAGCCAAAGAGCCAAGAGAGTAATTGCTCCATGAGCAATTGCTCGAACGACTCGAAGCTCATCGAGAAAATGAGCCTTAGAGCAAATGCTCGATCGAGTGACTCCTCGAACGACTCTTAGACTCATTTCAGTATTGGGGATACTTGTTGGACTTTACATCCGGGTACTTCTATTAGGGTAGTAGATAAAAACCAAACAACAATATATATAACATTTCATTTTTATTCAAGTATACAATTCAATGTCTCAATGCATTTCTCTTTGTAGTTCTTCTTGCATGGGCTAACCATTTCATCTTCTTGTGGGTTGGAGCTTCTTCCCATCGCATGGCTAGGTTCTTGATAAAACACATTCTTTCATTTGATAACTTGGCTTTGTTGGTTGCTTTAGTTTCCTGTCTGGCATCTTTTGGTTCCTCTTTCTCTAGCTGTTTCATAGTAGTAACTTCAGTCTTCTTAGTAGTAACTTCATTTGTGGTTTGAGTGGAAACATCCTTCGTATCTTCAGTAGTAACTTCATTCGTGGTTTGAGTGGAAACATCTTTCTTGACTTCAGTAGAAACTTCGTTCTTAGTGGTAACTTCATTCTTTATGGGAGCTGGCATCTTTTTCTTGACTCCAGTAGAAACTTCGTTCTTAGTGGAAACTTCTTTCTTTGTGGGAGCTGGCATCTTTTTCTTGTCTTCTGTAGAAACTTCGTTCTTAATGGAAACATCTTTCTTTGTTTCTGTAGAAACTTTGTTCGCAGTAGTAACTTCGTTCCTGTTTGTATTGGGAGTCAGTTCTTCTGTCTTTATTCTTTTGTTTACTGATCGGCCAGTATCCACACATCTTTGTTTCTTTCCGTCAGCATCCATGTCTAGATTTTTTCTCTTGGCTGCATTTACCACACGATTCACTTGGGTCAGTTCCTGGGAAGTCAGCTTTAATCCAGCATCATTCTTGAAGATCTGTATATGTAAGTCATCTTTGAATCTGAGCACTGTTGTTGACACAGACATCTTCACTCTTCGACGTTCAAAACGGAAATGAATTTATTTTTATACCAACACTCCTTTTATACTTTTCTAATCGTCTTCTTCTTCTTCATCATCATCATCTACTCGGAATGAGTAGTTTGTCATAAGGTTGTCGAACAGAAATCTTCGCTTTTCCAATGCATATTTCTGGGATTCTTCAAAGTCAAAGTCCTCTTCTTCACGAAGACGCTTGGCAGTTTCTTGAATTTTCTTGTGAATTGCGTCGTTGCAAAAATTTCGAATGTACACAAGGGTATGAATGTATTTTTCACTAATGGCTTCTCTAACATTCTTTTGAAGTGCTCTATATGCTGTTTCAACTGCATCTTCACTATCCATTCCATCTTCGATATATTTGTTCATGAGGTTGTCAAAATCGTTTTGGTATTTGTCAAAGGCACTTTGAACGATACCTCCCATCATAGAAACGTCTTCTTCTTCATCTTCTTCTTCTTCTTCATATTCCATATCTTCTGATAGTTCCGACGATTCATCAGAGTCCGAATCTCTTGACCAGTGTTTTTGTGCTCAGCTGGATTGCATTGTGTCCGCTCTCTTCGAAGGTCAGATTACAAATAGCAAATTTCTTATGAGCACGACCCTTTTATAGGATATCGGACAGTGCATTGATGACGGGTTTGATCAACTTTCCTAAAAATCCTCCTTTCTGTATGATCCGTCTTCTTTTCCGATAAGATAGTTCTCTCGTTGGTGAGGCAATTCTCCTTATTTCGTACTTGTGTGGAATCAGCTTAGCTCTCTCAGATTTGGTTATAGGTACTGCGCCCGTCAAGATGTTTGAAGCACAATCACATATACATTGTATCAAATCATCACTAGCCATCTTCAGCATAGTCTTGGCTTCATATCGATCCGCATCAGATAGGATTCGCAGTGTATCTAGATTTCTTTCTAATCTTGTAGTGTTGCTCGATTTTTCCGTTTGTCGGTTTGGGCAAACTTCTTTTTTGTGCCTCTTCATGTTAAATTTTCGAGAAAATGTTTTTCCACAGTACTCGCAGTTATGTATCGCCATGTCTTTACTCTTTCGTGGTCGCAGAACAAATGAATTTATTTTCACATCAACACTCCTTTTATACTTTTTTCAGAGCTAGGACTGGGTTGATAAGCGCCGAGAGAAAGCAACTCTTTCGCAATATACATCTTTTTATATCTGGAGAAATTCCATCATCTGCTAGCAGCTTCAATACATGTTCGTATTTTCGCAGGTCATCAAATTCAGCTAAATTCAGTGGTATCTTATCTTCGAGAATGTTGGTAGCACATTTACATAAACAGGTAATCAAATCTTCATCAGCAGCACGTAGAACGGCATCGATTTCCACCTTGTCAGCATCCCGTAAACATTCTAAAAGTGCTTTATTCTGGTCAGTCAGTCCAGTATCTCTCTCCTCTTCTGTTCTTCTTGGACAGTAATGTTCTTCATGCCTCTTACGTGTGAAGCTCCTGGAGAATTCTTTATCACAATATCTGCAGTGGAGCCGATGATGGTTCTTCTCGTGTCTTCGAGCATTATCCGATCTTGAAAATAACTTGGAACAGTATCTGCAACGAATTGGTAACATGTCTTCACTCGACGACGGTCAGAACACAAATGAATTTATTTTCGTACCAACACCCCTTTTATACCTTTCCCAACAGAAGTACCCGGATGTAAAGTCCAACAAGTATCCCCAATACTGAAATGAGTCTAAGAGTCGTTCGAGGAGTCACTCGATCGAGCATTTGCTCTAAGGCTCATTTTCTCAATGAGCTTCGAGTCGTTCGAGCAATTGCTCATGGAGCAATTACTCTCTTGGCTCTTTGGCTTATTTGGGAAAAAGCCCTACTTACGGAATCCCTTTAGGCCCTAGAATCCCTTTTTTCTGACATGAGTCGTACAGCCGTTCGAGGAGTCACTCGAACGAGCAATTACTCGATAGCTCATTTGCTCGATGGCCTTCGAGTCGTTCGAGCAGTATGTCGAGTCACCACTCGATCGAGCAATTGCTCTAAGGCTCATTTGCTCGATGAGCTTCGAGTCGTTCGAGCAATTGCTCATGGAGCAATTACTCTCTTGGCTCTTTAGCTTATAAGGGATATTTGGGATAGGCATCCTCAAATAATACAATACCGGGTCATGGGTATCCTCAAATACTGAAATGAGTCGAAGAGTCGTTCGAGGAGTCACTCGATCGAGCAACTGCTCGATAGCTCATTTGCTCGATGGGCTTAGAGTCGTTCGATCAATGACTTATCAGTAACTGTTCGATAGCTTATTGGCTTTGGGACTGCTTTTGTTATACACAGGGGAGATAACTATGTATACAGATTATGGGAAAGCAAGCAATCTGATTGGTTAGTTATTATCTAGATAAATGAAACAACAAGAGTACTTGGAATAGGGTCAGAACTAACAAGAATAGACCAGAAATTGCTAAATATAGTAATAATAAGGTAAACTGTTCCAACAAATAGGCTCTTCTACGTTACTGGAGTATACTCTAGAATAAAGGAACATGCCTAGGTAGAGGAAAACTATTGCATATATAGATAAAAGCAGAGAATTCTGGAAGAATTCGAAATAGTAAAAGTTCGGGTGGATTTTGGTGATTTGGAAGGATTGTCGGGTTGTTTGTGGTAATTAGATTTACTCTTCTACAATCGAACATACCCTCAAAACATACCCCGTCCTATTACAGAACAATTGGGTAACATAGCAATCACGTGCTACCATAGAAACCAAGATGGCGGCCTCCAGTATACAAAATGGACGACGGAAACACGTATCCCCCTAACAACACGCGCTGCGCATGCGCACTCACACCACGTATCACTATGGAGATGACGTCACAACATGGCCGCTCACGCGGGTTACCATGACAACACAACATGGCGCCACTATGTCACGTGACATGACGTCACTTCCGGGGTCCGGCACCGGGGTCCGGCAAATAAGGGCCCAAACGTGCGAGACATACTACTTATGTCCCCGTAGAAACTCTGGGAAGTGAAGCAGTGTTTGTTTACTGTGGTAAACAAGCTCTGCTTTATTGGTAAAATAGAACCTGGCAACCAATGCCTGGGGGAAGTCCTCTAAAATGGGCAACATGGCTATATAAGACGTTCTATCTATGTTGCAGTCACGATTAGCCATTGTGCGGAAACGTGTGATCTTAAATACCAATATATAAATAATGCAGAAAGTGTACCGCTTGAAGTTTCGGTATTTAGACATCAGTGAGCAGAGGGTTAATCTCGTCTTCTTGTGGAATACAACACTTTATCCGTAGATGCTCCTCCTTCTCATCTCATTGAACATCATTAAACTTTACCATCCATTTAAAGAAAACGGCTTGAGAGAATCAGTAAGTAGTACGACTTGGGGAGGCTTACGAACATATTTGTTTCTCGACATTAGGTCAAGCGAAGGTACCATGCTTCATTTACAGCCCGCCTTGGTGTATGCTTTGGATAAGTTCCAATAAAAAAACATTTCTTCATATTAAGGGATTAGGGCCATGCGGTTGTCCGGGTTTCGAATCGATTCTCGAATCGGCCTCCCGATCCGATTCGTTACCGAATCGAGGCATGCGACCGAATCGGACGCGATGAACAACGATTGTTTCAAGTGTTTCATACAATGTTACATCTCTCACAGAATTCCCACTGTAGTCACGACGTCATTATGTTTGGGGCATATTTAGCATTACCCGGTAACACAAAGATGAAAACATAGAATATCCCTTAAGTGCTTGCGCGTGTGATTCAAGCTTGGCCGCGAAAATGGTTTCCAGTTTCTCTGCGACTCATCGTCTTCTTAGGGGATACATCGCCCCTTGCCAGCAACAAGGTGCCACCTGCAATGTCAAGAGCAAGATGGAGATAGAGAGAGAGTAAATTATTCCCGAAAAAACCGCAACAATCGGGTCCATTTCTGAACGTGTCGTCGCATCCCCTATACATGGTTAAAACGGGAAGTCGCGAATGCGGTTATTCGGCCGATTCGATTCCATTTTTCCCGATTTGAATTGAGAATCGACTGGAAGTCAAATTTACGATTTCGCAGGGCCCTATCACCGAGAGACAGAATGGCTGATGCTGAGCAAAACGGAGGCTTCAGTTCTAAGTCATATTTCAGACCAGGAAAAGTAGCTCCCGTCTTCGAAACTAAAATGCTTCTAGAGTGTTTCTATTGATTTCTTACACAGAAACCAACACGCGCAACGAACGCCACTGACCCCACTTCTAGATCTCGTTGAAGGGCAGATGGGTACACCCACTTAATAGTCTAGACATGTTATCTTTTCATTTGTTAAAAAAGATTAGTGAAGACAATTGATACAACGAATGTTGAATAAAGTTGATGTAAAGATGATGGCCAGTCTTGAGTTATTGTCTACGAGTAATTGGATCGTATCCTCTTGCTATGTTATTTCTTGGTGAATGAACTAGAGGAATAATTAAGTCTTTCACCGAACAACGGGCAGGAGGGTATGACAGGCAGACAGACAGGCAGGCAGCGCCATTTTTAACCCTTTACCTAACATGAAAAGCAGACGACACTTGCAAAAATAATTCTTGAATAACTAATTTTTTTCATTTTTTGACTCAAAAACATAGGTTATGACCCCTCGATGGAACGAGCTCGACGAGCTCGTTCCAACGAGGGGTCATAACCTATGTTTTTGAGACAAAAAATGAAAAAAATCATGAAAATTGATAGGCGATTTTTGAGAATAGCGCTGGCCGGTTTTGGCCGTTACGTTAGGTAAAGGGTTAAAAAAAAGTCGCCATTCATATTTTATTTTTAGCTCACCTGACTGAAAGTCAGGGGGAGCTCAAGTGATCACTTTCTGTCTTCCATCCGTTGTGTGTCCGTGCGTCCGTCGTGAACTTTACATTATCGACTTCTCCTCCTAAACTCCTGGGCCAAATTGAATCAAATCTGATATATGCATGGTCCTTATCATATGTTAATTCAAGTTTGTTCAAATAAAGTTGACACGGTCCATAGGGAGGGGATGGAGGCAAATGCTCCAGAATTCTAGAAAAATATTCTTCTCATGAACCAGTGTGTACAATGACCTGATATTTGGTGTGAAGCTTTCTTTTGAGGTACAGAATCAAGTTTGTTCAAACGACGTTAGTGGAGCTATATTTGCCTTCGTAATGGGAGGGGCAAGATTTTTGGCCCCGCCCAAAATTTCTATTTTCTGAACCGTTGGTCCGACTTGAACGATATTCGGTATGTGGTATTATTGAGTCATAAGGACTTGATTCATGCTAAACATTTCCCATGTTCCCCTTGGGAACTCCAGGAGCAAAAAATAAAAATATTTTCAAACGGCCATATTTCCCACACCACACGGAACGGAGAACTGTTATTTGGTTTGAAGCATCCTTAGGGCCAGTAGAATCAAATGATACAAAATTCCACCGGTTGTGTCAGGGTGTTCTGTAGGGGAAGGAGGGGGGGGGGGGGGTATCGAAAAAATGCAGAGTCAGTATATTTGCAAATATTAAAAAAATGTTCCACCAGAACCACTGATCAGAATCTTTTGATATTTGGCATACAGCATCCATAGGGTGGTCAGATACAAGTGTTTTCAGTTTAAGCCCCTCGGTTGGTATTTGGGCTTAATACAGGAGCCCAAATATCAACTTAGGGCAATATGGGAAATATGCCTTCTTGAATATAGCTTCCATTTTGCAGACAAGTTAAAATAGAATTAACCAAATTCAATTCACAGTTCTCATTCGAATTCCATATGTCACGAATCAAACCGTGTTTTAGGTGAAAAGGGCTTTCTTCATCATATAAGTGGCAGGCTTCCATCTCAATTGATTGTCAGTTGTGCCGAGCCACTGGGTAAAAAATATATACTGTACTATCTTTTTTATAAGATGAGGCAAATACTTCAGTTGTCTGATTTGAACTTGACCGATTGGATTTCTGTTCCTTCTCTGAACTGCATTTGAAAGAATGACCAGTGTGAAACCATCATGTGTAACGTCTTTGTGCTGAAAGGTTGCTCAAGTCTCCTATGTTTACTTCATAAATTATTAGAATTTGTTAGAATTATTTCACCAGAAAGGCTATTTTATTACATTTGTCAGTTGTATTAAATGTCTATTATTACAACAAAAGATTAAAGTGGTAATCTGTTTAAAGTGTGACACTAAATGTAAAATGCACTATTTTCCTTGTGGGAGCCCAAACATTTCGAGCAGTACTTGATGAATTTAGTAAACAAGTTCTCATACATCCAGATTTCTGTACAGTTAATGCTTTCTTATTGCCATTTCGTCGTGTGCAAACCATAAGGTTCTATCTTCCCCTGGAAGATAGAACCTAATGGTTCTCACTCGACGATTTGTTAAAACGTGGAGGAGGAAAGTAGCGAAAGTGGTTCTTTGAGTCAAGGACGGTCAAATTCCGCCAGGTCATCATTCAGTAGTGAGAACACAGATGTACAGAATCAGAGATGGATGAAGAAGAAAGCACCGAGAAAATCTGGGAATATATTCAAAGGGTTCTTTAGGTATGTAGGAAAATTATCTAATACAAATATTACATATTTTGCTCCAAAACGATTTCTTGCAATAAAAATTCTTTCTGATGAATAAAATTATACTAGTTCACATAGATACTGTGTCATCAGTAAATTGTTGTGTTGTTTCAAATATGAAATTTAATGTACTAAACACAATTTTATACATGTGGTACTGGTATCAACACTTAATCCTTCACCCAATGAATCGGCCTCTTCCACCGACGTAATTTCCAAACTGAGGAGTTTGAAAAATGTTATTTTTCAAAACATTTCAACAATACCATATCATGTGACCCCTCATTAGAATGAGTTCATCAAGCTCATTCCAATGAAGGTTCAAATCATATGTTTTTTGGAATTTTTTTAAAGATTTAAAAAAAAAAAATTATTAAAATAGCAAATTGTTGATATCGTGTGCGTTAGGTAAACTACGGAAGCCTATTAGCTTCACGTCTTTTTTAGTTATTAAATTGTAACTACAATTTATTAAATTGTAACTACAATTTAGCTAAATTGTAGTAACAATTTATTAAATTGTAAGTACAATTTAGCTAAATTGTAACTACAATTTATTAAATCGTAAGAACAATTTAGCTAAATTGTAGTTACAATTTATTAAATTGTAGTTACAATTTAATAACTAAAAACGACGTGAAGCTAATAGGCTTCCGTAGTAAACAGATAATTTACATAAATTTGTAACACTGCAAATAGATGGAGTTTGTTCAAGCGAAGTTCGTGGAGCAATACTTGAATTTGTAATGGGAGGGGCAAGATGTTTGGCTCCGCCCAAAATTTATATTTTCTGATCGGATGGTCCGATTTGAACCAAATTTGGTTTGTGGTATTATCGGGTCATAAGTACTTTACTCATGCACAAACGTTCCCCGTGGCCCAGGAGCTAAAAATAGAAATATTTTTAAATGCTCATATTTCCCAAACCAAACCGAACAGAGTACTGTTATTTGGTGTGAAGTATCCTCAGGACAAAGAGAATTGAATGGTAACAACAAATTGCCATCGGTTGTGTCACAATGTTCTGAAGGGTGTGGGGGGGGGGGGGGGCATCTAAAAAATGCTGAGTCAGCATATTTGCAAAATAATTTTTAAAAGATTTCTCCAGAACCAAAGATCAGAACCTTTTGATTTTTGGTGTACATTATCCATAGGGAATCAGATATCAGTTTGTTAAAATGAAGCCCCTTCGTTCATATTTGGTCTCAATACAGGAGCACGAATTTTTAACTTAGGGCAATTTGGGGAATAATCTTTAAACACCCTCTTCTTTAGAACCACCAGTCAGAATCTTTTAATGTTTGGCATACATCATTGTTATGAGGGTCAGATCCAAGATAGTTCAAAGCAAGTCCCTCGGTTAATATTTGTGCTTCCTATGGAAATTTCTTTAAAAATCTTCTTCTTCAGATCCACCAGTCAGAATGCTTTCATATTTGGTATATATCATCTCTAGGGAAATCAAGTTTATATTTGTTCAAATCGAGTGCCTGGGTTGATATTTGGGTTCCCTATGGGAGCCCGAATTTTAACTTAGTGAAATATTAGGGAATTTCTTCAAAAATCTTCTTCAGATGCAGCAGTCAGAATCCTTTCATATTTGGTAACATCTCTAGGCGGTGGGGGATCTCTAGGGCGGGGGGGGGGGGGGGTCAGATTCAGGTTTGTTCAAATCGACTCCCTGGCTTAAAATTTGGGCCCTCTTCGGGTGGGGGGGGGGTAGGTGGGGGTTGGTCCATTTTTTTCAAATCCATCCCTTAGTGTTTTTCCATTAAATTTGCGTTTCAAACTGCAGTGACATAATAACCCTTGGGCGTTTGGCAGTGCTGGTCTACAGCTGATAGAAATGGAAGCAGCCAGGAAGACCTATGATAATAATCATCTGACATGGAATAGTTTCATATTTCGTATACATCATCTCTTGGAGGATCAGATTCAAGTTTGTTCAAATCAAATGCCTGGGTTAATATATTTGGGCTCCCTGTTTAAGCCCGAATTTTAACTTAGTGCAATATGGGGTATTTTTTATTTTTTTATCATGTACCCTCTAGAGGTGTACATAGGTTGTATCAAGGGGTTCCATAGGGAAGCTCCACATTTTACTGTGGGAAGGAGGAGGGGGGGGGGCAGATTGGGCGTCTTAGCCCTTTTTACACCGAGTACTTAACCCTTTACCCAACGTAACGGCCAAAACCGGCCAGCGCTATTCTCAAAAATCGCCAATTAATTTTCAAAATATTTTCATTTTTTGTCTCAAAAACATAGGTTATGACCCCTCGTTGGAACGAGCTCGTCGAGCTCGTTCCAACGAGGGGTCATAACCTATGTTTTTGAGACAAAAAATGAAAAAAATTAGTTATTCAAGAATTTTTTTTGCAAGTGTCGTCTGCTTTTCATGTTAGGTAAAGGGTTAAATGGGATTGTCACCTACAATTCTGGTTATCACGATTGAGCAAATCCATTTAATTTTTTTCGAAGGTACAGTTATAATGAAATATATCAGTCCTGTGGGAGTTGTTGAATTCAATTAGTAATTAAGCTCTCCCTCTGGTTATTCATTATGTTATTTGCTTACTGCATGACCACCAAAATTCTTTTGCAAACATTGTGTGTACCGGTTTGAAAGGGTCAACTTCAGCGTACCCCAAAATCAGTATAAATAGAATTAGGAACGGATTATCAAGGAACTGACCTCCTCTCAACCCTTTACCGTTTACAACCAAATAACCAATAATACAGTCCAAAAATGCATTCATCCAATTCATGTTTCCATAGGTACAGCACTGCTCAAGATATGTCCGGATTATAATATCCTAGTAAGGCCACTACTGGAATACTCTTCCCCTGTCTGGTCTCATCATATGCTAGTTTAATCTGACCAAATCGAACAAATTCATTCAAAAAAGCGCAGAACGAAATGTCTACTACAACTGATTTGATAGCACTTCAAATTGTATCACAACATTCTCAAAAGATTTAAATGGGAACCATTAATCATCCGGGAAAATAAAGTTCGATCTGAGTTATTGTTCAAAGTTAATAATAGCATTGCTGAAAGTTCACAAAATATGTTTCCAAAATCAGATAGTAGAACTAGGGGCAAGCATAAATTTAAGCACATAGCTGCATTTGAAGACACCTATATATTGTTTCTTGGAATTCTGTTGTTTCGGAAAGAGTTATTTTACCCCAAAACCTTGATACATTTAATAAAGTTCTTCAGCCCAATTGCTTTATGACAGTCCAGTACAAACAAGCCCAAATACCAAGTATTCGTTTTCTTATCTCTGAATTTATTCTTAGAGAGGTTTTATTAATTTTTTTATATGATCCGGCTCTTTTTCCGGTTTATTAAACCCATTCGTTGAAAATGGTAATGGCGGCCAATCAAGCGCCGGAGAATACTCGTATAGATTCAAACGCTGGGGACGACGAATGATAAACATTTGTTTCTGTGACAGTAGTTGTCGCTTATTTGAAAATTATTTCATTAACTGTTTGTCATTCAATACTTCACAACCTATTTTTTATCGGGGACTATTTCCCGACGCAGACACTGTGGACAAACAACGCATTTTGAGTTGTAGCGTAATCACAGGCCTTACAGAAGCTGCTGCTTGTTTTTCGTTCCATTTAAGTGATTTTTGTGGAGTTTCTGGATCATATAATAAATAGAATATTCAAGTCGTCCCAAGTTTATGTCAAAATTTACAAAACTCGTCCAGTAAATTAGGCCTGGATCGAAAGCTCGGTCATGACCAAATTTAATGAACCCGTTTTGTAAACTTCGATATATACAGATTATCATTATAATGTGCATGTCCTGTGATTTGTATCAGATTCGAGGTGGTGTCCAGAATGGGATCTCAACGAGCCGGCTTTGCCGGCGAGTTGTGATCCCATCTTTGGACACCACCGAGAATCTGATACAAATCACAGGACATGCACATTATCATGATAATTCATTTATCTAACAATTCTGTCACATAAACAGATTAAATCTTAACCCTTTACCCAACGTAACGGCCAAACCGGCCAATGCTATTCTCAAAAAATCGCCAATTAATTTTCATTATTTTTTCATTTTTTGTCTCAAAAACATAGGTTATGACCCTTCGTTGGAACGAGCTCGTTCCAACGAGTAGCCATAACCTATGTTTTTAAGACAAAAAATGAAAAAAATTAGTTATTCAAAATCTTTTTTGCAACTGTCGTCTGCTTTTCATGTTAGATAAAGGGATAAATTATTTTTAAACATTTTTGGGACATAATGTTCGGTCGATCACTGAAACGCACATAGAATGTATCCATGTGCCTGTTATGATAGCCCGTAGCGCTACCGGAAACGTGTTGTCTATATGATACGGAATCAGAATGTGTCGTCTTTCTGATACGGAATCGGAACACATTATGTGATATGTACCGTTTCTCGTGGTTTTCAGGCCAGAATCTATATGATTGTTCGTTGGAGGTCGTTGATATATAATTTTAGATAGTATCTTTTGGCGCATCAACAAAATCCATGAAGTTTTACTTTCTAATGCGAACGCAACAAAGAGTATGTACATATATGCAAGAAGAGGAACGAGGAAGAGATTTTGATACGAGAAGCCCAGAATTCAGCAGCTTATAAGTTTCTGTCTTTGAGTATATTCACCCAATATGCTGTGCTATAAAACTCTGTTGGAAATGGCTCTGGGAGTCCTTACCAATAGTGGTTTACATCGTAGCATTTCAGTGCTTATATCGCCATTAAAAACGATATCATCGCTCAGTGAAACTTAACAAACGAATACCAAGAGAAATTCGAGTGAACTTTCACGCTATTTGTCTGGCGTGTAAGAATCTGGGCGATTGAAAAAACAGTTGGCCTATTTCTTGTGGGGCGACCGATCAAACTCTGTATGGTTTTGTTGATTTTATTTTTTTTAAAATTTGGAAAAATAAAAAAATTAGAATAATGAATTTTGATATCGTCTGCGTTGGGTAAAGGATTAAGTGGTGGTTCGTTTTTCGACCAAATGAAATATTTCATCTGACTGAATATAAAAAATACCATAAATATTAATTTTTTTTTTGAATCAAGGCAATAGGTGTTTCTCAATCCAGAACTGATTGAGAAACATCTCTTGAGTTGATTCAAAGAAAATGAGAGATATTTCTCAATCTGAACTGATTTAACCCTTTACCTAACATGAAAAGCAAACGGCACTTGCAAATAAAATTCTTGAATAACTATTTGTTTCTCAAAAACATAGATTATGACCCCTCATTGGAACGAGCTCGACGAGCTCGTTCCAAAGAGGGGTCATAACCTATGTTTTGTGAGACAACAAAAAAATTAAAATATAATGATAATTAATTGGCGATTTTTGAGAATAGCGCTGGCCGGTTTGGGCCGTTACGTTGAGTAAAGGGTTAACAGAATCTCTAATAACATTAGGACTACCAATAATATTAGACAGGTTTGTTTAGTAAATTATCAACAAAGACTCACCACAGCTGCAGTTTTATGTCTACGGTGCGGCGTTCCACAAATTGTGTTAATATATTGAGCTTATAAAGGATAATTAAATGCTTATTAATTTGAGTATCGATAGCCACAGCACGATATTATACTTGTATGTCTTCGTGAGTAAAGAAATAACACATTACATCTACGGTAGTCTGAGCTAAAATCCCACGGAATGCGCATGAACAATAGCTGATATTAGAATATTAGACGACCAGTTTTTTTTCATTTAAGACCGATACAGTTGATAGCTGCATAATTATTTTCGGCTGTCTGAATTTGTTGGAGTGATAAGGAAGTGAAACGGTCGTTTTCCCAATTTGCGCAGGTCTGCGTCAAAACTGACTGGAGATAATCCACCACCATCACCCCTCCCAAATAAAGAAAAACAAACCTGAATTATGCTTAAGTAAGCCTTTTTGGGCGAGGTATTAAATTCCTTCACCACTGTGTGATTGAAATTTAGATATATTTTATTTATTGGGGTTTATCGACACCTCCGACAGCCAAGGTCACCTCGTGCCGAACAGTTTTACGGGTGGGAGAAGCCGGAGTACCTGGGGAGAACCACCGGACAGCGGCGAGTAATGCCAGACTCCTCAACGTACCAACTCCGCACAAGCAGGGTTAGCATTGTTTGATGAAGGCAAGTGCTCCATTGACTTGCATAATGCCTTAGTGCACAGCGCCGCCGTTCTCTCCCGTGAGCAAGTGGTATTAAGTGCTTTGTCCATGGACACAACGCAGTTGCCTTTGGCGGGGAATGAACCGTTCGGGCTGAAGTCCAAATGCCGTGGCCACTGAGCCACCGTGCTCCCGTGTGATAGAAATAACTCGGATAAACTTGACACGAAGAATCAAGTTGTATCTCAAAACACAAAACGGGACGAGTTTTCTCCCTTGAACCGAAATCTTGTTTTTCAAAGATCGACGATGTTGTTATTTGGAAGCCACTCTTAACTATAACCACAAAACTAACCGCAAAAGAAAACTTCTCTCAGCCTCCCGAAAGCATGTATGATTAGGTAACTTATTTACACTCTTTCCACTGCTAAGAAATGGGAAAGGCGCATGTAATTTACCTGGTTATGCCACATGGTTCGTTCTTTGAAATTGCCACGTCAGTGGAGGTTGTGAAATTTCATTGCTTTGACTTTTGAAGAGACACTCCTCTAGATTTCAGATTATTCAATACATAAAGACGGTGGAGGTGAGGATGGGACAATCCATAAATTGAAAACAGTTATCTCGTATGTACAGTATTGATTTTTAAAATTCGATGCTGATAACTCTCTTTGTTTAACTTTCGCTGTCGTCCGAAAGATTACATCGTGGCTCTTTTGTGAATAGCGCTGGTCGGTTTTGGCCGTTACGTTGGGTAAAGGGTTAAAACATGTTTTGGTTATTATTTACAACAGATTTGGGTTATTGGAAAGCTGGAAAGCTGATACAGTATTACTGGTCTCAGTGCTAAGTAAGCACCAAAGTTAAAGCTATTACGTCAGTCACAGCGTAACAGCAATCATGACATCAAATGTCATTGATTAGGATAGTTTACCGCGTTGATTGGGAGCACGGTGGCTCAGTTGGCAGAGGTGCAGGCTGCAAGCCGAGAGGTCCACGGTTCGAATCCCACCTGCGGCAACCGCGCTGTGTCCCTGGGCAAGACACTTCACCCCCATTGCCCACGTGGGGGCACGGTGACTTCGTGTACTAAGGCGTACTGCACGTCGATGATGCACCTGTCTTCAACAAATACTAACCCTGCTTGTGTGGAGATGGTATGTTGGGGAGCTGACAGTTGCTCGCCGTTGCTCGCCGTTGCTCGGTGGTTCTCTCCGGGTACTCCGGCTTCCTCCACCCATAAAACTGTCACGGTCATGGTTAGCCATTGTTCAAAAATATGTGGCCTTAAAACACCAATAAACCAATAAACCGCGTTGATTGCTTGTGCATCATCTTGGAGGGTGAAGGTGGTAATTTGAGTTACGATGTTTTTCGCCGACGTTCCAGCAATCCTGTTGTATAGAGATCAGTGATCTATGAATAATACAGTGCGGTCGTCGTGGAAAGGTCAAAATCCACGCGCGGGCAATATTTCCACGCATGCGTTAACAGCGAATCTCTGACATAAAACAATGGAATCGTCGTCAAATATCAAATGAAAGAAGCACCGGGTACAACTCGGTACTTCTTTAATTGAATATTTGCTGAAAACTACTGATTATTGATTGAGAACACCTTTGGCAACACAACCCACGCGTGAAGTTTGACCATACCATGGCGAGTGTACTGTATTACAACTGAATTTGCATTTTGAAGAGAGGAAATTAATTTAACCCTTTGATACTTTAATTATTTTGAAGTTCACATTGGGAATTCAGTTTCTTCAAAACGCGACGTCAAACGTCGGAAAGTACAAATAACAAGATATTTTTGGTTGAGGGCTAGATTATTTTCGGTGGTCGGAATTTGTTATTCAAAACTAGTTTCATTACAAATTATTGGAGAGTGCCCATAGGCACTCTCCAATAATTTGTAATAAAACAAATTTATATAAACAAAATATTAATTGTGTTTGACTGAATATGAAATATGAGCAAGGAAAGTGTTGTTTTTTGCTTTGGTATCCTCATTTTTAGAAAGCCTTGATGGTGGCTTCATGCACTCAAGTCTTGACAGCAGGATTATATTAGTATTTTAAGGAATTGAGGTTAAAACTTTAAAAAATCGAAAAATAATTACAAAAGAAATTACCATAGAGTATCAAGGCGCTGTTTGATTTCGTCTCAAAGGGTTAAGAACAAAATGAATGACACAGAGAGTTTAATGATTTTATTTTATCAAAATTTAATGAAACTGACATGTAACACAACAAAAATATACACTATCAGACAGTCATACTCCATAAAGACAAACAACAGATTACTCGAAAGCAGTAAAGAGAACGCTGATTTGACCATTCACGAGATGACAGAAATAACACGAAAATGATTCAACACATTTCATTTATATGAGGTGTACACTCCTTATGCTTACTGAAAAATCGACACCTCGTCCATATCGATCAGAGCGATTAACAAAACCGGCTATTCGGATTATGTTATTTTTTTTCAGAACATGGATTATAGCGCCTCATAGGATCGAACCCATAAAGCTCGTCCCAACGAGGGGTAACACGCCAGGTGTCGGAAGCAAAATCAGGGTTGTTAGTAGATTGTTGTGAGTCCGGTCTGTGAAAATTAAAATTAGTACATTTACATGCATTTATCCACAAACAAATTTCCTGAGTTTTTTTTACCTTTTATCATCATTGACAAATATTCCAACTATATCATCAACGGGCATGTCTTCGAATAAGGCATGCCTTGATGATGTAGTTAGAATATTTCTTCAGACGGGACTTGCGTCATAAGAGAAGGGGCAGATTTGGTTTACACCCCCCCCCCCCACCCCACCCCGCCAATCGGTCATCTCCCTGACGCCCCTGCACAAAATATAGATTTGTTTTTACTTCTTTAAGAATTTTTAAGGCAAGTGTTGTCTGCTCGTCGTGTTGCGTAAAAGAGTTCACTTGGATTGCAAACCTGTCTACATGACTTCATTGCTCGAGAGTTCAAATTCATGAATCCACATCGCAAGTGAAAATTGGGCCATTCGAGCACTAAACAATTTGTCTTGTGCTTTATTTATTATACCAGTGTGCTGCGTTAATTTTTGATAAGACGGCTCTCGACGACAGCTTTGCAAGAATTAATTTCAGAGACTGGTGCTGTCAAAGTTGAGGAAAACAGGTCATACGTTTTCTCGCACTTCTCCTTCAACATAATCAGATTGTGATTGCAGTTGGTGAACGTCAGTGACACCATCATATATACTAATAACCCCGAGGCTAGTACCATTAAATTTTTATTGCAGTTGTTTTTTCCAGAATTATTATTTTCTTCCTGGGAATGTAAATGACTGGATTCAATAATCGAAATTTGAAAATATGTGGCTGTTTACATTAGGGTCTTGCGAATCTTAAATTCTTGGTCTAATCGAATTCCGAATCGAATCAGAAAGAAAATTTCGAACGAATCGAATCTCAAGGCTTTTCAAATTCGAAGGGTATAGAAATTTCAATTTAAAAAAAAAATTTAACCAAAAGAACATAAAAACAGTGTGCGCATTGTGTGAAATATACCGGCATATGCTTTCGAAATAGTACGGAAATGGATTTGCAAATTCTCCACCTTTCCCTTGGATTTTGAAAACAAGCAAAATGCTGTAGAAACAATCTCAGATGGACGCAACAAATTTGGATCTATCGCCAGACGGGAGCGGAGGCCCGACATGCTCCCCCTTTTAAACTCTTAATTTAATAGTATCTTCCTCGTCGTATACATGAGATATAATTGAAGGTAGGTTTGCTTGTTTTCAGTAAACTGCAGAATCACATAATTATGACATTTATTTTTACAAAATGTAAGTTTAGTTCTAATACCTCACAACCTTCTGACTGACGAAAGAGTTGAGGATAGTGTTTGGCCTCTGCAAAGCTTTCAAATTCGATTCGATTCGAAATAGTTCCAATGATTCGATTCAATTCTAGTCGCGCAGATTTGGATATTTTTGTATTCGTCGAGATGGTCTCAAATTCCTACTAATTGTATTCCTTATCGCGTTACTCAAACGAAGAACAATTATTTATAAAATAAACTGAACACATTCTAGCAGTAAGCATAACAACATATGTATTTCAACAATGAGAACATGTAACCAAATACATTAACCCTTTACCTGACATTAAAAGCAGACGACAGTTGCAAAAAAAAATTTCAAAAACATAAGTTAAGACCCATCGTTGGAACGATCTCGACGAGATCGTTCCAACGAGGGGTCATAACCTACGTTTTTGAGACAAAAAAATGAAAAAATATTGAAAATTAATTGGCGATTTTTGAGAATAGTGCTGGTCGGCTTTGGCCATTACGTTGGGTAAAGGGTTAAGCCCTGGGGACAGAGTGAAGGTGTGTTGGGCGGTGACGGTGGGGGGGGGGGGGGTGAAGATCAGGAAGAAACGCTGTTGCACTCCGGAGCGGCAAGCTTCGAATAACCAGAAAACAACCTGAACTGTCTGTATAACAACAGCAGTCATGAATAACACACGCTGCGAACAATTCGCCCAGACGACAGCGACATGGAAAAACGCAGTTCAACGTCAGTGGGCAGACATCCACTGTGTTCCAAACAACCCCCGTCCACGCGATGTATGTGACCCGTAACGTTTATAAATATCTGTGTTATCTTGTCATCTTGAACTCGTCTTCTATCATCGGGTCTCCTGTACCGAAGATCCGATGACAGAAGAAGAGTTGAAGTAGGTGTCCCTTCCTAATTTACTTTGATTCCGCCCGGAATATGCCACTCCTTCGTTGAATTTTCCAAAGAGATGAGTCGCAACTGAATACAGTAGTTCAGTTTAGAGGGAAATAAATATGAATAAATAGGTACTGGGGCCGTAATCAGATTTAAGCCACGAGTAGGCTAAGGGTTTTAACCAAAAAATCCTTATTCTACGAGTGGTTTAAGTCTGATTACCGACCCTAGTAGGCTAGTACACCATGCTCCTGATAAATAATCGACTTTGTCACTGAAAATGGAAAGAAAACGATAGTTTCTATTGCAAACACATGAGTTTGTTTTGTTTACATCTGCGTCGGTGAGCAGCACTTCCGGCGGCACGTGAATGCTTGCTTGACAGCTGGACACATCGTCAAAGTTGAATGAATTTACCTTGCTTTTTCAGTCAAATTATTATTAACAATTCTTAAATTTCAGTTTAAATAACAAATTGCTGGTATTTTAAACTTAATAAGTCACTGCACGTCCTAGCTAGTACCTCAAAACGTCATATGTTTGAATGAAACATCGCGAAGTGTACTACTATAAATTTTTGTAATGGAATTCCCATTGAAAACGTTTTAACCACAGCTGAAGCTTTGCACGGAAGTGGAGTTAAAAGCTAAATTTTAACATACAGGCTTTTTGCGGGTAGTAACATAGGTGAGCATGGTATAAAAATTATGTTAGGCCCAATATTCACAATTTGTGGAGCCATGAGATTCGATTAAATTCGAAATGTTTTGCCTGATTCGATTCGATCCGAGATTTGAGTTTTCCAGAGCCCAGGATAGCCATTTTGAACCCGTAAGACCAATTTTTCGGCCCAAGGCATAATTTCGTCCCACTTTTGTTTTATTATAAGAGATCTATACACGGGGCATTGATGATAAAATATTAACTGCAGTCTGCAGCCAGCCGGCCGGCTGCAGAGTGCAGTTATTATTTTATCCTCCCTGTATATTGATATTGGACTGACCCATCTCACTGTAAGTGTACACAAAGGCGATTCCATTTCAGGAAACGAGGGTTTAAAGGGCTAAGTCGATGTCTTCTCTAAATTTCTTGAAATATATTAACATTCTATATAATTCTTTTTGATATACATAAATGATTGTGGTATTGACATGAAAAATAATAATAAATAAATGTTTAATAATTTTCACAGATCCTTGGTATGGTATGACTGTGGTCATTTATTATTGTAATTACAAATTACAGATGAGAAGCGCGAGTAAGGCTACGGATGCAACGGCAAGAATATGTGCAGATAACCTCGAACCAACGCCTTTATTACATCCGTGTTGTGACGTGCAACAGTGTGTACATTCCCAGACATCATTATCTTTGTTACACGCACGGTCTGAAACCTGAATAAAATTGGATCCAGATGAGCACGGTTTCTTGGTACATTCCTTTGAAATTCGATAACCATTCTCTGTAAAAATAAAATAACTTTAGTTAAATCTGTGAAAACTGTGAAAATTACCATGTTAGGCAAAGTGGAGAGGATGCAGAGACAACGTTGGGTGAGTGGTTGGTCTCAGCGTGTCATAAATGTGTTTTCTCATGTATTTTATTTTTCCTTTTTCATATATTTATATTTATAACTAAGTTTGAGTCCCTATCAAGCTCAGTATGATATGAATCAGTCCCAAAGCCTAGTGCAACACATTTTGAATAGTTTTCACCCTTATACTGATGTAAAATCTGATTGAATCATACTAAAACCAGTGTTGGACAGGGATGGGTGTATAGTACATTCGTCGTGGACTGCTCGCAATCCACACTTGGGCAGTGATGACCACGCATTCGTTTACCAAGTAATAAAAATCATCATCAGCAAAATTTTAATAAATGAAGCACCGTGTTGTATCCGGTGATTCATTAATAACAGTGTTGATCATTATTCTTTTATGTAATGTACAGTACATATACTGATGTAAAATCTGATTGAATTCCACTAAAACTAGTGTTGGACAGGGATGGGTGTATAGTACATTCGTCGTGGACTGCTCGCAATCCACACTTGGGCAGTGATGACCACGCATTCGTTTACCAGGTAATAAAAATCATCATCAGCAAAATTTTAATAAATGAAGCACCGTGTTGTATCCGGTGATTCATTAATAACAGTGTTGATCATTATTCTTTTATGTAATGTACAGTACGTGGGGAGTGGATTGTAACTAAATTACCCGTGAAATGGAGTTACCACCCAAGTAATAACTTTCAAATTTTGTACATGTCAACAAAAAACACAAGCAGTGTTTCAGCCAATGGACCTCCGGGTTTAACCCGAAGGTCCATTGGCTGAAACTTTGCTGGTGCTGGTTTTGCTTAGCAATAAATTTGCAATTATTGTCCGGGTGGATTCTCCACTCTGTCGGTGATTTAGTGATAATACACTCTCCACGTACTGTATGCAGTCTACTTGACCGTGGAAATAATGCCCTCCCCGTAAAAGGTGACCAGTCCGTGGCGGCCATATTTTAAGTAAGAAAGCGGGAAAATAAGCAGAATAGTTTTGTTTTCTAAATTCAAATACAGATGATAATATTCTAAGTTGTGTTACCTTTTGCCTCATAGAACCCAGCATCACATTCGGAGAATGCTAACTAAATAACACCACTTCTGGTGATCTAATCCGCTATAGTTCACTTGTTGCATTGATCCTTTTTTTTGCCATATCCTAATCGCCTCAGTATTTTTACCATGGTTTTGTACAAGGACACAAATGCCTTCTCGGGCTTCATTATACATTCTAGAGAACTGAGTGATATTTCATATGACAATACGCGAGGCGTAAGAAGGAACCCCAAAGTATACAACATATTGAAATATTTCATTCCGCAACCATTACTCAGAAAACATTTTATGCAATCGAATTCCCGCAACTGTTCAATTTCAGCCAAACATATACATATCACAGTACTAAATATTTTCCCATAGGCGACCATTAAAACGTCCAGGCGAAAAAAATATGGTCGCAACACTTTAATTTTGTCATTCAAATATCTTTTGTCAAGTATAGCCCTTCAGACAACCTTTTTCTGATTCTTCTTAAACAGGGGGTCATGCAACAAATAAGAGAGAAAAACTAACTGAAAGGGAAGTGCTGGTCAAATGTACATATTTCTCAGGGAATTCCCGACCAAAACACACCAACAGTCAAATGAATTTTTAGGTTCAAAAAATCCTCAAATCACCCTCTTTATTCATCTGGAACATTCAACAGTAATGCAAGGTGTCAGTAGAATGCTTCAAATTTTTATTGAAACAATATATTTTCCCAAGACTGCTTGGTTTTGGGGATTACATAATTTCCGAGTACAACTTTTAAAGGCAGGTAACTCTAATTAAAATATTTACAACAGTTATATCTATGATCAAACCAAACCCTACCAAAGATACATTTACCTCTTTCATGTGATGAAAGACTCATTTCTGCAATAGAATTCATCTTATGGCTTCTGCCTAGTCAAAACCAAGGGGAATTTTTTTTTAAGAAAAGTGTCCAATCTGTGTCAAATGGGCTTAAAACTGGTATGGCCTCCGATAGAATTCCAACTCTTTTCCCTAATGAGTAAGCTGCGAGGGATAAGAATTCACAGCTCTCTTGGAAAGCTATCCTAATCCCAAAATAAAACTAACATCTGCATCAGCACTCAACACCTTTTGATAAAATCTGTTTTAATTAACCATACAGCAAAATAAATAGTGCCCCAACCCCATGAAACAATATGTCAATTCTGTTTCAAAATTGGGGTTGTGCAGGGCATATAATTCCTCGAAATTTGAGAGAATTCTTTTGGATTCTTGCGAAAATCGTTGCGAGAATCCAGATCTGCTATGAGTGTCCCAGGATCCCATGAGGTCAGTATGGTTGAACCCCTGTTGTATACTGATAACACATGTTTAAAACGTCAACTACTGATTTTTTTTTAAAAAAAACAAGAGCCCCCCCCCCCCAGGGGCCTCACCTGACAAAGTTGTTCAGAGAAGTAGTTTGGATCACATTCAGTTAGTCATGGTTCATCAACACTACACAGGAATGATGTTATGAAATTATTCATAACTCTAGTGTCCATGTCAGATGATCATTAGAATAGGTTTTCTTGACTGCTTCCCATTCTGTCAACTGTTGATAAGCACTGTCAAACTTGCAGGGGTTGTTGTGTCACTGCAGCTTGAAAGGCAAATTTTATGGAAAAAAACTCTAAGGAGTGGATTTGAACATTAATGAACAACCTTGAACCTACTTGTAACCTTCCCTGCCCCCTGCACCCGCCCCCACAGAGAGCCCATATATTAAGCCAGGGATGCAAAATGAACAAACGCGAATCTGATCCCTCCTCCCCTCCTCCGATACCAAATATGAAAGGATTCTGACTGGCGGATCTGAAGATGAAGATTTTTAAAGAAATCTCCTCCTATTGTATCAAGTTATATTTCAGCCCAATTCAGCACCCAAATATTAACCCAGGGACCCGAACTTCAATTTGCTCCCACTTGAGATGTTGTATACCAAGTATGAAAGCATCGTGAATGGTGGATCTGAAGATTGTTTAATGAAATCTCCTCATATTGCACTAAGTTAAAATTCGGGCTCCCATAGGGAGCACAAATATTAACCCAGGTACTCCATTTGAACAAACTTGAATCTGATCCCTCTAGAGATGTACAATACAATATACAATACAATATTTTTATTCACAATATACATGTACATATAGTGTAGTTACAAATATAAATGTATTTAGATGTTTTCCAAAAAAAAAAAGAATATTGTGTAACTAGAACAGTGACAAGTTGTAAAAAAACATGCATATTGTAAGGAGACGGCATAGCCCAATGGCTGTCTTCCTGCCATCTCCTATTTGGAAGTGCGAGGATGAGGCAGTACAGGTGGTAAATAAGTTTCAATTTCTTTTCAAAAGATGCAATACATAACAAAGACCGATATTCTTTATTAAATGTTTGGGGGAGATTCAGACAAGGAAAGCATTACAGATCTGGTCACGCCTTAAAGGAGGTCTACACCGTGTTCTTATCTTACTATGTTTATCTGAGCTGCTGTTAGTAATGGCCTAGTCACGCAAGAGATCACCGACTCTAGTGTTACAATCGGGACACTGCGGATTGAAAAATGTCGGGGGTGTATTATAAGTTCCCAAGGCGTGTAACATTATGGAGCGTTTGAATATAGAGCGACTCGGTTCAGATTGAATGTCATTGCTTAGGTCATTCCATAGTTTAGGGAATGAGTGTTTTGGTAAATTTGCAGAGAAGCATGTTCGAGGTGTATTTCTCTTTAATTGTCCACTATGTCTGGTTAGCATTCCGGTTGGGTGATTATAGATTTGGAGGAAATTTTCAAAACTTTTTGGCAAGTTTCCAGAGTGCCAATCACGAATGAACAGTAAAGTGTGAAGCCTGTAAAGATCATCAAACTTGAGAATTTCATCTTTAAGGAATAAGGGGTTCCTGTGGGAATTGTATTTTTTTATATTTATTACACGCAGAGCTCTCTTTTGTAATGTAAAGAGCTTTTTTGTGGCTGTTGCATGACCCCAGACTTGAATTGCATACAGCAAGTGACTCTGAACCAAAGTGAAGTAGAGTGTTTTAAGGGCTTGATGAGGGAGAATTCTTTTTGCCCTATTTATTGTGTATATCGCTCTGGAAATCTTCGATGCTATATATGAAACATGGCTGTCGAATTTGAGATTTTCATCAAAACATACTCCTAAGAATTTTATTGTCTTCGTGTCCGATCTATTTGATATCTGGGTTAATTCTGAGTTATTAAGGAGAAGGCGACGCTGGGTTTGGACATACTTTGTATGAGGTGGGTGAATGATTATGTACTTGGTTTTTTGGGCATTTAGGGATAATTTATTTGCCTTGCACCACTCACTTACTTTTGAGATTTCGACATTTAGAGTGTTAAATAACGTGTCAATGTTTCCATCGGATTTGTACATAGTCGTGTCGTCTGCAAATGACAGAACATTCGAGGAGGTTGAATTTCTAATATCATTAATATAGATCAAAAAAAGTATGGGCCCTAAAACCGATCCCTGAGGCACTCCACAAGTAAGTACTTCACTATCTGAAGATGAATCTTTATATTGAACGAACTGCCTACGATCACGAAGATAACTTCGAAACCAATCATTAGTTATACCTCTGATACCATATGCTTCGAGTTTTTTCAAAAGAATACTGTGGTTAATGGTATCAAAGGCCTTTGAGAAATCTAGAAAAAGTGCGATAGTGTTATGATTTGGAGATAGGTCATTACTGTCGGCTACTTCGTGTAGGAAATGCAACATTGGGTGGAAGGTTGAGTGTTTGGGTCTGAAGCCATATTGGTGTTCATATAAGATTTCGAATGTGGATAGATAAGAATAAAGTCGTCTGTACATTAATTTTTCTAATATTTTAGAAAACGCTGGCAATATACTTATTGGTCTATAGTTATTTAACGAACACGGGTCTCCAGATTTAAAGATAGGTATAACTTTTGCCATTTTCATTTTATTAGGGAAGAGGCCTCGCGTGAATGATAAGTTGAAGACGTGGGTCAAGGGTTCCGCGATTTCATTAATAGTTTCTTTTAGTATTTTTGTAGAAATGCTGTAGCAGTCCGTGCTTTATTTTCCTTTTAGATTATTTGTAATGGCGATAATTTCTTCTTTAGTGGTCGGTGTGATAAAGAAGTTATCGCTTGAGTTGTGTCGAATATAAGTGTCGAATTCTATGTTAGTGGGAGGGATGTTATCGTTTATTTTTTGTCCAATTGTTGCGAAAAAATTATTAAAATGATGGGCAATTGAGTCAGGTTCAGAGATTTTTCTACCATCAATAAGGAATTCAGTTGGCAATTGTTCTTTGCAGACAGATTTGTTGAGGGCACAACGAAGGATTTGCCAACTTTTTTTTAAATTGTACTTATTTTCGTTCAAGATATCTGTATAGTATTGGGCCTTTGCGCGTTTTTTAACTGCGTTGTATACTCTGCAGTATTGCTTGTAGTTATCGATGTTAGTGTTTGTTGGGCGCTTTAGTTTATTTACATGTAGTTTGTTTTTGTTTATAGAAGATTTTAGGATACCGCTAGTCATCCATGGCTGCTTTTTAACATACTTTTTGGGTACATTGTTATTTTCTATAGGAAACGAATTTTCAAAATTTTCCATGAACATATTTAAGAATATGTTGAAAGATTCATTAGGACATGTAGATTCAATTACTGAGCTAAAGTTCGTATCACGTAATTTATTTTTGAAAGAAGAAACTTTTTTTTTCGTAAATGAGCGTTTGGGTTTTGGGGATATCTTTTGAGTCAACGTTGTTGCTTCCTCCGTATAAAAAGTTCCGAAATGATCTGAAACGTCAGTAATTATGATACCACATTTACCACCACTGGAGTAACTATTGGAGTAAATGTGGTCTATAAGGGTTGCCGAATATTCAGTAACGCGTGTTGGTTTTGTGATTAAAGGAATATATCCGTGACTGAAAACCATATCAATATAATCGGTTGTTTTAATATGTTCAGAGAATTTTAAGAGATCGATGTTAAAGTCACCCATTATATGAGCTCTTCTGCTATTTATGCTTACGAAAATCTCATTTAAGGTAGAAATAAAACTGTCAAGATTAGCCTTGGGTGCAGTGTTGGGTCTGTATATAATGCTAATAATTGCTGACTTTTTATCATTGGGGTAAAGTTCTACAAACAACGATTCGAATACATGTGGAATAAACACCGTAAGTTCAGGGTGTATTCGAAATGGAATGTTTTCTCTGATAAAAAGACCCACACCTCCCCTCCCATCATCGTTACTGGGTCGTGTTCTTAATTGGAGTGGGTGATAACCATTGAGGCTGTACTGTAAATCTTCGTGGACTGTGAAAACCTCTGATAGTCCAATTACATCAAAGTCATTTTCTCCATTATGTAACTCATGTAGTAGATTTACTAGAGAATCCCAATTCGCATTCAGACTCCTACAGTTAATACTAAATAACGAGAAAGATGTATTTTTTGATGAATCAAGTTTGAATTGGTCAGGGCTATAATATGAGCAAGGGTGGCCATATGGGTTATATGGTGTATCAGTGACACTGTTATCGTTTATGTCGATAATATTTTTGCATTTAGCTGTGAGATTGTAGTCGTCGCTTTCCTGAATCTCGTCGAGGTTGATTTTACCCGCCATGGTAAGATGATTGATAGAGGCATATTATGGTTGAGGGTAACATAATTTCTTTTAATTTGCATTGCGTTATGTCAAGCTTGCTTGCGATTCCTGTGTATATGGAAACATACTTGAGAAATGGCGAGTGAATACCACCTATACTGCCGTTATATAGAATGAGTACGGTTATCATCAATGATTGTGTACTGGCAGAGCTGATCGGATTAAGTTTATTAGTTTGAGGTATGTTATGTTATTATTATGTATAAAAAGATTATATAAAAAATACAAAGTGATATTATATAAACCAAGGCGTTGCCCCGTAGGGGCTAATATACTTCCCGCAAGTCTAATTCCAAATCTGGTTCTCTGTAGCGAAACAGGATTAGGACGCTAATGAGTAATAGGAATTCCAGCTCCAACAGATGCGCACATCTTTCCCGCTGCCGTCGTGTTTGAAAAAAAATCGAATTTTTTGTTTTTTCGAAATTTAAAAAAAAACAACAAAAAAAAAAGCCAAAAACAATAAAAAATTAATCATGAACTTGGAAGGACAGCTCATAGATAATATGCTTTAGATCATTGACAACATAGTGAACAACACGCCACCTAAATGCTAAGCAAATATTCATCTCCCATACAACACCTTAACTCTGAAAGGGCATATCATTCAGATCATAAGCATGAAATGAAATGACTCAGCCGGGCTCATTCCTGTATTCTTTCGTACGTGCACATGGGGGATTTGAAGCTTTGGTATCAAGGTTTGAGAGGGACAAACCTTGACATGAAAGTTTCGGTATTCAACCAATTTTATATCAGTGTTTGAAGATCCATACTTCGTCACAAAAGGAAAGGTACAGTTGGATATTAGCGAATTTTCTGTGTAGTGGATGTGTCAACAGTACAGGCTGCTCATGCTCGGATAACACGCTCCACCGCGGTTCAACTGACAGTGACTTGGACATTATCGACAGTTAGCCTAATTAGTATGACACAAGAGTACGGTATTATCACAATAAAGGGTGTCACAGTGTCAAGTCACATATTGGTCGGCAAATTATAAACAGGTCAGTACTCGTAGACTGTACAGCTGTGGACGACACAGAACGTTTTGTGTATTGGATAATCCAACCAAGGTTGTAGTTTGTGTGGAAGGGGATATATATAAAATATTGCCCACACCAGACGCATATCAATTATGTCGGCATCCACGTAATACCATAATACAGCACAAAAGTGGTTGAAATGAAGTGTAAATCCAATACCCAAGACGTTCGTAAATTACAGGAGTGGATGAGATGAGGTGATGATGAGATCCGATGATGGCGGTGTGCGTTGGATAAGAACTAAAAGGGAGATGTATTTTGTTAGGAGTTAGATATAATAGCCATCAATCAACATAACACCTACCGTCACAATATACATAACTAAACACATCTACACAGAAGGGATAAATACATTTGTCGATACCACTTGGTTGTAATGTATTAAAGTTGACCGTAGTTGCTGTATGAGGAGAGAGTGTCAATCGCTCTGGTGCAGTTGCTTGTAGTTGCTGTGTTGAGTGATAGTTATTAAACAACAGCCCCACAATCCAACAATCATCAGCATAAAACAGAGCAAACTACCAAACCACTGTGTTTTGAGTGGTCGGGCTAAATATAATCGGTATGGTACAATTATGGGATCTGTACTGGACTGGCAATTCCAGTTCCAATTAGCAATCACTAATCCGGTACAGATCAAGTACCACAGTACTGAACAAAAGAAGGGCAAAGAAGGGCAGCATGTGCACAGGTATTGGAACTGGAATTATCAACTCATCACAGACCAAGCACCATTGCCTGAGCAAAAGAGGAGCGGTCTGTACATAGACATTGGAATTGGAACTACTGTTACTAACCCAGTACAGATCAAGCACCATAGTGCCATACAGGAAGGGGGTGCAGGGTGGACATTTCTGCATGTACAATATACAATGCATATGTATGTATGCATGTATATGCATCACTGTGTGACCCCACACCCATCCCACACACAAACCATGCTATATAATATGTGAGATGAGAATGGGGTCACACAGTAGCGTATTTTTATCACAGCAATGTGCCCTTTCTGGGAGCTGTAAAAGTCACTTTTTTATTTTTATTCAATTGCGTAGCCTTGGTATGAATACCTCAAAACATAAGAATAAGTACCAGAGTACTAAACGGGGTTTAAATCAAGGACATACAAATAAGCCAATTATGTTTGAAATGACTAGGTCTAAGGAAGGCGAGGTTTCAAATATACAGGGCTGAAGACAAAACCTGGAATGGGTCAATGCCACTAGTAACAGTTATGTTTGGAGTGACATGTTGTCATGTTTGGGCTGAATTGAATGATTATGGCCTAAGTTAGGTTAGTTTTGAATAGTGAGAATGAGCTGGGTACTATAGAAAAGGAGGGTGGGGGGGGGGGCAGACTGAACATAAATATGTATGAACATAAATATGCATGCACTGTATACAATGCAGGGCTGGGGCGGGGGGGGGGGGCAGACTGAACATAAATATGTGTGAACATAAATATGCCTGCACCGTATAGATTGCACATATACACACATATACATACATACACACATTGTACACAGTTCATAAGTATGTACACAGTACATAAATAAGCATGTACTGCACACAATGCACACATACATACTGTACACATATACATACATATTACAGTACAGAGCAAGCACCGCAATACGAATACTAGTACTATACAAAAGAGGGGGAGGGGGGCACAGACTGAACAGTAATATGTATGAGCATAAACATGCATGCACTGTGCACAATACATATATATATATTATGGTCCAAGTTAAGTTAGTTCTGAACAGTGTGAATGAGCTGGGTCATTACACTTAATATAACTACCCAATATTGCAACAACAATAGATATAATATTGTAGACAACTAAACTTAGGTTGGAAATGTAAATGATACAGTTCTGATTGAAGTAGATGGTAAGGTTATATTGGGCACAATTCATCAACTACCAGCACAGTATAGTGCAAATGTAGGGTTATATTGGGTTGAAAGGAATAGATATAGTACAACTGTGATGTATATATAATACAACTGTGTTGTTTGGAGAGAGTTGTACATGGTAGTACCATTCGAATGTCCACACGACTCCCAATTGCACAGCACAGTGCAACTGTAGAGTCATGTAAGACATCCAAACAATACTACTGTGTTTGGGGGTAACATAATTTGGGTTATGTTGGGTTAAAAGGAATCGATATAGTACAACTGCGATGTATAAATAATACAACTGTGGTGTTTGGAGTGACATGGTAAGGTTGTGTTTTGTCTAAGATGAATTATGGTCCAGTTATGTTAGTTCTGGATAGTGATAATGAATTGGGTCAATGCCACTTAATATAACTACCCCATAATGCAGCAACAAAGGATATTATACTGTAGACAACTATAGTTCGGATGGGTCCAGTAATGTGAGTTTTGGATAGTGAGAATGAATTGGGTCATTGCCACTCAATGTAACTACCCCATAATGCATCAACAAAGGATATTATACTGTAGACCTCTATTGTTCAGATGGGCATGACCAATTATTTAAGATCTGGACAGTGAGAAAGAACTGGGTCATTGCCACTTAATATAATTACCCCATAAAGCAACAACAAAGGATACTATACTGGAAACAACTGAATATGATACAGTTGTGATTGAGGTGACATGGTAAAGTTATTATTGCTTGTCTAAGTGAAGTGGCTAGATGAAGTGGGCATGATATAATTATATTACAGCTGCAATAGTGAGCTAGAATTTGGCCATTATCACTTAATACGACTATCCCAGAATACAACCGACAATCACCATAATACTGTACAAAAGTAAGTCAACATAATGCTATTCAAAACTGGAATCAGGTCGGAAATATAAATAATACAGTTGTGTGGGTGGAGATATGGTATGATTATGTTGGGCTAGACAGAAGAGGGGGCAGGGTGGACATAAAAATATATGTACAATATACAACACACAATCATGTGTGCATATGAATACCTCACTTCATGACCCCACACCCATCTCACACACAACAATTTGTATAATATGCGAGGCGAAAATGGGGGTCACACCAGTAAGGCATTTTGAAGCACAGAGATATGCCTTTTCAGTTCACAACGTTACATTTTGTTTGTTTTTTTTTTGTTTTTTTTTAATCGATTGCTAGCTTAAATATAAATATCTCAAAACATAAGAACAACTACCAGAGTACTACTCATAGTTTAAGTCAGAGATCAGTTACACTTGAAATGACGCGTCTGGTTTCAAATAAATATACAGGGCTGAAGACACTAGTAACAGTTGTTTATGAAGTGACATGGCAGGGTTGTCTCGGGATCATAGGTTATATTTGGGCTGAATGGCAAGCATTCAGTAAGCTGATATTACTTGTTGCAGTTGCTTGTATTTGTTGCTTGAAAGATAGCCATGACATAATATAAACAGCTACCCCACCATTTCACAACCACCAGCACACCACAGGGCAGTTGCAGAGTCAGGTTGAACATGTAAATAAAACCACTGTGTTGGTTGTGCAATGCTAGGGTGATGTCGGGTTAAATAGAATCGGTCTGATACAATTGTGATATATAACCAGAACAACTGTGTAGTTAGGGGTGATACGGTAAGGTTATGTTTTTTTGGCTTAATTGGGGGACTATGGTCCAATTGTGTTTGTTCTGGATAATGAGAATAAAATGGGTCATTGCCACTTGATATGACTGCCCCATAATACAACAACAACGGATTGAGTACTGTCAACTGGAGTTAAGTTGGGCATGTAAATGATACAGTTGTGATTGAAGTGACATGGTAAGGTTAGGTTGGGCAGAATGATGTGGGCATGATAAAATTATATTAGGGCTAAAATAGTGAGGTGGAGTTGGGCCATTATCACTTAATACAACTATCCCACAATAACACTACAATCAGCATAATACTGTACAAAAGTAGATCAGCATAATGCTGTGCAAAACGGAATCAGGTTGCAAATGTAAATAATACAGTTGTGTGTGAAGGGACATGGTATGATTATGTTGGGCTATTTAATATGGGTATTGTTACAGTTTTGCTGGGGTTTAATATAGAAAAGGGATTGGGTCATTACTACTTGGATGATTGTTGCTGTATCAAGCCATGACACAAGCAACCCACAATAAACTAATCCCCAAAGAACCACAAACATTTACATCATGTTGGTCACGTTGATAAAAAAAATTATGTTTGGGGAATTGGTGCATTGCGAGATAGCCTCTGTATAACTACCCCATAATACGACACTTAGTCTAGTCACCAAAACACTATACAGAATTGAAGGGGATTGGTCGTGTAAATAAGAAAATTGTGTTTGAAGTGGTACACTGGCGTTATATTGTTTTACAGGAGTTCTTGTGGCTCGGTTTCTTGGGGTGAGTTTTAGCATAAGCTGTGTCAGTCCCACCTAGTTGCAGTTGGCCGTGGTTTACCGTATTTGCTGTGTTGGGTGTCAGCCATGGCATAACCATGATATAACCACCTCGCAAAACAACAAACACCATAGTTTCCATGCATAATTTGAATCAGGGATGTATGTAGTACAGTTGTGCCTGGACTAACATGGTAAAGAAGTGTTGGGCAAAGGGAATGGGTAGAGTAGGTTATGATGAGAATATGTAATGGGTATCAATTTGGTCTATGTCACTCTGGTCACATCAAGCACCATAGTGCTGAACAAAAAAGAGGCCATCGGACAAAAACATTGGAATCTGATTTGGAATTACAGTACAGATCAAGCACCCAAATACCAATACTAATACTATATAAAAGGAGTGTTTGTGTGTGTGGGGGGGGGGGGGCAGACTGAGCATAAATATGTTTGAACATAAATATGCATGCACTGTACACAATGCAGGGCTGGGGGTGGGGGCGCAGACTGAACATAAATCTGTATGAACATAAATATGCATGCACCTCATTCAATGCACATATACACATATATACATACATACATTGTCCACAGTACATAAATATGCACGCACTGCATACAATGCACACATATATACAGTACACATATACATGTATATTACAGTACAGAGCAAGCTCCGCAATACGAATACTAATACTATACAAAAGAGAGGGAGGGGGGCACAGACTGATCAGTAATATGTATGAACATAGACATGCATGCACTGTGCACAATGCATATATACACATATATATACATACATACATTGTACACAGTACATACATATTATTTTTAACACGCTGTGCATGTGGGACGACTATGAGGTTGTGATAAGAATGAGTAATGGGTATAAATTTGGTCTATGCCACTTTGGTCAGATCAAGCACCATAGTGCTGAACAAAAAAGAGGCCGTCGGACATAGACATTGAAATTTGAATTGGAATTACAAAACAGAGCAAGCACCACAATACCAATACTACTACTATACAAAGAGGGTAGGGGCAGTCTAAACATAAATATGTATGAACATAAATATGCATGCACCGTACACAATGCATATACATACATACATACACACATAGTACATATATATTACAGTGCAGAGCAAGCACCGCAATACCAATACTAATACTATACAAGATGGGGGGGGGGGGGGGGTTCAGACTGAACATAAATATGTATGGACATAAACATGCATGTACTGCACACAATGTATATATATATATACATTGTATACAGCACATACATGCCTTATTTTTAACACACTGTGCAAGTGTGACAAATATGGGGTATATACAAGATGGGGGGGGGGGGGGGGTCAGACTCAACATAGATATGTATGGACATAAACATGCACAAAGATGTTGTATACCAAATATCAAAATATTCTAATTGATTGTTCTGACGAAGAACACTTTTAAAGAAATTCCCTCCTCATATCGCACCAAGTACAAATAATAAACCAGGACTCGATTTGAAGAAACTTGAATGTGACGACACACCCCTGCCCCCTCCCGCTCCTCGAGATGTTGTATACCAAATACGAAAGCATTCTGACTGGTGGATTTGAAGAAGATTTTTAAAGAAATGCCCTCACATTGCACTAAGTTAAATTTATGGCTCCAATAGAAACCCCAAATATTAACCCAGGAACAAATTGGAACAAATTTAGGTCTGACCTCCCTAGAGATGTTGTACACCAAATATTACAGGATTCTGACTGGTGGGTCTGAAGGAAAAGATTTTTAAAGAAATGTTCTCATGTTGCACGGAGTTAATTCGAATGCCCATAACTAGCCCAAATATTAACCCAGAGACTCGTTTTGAACAAACATGAATCTGACCCTTTAAAGATGTTGTATGTCAGATAAGAAAGGATTCTGACTGCTGGATCTGAAAAAATAGATTTTTAAAGAAATTTCCTCATACTGTACTAAGTTAAACTTTGGGCTTCAATAGATAGACCAAATATTAACCCAGTACCCGATTCAAACAAACTTCAATCCGCCCCCACTAGAGATGTTGTATACCAAATATGAAAGCATTCTGGCTGGTGGAGCTGATGGAGGTTTTCAAAAGAAATTTCCTTATATTACCCATAGGAAGCCCAAATATCAACTCAGGGACTCGATTTGAACAAACTTGAATCTGCCCCCTCCCCCTTCCTCTCCCCTAGAAATGCTGTATACCAAATATCAAAAGATTCTTTTAGATGGTTTTAATTTTGGAAAATAATTGATGGGTGCTATCAGAGAAATGCCCCTTTTGGGGCTCCATGTGGGCGTGGCAACTTTATTTGAGCAAACTGGAATTCATATATAATAAGGAAAATGAATATAAGATTTGGTTCAATTCTGCACAGTTGTTTATGAGGAGAGGTTGATAATGTAAAGTTCATGCCGGACAGATGGACGGACGGTCGACAGACAGAAAGTGATCACTTAAGCTCACATTGACTTTCAGTCAAGTGAGCTAAAATAAACAATATTCAGCAAACTTAACAATTATGGATGTTACTGGAACCGGCTGATGAGCCAGTTCCAATGACAGCCATATTTGTACAAATTTTATTGTCAGTGTCACGATATTTCAGGTCATGTTAGTGTTGTATTGGTTAATTTGCGTCTACAAAACCACTGAAAAAACAACACGGTTTTCAATATTGCCGACTAGCAAGCCTTGGCACATTGGATGACATTTATTTTAGACATAACACATAAGACATAATTATTATTACATCAAATTGAAACATAGTTTGTCTCAACATCATTAACAAGACTCTGTTACAGACGGCCCAGCCAGCCAGGAAAAAACAGAGATAAAACCTGAATATTTTACTTGTATATTTTAACTTCTGTAAAAAATTCACTCTGGAAACCTGTATCCGACGCCTATGCTGAAGACCTTCTCAAGAGGGGATGCCGGACCAACATCCCATGCTTGTAAGCACATAAGTAGTTTACTACATTAATGCCAAATTACATGTATGTTTCTTTGAAAATGTGATGTTTACAGTGCAAAGAACTTGCTAGAAACTGACAAACTCAGTACTATTCTAAGCTAACTTCGCAACATGACATGCAACTAATACTCCTATTGGTCAACCCAAAGCAACGTCATTACACGTTTTGTTTTTACCGTTATATCTAGACAATGTTTTCCCGCTATACTGCCGAAACGCGGGAAAAATTTATTCCTTTGTGTTAGGTAAAGGATTAAATTGACTCAGTTCTTTTCACGTGAATCCTAGCAGCGGTGCTAAGAGAATCTACATGGTTTCTCACTGGTTTTGTTACATGGATCTCTACATGAATCGATTCTCAGATTTTCGTCGAAATAAAAGCCCTGGCTGAGGCTATACAATTCACCAATATCAATAGAAAGTGCCGTTTTATCTTGACAAATGATGTTAAATTTTCGTTTACCTAGTGATGGGGTAAAATATAGCCCTGGATGCCCCCCCCCCCCCAGTATGCCCTTTTCCATAAAAAACTATGATATTAATTTATAAATTAATTGATGTTGACACATATTGAATTTCCCATTTTTCTTTAATCACATTCTGGCTTCTGGAGACATTTCACATTGTGTTTGATGAATATTTTGCAATCACTGTAAGAAAAAGCCTCTGTTTTCTCAGTTAAGCCACCTCGAGTCATAAAACAGTGATTTTTTCCAACAGAATGACCAGTACCTGCTACTGTGGTGTCTCATCAAACTGTTAAAATCCTTGAAACCATCAAATATTGATTCTGTAGTGCTGTGCTTGTGCTGCAAGTATCCATAAGTGCACTTTCACAACTTTGGTTTTAATCCCCAGAGGCTCACCTTCTGTCAATAGGAGTGCAATTGTAGAAAATATGTTCCCAAAGAGGATGAATCAGGAAGAGTTCAGTTGCCGTAGACTGGTTGTAATACACGCGTGGGCAGTGATGTCCACTCATGTGTTTACCAGGCAAAAAAAATCAACACCAGCAAAATTTTAATTAATGAAACACCGGGTTGTACCTGGTGCTTCATTATTTAAATTTTTGATGATTATTCCTATAGTTAGTGTTTGGCATCAAATATTATTGTATCCGTGGAAATATTGCCCACCCGTGAAAAGTGAGCAGTACACAGCAGCTGTACTGTATTTGTTTCAAGTATATAATACTCTTTGATGTTTAATATATTTGTGTATGTTTGTGTGGGGGAGGTTGGAGGGTGAAAGATAGCTGCAAATTATTTAAAATGTAGAGCCAGGCAAATGAAAAGCACAGAAACATTTCATCTGAAGGACAGACAACCAGACAGGCAGACATGCAATAACACACTGTGGAAGCCCGCATAAAAGTAGTGACGGACATACAATGAAAAATATAGAGAGAAGAGCCAGGGCAACATTGTCAAACAGAAAAAAAATCAGTGGACCATGAGTGCTGCAGTTGGGCGAGAGAATTGGTTCAAGGATAGAAGAAAGTTGTTACTGTTGGCTGTCGAAAGTGTCGTTCAACCCAATAAATAAATAAACGAGAGGCCCCACACCTTGAACAGAACATGATATAAACAGAGTCCAATAATGAATCGACATTAAGCAATCCATCTCCATAGGATACATTGTCAATCCTTGAGCCCCTCAGGATCATGCCTTTTCTTCGGTTGATCATAATGTAAAATGTGGGGCTCCCCTTTAAAGCCCCTTGATACAACCAATGTAGATTAATCTTAGTTGCATACCTCTAGTGGGTACTGAGTAAAAAAATTTCTAATTCTTCAGCTACATTGCCAATTACGGCTCCCATATGGAGCCCAAATATTAATCCAGGCACTTGATTTGAATAAAGTTGAATCTGCCCTCCCTAGAGATGTTGTATACCAAAAATTAAAGCATTCTGACTGGTGGATCTGAAGAAGAAATTTTTTAAAGAAATTTCCTCATATTGCACTAAGTTAAAATTTGGGCTACCATAGCAACTGTTCAACCGATGATCGGAACCGGTCACCACAATTGGCCGATTGTGGGCAATCGGATGACAATGGCAACGGCTCCTGGAAAATCGGTTCAACCGATTGTTGCCAAACATTTTGTGATGATTCATTAACCGCATTTTATTATTTTCTGCAATTGTTCAATTGTTAATGTAAAATGATGTCAATGATATCATTCAATAAAGTTGAGAAACAACCACAATGTGTATTCTTTACAGGATATGCAAGTTCAACGACATGTAAAGCTTACAACTGAGCATACTTGCGGCAATTGCCAGTTCATATCGATCTACCGAAAAAATGAAGGTTGCACTCCCTTGACTCAGGTCGCAGGTAAATTACCAGCCGCACGCACTTGGGTGGTAAACGTGGCTTTGAGAGCCACGCTTACCGCCCAAGTGTGCGCAACTGGTAATTTTACTGTGACTCCAGTCAATGCAGTTTATCATTGTGAAAAATGATCAATTTAATGTTGTTCTTTCGAGCCTCAACTTGTCTAGTAGTGCAAGGTATTACAATCAGAATTGGCATCAGAATCGGCCGATTGTGAGCTCAAATAACCGGTAATCGGTCAGCGACCATTTTTGGTAATCGGTTGAATACTAACCATAGCGAGCCCAAATATTAACCTACAGATCCGATTTGAACAAACTTGAATCTCACATCAAAAGATGACCATTGGTTCTGACTCAGCATTTTGTCGATGCCCTCTGCAGAGCTCCCTAACATAACAGATGGCATTTTTTTAACCATTTAATTCTACTGGTCCTAAGGATGCTTCATACCAAATAACAGTTCTCTGTTCCGTGTGGTTTGGGAAGTACGGACGTTTGAAAATATTTCTATTTTTAGCTCCTGGGATTCCCATGGGGATGCACGAATTTGTTTACACGAGTCAAGTACTTATGACCCAATAATACCACATACCGAATTTCGTTCAAATCGGCCCATCGGTTCAGAAAATAGAAATTTTGGGCGAGGCAAAAAATCTTACTCCTCCCATTACAAAGCGAAACATTGCTTCATGAACTTCGTTTGAACAAACTTGATTTTACACCTCAAAAGGAAGCTTCATACTAAGTATCAAGTCACTGTACACACTGGTTCATGAGAAGAAGATTTAAAAAATATTTTGGAGCATTTTCCTGCACCTCCTCCCTATGAGGCTGGGCATGTTGAACAAAAATGCAATGCCCCTTCGGGTCTATCACTCACATTGGCCGAGCGATTTAAAAGAAGACCGCAACATGGTGTTGACGGACGACGGACGGACAGACGATGGACGGACAACGGACGGAGAGCGATTAGATAAGCTCAGCTTGACTTTGTCAAGGTGAGCTAAAAAATAAAAATTAAATATTTCATGTCCGATATTTTACCCATGTTATAAAAAATGATAAATTTGTCTCTTGAGAGCAACAAGGCTTACGCTATAACATAGCAAAGTCTTCTTGCACTCATTGGATGGAATCCACCACCCATGCTATTCGGTAGATTATGAGGCCTAAAACAAACCAAGAACATGGACTTTTAATGGCAAAGATATAATTACAAAAATAAAAAATAAAGTAAAAACCTGCATGCAATTTTACAAAAAATGGCCTCATAAACAGATCTAGTTTGTGGGGCCTTTTGCATCAAGATTATTACAAAGAATACATTGTCTTACACAAAGAAATACCATACAATCCAGTGTAGACTGATTTCAAGAACTCCTCCCTAGTGGAAGGGCAATTTTAATTAACATACAGGCCAAAATAAGCTTCATACACAGCGTAAAAATTCCACAAAATTAATAAACATTCATGTATGTTTATTAGGAATTCAAGATTATTGTAATTAAAAGTAAATTGTGTGGTTGCTCATAAACTTATATTACTTTGTTATCAGGTTATATTAATATTTGTAAAGGTTTAGTCTCGTTATGCCGATGTGCTTAAATAAACATACCGAGATCGAGATTAGTGAGAGGTGCTAATTACTTTTACTGGTCACTTTTACCCAGAATTTTAGTCGTTTTTTTTTTAGTGAATACGGGATGTGAATACATGTCAGGGTGAACAGGGATCATGGAAAAGGTTTAAAAAGGAACATCTCCATAGTCCCTCTCATACATAGTTCTCGCAGTCATGGCAAGTCAACAAGTTTCAGTTATGTTCATTCCCAATAACAGAGGAGGTAGAAATCTAGTTTACAATGACTCTAAGTTCCGAATAAAGTCACAGAAGCCACCAAATATCCACTGGGTGTGTAGTGAAAGCGGTTGCGGAGCCACAATAAACACAAGAGATGACATTATTAGTTCGCCTATGGGCACACATAATCATCTTCCGGACTTACCAAAAATCTGTGCAGATATCGTGTTAGCAGATCTGAAGAAAACAGTTCGTCGTGATTCTAAATCTGTATCATCTATCTACCAGGACTTAGTTGGATCTTTAAGAGGAGATGAAACTGACCCAGTGATCATTGCTAAAATTCCAACTTTCTACAGTGTACGATCAGCTCTTTACCGATCCCGAGCAAAAACAAGGCCAGCTCTTCCAAAATCTCATTCTGATATACTTCTACCAGAAATGTTCCAGAAAGCAACACCAGGGGACAACTTTCTTCTTGCTTCTGATGGCGAAGAGAAAATAATGATCTTTGCGACCACAGCAAATCTTCAACTACTCAGTGAAGCGGCAGCATTATACTGTGATGGAACATTTGAGAAGTCGCCTAAACTCTTCTTCCAGTTATATTCAGTGCATGCTTTTGTTGACAATAAAATGTTCTCACTTGTATATGGATTTCTACCAGACAAGCAGCAGTCAACTTACGTTAGATTCTTTGAACTTATCTCGAATAAATGTCAAGATGCAGGTGTGACCCTCCAGCCTTCTCAGATTTTTATGGATTTTGAAATTGCTGCTCAGAATGCTGCGCAGCTCATCTTTCCAACAACAACGGTAAAGGGATGTTACTTCCACTACAGTCAAGCGGTTTATCGCTTTGCATCAGACAAGTGCAGCCTTAGAAATGAATACAAAGACGACACATCAGTCAGAACATTAGTTCGACGAGCTATAGCTCTTCAATTTGTGGCAGAGCCAGAAGTCAGCGATTCTTGGTTTGAAGTACTGAGTGCATGGGAAGAAGAATTAAATACTAGGGATGTTGACCAGCGAGTGGTAAAGTTCACAGACTATGTAACTTCATTCTGGGTTGAAGGAGTTAATCAAAATATATGGAATCATTCTGAGACAAATGGCCCAAGAACAACAAACCACGTGGAGGGATGGCATTCTAAATTGAAGAGAATAATCAACGGAAGTAATCCAAATTTGTACTCTGTTGTGAGTTTTATTCAACAGGAAGAGGCTTACACAGAAGCAACAATACTTCAACTCCGTGCCGGTGGTAAAGTTTGCCCACGACGAAAAAAGTACCGAAAAATTGAACATTTCATCCGGCATTACCAAAGAGAATACAGAGAAAGTAGAATGAACATTTTACAATTTTTAGATGCCGTGGCCAAGGCCAGTCCTTTTTGAGAGTATCTAATTAATGCCCATGTTTCATGCAATGTTTAATGTTCGTTATTTGTAATTTTTTGTAATTTTTTCTCATCTAAAATCCTGGGTAAAAGTGGCCAGTAAAATAATTTTTTTGTAATTTTTTCTCATCTAAAAAACCGACTAAAATTCTGGGTAAAAGTGACCAGTAAAAGTAATTAGCACCTTTCACTAATCCCGATATCGGTATGTTTATTTAAGCACATCGGCCTAACGAGACGACACCTTTGTAAACACACCCACCCATGTAGAACTAATCCCTGCTCATAGCAATGATGCAGGCATAGGCATGGGGGATGGGGGACACCCCCCCCCCCTCAGCCCCCATGCACATGCCTGCAACACCATTATGGCATAGGCATGGGGGCTTAGTCCCTCTCCCCTGTTAACCCATTTAAAGAACATCCGTCAAGACATTTTAATATCTAGATATTTATGCTTGTGCACAACTTATAAATTATGGACAGAAATGGACACAGAGTCAAGGACATTGTGTTTTTCTGTCTTGAATTTCAAAAAAAAATTCGATGGGGGCCCCACACGCCCCCTCCACTGAGAGGGGCACACCCCTCTTGTCCTCGCCCCCATCTCATTGCTGTATGGCTCAGGTGATGCTGTGCGTTATATTCTTTATGCCCCACCCCCACTAGATATTATTCTTGCCCCCTAACATTGACATCCTGGTTAAGAACCTGTATCATGGTAAACTAACATCAAATTGTGTGCTTATGCCCAGTAGCTAACATCGGGATAGTATAATGCGCTTTGTCTGAAACTTGATCAAGTATTGATGACAAACGACAATTTTCCTTACCGGTACCTGGTACCGGTAATTTATTTATTTATTTATTATTTATTAGGAGTTAACGACACTTTAACACCCAAGGTCATATCGCGTCGGTGACAGTTTTACGGGTGGAGGAAGCCGGAGTACCTGGAGAGAACCACCGAGCATCGACGAGCAGCTGCCATCTCCCCACCATCGTAACTCCGCACTGCAGCACAGACAGGGTTAGATTGGTTGAAGACATGCGCACCATTGATGTGCAGTACGTCTTAGTACACGGCGTCATCGTTCCGCCACGTTGACAATCGGGGTTAAGTGCATTGCCCAAGGATACAACGCGGGAGTCCGAATCGATCGCTCAGACGGTCACCCATCCAAGGACTGACCGGGCTCGACGTTTTTTAATTTTAATTATTTTTTCATTTTTTGTCTCAAAAACATAGGTTATGACTCCTCGTTGGAACGAGCTCGTTGAGCTCGTTCCAACGAGGGGTCATAACCTATATTTTTGAGACAAAAATTGAAAAAAATTAGTTATTCAAGAATTTTTTTTGCAAGTGTCGTCTGCTTTTCATGTTAGGTAAAGGATCTGACGAGTACTGGTACCGGTAACAAATTAAGATTTGCAAATATCACCCCTGCGTTTTTTCAGCTATTAACTAACATAAAATTCTGCGCTTCATGAAAATTATTCTGTTACTACCTGTTAAAAATTGCTGTTTCTTGTTTTGCTATTTTAGAAAAAAAAATTGTAAAAAACTCGTCACGTTAAGAAGGTGAAAACCTTGAAAACAAATAAGTGTCAACAAATTACCAAGGCTAAAATAGTGCCGTTATCCCAGACGAAAGGGCTAAAAAATATATACTGTATATATACAGTAGGTGTATTGTCACTAAATCACCCACAGAGTGGAGACTTCACCCAAGCAATAATTCCAAATTTGTTGCAAAGCATAACAAGCACAAGTTAAGCTCTGTACAGCCAAAGGATATCTGGGTTAAACCTGGAGGTCCATTGACTCCACTGGCTATAACATTGCTTGTGTTTTTTGTCCATGTGCACAGAATCTGAAATGATAATTTGGGTGATAACTTGACTCCACAGGTGATTTTGTTGCAATCCTCTCCCCATGTACTGTACATATACCAAATACATGCTGTAGCTTTGGGTGTACAGCCGAGCGATACTTATCACAGTACGCCTCAAAAGCCTAATAACAACATAAAGCCAACAATGGCAAAACAAAACAAAAAACATAAATAAATAAAAATTAAAAAAAAAAAAAAAAACTTTAAGCTGCCGGAACTGAACAGTTTGGCCCATGCCCCAGATAAAATCTGATGGGAGTTTTATTTTTATCAAATATTAGAGTGATCTGTTTTATGATACCCAGTTACCACTAAAGCGCTTCATCCATGCTCAGACGTAGCCTATTAATTACCAAGCAACCTGCTATGTACCAAGGGGTGGTTTTCGGTAACAACTCGGTCTATATATCTTGCATTTCCGAGTTCGATCCCCGTCCGGGATAACCCAGGTTGTGTCCTTAGACAAGGCACTATATCCTGGGTGCCTACATGGGAGAACGATGACGCCATGTACTAAGGCGTACTGCACGTCGATAGTGCACCTGTCTTCAACCAATGTAACCCTGCTTGAGCGAAGCTTGAACAGAGTTAGAATGTTGAGGAGCTGACAGTTGCTCGTCGATGCTCGGTGGTTTTCTCTGGGTGCTCTATCTTCCCCCACCCCTAAAACTGTCACAGTCACGATTAGCCATTGTACATAAGTATGTGACCTTAAACACCAATAAATAATTTAATCTTGCTTTTACTCGAATAAATCAAGTTATATCACGTATATTGCTTCGAAGGAATCATTTAAATGTCTGCACATATATTTAAACCTTTTAAACAACCCTGACTTACTTTTTTTCCTTTCACCTCGGTATCTCTCGCTATACCTCCGTGTTTCGTAGAGCCATTTTCTGGAGGGTGGTTTGGGTCAAATTGCCATAGGAGGATTTGGATTAAATTAGCAGCCGGTTTGGGTCAAATTGCTGGAGGACAGTTTGGATGCAATTCTCACTGATGACAGAATATTATAGAACACATAAAATGTGGATTTATTTATTTATTTATTTATTGGTGTTTAACGTCAAGTTTTGATAGTCGGGTCACCTCGTGTCGGACAGTTTTATGGGTGGAGGTAGTTGGAGTATCCGGAGAGAACCACCGAGCAACTGCCAGGCTCCCAACATAACAACTCCACACGAGCGGGGTTAGCATTGGTTGAAGACAAGTGACCATCATCGCACTGTACGCCTTAGCACACAATGACACCGTGCCCGCACATGGGCAATGGGGACACAATGCGGTTGCCACAGGTGGGATTCGAACCGGGGACCTCACAGCTTGCACCTCTACCTACTGAGCTGGTGTGCCCCTTCGAACGTGGATTATTGCATACATAATTATACATTATTTATTATTTTTTAGGAGTAAAAAAAAATTGTAACGTATCTAAAATATCTCACAGATGTATAATTATATTGCTTTTCTTTGGGATGAATCTACTCGGGCCGAGTTTTCCCCAGACCGAATGTTCATGTTCCCGAAAAACGATGACATGTTATTTTAGATGGCGTTAAAAAACGTTATAAGTTTTCCGTTTTTATGGTTTACAGAACTACAAACCATTGTTCAGAAATAAAGATGGACACCATAAAGTACTTTGTTTTGATTTCTGACTGGACCGAAAAAAACAACCTATCGGCATCGGGTCGTTTTCCCCAATTGCCCCCCCCCCCCCCCCCCCCCCGGCTGACGTGTCGTATCGTTTCACCACGGGTCGTTTCGTCCCCTATATTGTAGCGAAATGACATGGGTATGAAGGGGCGAAACGGCAATGATTTTATTATTAAATTGTTTTAATGGTTTTAAAGTACTTTCCCACCATCAAGTAACATTACAATGCATATTATATCTAATCTGGACACAACACACCATTTTGAAAACAATTTAACAACGGCAGAGAATTAAAATCCACTACCTGTTGCATTGGATGAATGTATTGGTATTATTACAAAAGTGCGAAAAAAATTTCTTATTGGTAGCATTGAGAGGAATGACTCAAACTTTGTGGAAACACATATGGAGAGGCGTCCGGGGAAAAGAGTAAAAGACCCACAGGAGAGAAACGGCACAGGCCGATTGATAATTGTAATGCATTGTTACGGATGTTAAAAAATGCACAAATTATACTCAAATGCTGTGCTTCTGAATACTAAACTGTAAAAATATAAACAAATACATAAGTAAAACAGGAATAAAACATAATATCACTGTTAGTTCTGTTTTTATTTAATCCACACCTCATTGATATACCACCAAATGTCGTCTGTGGATCTGAAACATAGTGAATCGTTTGAAATAGTATATTACTCCAATTATTTTATATTTTTGTGTGACAGGAAAGAATATGGAACAGGAAAATATACAATGCCATAGAGGGGGTTCGAACCAATGCCGATAGAGTTTCCTTCTACATCAACCGCCTAGTAAAACATTACCAAACCACACACACACCACTCGACCACCGATAGACCCCAAAAGGGAATGCTAGTTAACCAAGGATATACCGGGCCAGTACAGGACGCACGGAATACTGATTTTTTCAATTTCCTGTCAAGTAATTGCATCACTTAATTCTACATACTGCACTACAAGGAAATCAGCGAGAACGTCTCATTTTCAAATATCCCCGTGTCATAGATTCCATGGCACGGGGCAATTTGAAAAAGAGACGTTCTCGGACTGATTTCATAGCAGTGTAGTATGTAGAATTAAGTGATACAATTACTTGTTCAGAAAGGAAAATATACATTTGATCGTCACTGTCCGATGATTGATGATGGAATTTGTTGATGATTTCTTCATTTGCTGTTAATTTGAGGGCCCTGCGAAACTTCAATTTCGGATAAAATCGAATTCAGAATCGAATCAGGCAGAGAATTTCAAATCGAATAGAATCTCCTATCGAATATCACGGCTCTTGAAGTTGCAGAGATTGTACCTTCTTGCATCCGTAAATATTGACATTCTCCACTTTCGTGTTATATGCAAAGTCAACTCACCGATTTGGACAAATCAATAAAAAAGCGGAATAGTTCTGAGCAGAATTAACTGGTAGAGTGCTGAATTATATTTGGTCATCAAAATTTGTTCACATATCTTTGCCTTGTTATAATTTATGGGAGAGTGCCAATAGGCACTCTCCCATAAATTGTAACAAGGCAAATCTTAACAGATTAAATAATTTCACTTCAAAAGTGATATGTAGAACATCCACTGAATATGAAGCCTTTAAGTTGTGATACTGACACTTCCGAATAAAGCCCAAATATGGGCTTCCAGCACTCTACCAGTTAAAGTAGTTTGGGAAGCTAAACCATCTTGAACACTTCTTCGGTCATTAGGTATCCTGTACAGGAGGGAGGGGGGGGGAGCAGTGTCCTGTACAGGAGGGGAGGGGCAGTGTCCTGTATTGGATACCTAATGATTGAAGAAGAGTTCAAGCAGACACAGTTGGTAGTAATTTGAGAACATTTCGACGATTCAAAAATTTCAGCGCGCTACAAACCATTGTTCATAAATAAAGATGGACACCACAAAGTACTTTGTTTTAATTTCTGACTGGACCGAAAAAATAATCTATCGGCATCGGGTCGTTTTCCCCAATTGCCCTTCACCCCGGCTGTCGTTTCGCAACGGGTCGTTTCGCCCCCAATATTGGGGCGAAATGACTTGGGTGTGAGGGGAGAAACGGCAATGATTTTATTATTAAATTGTTTTAATGGTTTTAAAGTACTCTTCCACCATCATGTAGCATTATAATGCATATTATAACTCATATGGACGCAACACACCATCTTGAAAACAATTTAACAACGGCAGAAAATTAAAATCCACTACCTGTTGCATGGGATGAATGTATTGGCATTATTACAAAAGTGCGAAAGAAATTTTATTTCACAAATCTAGTGGATTTGGCTGAGCCAGAACTCGACGAGTTGAAATGGAAATCGCTTTGTTTACACCCTTTTGACCTTGCATAGATTAAAAACCAAGACGACAGTTTCGAAAAAGGCTTATTGTGACTAAATTGAAAAAAATTCACCGTATCCGCATTGACCGATATACGTGAAACCACACAAATAGAGAGGGTTTTGGACGTCCTTCTCTTTGTGAAAGATAAGATATTTAAATTTTATCGTCTTCGGTGACCTAGGTGGAGTTCTGTCATTAATCCCCGCGTGTGTTCTAAGACTCTCAGAGCAATTCTACTCTGTCATTCACGAGAGGGATTAACCATTCAAGAACAAAGATTATTCCGTGATTGATATATCGTCTACTCTCATGGGTGCCCATTGGTTACTGTATCTGACATATACTTAGTTTCCTTCAACGGAGGAAAATGATGAAGCTAATAAATGCTTATTGATTAAAGAACAAATAAGCAGAAAAAACGAGAGAGGCTGATAAAATAAAAAAAACAGCTAATCCTTTATATAATCTGTGTTCTTAAATCGTCACGTCACAAACAAAACAAGCCGCAGTGAGTGCGTCCATTTTGCATGAATGAGAGAAGAGATGATCTGCCTCCCGGAGAAATCAAGGGAATTTCCGACGGGCCAAGCGACTAGGGATCTTCGATTTTCGGGTTGAATCGAATCCCCAATTCAATCAGACCGAGGATTTCGAATCGATTGAATCTCGAATCGAATCTGGTAGCTCTTCAAGTTGTAAATAACTTCTCACAGTCGCATACAGTGCGGCCGCCGTGGACCCGTCACTTTCCACGGGTGGGAATAATTCCACGGACGCAATAATATAAGATTTCAAACACTAATTATAGGAATAATCATCAAAAATTTAATTAATGAAGCACCGGGTATAACCCGGTGCTTCATTAACTAAAATTTTGCTGATGATGATTTTTATTACCTGGTAAACGCATGCGTGCACATCACTGCTCATGCGTGGATTACGACCAGTCAACTGCGACTGTATGTATATTACCGTCTTCACTCACGTATTGCTTTCAGCGGCTACTCGTAACGGTCCGTTTGGGCAAATCAATAGAAAGGCAGAATATTTTAGAACGGAATCAAAGTAGGTTCGGAAGAGGAACCCCACTGAACAGTGGAGCTCTTCTACTGTCATCGGGTATCCTGCACAGAAAACCCGACGATAGAAAAACAGTCCAAGAGAAGACACCTGGTAGGGTTTTAGGAACATTTGGGTGATTCGAAAATTTCCGAATCAGCGGAACTCGAAGGCGAATGGAATCGAATTTGGAAGCTTCGCAGAGTGTTACAGACGACCCATTGGTTAAGTTCATTACATTGTTCTTGTGGGATTTAACCCTTTACCTAATACGAAAGGCAGACGACACCTGCAAACAAAATTCTTGAAAAACTAAATATTTTCATTTTTTGTCTCAAAAACAAAGCTTATGACCCCTCATTGGAACGAGCTCGTCGAGCATCGTATGCAGTGTTTGCTTTCATTCTACTTCGTTTCGCAAGTGCAGGGGATTTGGTTGTGAAATACAATGTAAGCAAGTTGGAAGGTATCATTTTAGAATTCCTATAATTTGTATTAAACATCGGGCAGCAAAGGTCAAAAGTACTTATTCTGTTCCTGATTCCTTTGCTTCACATACAAATATATAAAAAATTGCTTGGATTTATACTCTGTTGATACCGTAATGTGAATGATTCACAACGCGGCAGAAGATTAATACACTTTCGTCACTCTTTTCAGTATGAGATATTTAACTTTTATCACATGACTATTGTGAAGTTCAATGAAAAAGTCCATCTGATATTCTTCTATATGAGAACACGTCTAATATGACCTGCAAGGATTTTCATTGGCTGAATTGTAAGCCTCATCACCTAATTAATATTCATATTGTACCACTCCAATGTTTACAAACAAAACATGTCGCGTGCACTAAACTATCGAGTGAATGAAATTGTGAAAATAGACGGAAAAGGAGAAGGAGAAATTGTTAAGATCATTGATTCCACAAAAGGCTTGTTATACACTGTGAAAATAATAGGTATCGACTTTGAAGTGACTCTCTCGGCAGGACGTTTGAGCCCATTACACAATGAACGCCACCAGACGCTAGATTGCCAAGAAACTGTTGGCGTTGCTAAGCAAACGGACGCTACTCAACAGCGTCCTTTTGTTAATGTCAGCGGTGCAGATATAGATGGATTTGTTGAAAAAGAAACAAATACAAACATTTTAAGCAAGACCTTTTATGATATGAAGTCAGTAAGAAATTTTCTTCAAAGCAATGATATAAATGAGCATCGTGAAATTCACAACATATCGCCCAGTGAACTGTGTGTTATTTTATGCAAATTTATCCTCTCAGTCAGAAAATCTGACGGCTCTGAATATGAACCAAGCTCGTTGCGTGGATTTATTTCCAGTATTGACAGAAATTTAAAACGTTTTAATTATGGTCACACAATAGTTAGCAGCGTAGAATTTGTGAAAGTGAGAGACATATTGAAGGCCAAACAACGACAACTGAAACGAAGTGGCTTGGGCAATCGGGAAAAGAAGGCGGAGCCAATAAGTGACAATGAAATTGACATTTTGTGGCAAAGCGGTCAACTGGGTTCTTCGACACCCGAATCTATAATAAACTCCTTGTGGTTTTTAAACACTATTCACTTTGGTTTACGGGGCTCAGATGAGCACCGTAAAATGTGTTGGGGGGATGTTAGTTTGCACAAGGACCCAAATGGCCAGGAATATTTACAGTTTATAGAAAGACAAACAAAAACTCGCCCTGGTGACAATGTGAGAGATGTTCGAAGTGTGCCACCCAGAATGTGGTGTAACTTTGATTTACCAGAAAGGTGTCCTGTGAATATTTATAAAAAGTACTCTCTTTTAAGGCCCTCTGGTTACAGTGACGAAAGTGACCCTTTTTATATAGCAACACATACTAAACAAGATATTATGAATGTCGGTGATCAGTGGTTTAAAAGACAGCCGATTGGAATAAATAAACTTACCTCTATCATGAAGCGCATGGCAAAAGCAGCTGGTCTGTCACCGGAAAAGAAACTTACAAATCACAGTGCTCGCAAACATCTTGTTCAGAAACTTAGTGAAATAACATCCCTGCTCACCAGATTATGCAAATCACAGGACACAAGAATATCCAGTCAATTAACAATTACAGCCATATCAATGAACAACAACACAAACAAATTTCTCGTGTGTTATCCTACTCCAATCTTCAAACTGAAAATAGGCCTCAATATCCTAAATCCATGGACACAGATGTAGTTTTTCAAAACCAGTCAATTTCTAACACAAATTCCATTGATCGAAACAGACAATTTGCGGGTAGACTACAGAATATGTTCACAGGCAACATTTATGGTGGGCACTTTGAAATACACATTCATAACCCAGAAACATCATCAGCCCAACCCGCTCAGAAACGTAGGCGCATCATTGTGTCCGACAGCGACTCGGATTAAAGTTTATAAAATATAGAAATTGCAAATCCCTTCTTTGGATTTGCTTCTCTTATTGTTGACAATTGAATTACTAATGAGGGTTTTGTTGCAGTCTGTTTATTAAATATCAACAAGACCATTTGTTTTGAGAACTATTTTGTAAAGCGGAAGTATTGAACGCATTCAGTCAACGGGGAGAAAGTAGGTTAATTTTCTTTTTCCATGTACGGGAACACAGACTCGTTAAAAATAAATCGGTTCAAGTTCGTTTGTGTGTGTCATGTGATAAAAAGAATCTGAAATTCGTTTCTCTTTGACATAAGATTTATGAAACTCGTTTCGACAATTTTATTTTAGCTCGCCAGAGGCTCGCTAAAATAAAATTGTCTACACTCATTTCATAAATCTTATATCAAAGAGAAACTCATTACAGATCCTCTATTTATCGTTTTTAGTGACCGATGCGGAATTCCGTCATTTATCCCTGCGTGTGTGATGAAACTCCCAGAGCAATTTTCCTCTGTTATTCACGAGAGGGATTAATCATTTAAGAACAAAGATTATCCCATGATTTATATGTCTTCTGGTCTCATGGGTGCTCATTTGTTACTGTTTCTGGCATATACAGGACTTTCCAAGAAGGAAAGGATTAAGCAAATAAATGTTGATTAAACAGCACTGCCATAAACAGTAGAGTACAGTACAGCGGTAGTGAACTGGTCGTAATCTACGTGTATTTATTTATTGGGGATTAACGACACTTTCAACGGCCAGGGTCACCAGGGACAGTTTTACGGGTGGAGGAAGCCGGAGTACCCGGAGAGAACCTCCGAGCAACGGCGAGCAACTGTCAGGATCCCCAACATACTAAATCCACGCAAGCAGGATTAACATTGGTTGAGAGGCAAGGGTACCATCGACGTGCAGTACGCCTTAGTCTACAACGCGACCGTCTTCCACGTGGGCAATGGGGGTAAAGTGTCTTTCCCAAGAACACAAGGTTGTTGCCCCAGGTGGGATTCGAGCCGAAGACCTTCCGGCTTGCAGCCTACAACTCTACCCACTGAGCCACCGCGCCTCCAATCCAAGCGTAGATAGTGATCTTCAGGCATGTGTTTACCAGGTAATAAAAATCATTCTCAGCAAACTTTTCATTTCTACCCGGTGATTCATTAATTAATTTTTGATGATTATTCTTATAATTACTGCTTGGAATCTAATATTATTTGGTTCGTAGAAATATTTTCCACCCGTGGAAAGTGACCAGTGCATAGAGGCCGTACTCTACTGACCACAGTGAGTTGAGAAGTCCATTTTGCATAAGTAGGAGGAAAGGTGAAATGACGCACTTAGGAACTGGGTGATTCTCCAGTGGGCCGAACGACGAGGGATCCCCGAACCTTAATTTTCAGGTCGAGCTGAATTCGAATTGAATCAGGCATATTACTTGGAATCGACTGAATTCCGAATCGAATCTCAAGACTCTTGATGTTGTAAATATTGTACCTTATTACAGCGGTATCACATAAGTATTACATTCAGCGGCGACTCGTAATGGTCTGTTTAGGCAAGTCAATCAAAAAAAGAAAAGAACCCCCAGACCCCCCTAAAAAAAAATAAAAATAAAATGAAATAAAATAAAATAACACCCCTCACCCCATTCCCCGGAATATTCCAGAACGGAATCGAAGTATTTTAGGAAACTGAATTACTGGCAGTAGTTGCAAGCGAAATCTTGCATCCCTCACGGAAACTACTCCAAAGCTACAAAATAAAATTTGCCATTTGCGGCAAAAGTTGTGAAAAATTATAAGACCGTGCCGGATGAACATGTGGCTCCGAATAACAGCGCCAGTAACTTGTTATCTGTGTCGGGTATCGGGCTTTGTCGTTACTTGGGGAAATAGATTCACGTCGCGTATTCAACCAAAACTCAAGGCGTGTTGCCTGAACCCGTGCGTGAACGTATGTCTTACCGTAACGAACCCGCCGCTTTCGTTCTTTGTTGGGGTTGTTCTTATCCTGAAGGGGTCAATGACTTTTCCTCGAAAAGCATGAGTCAACAGGGGTTCACTAAAAGCAACAATTTTAATACATATATATATATAAATGAACGTGGTAATTTGTGACTTGCATTAAATCCAGTGAATCAGAAAACAAAACGCCAATCACCCCCTACCCACACAGTTTTTGAGTCACTTGCGGTCCCGCATTCCCTGTTGTCGCTGGTTTTTCCTCCTTCTCGCTGGTGTTTGTTCTTTGGTCGCCTCTCACTTCAATCTTTCGCTGCCGTCGCACTTCCACTAAGGAATTTGCAACGTCACCGTACGTCTTTGCTCTAACGTGAGACGGAATGTCACGGTACCATTGAACGCTTTTCACGCAAGCAGTCGCCATTAATGGGGTTAAACTCTCCCCTACGTTTATCTCAAAATAATGTTCATGCAGGCAAGCCTACGTGTGTCTTGCCTTGTGCAACAGGTATGCCGTCTTCCTATATACTAATAGCTCCCTGAGCTCGCACTTTCTATTTCTGATCCTACACTCAGATATGGCCACCGACTTGGCCCGCGACTGCCCCTATTCTAAATATGAGCTCTGTGCCCCCCCCCCCCCCCCCACCCTAACACTTCAACGTGCCTCTACTCTCGCACCGATACGGCACCCCCTCCAATCTATAGCATCGGACATCCCCAGCTCTTATGGCCTACGATCCACAGCCTTACAGGCCTTCAGACTGGAATGGCTGGAATGCATTTCTCGAAAAATCCCCCGCCTTTTATTTTGATAGCCAGAACATCATTTATCAGTTTAATCGGTTCTCTTGAACTTGGCCGCTTAGATCTATCTTAATTTAATACTCGCCTTTAAGTTCCTTTGAAAGACAAGCATTTCGGTATATCCTGACATTCGGTGACAGGCTAGATCCGTAATATGGGAGTGTGTCCAGAACATGTGCGATGTACTGTTTTTACAACAGTTACCTATTAACTGGACATAATTACACAGAAAATGACTGCAGGAGAACACTGGTCTCTCTTACTTCTTTAATCAATTATCAGATAGCCCATGTGGAGTTCAACAAATGCGCAATAATGGACATGAATGTTCATGCTTAATTAGCAGCACTTGAATTATTGCTGGTCTGTTTAAGTGACAAATCGGTTTTCGGGGTCCGTCATATACCTATCCTTACGCTTTACATTTAGCCCGAGTGAGAAGGAGTATTGAAATATATACACTTTTAAACAAAAATATCGCAACTTTAAGCTATCACCTTGACAATCTAACCATTTTAAAATTTCTACTGGGTGCTTCTGAACGGCTTCATTCTCTGTAATATTATCGTTGGCGAGTCAGAGCGTCTAATTTAAGATCCATTCAAATTATTTTGTTATTTCTTTTCTGATCTCAAAAACATAGCCTTTGATCACTCATTGGAACGAGCGCCAATGGGGGCTAATAAGCTATGGTTTTTAGACAAAAAAATGAAAAATATTTATCATTCAAAATTTTTTGCAAGTGTCGTCTGCTATTCGTGCTGGGTAAAAAGTTACTGAGTTTATTTTTATTTGGTCAATACATCTACAGTACGGCCGCCGTGGACAATTCACTTTCCATGTGGTGGACAATATTTCCACGGATGCAATAAAACTAGATTACAAACATTAATTATAGGAATAATCATCAAAAATTATTTAATGAAACACTGGGTACAACCCGGTTTTTCATTAATTAAAATTTTGCTGATGATGATTTTTATTACCTGGTAAACGCATTTATGGACATCACTGTCCACGCGTAGATTAGGAACAATCTACGGCGACTGTACTGTAATAACTTATTTCCATTCGCGCATTAATAGCTGACTTACGATGAAAAGATTACGAAAACAAAAAGAAAATCACGCCAGCTTCAAACCCTGTTCGCCAAACATGCTGTACTTTTCATGCGAACTGTACGCACTTTAATACATTGCAAACAATCGATAAACGATATTTTGCAATAAATGTCATATTTCTCTTTACCTGTCCAAATATAATGCTTTATGTTTCTCTAGAGTATGCATGTTCTTTCAAGCTGGATATTCCCATCAAATTCTGTCATGGTTTGACCATCAGCGTCCTCAAGAGACCTTTTCACATCGTCGATGTGGATTATGTCGATGTTCTATAATACTTTTCTCTTCGACAGCTATGAGATATTATGACATAATCAGGTTATTTTCTGACTATTAAACTCGTACTTTGAAAACCGCAAAGCGCGATCGTTCAATAACATTCTAGAAGTATCCCCAGGTGTACAGGCGCTTGTATTGCTGCGCGAAACATTAATCCCAAACTGCTGGTTATTTGTTTACATTTGAAATTAAAGCTTTCTAGTGACGTGAGTTTCCTAATTATCCAAATTTTAACATGCTATAAAACTAAAAGTACTGCAAAGTTTGCTACAAAATTGGTACTTATTTTCGATCCCATCAGGTTTCAGTCTGTATTTATGAACAATACTTGGTAGTTTGAATACCCAAAACGAAAAAATTCTAACCCTTTTAGATATTTGCGGTCCTGTATAAATAAGGGAGATTTGTTAATTTTGAAATCCCCACCTCTGGTAATACTGATACCAGTATTGTTACATAAATTCAATTTCAAATTAAATATACACAAATTACACTAGTAGTAGTTATTTATTTATTTATTTTATTGTTGTTTGAGGTCACATGCTTATGCACAATGGCTAATCGCGACCGTGACAGTTTTACGGGTGAAGGAAGCCGGAGTACCCTGGGAGAAGCACCGAGCAGCGACGAGCATCTGTCAGCTCCTCAACATTCTAACTCTGTTCAAGCTCCCTTCAAGCAGGGTTACAGCGGTTGAAGACATGTGCACCATCGACGTGCTGTACGCCTTGGTACACGGCGTCATCGTACCCCCATGTAAAAAGGCCCGGTTTCCGACACTGCTAACAAGTTACTGGCGCTGTTATTCAGAGCCGTATGTTCACTCGGCACGGCCTGTATAATTTTTCACAACTTTTGCCGCAAATGGCAAATTCTATTTTGTAGCTTTGGAGTAGTTTCCGTGAAGGATACAAGATTTGGCTCACAACTACTGCAAAAATACTTTGATTCCATTCTAGAATATTCCGGGGGATGGGGTGAGGAGTGTTGTTTTTTTTGTTGTTTACTTTGGGGGGGGGGGGAGGGTTCTTTTCTTTTTTTTGATTGACTTGCCCAAACAGACCATTACGAGTCGCCGCTGAATGTAATACTTATGTGATACCGCTGTAACAAGGTACAATATTTACAACATAAGGAGCCTTGAGATTTGATTCGGAATTCAGTCGATTCCAAATAATATGCCTGATTCAATTCGAATTCAGCTCGACCTGAAAATTAAGGTTCGCGGAGCCCTCGCATCTAAAGGAAACAACAAGAGAACACGAAATAGGGTCAGAACTAACAAGAATAGATCAGAAATTGCTAAATATAGCAATAATAAGGTAAACTGTTCCAGTTGACAGGCTCTTCTACGCTACTGGAGTATACTCCAGGACAAAGGAACATGGTCAGGTAGACGTAAACTATTGCATATATAGATAGAAGCAGAGAATTCTGAAAGAATTCGAAATAGTAAAAGTTGGGATAGATTTTGGTGATTTGGAAGGATTGTCGGGTTGTTTGTGGTAATTAGATTTACTCTTCTACAATCGAACATACCCTCCGTACATACCCCATCTTATTGCAGAAAAATTGGGTAACATAGAAACCACGTGCTACCATAGAAACCAAGATGGCGGCCTCCAGTATACAAAATGGACGACGGAAACACGTATCACCCTAACAACACGCGCTGCGCATGCGCACTCACACCACGTATCACTATGGAGATGACGTCACAAGATGGCCGCTCACGCGGGTTACCATGACAACACAACATGGCGCCACTACGTCACGTGACATGACGTCACTTCCGGGGTCCTGCACCGGGGTCCTGCCAATAGCCCCTGAAACGTGCAAGCACTACTACTCACGTGGATTACGACCAGTTCACGACCGCTGTACTGTACTGGTTATGGCAGTACTGTTTAATCAACATTTAATTGCTTAATCCTTTCCTTCTTTTAATGGAAAGCCCTGTATATGCCAGAAACAGTAACAAATGAGCACCCATGAGACCAGGCGACATATCAATCATGGGATAATCTTTGTTCTTAAATGATTAATCCCTCTCGTGAATAACCGAGGAAAATTGCTCTGGGAGTTTCAGAACACACGCAGGGATAAATGACGGAATTCCACATCGGTCACTAAAAACGATAAAAGTTAAATATCTCATACTTATAAGAGTGACGAAAGTGTATAGATCTTCTGTCGCGTTGTGAATCATTCACATTACGGTATCAACAGAGTATAAATCCAAGCAATTTTTTTATATATATTTTAATGTGAAGCAAAAGGAATCAGGAATGGAATAAATACTTTTGACCTTTGCTGCCCAATGTTTAATAAAAATTAAAGGAATTCTAAAATGATTCCTTCCAACTTGCTCACATTGCATTTCACAACCAAATCCCCTGCACTTGCGAAACGAAATAGAATGAAAGCAAACACTGCATATGATGCTCGATGAGCTCGTTCCAATGGGGGGTCATAAGCTTTGTTTTTGAGACAAAGAATGAAAATATTTAGTTTTTCAAGAATTTTGTTTGCAGGTGTCGTCTGCTTTTCGTATTAGGTAAAGGGTAAAATCCCGCAAGAACAATGTAATGAACTTAACCAATGGGTCGTCTGTAACACTCTACGAAGCTTCCAAATTCGATTCCATTCGCCTTCGAGTTCCGCTGATTCGGGAATTTTGGAATCGCCCAAATGTTCTCAAAACCCTACCAGGTGTCGTCTCTTGGACTGTTTTTCAATCGTCAGGTTTTCTGTGCGGGATACCCGATGGCAGTAGAAGAGCTCCACTGTTCAGTGGGGTTCCTCTTCCGAACCTACTTTGATTCCGTTCTAAAATATTCTGCCTTTCTATTCATTTGCCCAAACAGACCGTTACGAGTAGCCGCTGAAAGCAATACGTGAGTGAAGACGGTAATATACATACAGTCGCAGTTGACTGGTCGTAAATTACGACCAGTCAACTGCGACTGTATGTATATTACCGTCTACGACTCGTAATCCACTCACGAGCAGTGATGTGCACGCATGCGTCCACCAGGTAATAAAAATCATCATCAGCAAAATTTTAGTTAATGAAGCACCGGGTTGTACCCGGTGCTTCATTAATTAAATTTTTGATGATTATTCCTATAATTAGTGTTTGAAATCTTATATTATTGCGTCCGTGGAATAATTTCCACCCGTGGAAAGTGACGGGTCCTCGGCGGCCGTACTGTTTACGACTGTGAGAAGTTGCAATATTTACAACTTCTAGAGCTACCAGATTCGATTCGAGATTCAATCGATTCGAAATGCTCGGTCTGATTGAATTGGGGATTCGATTCAACCCGAAAATCGAAGAGCCCTAGTCGCTAGGCCCGTCGGAAATTCCCTTGATTTCTCCGGGAGACAGATCATCTCTTCTCTCATTCATGCAAAATGGACGCACTCACTGCGGCCAGTTTTGTATGTGACGTGACCATTTAAGAACACGGATTACATAAAGGGTTAACTGTTTTTTATGTTATCGGTCTCCCGTTTTTTCTGCTTATTTGTTCTTTAATCAATAAACATTTATTGGTTTAATCCTTTCCCTCCATTGAAGGAAACTACGTATATGTCAGATACAGTAACGAATGGGCACCTATGAGAGTAGACGATGTATCAATCACGGAATAATCTTTGTTCCTGAATGGTTAATCCCTCTCATGAATAAGTCTTAGAACACACGCGGGGATTAATGACAGAACTCCACCTCGGTCACTGAAGACGATAAAATTTAAATATCTTATCTTTCAAAAAGAGAAGGACGTCTGTGGATCTGAAAGATCGTGAATCGTGTGAACTATATCAAAATAGTATATCACTCCAATTAGTTTATATTTTTGTGTGACAGGAAAGAATATGGAACAGGAAAATATACAATGCCATAGCGGGGGTTCGAACCCATGCCGATAGAGTTTCCTTCTACATTAACCGCCCAGCAAAACAATACTAACCCACACACACCACTCGGCCACCGACAGATCCCAAACGGGAATGTTAGTGAACCAAGGATATACGAGGTCAGTACAGAACGCACGGAAAATTCAATTTTTTAATTTCTGATCAAGTATTATTTATTATTTATTGGTGTTTAAGGTCGCATACTTATGCACAATGGCTAATCGTGACCGTTTTTGATCAAGTAATTGCATCACTTAATTCTACATACTGCGCTGCAAAGAAATCAGCGATAACGTCTCTTTTTCAAATATCCCCGTGCCATAGATTCTATGGCACGGGGCAATTTGAAAAAGAGACGTTCTCCGACTGATTTCATAGCAGTGTAGTATGTAGAATTAAGTGATACAATTACTTGATCAGAAAGGAAAATATACGTTTGACCATCACTGTCCGATGACTGATGATGGAATTTGTTGATGATTCCTTCATTTGCCGTTAATTTGAGGGCCCTGCGAAACTTAATTTCGGATCAAATCTAATTCAGAATCGAATCAGGCAGAGAATTTCAAATCAAATAGAATCTCCTATCGAATATCACGGCTCTTGAAGGTGCAGAGATTGTACCTTCTTGCACCCGTAAATATTGACATTCTCCACTTTCGTGTTATATGCAAAGTCAACTCACCGATTTGGACGAATCAATAAAAAAGCGGAATAATCCCGAGCAGAATTAAAGTAGTTTTGGAAGCTAAACCATCTTGAACACTTCTTCGATCATTAGGTATCCTGTACAGGAGGAGGGGAAGTGTGTCCTGTACAGGAGGCGGGGGAGTAGTGTCCTGTACAGGATACCTTATGATCGAAGAAAAGTTCAAGCAGACACAGTTGGTAGGAATTTGAGAACATTTCTACAATTCGAAAATTTCAGCGCGCCTTGAATCGAATCATCAGGACGATTTCGAATTGTAACGAATTTCGAAACTTCGCAGGGCCCTAGTTGGATCCTCTTAATTCCTCAAATTTTATTTACAATCCCGACAACCAACTCCTGCGAACTAACAAACGAAGTTGAATCGAAAACAATAACTTTCAATTACTTGTGCATTGTTGTGGTAAAAAACCTAGACAGTCATATATAAATTCCCTAGACTGCATACACAGAACACAATTTTCAGAACAAAGTTGCCATAAAAGCAACTTCGTCCCCCGATGTGAAACTTCGTCACTGATATGCGGAATACCTTATCTTTAACCCTTTACCCAACGCAGACGATATCAAAATTTATTATTTTAAATATATTTTTTTCCAATTTTTCAAAACATTTCAACAAAACCATATCATGTGACCCCTCGTTGGAACGAGCTCGTTCCAACGAGGGGTCACATGATATGGGTTTGTTGAAATTTTTTGAAAAATAATATTTTTCCAACTGCTGAATTTTCATATTACGCTGGCAGATGCCAGCGATTCGTTGGGTAAAGGGTTAATGACATTTGAACATAATCTATTGTATGCTGGGCTCTTGCAGATAGAGATGAATGTGGTAAGTAGGGTTAGCAGGGTCAGGGTGCAGACTGGTATGTGGGTGAGACTGAATCGGGAAGTCCAAATCCAGGAGAAGTTGGGTTTTGATTCATGTAAGGGATGCGACATGATGCATGGGCGTCTTTTGTCGATTGATAGTGAGAGCATTTGTTGTAACTCTAGAGAGATTTTTCGTTTGCTAGATGCTATTGTCAAGTACGAAGAGGAGATTGAGGAATTGAAAAAAAAAAAAACTTGAGAGGGCGGGCCTATCAGGGGTCACACCAGTTAAGGTAGCTTTTCAAAGGGGGTGGAAAGAGGTTGGAGATTTAAGAGGAAATTAGGGGGAGGAGGAATAACGTTCGATGTGATTAATGATGGTGAAGAGGTAAGTAAGAGAGTTCGTCAATTGGAAAAGAAGGGCAGAGATCCGGGAACACGGGTGTTAGACGATGCATAGCTCTTGAGTGGATGGGGAGCGGAGGGGTTACCGGGGATCGACGGGAGATACACGGAAACAGAAGACGAAGGAATTTCTGAACTGAATAGTGATCACAACCTGATAACAGTGAGGGTGAGGGTCAAAAGAATAGCAAAACCCCGAGCGACCTTCAAGGGCATCTGGAAAATGGGAATGGAAGCAGACTGGGGACACTTTGAGAAGAAATTAAAATCAAAGCTAGAAAATGTGTCAACTGGGGATAACGTGAAAAGTCTAACAGATGCTGATATGGAGAGCATAGGGAGGATTAGATTGTCGACTTGGGAGGAATTGGGATATATGGTAAACAATCAGATCAAAAATGCAATAAAACAGAGGAAGAAAGAATGTGCTGCTTTTAGAAGCAGAAAACTCAAGGAGGTGGAGGATACAGCCACTATATTATATTTATTTATTGGTGTTTAAGGTCACATATTTATGCACAATGGCCAATCGTGACCGTGACAGTTTTACGGGTGGAGGAAGCCGGAGTACCCGGAGAGAACCACCGAGCAACGACGAGCAGCTGTCAGCTCCCCAACATCGTAACTCTGAACTCTGCACCGCAGCACAGGCAGGGTTAGATTGGTTGAAGACATGCGCACCATCGACGTGCAGTACGCCTCAGTACACAGCGTCATCGTGCCCCCATGTAGGCAATCGGGTGAAGTGATACAGCCACTAGAAATGCCAATGAAGTATATGAAGTGGCAAGGGTATTTATTTATTTATTTATTTATTTATTTATTGTGTTTAAGGTCACATATTTCTGCACAGCGGCTAATTATGACCATGACAATTTTACGGGTGGAGGAAGCCGGAGTACCCGGAGAGAACCACCGAGCAACGGCGAGCAACTGTCAGCTCCCCAACATACCAACTCCACACAAGCAGGGTTAGCATTGGTTGAAGACAGGTGCACCATCGACGTGCAGTACGCCTTAGTGCACAGCGTCACCTCGCCCCCACATAGGCAATGGGGGTGTAGTGTCTTACCTAAGGACACAACGCGGTAGTCGCAGGTGGGATTCGAACCGAGGACCTCTCGGCTTGCAGCCTGCACCTCTACCTACTGAGCCACCGCGCCCCCAAGTGGCAAGGGAAAGAGTAAATATATTCAAGGCCAAAAAGGAAACAGCGGAACAGTAATCTGATTAAGACAATAAGAAAAACAGGGGGGGGGGTCAAATTCCAATGTATTCTGGAAATGGGTAAATAAAACTAACAGAGGGAATTCATCACAAAGTATGAACCCTTTGAACTCTTAAGACCATTTTTTCGGTCCAAGGCATACTTTCGTCCCATTTTTTGTCTTATTATAAGCGGTCGATCCACGGGACATTGGCGATAAAATAATAACTGCAGTTATTATTTTATCCTCCCTGGATATTGATATTGGACTGACCCAGCTCACTGTAAGTGTACACAGAGGCGATGCAATTCCAGGAAACGAGGGTTCAAAGGGTTAATGTAGATGGCAATGGCATCGATGAATAGGACAGCATTGTGGCAGAAATGGTCAAGGATTGCGAGAGTGTAAATGACAAAAGATGGGGGAAGGGTGAGATGGGAAGTACAGAAAACTTAATCCGATTCAGTGTGCAGTGAAATTGGTGTGGGAGAAGTACGAAATGCAGTCACCAAGTTAAGGAATGACAAAACAGCAGGTACTGGCAAAATTCCAAATGCGTTTTTAAAAAGAGGTCTATTACCCACTTTCTCAAAAATTTTAGAAAACTCATGTCTGTACTCTTAAGATTTCTAGGAATCCACATCGACGAGAATTTATCCTATAAATATCACGTATCTCAACTTTGTTCTAAAAGAGCTCATGCAAATTTTGCTCTTCATAAAGTGAAGACCATACTTCCCTATGTTGCCATAAAAAACACATATTTTAGCTTAGTACATACTCACTTAACGCATGGAATAAACGTGTGGGGAAATGCACGGTCAGTACAAAAGCTAACACTGTTTCGGAAGCGATCTTTGTGCTGTATAAACAATGAGAGATATGCACATTTTGACCCCCTTCTTTCGCAACAATAGAATATTAAAAGTTGAAGACCTCTATAAACTCCAGACATGGAGACATATTTGTATTCGACTGGTATCATGGAATCTAGCCGGTTCCTTTTGAAAACTATTTTAGCGTAATCGATAACCCAACAGATAGGTCGAACAGAAGAACTGGACTTCTTCAAATCAATAAAACGCGAACTAAATCCCTCGATTTCCTTCCGACAAATATGAGCACGAATATCTGGAACGAGTTGGATAGCAACAAACAGCAAAAGTATAACGGAGAGACATAGATTTAAAAAAGAACTAACGGCCTTTATTTAAGAATTGAATGCAATTTTTATAATCTTTATTGGAGTATGAACGTGTGGGAATGGGTACAAATTATGTATATATCCCGAAGGGATTCATACAATTTGTACCCATTCCCACACGTTCATAAACCAATGAAGATTATAAAAATTGCATTCAATTCTTATAATTATATTCCGCAACTGTTTAAACTACTTTTTACCAAACAACAAAGCAGAAAGACGAAATAAAACATGTACAAACGAACCAGGCGAAAAACCATCCTCACACAAAAGACAAAGCGCACAACTCTGGGTTGGGCGCCGGTTTTCGGCATTGACCCAAATTTGTCAAATTGCCGTCTTTCGCAACGAAACTTGGAATGTTCAAAACAAGTCATTTAACATATTAGTAAACTGTATTCACTGATCACTGCGAGAGGCGCTAAAAGTTATAAACCCGCCCAAACACCGCCCGAATTACATTCTGTCAACTGCGCTCTACCGTAAATGCGGGTCAAAGTTCGACCAAATGTATTCATTGGAAAATGAATTACATTTGGTCATGACGTTTTCACCCAGCTGACCAATGGCAATTGAGTATTTGGACCCAAAACGTACAACTACATTAACAATGTAATTATACTATCATCATACCCCAACAATGTTGATTGCAATAATCCATATAGCCCCGGCTGTAGTCCCTGATAGAGACACAAGGCTTTTTCGCCGTCAACTAGACCAATGATATTTGTTGTTATGTGTCTTTGAGTCCTCAGTTCTCTTTTCATTGCGTACTAAATTACTAACCCTCCATATAATGGGCTCCTTGTATGGTAAGCCTTATTCTTATAGTCACACGACGCTATGAGAAACCTGAAGTAAGAATACGTTACTTCAAATGCAATTGTTTGATCTTACTGAATTAGAATCCTACATATTCCTAGTACTGGTCTGGATCATCCCACGTGCACCTCCTGGTCTCTGTATTAGTTGTTTCCTAGTGTGTATTTAAACAAAAGGGCTCGCATCGGAGGTGAGCCATTTTTTCACTTGACCACTGGGTCATCTTATCTAATTCTTTCCCTGTTCTTTATGCAGAAGAGTAAGTCACATTATGTAACAAAACTCATTGTAAAACAGTCAGGTCTAAGGTTGCATATTGCACAGCTTGGGAGACAACAGGTAGACAGCCAATCTGGCTATGTTGTCTCCCTGCAGTGTACATTTATATTGTCATGCTTGAGTAGTGTTAATTTACATCTCTTTTTTGGTATCCCTAAAAACCTCTTTACTACCGTATGTGTCATTTCTGTTTGTATCATGTATGCTGCAAAATAAAGAAATCAATCAATCAAGAGGACAGGTCCATTATATGAGAATCTTACAGCATTGTTTAACATGGCTACCAGAAAGCAAGAGGTCCCCAATGAGTAGAAGGAAAATAAAAAAAAATTGGTAAGTTATTTGCAAGATTCTCTGTGGAAGACTTGTGGGAGTTGTAGAAGAGAGGAGATTCTTGGGGGAAATCCACACAGGGTCCGAAAGGAAGAAGGGTCACTGATAATTTATTTACTCTTTCGCAACTGACGGAATCAACAAAAGTCAATAAGAAAAAGAGGTTTATGGAATTCCAAGATGTGAAAAAAGAATATGGAGGGAGGGGATGTGGTGGAAATTTGAATGCCTCCGATTTGGAGGAAATTTTGTCAGATTCTTGAGAGCATTGTACAAAGATGTGCAGAGGGTACTCAGCCTGGAAAACACTGCAATGTAATGTGTCCCAGTGGTAACAGGCCTTAAACAGGGGTATATTTTCTCACCGATTCTTCTCGCATTAAACATGAAAGATTTAGGAGAGGAGTTGATTGCAAGCGCAGAGGGAGGGGAGGCAAAGTTGGACAGACAAATATCCCAGAGCTATTCTCTGCCGATGACATGGTATTATTAGCGGAGAGTGAAGAGGGACTACAAAAACTTTTAACCGTGGTAGAAAACAAAAGCAAGTTAATACATTTGGATCGTAGGGTGGATGCGTCGCGAAGGTGGAGAGTGGGTAAATTCTCTTTCGGTGAAGAGGAAAGCAAAGATATAACAGTGGGGGAAACGAGAGAATATGAATACTTGGGAGGGAATTTAAGTGTTACAGGTGGAGGCATACACAAAAAGTACATAAATAAGTCTTACTGAGGGGAAAGGGATACTCAGTCAATTAAAACTACTTCGAAGAAACAGTTTTAAAAAGGTGTTCGTTGGAAAAACCATTTGGGAGAGAGAGGGTTGGATTGCCAAGTATAACTTAATTCTAAATCGAACAGAAGTGAGGAACTTGGGGGTTCTACAAAATGATGCGCGTCAGTGGATACCTGGATCAAGTAACGCAGCCGCACTGGAAGCGGCCAGAGGGAAATCCAGTTGGATGCCGGTTAAAGATAGAATAGATATGGGAAAATTATGCTACCTGAATTAACTATTAAACCTCCCAAACAGCAAATGGTGTACAACGACGTTTAACCATGTTTGGAACGCTAACATTCAGTCAGGGTGTTTAAGGCAAGCGAGGAAGCTAATGGAAAAGTACTCTGTAGAGAATGAAGATCTAGAGGGGGGGGGGGGGTGGGGACAGAAGCAAGGGAGTAGCCTTTTCAGGAGAAGGGTGCTCTAGAATTGCAATAAAAACTGGCGAGCTGGAATTGGCACCAAACGCTCTTTAGACGGTTGTACAAAAAAGGTGCCCCAGCTTTTGATGAGTACCTAGATGGATCTTATGTGGGGGGGGGGGGGGGGGGGGGTCTTTGTTGTTCAAAGTGAGATCGAAATCACTGGAGATGACGGGGAGTCTACCAAATGTGTAATTTCGGAGTAACGGATTCCCTGAACATTTCATTTTTGAATGCCCAAAATATTTGCCTAGTAGAACAAAACTCCTCAGAAAATTAATAGTAAAATAAGATGAAAACATGAAGGATAAGTGGATGGGGAATGACATGAGGAAAAGGGTCAATTTTCAGACGCACACTGTTTAGGTGGTGCCTTGGATATTAGCTTACGGATATCTTCGAGTGCTAGAGGTTTGAAATGTGCAGGCTGTGCGATCACGTTTTTTAACCCGTTCACTGTCACGCCCACTTTATCCATATATGGTAGGTTTGATCTGCGCATACCAGAACGTACAGATAACTATCATAAAATAGGTGACAATAGTCGCTTTCGGAAGCGAAAGTGTTAAAGGTGTTTGATGTACTTCTTAGTCTAACAAAAATCAGAGAGTTCGATTGTATAAAGCGATGCGCTGATTCCTTCAATCTTTTCAAGGAAGAAACTAGGATGTAGAATTAAATTAGTCACGGATCATCCTGTCCAATTGCATGTTGGTACTTGTTTTCTCTACTCACGATCTGCGAATGTTTGCTTTAAAAATGCGTAATACTACATTCATATCGCTTTAAGAATGCTTAATTAATTTATTAATTTATCTCCTACAAGAATATACACCGTACATTTTCGTCTATAAACTATCAGACTTATAAATAAACAAACGGACGTGTTCCAATGAGGAGTCACGTGGTATGGTGTTGTTGATATTTCTTTGAAAAGCATGAGAAACACAAATAAAGCAAAAAAATTGTGATATCGTGCGCGGTGGGTAAAGGGTTAAAACCCAGTGTCACATTCTTGCCACATAACCTTTGATGCATGTCATGTAAAACTTGTGTAACTGTATGTGGTTTAATTGTCCTACCAAGCACCAACGAAATTTTTACACATATCAGCCTATGCCAAAACTTGTAAACGGAGTTTGGATATTTAATCAATGAGAATGCACGGCACATACTTTTTCTGTCAACAATGCTGGTTGGCTGACGAGTGCACAGGGATTTTAACCGTTAAGAACGAGATCATAATGCGTGTCTCCCCAATAGTGTTTGGATATAAATAATGTACTAACGTATGAAAAGCGATGCTTTGGGGCAATGCTCTTCAACAACATAGGGTGTACGAATATGCTCACCAGCGTTTGCAAGTTGAAGTCAAGAGTAACATTTGGGAGATACTTTGTAACTACAAGAACATACCGGTTTGACTTTCTTTCCAGAGGCATGCATCGTAGGTAGCGTCATTGGGGCAATTCGTTATTCCGGACTTATCGCATTCTTCGTGTGATTTGGCATTTCGGCACTGATAACATCTGAAGCAGTCGCCTACAAAAAATATATGTATTGTATACAAAATGGTGTATCTGGTTTGTAGAAAGCATCACTTTATTCACTTACCAATGTCCTATAAACACCTTTAACTCTTTTAACATGGTATGTATCTCTGGCAGCACTAGACGGCACAATGGACAATAAATCAGAAGGGAGGATCTGTCATAATTTAATCTTACTAAGCTGTAGGAGATTATTATTTTCTCTCACCACTTAGGCGCTGAGAGATATACAAAGTCGTGTGGGACAGATGGGAGAGATATGCCTGTCTCACCCCACCCACATGACAGCTATATCACCCTACCCACGTGACCAACCTATATTGGATTATTAGCATGTGTAATGATTGCGTAACTATTCAATCATCGCACGTTCTTCTGTAAACAACAAACATGGTGTCACTTTTTCGGAAATATTAGACGAACGTTTGTCGAAGAACATAGAAATAATGTCGGAAACCTGGCTTTGTCGTTGCTGGTGGAAATAGATTCAGCCGCGTATTCAGCCAAAACTCAAGGAGTGTTGTCTGAACCCGTGCGTGAAAGTATGTCTGACCGTAACGAACCGACCCGCTTTCGTTTTTATTGGGGTGGTTCTTATCTCGAAGGGTTCACAGACTTTTCCTACAAAAGCACAAACGAACAGGGGTTCACTGAAACAACAATTTTAATACACACATATAGATATAAAAATAAATATGGTAATTTGTAACTTACATGGAATCCAATGAATAAGAAAAACAAAACGTCAATCATACCCCCACCCACACAGTTTTTAAGTCAATGGCGGGTCCGCATTCTCTGTTGTTGTTGGTTTTCCTTCCTTCTCTCTGGTGTTTGGACTTTGGTCGTCTTTTAACCTCACTCCTTCATTGCCGTCGCAGGGCCACTAACGTATTGTCACTTTACCGGACGCCTTTGCTCTAACATGTGACGGAATGTCACGCTACCACCGCCGTCACACGGCCTCTAACGTATTGTTGCTTTACTATATCGACTTCCTCTAACGAGTGACGGAATGGCAATCTACACTGCCTTCGAACAACCACTAGCTTATTGTCACTTTACTGGCCGCTTTTCACTCCAGCAGTCGCCACCAATGGGGTTAAACCCTCCCTCCATTTATCTCAGAATAATGTTCATACAGGCAAAGCCTACTCTGCCTACGGATGGTTTGCCTTCGACAACAAATATGCCGTCTTTCTAAATACCAATAGCTCCCTGAGCTCGTACTTCTATTTCTGATCCTACATTCAGATATGGACTCCAACTTGACCCGCGACTGCTCCTATTCTAAACATGAGCTCTGTGGCTCCCCTAACATTACAACGTGCCTATTCTGTCGCACCGATGCGGCACCTTCTCTGAGCATGTGACACCCCTATCTCTTATGCTGTGACCCAATTAATAAATTTTCACCCCCACGGAAAAAGATTGCATGAACATAGGTGGGGGAGGGGGTGGTCAAGTGCCAAAAAATGTGAGAAAACAGTTAAGGCATTTTTTTTCCTTTTTCACTGTTATGGCATCAAACTGTAACAAACTGTCACCAATCGATCATAAAAGTGAACTGATGTGAATCTGCTAAGTCTTGAAACATGCATCCGATAGAGTAAATGGAAACATGTTTGAAGATATAAAAATATGCACTAAATCAGTGTGCATTACGCGTTTAGAGTTAATGTTCGATTGCCAAAGTTTTGTATTTAAAATGTATGAGAAGGGGGTGGGTCCCCCAAAATGTCGTGAAAACAATATGCAGGAAAGGGTGGGTGGGTCAAAGAAATCTGCAAAATAAAAATTTCCACCCATGTTAACGCATTTATTTCCGCACCCTCACCCCCCCCCGCCCCCACCAAACACTCTGATGTAACAAAAATAATTCAGGGGTACGTGCAGCTGTATCGAACAATTTTGTTGTCCATTTCTGAAAAACCTGATTTGCTAATTCGAAAGAGCTCATAGCCGTTCTGTATATGCCACAGGTATATACCACGAAATTAAACTCCAACGCCTCCAAGACAGGGGTTAAAGATTTGTATCGAAATGAACATTGACACATTCCGATGACGTAATATTATGAATTCTGCAATGTATTCGCATAACTTTTCGACGGGAATTTCGTACAACTCTCTCTCCTCTTATAATGACGTTCACACAAAAAATTATATAAAGAGTCAAGTGTCCTTTGGTTTTGCGGTCTCTGTTTTTATTTCTGTTTTTTTCGACAAGCGATCGTCTGCTAATATTTCCGAAACGTGACACCGTGTTGTTTGTTTCCAGAAGAACGTGCGATGCTTAAATAGCCATGCGCTCATTAAATATGCTAATAAGCCGGTCACGTGGGTCATGTAAGATAGATATCTATCTCGCATGGCCTTCTCACACGAAGCACGCATATCTTGTATAGGAAGTGGGGAGAAATCATTTTCCGTGGTAGCTTCAAATATTGCCTTAGACTGAAAATGTCAAACACAATTGCTCTCTCTCTCTCTCTCTCTCTCTCTCTCTCTCTCTCTCGTGTGCGTGCTCTTCCTCATACTCATAAGTTGGGCAGTCAATGCATGTTCTTGTCGGTGAAAATAATTCGGGGTTGAAGAACACATATTAATACTGCCGCACGCACGATGTGTTTTAGAGAAACAGTTATGATGCTTACGTAGTGGCGAAACTTTCTCATATAGAATAGAATCCCCTTGAAAAATACTTTTTCTGTAGTTGCACTGAAAGTGCCACATTTATGTGGATCTTACCTTCTTACTTTTCATTAACTGGAAGTATCCAAATTGGAAGAAAACAAACAAGCGCTGAATCACAGTTCCATACAAGCGTGTGTATGTCTTTTAGTTGGTTGAGGGGATTTTAAAATTATTTATGAAAGAAATGTCTACAGATGAAGAGTATCATCACGAGGAACGCCATTGTTTTTTATTTGTACTTGCTGACCTCTACATGCCCGTGCCGTGTCGTACTGTATTTCCCCTATCACACTCGATGGTTTGATGGATATGTTGCGGAAGAGCATTCAAAAATTGCCGTTATTAAAGAATAATTATTTCAACGCATTAAGTTTGATATCTAACATATAAATGCGAATGTCTATGTCTGTATCTCTCTCTCTCTCTCTCTCTCTCACTCCATCTTTGTTCCGGGTGAACTCCTCCGTTTCTCGACCGATCGATCTCAAATTTTCTACACGGGGGTAATTCGTCCCTGCGAGTAACATGGGATGGGTGCCGTGCCCGTGCGGCGTGACCTTGACCTTGAAATTGATGACCTTGACCTTTTATTTCGAAAACGGCTGTGCTGATCGGGCTAAAATTTCATATGTGCGGGTATATTGACCCATCGATCATTTTGACTTTATCGGGGTGCCCATGCGGAGTGACCTTGACCTTGGAATTGGTGACCTTGACCTTTTATTTCGAAAACGGCTGGGCCGATCGGTCTAAAATTTCATATGTGCTGGTATACTGACCCATCTATCATTTTGACTTTATCGGGGTGCCCGCGCGGGGTGACCTTGACCTTGACCTTGACCTTGAAATTGGTGATCTTGACCTTTTATTTTGAAAACGGCTGGGCCGATCGGTCTAAAATTCCATATGTGCGGGTATATTGACCCATCGATCATTTTGACTTTATCGGGGTGCCCGCGCGGGGTGATCTTGACCTTCAAATTGGTGACCTTGACCTTTTATTTCGAAAACGGCTGATATAACCATCTTCTCCCGTGCAACGCCGGGTATCATCCGCTAGTTTACTATAAAACCGGTTTCACTTTTGTCCGTTTTACGCATCCGTTTACTAGAAACAATCCGTTTCTTCCTTTCACATATGTCCGTGTACTCTCTCCGTTTACGGGTGCTTTACCAGTATTTTTCTTCGATTTGTATAAAAATGAAAAAAGGGGGGGGGGGGGGCACGGGGGTACCTCTTTTTATAAACAATAATTTATTTCACTTAAATGAAATAGGCTTCGGCGAACAGGCAAGGCCTATCTCAACGCCTCCGCCTACCTCTTCGTTTTCACTATGGAATCTTCAGATGAGGAAATCATCCAATGAGTGCAACAAGATGCCACCTGCAATGCTAAAGCATTGCAGGTGGCGGCTTGTTGCACTCAAGGGACGATATATTCCTTTTCTCGCTAGCTTTCTATCGCCAGACGTGGAAATGTCGCGTCTGGGAACACGAGATAGGGGAAAAAACACCAAGGTGCCTTCATCAGTCTTGTATTAAATGTATCAATATGTATCAATATATAGGGTTGATGCCGTGACCAGGATTGAGTGAAATGAAAAGGTGCATTTGCGATTTGAATCGAGGAATGGTGTCCGATGTCTGGGTCTCGTGTTGGTATTGAGTATTTTTATTGGTTCATTCATTCATTTTTAGAGTTGCGTAAGGACAAATCTAGCACAGGGAGCGGTAGGAACTATGCATTAAGAGGAAAGCGGCTGCTGTCATTTTGTTTGTTGTACCAACCAGTTTTGTGAAAAATATTCTTTTTGTCTAATGTGGGTGGGCCTAAAAAGTCCGGTTGGGTGCCGGCTTGGGTGCCTGAGCATCAAACTGTTGTGGTGCAGTACCTTGCAACATTAATGGTATGTGTATTAGTAAGGTCTATGCTACCATCACGGATACTCCTTCGACCAAAGTCTCCAGCTGTGTCTCACTTTCCACGATCGAGCTGCCCTGGTCGTCCCACTCATGTTAATGGTCTAGTGTGGCTGTTTTAGCCTCACTTCTGTAAGAGGCAAACTGTTTCAGTTCGAAGTCTAAGATATTGCTGTCAGGGAGGCGGCGGTGACGGGTGGCCGTGGCATGGCCAACTGTCGGATCCTATCTAAAAGACCAAATCACCCGCAAGCACTTCTTTTTGACAGGTTCTGGTTTATGTTGGCTCTGCTATTGGATCATATGCAGGCGTGATTTGTACCAGATTGGTTCAGAGTGATTGTTTTTGGAATATCTGGTGAGGGGCAGAAAGACCCGAAGCTCTACAAAGCCTCATCGTGCAGTGTTCGATAGCCAGTGCCGCTATTTTCCGAAACTTCGCTGTACGGTATTTGTCCGGTAACAGTAAAACATCGCTCCAAGGCCAGTTTTAAAAGTAGCCTGATAGTCGGTTTGTGTCGTTGCTGTACACCCTTGTCGTTGCCGAAGATTTGTGTATGCGCCAGTTCAATTTCATTTTACGGATGTTTTGTCGTTTCCACGTTGTCTTCACTGCATCACCGTTGCCGGAAAACCGGATAAATGTTTAACGAAGCTTAAGCATGCATCTGTTTACACAATGACACCCTACGTGTGTACTGTACATATAGACGTAAATGAGTAAAGTAACGATAGCAAGTGATTCGAATCTACTAAGATGTGCCGAAACGGTGTATTCTAACTTTGCCATCAGGCTGGAGTGAGAAATTTTCACACCTCTGCTATAGTCTGTATTAGCATTGGTGACAGATATTCACAGTCGTTGGTCCTCTGTTTTTGTTTTTTTTGCAGTGTTTACAACGAATCAGCGATACAGAACAAATCAGAACAATCATTTAAAAGATCTGTTTACATGAAGCTAAAATTTAAATTTCAGCAGTGCAAAATCTTGCTCCGTCGATCAAAAAAGGAATGCATTTGCGAAATTAACAATTGAGTTATGAAAAAAGGATTAAAATTTTTACTTCAACACTATATCGTACCTTCAGTATAAGGCGCTATCTGCAATGCCTTAGCATTGCAGATGGCGCCTTGTTGCACTGGAGGGATGATATTTATAAATAAATAATACATTAATTGGTATGTCATGTATATTTTGAGCTCAAAATGTGTATAGAAATATAGTACAGACTATACTTCAAATCTCTTTTGTCTAAGTTATTGACACCGTTTTATGACAACAATACCTGCTGGCAAAGTGAGAACACCTCGCTGAAATAAACACACGTCACGGTTATCAATATTGCGGGAGATGATATCCTTGACGTTCAATCCGCTACAGGCTGATGTTAATGTAACAAAATTTAACGTAGAAAATATTCAAGGAATTTAACTCGGTCAATCTTGTTTGACAAAGCTACATCTGATAAGAGGTTGATGATGGAATGGGTGTTTGTACCCAACAGTCGGGTGTTTTTGAGAGATCACCTTGACCCTCTGCACTCTGATGTCAAAATGGGAAAGTTTTCAGCAGCAAATATTTCCCGTAATGCAGCTTGATATTTAACCAAATATACCATGTTTGACAGAGCTCAGTGAGCTCTGTCAAACAAGATATAATTGGTTAAATTCATAGTCACACAAGAGAAAGACAGAGTGATTGGAGAAAATTATGTTGTACTATCAGTGTGCTTTGGGTTATTGTAGGATGATCTCACTTCACTCGAAAAGTTCGAATCTTTAGTTTTTATTTTGAACTGGAAATTGTCCATGTGATTTTCTATACTAAATTTGTGAAAATTTACACTCCAGCATACATGTAAAACCCCAACAGAAAACAAAAACTGCACAAAATACGAATTTTGAAAATCCGTCGCTTTTGGGTTTTCTCTTTTTTCCTATGGAGAATCCCATAGTAAATGTTGAAATCCAGTCTTTTTTGACAATTCGAAAAACGCAGTGAAAAACCCTATAGTACGCTCTTGTTATTTTTTAAAATTACAAAACTTCAGATTCGCACGAAAACACAAGGTGTCAATTTTCGGTTCTGAGGTCGAAATTTGTAATGGACACTCCCGTAGTAAATTTAGAAATCTTGTGTTTTTTCAGTTTTTTCAGATTTGAATTCGAAATATGTATGGATAGTTTGTTACCGCAAACACACCAACACCTCCTTCGGGAAGTGGTGTTTGTTACCGCAAACAAATCAACACCTCCTTCGGGAAGTGGTAGCATATTCTGTGGAAGGGCCTCCTCCTACATTGGTCTTCATTCGAAGGTGACTGGATCTTCACTGGGCTCCAGAAAGAAGAAAAGAAAGAAGGCTCCCTCGACCAGGCGACGAGATGTCCACCTACTGACGGCTTAAGAAAGAAGACGGAGAAAGAGGGGAAAGTGAAAACGCTTACCTCTTCCCCCACACCTCGTTCTACAGAATCGCCAGTATTCAGCTTGATCCAGTGATCGAGTGACTCGCACATACGACTCTTAGCCTCATTTCGGTATTTGAGGATACTAATCATACTTGTGTGGCAGAATGCAGCGCGTCGTTCTTAACTCGGTCTCATCATCATGGAGACCGGTCTTAGCCGGAGTGCCTCGAGGTTCTATCCTTGGACCCTTGCTTTTCCTGATTTATATAAACGATATCGTTGAAAATATTACAAGTAATATTCGTCTTTTTGCAGATGATACAACACTTTATCTAATTGTTGAGGACCCCAACAGAGCTGCTGAAATCATTGGTGCCGATCTCCAACGACTGGAGGAATGGTCTGATAAGTGGCTCGTCAAATTTAACCCAGCTAAAACGGAAACTCTATTAATCACTCGTAAAAGTCACCAGCTAAGCCACCCGCCTCTAAAAATGTTTAATACTGTGATCAAAGAGGTCACATATCATAATCACCTTGGACTGGCGTTTGACAACCGTGGAACGTGGACTGTCAATACCGCAGAAATAATAAAGAAAGCCTGGAAGCGCATCGATATCCTACGTCGCTTTAAGTTTAGACTAGATCGAAAAAGCCTCGAGAAAATTTATTTTGCTCGTGTTCGCCCAGTACTCGAATACGCTGATACCGTCTGGGATAACTGTACTGCGGGGGAGGCAAATGAGATTGAAAAAATACAGGTCGAAGCAGCACGTCTGGTGACAGGGGGTACTAAAAGCACAAATAAATGTCGTCTCTACATCGAAACTGGCTGGCAAACTCTCGAAACAAGAAGACAAAATCATAAGCTCATTCAGTATTTCAAAATGTATCACGACCTGGTTCCTGCTTATATGTCCAATTTAATTCCTCCCTCTTCCTCCGAAGCCCATAACTACAATCTCCGTCGGGACAATCTTATTCCTCCGCCCAGTCGAATAAACGTACACCACATGTCATTCCTCCCATCTACGACGCGGCTTTGGAATAGTATTCCGCCTGAAATAAGAGGAAACTCTTCATTATCAAACTTTAAGACATTTTTGAACCGCAACAGACAACGAGTACCAAGCTTCTACTATCACCATACTTCACGTTATGCCCAAATACTACACTCACGCTTGCGACTAAATTGCAGCAATCTCAACCATGACCTGCATTGCAATTTTCTCTTTGAAACTCCACTGTGTGAATGTGGAGAGCGCGAAACCTCCGACCACTTCTTCTCCCATTGCCCTGCTTACACCCAAATTAGACAACAAACATTAGGTTCCATTCCCCATCCTATTACGACAAATATTCTGCTTTATGGTTGTGAATCCTATAGTCCAGAAATCAACAAGTCTATATTCGAAAAAGTTCAACAGTTCATCCTCCAAAGCAAACGCTTCAGTTAGCTGGTCGTTTACTGATCTGCTGGAAGCCTCCGCGTTTGGCCCTAGGGACAAGTGGGGTGCCATGCTAATGTTTTCATATTATCTGCTCATGTTTTATAGTAAGTCCTAAGATGACAGTGATGACAAATCCTGACCACGACAAATGATCCAGAACTTAAGCAGTCAAACTATCGGCAAACCATCCCTGTAAACTAAATAATTAACCGACCATTATGCACGCCAACAAACCACTGGGCATACTTCTTCTTTAGGTCATCCATCCTTCTTCCTACCTCTCAAATCCAATTACCCTACTCTGTCTATTCTCCTCTTACTTAATCCTTATTACATATATAAATGAGCATTCACATAAAGAACACCAAATACTCCTGTACCAGCTGCTTATAACTAGTTTGTTTAATCATGTCTGGAGACAGCCTTGTATAAGCTTCAAGCTTACTGCTGAATCCACTTCAGTTCATCTATACTTTTGTAAATATTCAATGTTGTTCTTTGCATACATATCTGATCTGAAATAAATATTGTTTAAACTAAGACGGAGAAAGAGAGGAAAGTGAAAACGCTTACCTCTTCCCCCACACCTCGTTCTACAGAATCGCCAGTATTCAGCTTGATCCAGTGATCGAGTGACTCGCACATACGACTTTTAGCCTCATTTCGGTATTTGAGGATACTAATGACCGGGTATTGTATTATTTGAGGATAACTATCGAGGATGCCTTCTCTAGAATCCCTTTTTTGTCGTATGAGGCCATGAGAAAAACCCTCAATGAGGTCTAATTTACTATCCCTCTTAACCTCATTTCTTTTGAGGCCATGAGGGCCATGAAAAAATACCCCAATGAGGCCTAATTTACTATCCTTCTTAGCCTCATTCCGGTATTTGAGGATACCCATGGCCTGTTATTGTATTATTTGAGGATACCTATCGAGGATATTTTCTGGAGAATCCCTTTTTTGTCGTATGAGGCTATTATTGCCATGAGGAAATCCCCCAGTGAGGTCTAATTTACTATCCCTCTTAACCTAATTTATTTTGAGGCCATGAGGGCCATGAAAAAATCCCTCAATGAGTCCGAATTTACGATCCCTCTTAGCCTCATTTCGGTATTTGAGGATACCTATGGCCTGGTATTGTATTATTTGGGGATACTTATAGAGGATACCTTTTGGAGAATCCCCTTTTTTAGTCGTATGAGGCAATGAGGGCTATGAGAAAAGCCCTCAATGAGGTCTAATATACTACCCCTCTTAACCTCATTTCTTTTGAGGCCATGAGGGCCATGAAAAAACCTCAATGAGGCCTCATTTACTATCCCTCTTAGCCTCATTTCGGTATTTGTGGATACCTATGGCCTGGTATTGAATTATTTGTGGATACCTATCGAGGATACCTTTTGAAGAATCCCTTGTTTTGTCGTATGAGGCCATGAGGGCTATGTGAAAGGTATGGCGGTCCAACATAGGATTCTTGGGGAAATCCGTATCAAATAAAGTCAATTTCGGTAGTTTGGGGTGGATTTTGGTGATTTGAGGACTGGTGGGAACTAATGGGGTCTGATGGGGGCTATTTAGGACTGGTGGGGAGTAGCAGGCTCATTGTCGTAAAAACCCATGGTTTCTTCAACCGGATATCCGCATCTCCTACTACTCCCTTCGTCGGCCCCCTGCGGGGTCCCTCATGAGATCCCTCCAATGGGGGCCGTTTACCACATCTCCTACTGCTCCCTTCATCGCCCCCCCCCCCCCCCTGCGGGGTCCTCCATGAGATCCCCCCAGTGGGGGCCATTTACCACATCTCCTACTACTACTGATATTGGCTTTATTGGCAAAACTCCAGGTCCAAACTTCAAACTCACCGTCCAAGACACCATCCAGGAAAAAGAAGAAAAAGAACTCGAATAGACGATAGAGCCCCCCCCCCCCCCCCCCCCTCTAATCTCTACTGTGGTCAGACATAGAACACCGTCACCAGGGTCGAAAGGGGCTGAACAACCTCATACCATCCCTGCGCGCTTTCAGCGCACTGAAACCATTTCATTCTCAAAGAACTGAAAGCATCCGGCTTCTCCGCCCAGTTTTTGTAATTTGTTTTCATAAACACCGAGACCAGTGCACAATGGTAGTATCAGTGCTAACGCATGGGAATCCACTACCAGAGGTATCCACATCTATTAATACACAAGATTTCCACTGTTCTACCTGTACGATAAAAATAAAGTTGTATCGCACATGTGGTGATACAAAACACATGCGATTTCGTTTCCAACGTAAACAGAGAAGGAACCCGTCTAAATAAATCACATCAATCATTGGTCGAATACACCGGAGTCGAGATCGCTTGGAAATTCCAAGTTCCTCATTTGTATTTGTTTAACCGGGATATTTAAACAATCAGATTCGAGTGAAAAATTTACAAAATAAAACTAACATTCTGACTGCTTGTTCCTTGACAAATACTTTCCACAACTGGTCATATAATGGTGTAGTGTGCTTAACTTATTAGCTATTTCAAAAACTTTTTGTTGTGTTATTCTCCGCAGTTTAATCAATGTTTGAAGTTCGGTCATCTCGACCTTGACACTTATCGGTATCTATTGGTTTTTCGTAAAAATTAAAAAGTAAATTAGGGTTAGTACCCCGCCAACTAACAGTAATGTCTCGCCGAAAACGAAGAAAACGTAGCAGTTATCCAGCTGAAGAGTGCTTTTAGTTCAATTTTCGTGTAGACTAGTTGTTACATGGGAGGTGTGTGATAAATACAGAACCGCACATACGTTTGAATGGGTAAAAATATCGCACTTAATTACTTTAATCCATTCAACGATGATTCTCAACCCATTTAACGATAATTCTTAACCCATTCAAACCTATGTGCGGTTCTGTATATTTATTCTATGCTCTTCATCCCTCCAACTGCACTACATTTTGTCATTTATATGGAATTCATCTAGCTTTGAATAGTCAGAGTGTTAATTCCTTGTTCGCACAATGCTCATGGCAACCCGGCTTTGACCCGTGTGAAAGATTTTGAATGAACACCTCTCAATAAGGTTAGTCCTATGCAATTCAATTTTAAAGCAATTTCCTATTTCATGAAAATTTGAGCATGCATGTAAGTGCTCAAACTTGACATTTAGTCAATTGAATGGTTGATGAAATGCCAATACCAACACGTTTTGAAACCTCAAGGGGCAATCTAATAAGATTATGCTTAAAAACTGTGAGGGCGAAATTTCAAGAATATTGGTCAATTAAAATAATGCAATAAACTTAATTTTTACTTGAGAAATGTAAAAACCGGAAGAGGGAAAGTCTGGTTTGCAATTATATCCCATCGCCTGTTGTGTATTACGGTCAGTGCGTAACCATGAGATAGCGAAATTTGTGACTCGTTCCCCTCGCAATTTTCTTGAAGAACATCAACCTCATGTCATCTCTTGCGTGCAGCAAGGCGCCATCTGCAATGTTTTAGTATGCCTTGTTGCACTTAATGGTCGATATACATTCTTGCCTAAAACCCCATAAGCTGGTTAATGTATTCTAATACTGATAACGCTTAGGCCATTTTGCTGTTGGTATTCCTCCACTTTTCAGGTACTTAAGTGGTTGAGTGCTAGAAGCCACTATCAGGGCTTTCACAAAAATGAGGGTACCACAGCAAAAGCCAACATTTTCCCTGCTGGAGTTTCAGTCAAACGCAAATGATATTTTGTTTATATAAATTTGTTTTATCACAAATTATTGAAGAGTGCCTTTGGGCACTCTTCAATAACTTGTAATAAAACAAATTATGATGGACAAATTCAAACCACCAAAGATAATGTAGTACTCAACCAGTTAAGGCTACAAAGAGTACTCAGCGTACTCCACTTGGCAGAAAGAGTTAATTCTTAATCCCGAGGAAGACCACCACCTGTAGGTGATACACACACTAAATCTAGCACAGGATGAAATTAAGTGGTGAAAAATATTTTTTCTGCATTGCAAGCAGAACATCATTTAGCACCCCCACCCCCCTCCACACACACACACACACACACACACACGCACAGAGTCTTGTTTTCCCTACATACCGAGGTACCCCATTGTCTGTCCTTTGTGTAGACTAACGGTTTCAACCTCGTTTTGCCGGTACAGTTCTGGGAAAACAACCGAGGTAAAGGGTTTCTTTTGTATTTTGTACCTCGGTAAGGCGAAACACGCAAACTCTTTTGTCTAGTTACCTCGTCAAGTTGGTAAGACAAACGCACACACACCCACACACACACACACACACACACACACACAGTCTTGTCTTCCCTACATACCGAGGTACCCCATTGTTTGTCCTTTGTGTGGACTAACGGTTTCAACCTCGTTTTGCCGGTACAGTTCTGGGAAAACAACCGAGGTAAATGGTTTCTTTTGTCTTTTGTACCTCGGTAAGGCGAAACACGCAAACTCTTTTGTCTAGTTACCTCGTCAAGTTGGTAAGACAACCCCCCCCCCCCCCCCCACACACACACACACACAGTCTTGTTTTCCCTACATACCGAGGTACCCCATTGTTTGTCCTTTGTGTGTACTAACGGTTTCTACCTCGTTTTGCCGGTACAGTTCTGGGAAAACAACCGAGGTAAAGGGTTTCTTTTGTCTTTTTTACCTCGGTAAGGCGAAACACGCAAACTCTTTTGTCTAGTTACCTCGTCAAGTTGGTAAGACAAACGCACACACACACACACACACACACACACACACACACACACACACACACACACACACACACACACACACACACACACGTTATTTAGCCTAGATGTTTACAGCTGTGTTAATTGGTAGTGTGCTGGAAGCCCTTATTTGGGATTTAATCTAAAGTGCATGTATTTATTTGTTTATTTATTGGTGTTTAAGGTCACATACTTATACACAATGTCTAATCGTGACCGTGACAGTTGTACTGGTGGAGGAAGCCGGAGTACCTGGAGAGAACCACCGAGCATCGACGAGCAACTGTCAACTCCTCAACATTCTAACTCTGTTCAAGCTCCGCTCAAGTAGGTTTACATCGGTTGAAGACATGTGCACCATCGACGTGCAGTACGCCTTAGTACACCGCGTCATCGTGGCCCCATGTAGGCAGCCGTGATAAAGTGCCTTGCCCATGGACACAACGCGGGTCGTCCCGGACGGGGATCGAACTCGGGACCTCTAACATAGAAGTCCAACAGTCTACCACTTAACAACCGCGCTCCCGTCCTTTCTTTTCTTTTCTACAAAGTGACAAGAAGGATACCGATCATTGATAGATGTCATCATGGTCGGAAGCGATGGAGCTTTTATTTTTCGTCCAATCCCTATCCATCTGCCACATGGATTTGATGTAGTTACTGATATATGGCCTGTTTCGCCCTACTGTGTACCGATATTAAAAGTGCAGCAGGACATTAGGCAGAATGAAGTGCACGTACCGTAACTTAAAGCCTTCATATTCAGTGGATGTACTTCATATTATCTTTGAAGTGAAATTATTTAGTCTTTAAGGATTTGCCTTGTTACATTTTATGGGAGAGTGCTTATGGGCACTATTTATTTATTTATTGAGGTTTAACGACACTTTCGACAGACAGGGTCACCTCGTGCCGCACAGTTTTACGGGTGGAGGAAGCCGGAGTACCCGGAGAGAACCACAGAGCAACGGCGAGCAACTGTCAGACTCCCCAACGTACTAACTCCACACATGCAGGGTTGAAGACAAGTGCACCATCGACGTGCAACACGCCTTAGTACATGGCGCCACTGTGCCTCCATATAGGCAATCTGGATTAAGTGCCTTGGCCAAGGATACAACGCAGTTACTCCTGGCGGGGATCGAACCGTGGACTTTCCGATTTAAAGTCCAATACTGGAACCACTGAGCCACCACGCTCCCATGAATTTTAACAAGGCAAAGACATGTTGATAAACTCTGATGGCCAAAAATAATTTAGCACTCAGTCAGTTAAAAGATATATTTCACATACTTACAGTACGTGGAGAGTGGATTGTATCGAAATCACCCGGGGAGTGGAGTTGTCACCCTAAGTATCACTTTCAAATTCTGGACATGTGGCCAAAGAACACAAGCAATGTTTCAACCAATGGACCTCCGGGTATGACCCGGAGGTCCATTGGCTGGAACTTTGCTTGTACTTGTTATGCTTTGCAACAAATTTGCAATTATTGATTGAGTGGAATCTCCACTTTGCGGGTGAGTTAGTGACAATACACTCTCCACGTACTGTACTTTCAGGAGATATGAAATTCGTGTCACATCTAATAGGAGCCGTGGGTGGATTGAGAAGGAAGGCCGTATTCAGAATTTAAATATACGGGGGTGTGAGGATGGTAATTAGTATCTGATGTACATTTTGTTTTAAAGCAGGGGCGCAAGTTTGTGCACAGGTTGTGCAGCATCGAGTGGGCAGGATAGGGGAAGAGGTTTCCTGTGTGTAAAAGAGGGCATCATTGAAGAACATGAACTGAGAGACATCACTTCAATTATTGCTTCTGTTGACATTATCCAGCGGTTATAACCTTAAAATCCTGGAAGGGTTCACATTGTTATGGTGTTTTATGGGTCCTGGAATGATTTCACTTTGAACAATAATTTTATTTTAATGCAAAAAATCATGTTATATGTATACATCGTGTTCAAAAAGAAAGAAGAAAAAAACAAAAAAAATAGGACAGAAAACAACTTGTAAGTATGGGATTCGTCAGTAAGCTTGGAGCTTTTGTGAATCGTCTCCCTAGAAAAATAATAGATACAGTACGTAGAGAGTGCATTGTAACTAAATCACCCAGGGAGTGGGGTTATCACCCAAAGTATCACTTTCAAATTCTGTACATGTGTACAGAAAACGCAGCAGTGTTTCAGCCAATGGAACTCCGGGTATAACCCGGAGGTCCATTGGTTGGAATTTTTCTTGTGGTTATTATGCTTTGTAATCTGCAATTATTGCTTGGGTGGAATCTCCACTCTGTGGGTGATTTAGTGATAATACACTCCCCATGTACTGTATGCACACGTTAATTGGAGGCTGAGGTCTATTTATTTATTTATTGGGGATTAACGACACTTTCAACAGCCATTGTCACCTCGTGTCAGATTGTTTTACGGGTGGAAGAAGCCGGAATACCCGGAGACAACCACCGAGCAACGGCTAGCAACTGCCAGACTCCTCAACGTACTAACACCGCACAAGTAGGGTAAAAATTGTTTGAAGACAGGAGCACCATCTACGTGCAATACGTCTTAGTACACAGCTCCATGTTGCCCATAAGTTCAATTTAATATTTTATAAGAAATTGTTTCAGCTAACATAAGAAAAAAGGGAAAATTAGACTGTCAGGGACGTAGGATGCAATCCATGCTGGAAAGAATTTGAAAGGGAAGGGAAGGGACTGAATCTCAGTGTTCAATTTTTTTAATATGCCGAATGTGGAATATTTAAAACAAGTGTCTATTACTGCTGCTGTTTTAGTAGCAGGAGTAGTACACATCTGATTTATCCCCTTGAACCCTGGTGGTATCTTCCATGTCAGTGCAATGTAAGCAATTGGGAAAGTTCATATTTTTTACTTGAGGGTAGACCAATTAACAAGGATTAAAATACCCCAACTTTAACTGACCAGCTATTCTACTTAATGGAAGTATGACGTATTATGTTCCTGGACCGAAAAACGGCCTCTATCGGTGGACAAGTCTTATGCAAGTCAATCCATTTATTGGGGTTTAACGACACTTTCAACAGCCAGGGTCACCTTGAGTTGGACAGTTTTACGGGTGGAGGAAGCCGGAATACCCGAAGAGAACCAGCGAGCAACGGCGAGCAACTGTCAGACTCCCTAACGTACTAATTCCACCCATGCAGGGTTAGCATTGGTTGAAGACAAGCTCTCCATCGATGTGCAGTACGCCTTAGTACACAGCGCTACTGTGCTCTCGCGTGGGCAGTCGGGATTAAGTTCCTTGCCCAAAGACACAGGGCAGTTACCCCTGGCGGGCATCGAACTATGACCTTTCGGTTTGAAATTCAATGCCGTAACCACTGAGCCACCAAGCTCCCTTTATGGAAGTCAAATAGCAATTTGACCAGTGTTTGTGTAAAATCATTACCGATTTCTAAAAGAAATGGCGGGGTCTAATCCAGCCTCCGACCCCACAGGTTCGCGGTGCCCGTGTTTGTGATAAATATCTAATTAATAATACATGGAGAGTAATCGCTTGACTGGACTGGTTACGTTAAATAATTCACGAGAGGTGAGGGACGAATGCGCACGAGTGTTTTACAATATAGTCCCTCGCCTCGAATGAATTATTTCACGTAACCAGTCCAGTCAAGCGATTATTCAGTTTATTACTTTTCATTATTAACGATTACTATATTATTTAACCCTTTATCTAACGTAACGAGAAGCGCTATTCTCAAAAATCGCCAATTAATTTTCTTTACTTTTTCATTTTTTGTCTCTAAAACATAGGTTATGACACCTCATTGAACGAGCTCGTCGAGCTCGTTGCAATGAGGGATCATAACCTATGTTTTTAAGACAAAAAATGAAAATAATAGCTATTCAAGAATTGTTTTGCAAGTGTCGTCTGCTTTAAAAAAAAAAACAATGAAGTCCCCACTACACCCCCGGCAAAGCGTCTTCGTTTGCGCGCACGGATACATGACACAAATGTTGATTGCATAATTCACTTGTGAAGTTATCGTTTATAATCAAACCAGGAAATCCCACAAAATCACACTTTGGAACGTAATAAATTTATTATGTTACGTCCATGCATTGTCTGCCTCAGAGTCCTTTCCTCACACTTTCTTCTAAAGACAGCCTACATGATTACATACTAAGTTTGAAAATTTGAGAATTATGCAAAATGTCAATATCACTCGTTGAGTGGAGATTTCGCCCATGCAATAATTGTTAATTTATTGAAAAGCAAAACAAGCAGAAGCAATGTTTCAGCCAATGGACCTATGGGTTTAACCCGGAGGTGCATTGGTTGAAACATTGCTTGCGCTTTTTGTGGAAATGTACAGAATCTGAGAGTGATACTTTGGGTGATAACTCCGCGGGTGAGTTAGTGACACTCTCTACATAATGTAGATGTATTCCTGTAATATTTTATCTTCATTCCGACATGAGGTAACCCTGGCTGTCGAAAGTGTCGTTAAACCCCAATATATAAAAAAATAAATTTATCTTCAAATGCAAACAAAATATACAAATATTTGCATTTGACTAAAGGATTCCACCTTCGTCCGGTTTTCTCTATTTGCAGATAGTTGAGCTAGCAAAAAGAGACTACGCCATCACCAGACTGTGGCATGCATCACAAACGAGACTAGCGGGTATTCCTATATTTCGTCCCCTGAGTTCCAATGTGTTCTATGTGCCTACTGGCACATAGAACACATTGGAACTCAGGGGACGATTTATTGACAACATATTATTCTCATAGTTGGCGTGACACGAAAAGACGTCGTCAGTTGTAAAGCAAAAGCAAACCAAAGATTTTAGCCCGCCGAAGGCACGCTGGGGCGGTGTGGGGGTAACAAACCCCGTACGATCCCTTTAGCAGTATAATAGTACTTTACGCACCCAGCAGTCGCACAGGAGGAGAACCGAGGGAGCCAGAAATGCCACCAAAACCCAGCCAGCCACCCAGCGGTTATAGCGGGTGGCCATTGACCATTTCTTCAGGCAAGTATAGTCTGCAACTTCTTGTTGTGGTTATATCCCAGAACGAGGCTTCCTTGGCAAGTATTATCAGTCTCCCGCTCGGTCGCCCCCCCCCCCCCCCCCTGTGAAAAACAAAAATCGGGAAAAACAACTCCAACCCATTATTTTCTTTGCAGTTACTTGACCCATCGCTTTCTTTGCGTGGACTCGGAGAAAACAATGGAAAGCAATGTGGGAACCCCAACACTATTGTCTAGGTTCTCACAAAGTCGGAAAGACAAACCTTCTCCAAGAGACCCATATCAACACCCTCCGTCACACACAAAGAAATACGCTTCTTTACATCTTGCGCTCGCCAAGACCTAAGAATGACGATTCTGTTAAACTTTTTTGAACCTCCCCTATCACCCTCAACCATGGTTCACCCAGTTTGTCCTGAACATTCGTGTGCACTCGCTTTTTTCCTCTACCACCTTGGAGTACAGTTATTCGCTTATCGACTTTCTGCCTTTCATGTCGATCATAAATGTAATGGTTTACAGAATAAAAATGACAAAACCTCTGCGATATTCTATTACAGCAAGTGAAGATCGATAGTTCATGTGTCTTCCTTCGTTATGTAACAATTTTATCTACAGTCTTGGCACACGTGCTTTATTGAGATTCTAGAATTGTATTAGCTAGCATTAATAACATCTGCGGAAGTCAGTCAACAGCGCTCAATATTAAACATTATTAGATGAAAAGTTCGAAATTAATCGGTAGTCTGTGTGTAATTCCATTCTTAACACATTACCTGGGCAGGGAGGAGTTAAAATTTTTCCTTAACACGTTAACGTGTTAAATAATTCTGCTTTAACGAGTTAAATGACGTTAAATGTTAAAATGAACAGAATTTTAATAACTTCGGCCATTTTTATTACGTACAGTTCGTCTCTTGAGTTCCAATGTATTCTATGTGCCTACTGGCAGTGGACGAGTAGTTCAGACAGTTCTCTCAGATATCGTAAATTCTAACATTCAGCGATGTTTTCATTTAAGAATACAATCGCTGCGACCGTATCCTTAGAAAGAGACATCCGCCGTTGCTCGAATACCAGTCCTTACATAGAAAATAGGCATTCGGATAAAGCTGATATTGCTGTATAGTCAAATATCGGCGGACCAACTTCGCCAACGTTGATAGGAGGGCTACGGACATCTAAATTATTCGTGTTCTTCAATGTCGTCAAAAGGCGCAAAATTCGACGTCATCGCCACGCGCGATCCGGCTTGGGTAAACACAAGATAACGATGCAATGCTACATATTATACAATTATAATCTTCAAAGTTAAACGTTATTAACTTGGTTAAATTTTTTAACGTTGTTAAAATAATTTAACACGTTAACGTTTGAAACGTTAACTGCTCCCAGCCCTGCACAATACTTAACAAATCGACCTTATCCGCCTGCGTCATTTACAAATTGAGCAGATGAAAAAACAATAGTTATTAAAAAAGTCCAACAAACAAATCATGTGACCACTCATTGGGACGAGCGCGTTACAATGAGGAGTCACATGATATGGTCTTGTTGAAATATTTGGAAAACATTTAATTAAAATAACAAATTTTGATATAGTGTGCATCCGGTAAAAGGTTAGCTATTTGTGTCGTTGCCGCTGGAATGCGATCCTGATCGAAGTACTCTACAGAGGCACTAGCTACGAGTGGGCCCCATGTCGCATGGTTAACCCCTAGCCCATTGGTAGTGAAACAGAATTCTTGTTTGACAGAGCTCTGTGAGCTCTGTCAAACAATGTATATTTTGTTAAATATTAAACTCCTTCGTTTTTCTTTTTTTTCGGGAGAGATAACATCTTGTCGTCAAGCTTACTTTTATTCGTTCATTATTACCAGAAAGCACTTGGTCCATGGGGACACGCATAATTGTGACAAGTGGTATTGTGAGTATATAAAATATACCCCTAGTAGCTTGGTGTACCAAATGTTCACCACGAGTGGTGAAGTGGTGTTAACCGCGAGCCTTTGGCGCGCGGTTAACACCACTTCACCACGAGTGGTGAACATTTGGTACACCAAGCTACTTTGTGTATATTTTATTTATACCAGGATCGTCAGATTATTAAGAGTCGCTATTATTTTTTCTCGATTTTACTGAGCACCAGACGTACATACGTGCGAATCTGTTTTTGTTTACACGAGCATCGGTGGGCGGTACTTCCGCTGCCAGTTTTATCGCCGAAACGAAATGGAAAATGAAACGGGGCCTTTTTCATTTTAATAGCATAATAACATACCATTTCGAGTTATGGATGCTTTATTAACATGAGACAATACATGTTTGTTAAGTTTTGGTGTCTTATGGGGTAAACTCATTTAAAACCGTAATAAATAATTGTCACTTTCATTTCACTCTTCGTGAGGCGACGTGCGATAAATTTAGACAAGTTGCATTCAGGTCGACGTCACCAAAGGTCAGCTTGGATGTAGTTCCACTGTAGGTGTAAATTTTAACTACTGAAATCCCATTGGTGGCGTGTTCGCCACGGTTGGTGTGTAAAGCTAAAATTTATGTCATGGGCTTTTCATATATTGCAGAATAGGTAACCATGATATAAAATATTAACAACAATTGTTCCAAACAAATCAGCAAAGTTTATCACATCCGATATGGAACTTGTCATATTCTATGGGTTTATCGTGAAACAAGAACGTATGTCCCCTGGTACAAGTAAAATCGTCTAGAGAAGATACAAATCTATATTGAGGGTTGCAACCGTGCGTGTGATCACTGAATTCAGAAAGAGGAGGTTTTTTCACTCAATTGGCTTTCAGTTATGACACATGCCGAGGCCACGGCCTTTGATAACAGTAATTGAATGATAAATAAATAAACAGCTAATAAATTAGACTGGGTGATTTTTTGCCATGATAATATTTTATATAGGCCTGACCAGCGTTAAGCATGAAAAATAAAACAAAGAAAGAGACATATAGTTGAAAACTAGTATAAACTTCAGTGGTTAAAGTACAAGAAGGTGTTCAACCGATGATCGGAATCGGCACCCCAAGAGGCCGATTGTGGGCAATCGGATGACAACAGCAACAGCTCCTGGAACATCGGTTCAACCGATTGTTGCCAAGCATTTTTTTATGATGATTCGTTAACCACATTTTATTATCTTCTGCAATTGTTAATGCAAAATGATGTCAATGATACCATTCAATAAAGTTGAGAAACAACCACAATGTGTTTTCTTAATTTTTTCTAGACGCCCCTTTACGGAATATACCAGTTAAACAACATGTAAAGCTTACAATCGCAAGTTCATACCGGAAAAAGTGATGGTTGAACTTCATTGACTCAGGTCGCAGTAAATGACCAATCGGGCGCACTTGGACGATACACGCGGCTCTGAGAGCCACGGATACCGCTCAAGTGTGCGCGTCGGGTCATTTTACTGTGACCAGAGTCAACGAAGTTTAACACTGTGAAATATGTTCAATTTAATGTAGTTATTTCAAGCCTCGTCTTGTCTGGTAGTGCACAGTATTACAATCGGAATCGGCGTCGGAAGCGGCAGAGTGTGAGCTCAAATAACCGGTAATCGGTCAGCGGCGAGTTTTGGTAATCGGTTGAACACTATTACAAGTAGAACAGTAGATGGGGATTACGTCATGCGCACTGCAAGAACGCAATACCATGACGTCATGATCTTCATTCATAAACAAATAACTCAAAAAAGCTTTTTAAAAACGTCATTGTCCGAACAAGTCAAGAAAGGGAGGATTATTGTAAGATAAATTGGATATTACCAATATGTGAGTTCCGAGACGGTGTATTGAAGTCCAGACTTCGCAAACTCCAGACCATGTTACCATCAGCTCATCACAATAACGTACATGTTCCAATAAGACACTACCCTCAGCCCAAAACCTACATTATGAAACACAATAGACTTATTTACTAAACTTGTGATCGTTAAAAGTTGCCTTCTTCAAGGCAACTTTTAACGATTACAGGTTTCGTAAATAAACCTCTCGTTTACCCTACGATGGCACTGGATAAATAGTAAATAAACCAGATAAACTCATTCCATCTCAGTTGAAATAGTAAATCCGTTTGTAATTTAAACAACACTTCACGCGGAACACCGTTTGCTGTACGTTTGAAAAATCCTGAAAAATGAAGCAGCTTGCTCGTCACTCCGTTTATGCAGCAATTGCGAAACGGGCGACGTCATTTCAAATATTTCGCGTTGTGACGTCAGACGGGAACATTTGCTACTGGAGCCGCAAACAAAAGAAACAACGCTATCTTTCATCCAGTCAGAAGGCGAGGATTTTACTCTTTTTGGAACATATTGTGAAAGAAGTAGGTTTGGGATATATGTTTTCGAGAATTTTACTTGATTTATTTCACGTTGTCTTTTTGTGTTTTACGGTTATTACATTTGTAAACATGGATGGCAAGTATGCTTAGTAGAGGGGTCCAAGGGTCTGGGGTGAGTCGGGTGTGCGGGTGGAGGAGGCAGAGGCTTGCAAGCATTCCAATATGAGGTGTGTGCTGGTTGACCAACGGGCAGTGATGGGGTGTGTGAGAATTGTAGGGATATCTTACAGTTCTTGGACAAGTGTGTTGTGTTCGAGTGGGAAATTGTTGAGCTGAATGGGAGGCTGGCAAGTGCTGGTTTTGCTGGGGTCACCCCGGTTAACGTCATTTACATGGTTAGGTGAAGGGTGGTTGGAAGGTGGCTGTGGATTCAAAACGTGGCGGGAGGATGCTTGATGAGAAGGATGTAAGTAGTAGAAAAATTCAGAGGGTAAAGCCAGGACAGGACCGGGTAGGAACAGGAGGTCAGTGTCAGCATAAGGCTAGTAAGCGGTGTTTAGAAAATGGGTTCTGTGTTTTAAATTCTGATGCATCTGGGAAGAAGATGGTGGGGGGGGGGGGGGGAGATAGGAGGTGGTTGCTGCTATAGATAGTGCGGATAAGTTCAGGAGAATCGAGAGAAAGTAATGTTTGGATGCCAAACAATCGATGCAAGTTATAGGGCCTGAGAGAAGTACGAGAAGAATAAGTTAGTTATAGCAGAGAGTAGCATTGCATGCGGAATTGACAAGGTGGTTGGGGGTCCAGACAGCTCATATCGGACGGTCCTGTGTTTTTCTGGGCGGAGGTGGGGTATTTGAGGGACAGAGTGTGTGGTGTTGTGAGGGGACAGGCTCCGCTCCAGTAGTGGTGGTCCGTGTGGTGTCCAACAACATTAGGGAGAGGAAACCAGTATGGCAGGCGGAGACGTACATGGGTTTAGTTTCTAAACTGTTCAGTAGAAATGCAATGGTACTGGTTTCAGAGGTTCTTCCTGTCCTCGGGGTGAGGATGGGCGGAATACTAGTATTATTGCGTTGATTGAGGAGTTGGAGGACTACTGTGTTGATTTGGGAATACCCTTTATTGACCGCCGGAACGCGTGTACGGACGGGACGGGTTGCACTTAGCAGGATGGGGACACAGGTGTTGGGACAAAATATTCTACAGATATCAGTCTTTTGGAGACGAGCGGGGTGGTAGGTCAGCAAGATAGGTAGAAGTGGGAAGAACAAGAGGGAGGGCGGAGTATTAGAATACCGAAGTTACCGTCAGGAAACAACGTGATCAATGTGGGAGTCAAGGAATTGAAGGTGGGTTGCAGCAATATCAGGAGCCTCCACAGGAAAGTAAGTGAAATAGCTACACAGATCGAGGGTGAGGGGACTTTAATGCTGGCATGGGCTTAAGCGAAACGTGGTTAAGACATGGTGAACGGGTAGGCCAAGTAAGGGGATGCATATGGATAGGTGTAGGACAAAGTAAAGTTCAGATAAATGGAACACGGCTAGGCATGTACATTAAAGAGAATTCAAAACTGCCGTTGATCGCAGATCTGGTAGATGTAAGTGCCATGGATGATGAATCTAAAGACTAAAGAAATTGGATGCATAAATAGACAGAACAGCATACGCGTTCGAACTGTCATTTTTTATTGTACGAGATCGATTTGGGCGGAGAGATAATACTGAACGAGAAGTCGAAGGCTTGGAGTTCAGTGGTATCCCTCCGCCAAAATCGATCGAGTGCGGTAAAAATGACAGTTCGAATGCGTATGCTGTTCTGTATTTATTGCGCGCCAACAGTTTACTAAAAAATATTACTCGATTTTGGCGGAGAGATAATATTGAATTCGAAGTCTTCGACTCCGTGTTCAATATTATCCCTCCGTCGAAATCGACCGCGTGCGGTAAAGAATGCCAGTTTGAACGCGTATTCTGTTCTGTATTCATTGCAAGCCTACAGTTTACTAAATCATTATTAGAAACACAAATTATTGCCAAAAATAACCAAAATGTAAAGAAAGAAATAGTTAAATAGTCCGCGCACGTGATCCGTATTGTTCAAGGACAATACAAAAAAAATTATTGTTCGCTTCGGTTTTTGCAGAAAAAGCGTGTATTTTATGAGAATAAAAGCATAGGCGTGCAATAAAAGTGAATCCAAAAAAAAACAAAACAAAAGTGTTGCCCTTGGGAATGTGTACTGTGCAGTGGATGGAAGCAATCCTGGGCGGAATAATTCGATATACTCGACACTTAGGTCCAATATCAAGGAATTAGAAAATAGGGGACTCGGTACAATGCTGGCGGGAGACTTTAAGGGACGCATGAGTGATCCGAAAGAAGGCATACAGGGCGCGGATAAGAAAATCAACAAGAATGGAAGGAAGTTGTTGGACTTTACAAATGAGCTCGGCCTAAAGATTCTGAACAGGGGTGTGAGGTGAAAGGGGAAATGGACCTGGGAGAGGAGCGACAGTAGAACGGTAATCGACTATATTCTCACAAATACAGATTCATGGAGGGGATGATAGAGGTATAAGTGGACGGTGGAGGTAAACGGAAGTTGGATAGTGATCACAACTTGTTACGATCAGGGGCAAAAACCTAGCAAGAAACAAAAGAAACTTTAAGGAGATTTGGGAACTCAAAAAGGATGCTGACGAAGAAAAAGTAAAACCAAAGCTTGAGAAGAAAAAATGAAATCAAAGCTTGAAACTGGACACATGGAGGCCATTCTCCAGGTAATGGCAGATGCCTCACGGAGGCATGGAAGGAAAGTATAGGGAAGGTTAGGGCGCTAGCATGGGAACTTGGGTACAGAATGAATGACGACTTGGAAAAAGCTATAAAGAGCAGAAAATTCAAATGTGCTGCGTGCAGGATAGTCGAAATCTCAAGCGGATGGAAAGTAAGGAATCCAGGGTAGCAAACGAGGAATACCAACAAGCACGAAATAAAGTAAATAAGATTGCAACTGCAATCTTATTAAGACGATAAGAATGCCAGGTGGGTCGCTTTCGAACGTGTTATGGAAGTGATTGAATATAAGCAAACAAAGGAAATAATTCACAGAGTATTGAAGTAGATAGCGGAAAGTGAAACGATCAAGACCAAATCGCATCAGAACTAGTCAAGCAAAGGGAAAGGGTAAATGATAAGCAATGGAGCGAGGGGAACCCACCGGAATACCACAATGAGATCGAAGAAAATTTATCGAACTACGTGTGCAGCGATAGAGAAGTAGAGGAAGTCCAAAAAGGAGTCTTAAAAACAGGGAACGCAAAAGCTAGAGGGACGGATCAAATTCCCAACGAGTTACCAAAAAATCGGGGGCGGGAGGAAACTATGTAAAAGCCAAACTGCCATGTTCAACTTAGCCACAGAAGAACAAATGGTTCCATAGGAGTGGCGAGAAAGTAATGTCACATTTATACACAAAAGGGGGATAAGGAAGTATTGGATAATTAACGAGGGAACTCTATCATGAGAAATATTGGGAATGTTTTCTGTAAGGTCTTGTTGGGGGAGATTACAGGATAACCGAACAGAACGGGGTTTGGGGATAGATCCCGTGTGGCTTCAGGGAGGGAGGAGAGTCACTGAAATCTTCCCACGCTATTCCAAAAGGTAGGATCTGCGAAAACCAAAAGGAGATGGATGTTTATGGAGTTACTGGATGTCAAACATTCATACCATTCGGTTTGTGGCGGAACATTTGAGGTTGCATTGGGCCTGGGTGGTGAGTTTGTTTGAATTCTGAAAGCATTAAAGATGTACAATGTGAACTTAGTCTGGGTTGCATAACAACAAAACGGGCGCTTATGCGGATAGGCTTACCAGGCAACAGAACGGATGCTTATGGAGATAGGCCTAAAAAGGGGTGTATCCTTTCGCAAGGTCTTTTTGCATTGTACATAAACGATTTAGAAGATGAACTCCTACATAGTAGTAGTTGGGGACCTGAAAATTCCAGGTTGGTTTGTTTATAACATCGAAGCTGTGTCAGGTGGAAATCACGAATAAGCTAAAAGTTTATGATTTCCAGCTGATCTTATTTTTTGTTGAGTCACTGGGCTCAAATGTGTACCGAAAGGACTGGAAATACTACTTTAATCAATCTTACTTGAGAGGTGAGTGAAAACTGCTGTGAGATTACTAACGTATGAACATGCCTCATTCAATAACACACATCCACGGGTCGAAATTGAAAAGTATGACCAACATTCAGTTAACGATTTTCCTTTCTATTAGAGTGTAATATGCGACTAGAGTGTATTCCTTGCCACCGATTGTTGCCAATGGATCCCATTCTTTTACACTGTACAGGTTTCAATCCTGTCAGATGGCAGTACTTTACTGTAGTGCAGTGTCTCTAAGAGACTTGTTTTACAAGTTGTAAAACAAGTCTCTTAGAGACACTGCACTACAGTAAATTACAAAATTACAACACAAATTCTCATAAAATTCTATCGTCTGTCACGAAAATCAATATTTTATCAAATTTTAAATTGTTTCTATTATTTTCAGTTCTCATATATTTGTACCTATTTGACAGGTTAATGTACCCAGTATTCTTGTAATAAATGGTCTACTTTTCTCGTTGCTGTTTTCACTGCTCATTTTTATTCCCCATGTCCTTTCCCAATTTCATCGAATTGTTTTAATACACATCCATTAAACTTTAGGCCCTTGTATTTAACCGAAACCCCGCTATGACATACATGTTTCTGTATTCAACTGGTGATATTCAAGTCGGAACTTTTTTCCCGCACCGCTTCTACTTGTTCCTTTCCCTTCGAGTTACGCTTCAAAAAGCTTCCAAATTTCGTTATACAATTATCGATCGTCTGTCGCGTAGTGTGAAAATGAAAACATCCAAAGCAACATAAAGTCGGTTCACAAAAAAATATATTAAGCAAAAATGAGATAATATTTAAAAAACGTTCATTTCCATCCACAGCATTAATCCCGTTGCGTGACCGTGTCGTCTTCGGATCCCGTTATATCTAAATTGATCAACTTTATTTCGGCAAATCTTCAGACATCCTCACATGCTTCGAACTTCTGTTAAAAAAAATTTCTTCCAGCTGTTTTGCAAATACGCCCAAATTTTTACTTATATTGTTACTATCAGTAATAGCCACCAAATGGTAGACGTGAATGGATACCTGTCGAAACAAGCCCAAGTGAAATGATAATGAATGTAATTTAGACTTATTCCCAAAAGGTTGTTTCGATTTTTTGTCGATCTATTTGATCAGCACCGCTTCAAACAAAAATAACGGACTCTTCACCTTTGGGTTTAATCATCGGGATTAAAAAATGTACATTTAAGTGTATTTTAATGCACGTGGGTGATTAATAAACACCGAATGAGATGTGTGTTTGAATCTGTTGTTGTTTTACGTAACTTGTTGGAATGGCATAGTCATATTTCGCGATAGCCTACGACTCGAGCGAAATATGACTACGCCATTCTAACATCGCGTTCTATTATTTCATGGAAAATAATGATCTCTTTTATAATTCATACTTTTCATTGACACGATACAACCTTAGATGCCGGTGTGATGTTTAGTATCGATAAATAAATACACAAATCTTAACGTGACGGCCATATCCGACTGACGTCATTCACTAAAAGCACCATTCAAACTTATTCAGTTTTTCAACTGAATTCTATACAAAATTAGCCAGTGAACTCTCCCTGGTACGAGCTCATCTAGCTCGTCCTCATGAGCGGTTATACGCTGTGTGTCTTAAACAAAAAAAACTACAAATATTCAGTCATTCACGAGAACAATTTTTAAGTGCCATCGGTAGCCTTGAAAAGTGGTGAAGGACATTACATTCAACATTGTCAAGAAGATACGGACGAAGGTATCGTATTCCATCACTCCAGCATTGTCCACACTTGGAGATACGGAAAGCAGACAGGTTAGTTGCATAAGCTGGGAAAGGAATTATCCCAAACCTTCTCATGAATTCACATTACTGTTGAAAAAATAAAACGTTTTCCAGTTATCATCCAACTTAATCCAGTTGCGTGACCTATTCGTCTTCGGAAGGCATACCCGTGACAGAAAAAAACGAAATATTAGTTGACGTTTTTGAGAAAAGAGTCGCTGAAAAAGCTATGATTCAATTTTCGATGTCAGGGAGACCGTTTTACGGGAATAAAAACACCGATTTAAGATGGCAGTTACGTCTTGAAAGATGCGCAATCCAATAATCATTTCGATCGATGTGCAGAAATTACGTTGATGTGTGCACACTGTCAGACATGACTGCTATCAGATTAACGATCTTTTTGACTGGAGTTTTTAGTTCAAGTACATTTTACCTATACCCCAAAATCAGTTTATACAGGAAAATCTCACCCGAGGGCAAGATATTTGGGCCAGACACGAGGCTTGCCGAGTGTCTGGACCAAATATCTTGTCCCTCGGGTGAGATTTTCCCATCCCACACCCGTACCCATCGGGGATTATTCCCCCCCCCCCCCCACCATACAGCGGTTACGTTAGCCAGAGGTAATCGGCGGTCACGTGCTGATATAATCAATTCATTTGGTATTCGTTGTTTTGAAAAACTAATCACACCATGGGAAAGACCATGCAAAAGTTATGTATATACCAAAGGTATATACCACGAAATCAATTAGGAATGGTGGCATCTTGGGGTTTAAAGAGTTTTAGAGCATCAAACTTTGAACACACGGCATTCTGATGACGTCAATATGAATTAGTTGGTAGCCAAAAACTATGCATAGCGTCATAATAACGTTATAAATGTATAACGTCACGTGGGTGGAGTGGGATACATCTGTCTCTCCCTGCTATCTCAACCTGAACAGACGTATGTTACACATGCAGTGGGGGGAGAAAAATGGAATCTGCCAGAATCGCACACACTGTCTATCCTTTTTGGAATCATTCCAGCGAGATGTGGTGGCGAAGAAGGGTGAAAGATGTAATGTGTTTCGTTCTGCAAATGACAATTGATCATATTTATATATTGTGGAGTAAGTGTGACATAGAGTGATAATGTAACGATTGTATAAAGCAAACGAACATTACATTGCGTGATGTAACATACACCCAAGAGTCCAATTACACGCTACCTTGAGATAAACCACAGTAAATATTGTTCGGGTTCGGCGTGATATGATAGCGGAATTGTGACAGAGACTGATTAATAAAGGGGAAAACATTAACTCTTTAAGTCTGGTGTGCATATTTTTGTTTCGCTAGTGACCTACTGCAGCTGTTGACCACAGCGCACCACATGAGCCCTAAGGTCACCGGTCTTGTTCCTTGAAGAATCCGACGCTGTTATTGGATGTCTGCTTCCTCGTGTTTCGTGGAGTTTGCGCGCAGACCGTCCTTGATGCAAAGTGATATCCCTTTACTCGCGAATACAGATATTCTTTCGTGGTCCAGATATACGCTTTTCAGTCAACGTGTATTTAATTCACATTGGAAAACAGGGACGTGGCTAGAGGTTTCCGATTGGGGTGTATAGCGTTCTGAATTTCCAACAAGGGGGGGGGGGGGCGGGAGGGGAATTCCCCTCCCGGTCCCTCCCCTAGATGGAAATTCACTACCGAGAAGGATTTTGGAAATGAAGCCATGAAAGGGGCATAAAATTGATTCTAGTAACTGAAATTTTTTGATAGAATTATCAGGTTATTATTATTTGATATTCTTCTGGGAATTGAATATGTGCTAACCACATGCTCAAGCTAAGAACTTTGAGCAATTCACACTGTCCTAACATTGAATCAGATTTTATGCAGGAATGATTAGTTTTCGATGTTTCATCATTTTGTAACTGTGAATGATGGAATTAACTCAGGAGAACGATTATTTTTTTGAAGTGCATTTCGAGGATTTTTTTTATTACGATAAATAAACATACTATAGAAATCTCGTTCCGATTGACATCATGCATACTTATGAAGCTCAATATTGCGTACACTTTAGTTGTAAATAGTAACAGTTTGAATTGTTACCGAGTTGAAACCGAGTTGGGATTTTGGGAAGTAAAGGAGACATCACCATCACCAAAGAAGCTCTAAAATCCAGATAGATGGAATTTCCAACTACTCATGACTTGCACTCCGAATTTCCGACTATAGGAAAGTGAAGTATGGCCAGGACTGGCACCCTACGCCCCCCCCCCCCCCCCCCCCTGTCGCCACGTCCCTGTTGAAAACATCAAGATCTTAACACAATTAATGGAATCGCATTGCGTAATCAGAAAACTATTTGTATGGTGAGTTTTCAAACATAATGGTAAGTGTCATCAACGATTCGGTTAAACTTGTCTGGGTTGCGCAGCCTTTCTTGTGCTGATTTAACCCTTTAAAACGGTGTGCATAATTTTTTGCATGCAGAAGAAAATGGTAGTGGAATAGCAGACGAGCAGACGATATATTTTTTATTTATGGTGTTTTTAAGGTCACATATTTCTGAAGAATGGTTAATCATGACCATGACAGTTTTACGGGTGGTGGAAAGCGGAGTACCCGGAGAGAACCTCCGAGCAACGGCGAGCAACTGTCAGCTTCCCAGCTTATTAATTCCACACAATCCGGGTTAGCATTGGTTGAAGACAGGTGCACCATCGACGTGCAGTACACAAAGTCACCGTGCCACCACGTAGGTAATGGGGGTGAAGTGTCTTGCCCAAGGACCCAACGCGGTTGTCGCAGGTGGGATTCGGACCGAGGACCTCTCGGCTTGCATCCTGCACCTCTAACTACTGAGCCACCGCACCCCAGCAGACGATATATAAAGATAAAAAAAAATCTGAAGCGAGGCTCGGTAATAATCTGTCGAGCTGTTGGATTAAATTATTACTGAACCTCCCAACAAACCAGGATGGTTTCTCCCATTTCGCCGTTGACAGTATTGACTGAAATGATACCTTTCAGGCCGCCAGTGTTGAAAGGTTTAAATAAAATGAAAGTTTATCACATTTTTTCATTAGGCGCTGGACTATTTCAGGACTAGTCTGGTTCCAGGCCGTAACAAATTCCTTCACATAATAGACTTGTGGCTTAAGAGCTTGGCACCATCTTCATTAAACTACAAACTAGTCATGGGAATCAGCAATTATAAAGGGCTGCTGGACTAAATCATTGTTGTGTCTCCTTGTAAATCTTGAGTCCATTTGCAGTAGAGAGAGAGTGTATTATAGTGGATGATACCATTCAGGAAGTCCACATTCAGATGGTTATATTTCAACCAATTCGATTTTGTTCGTGACTGTGTTCGTGAAGGTTGTACTTCAAACACAGCGATCCGGTGACAGGGGGGGGGGGGTGCAAAAGCAACTCTGTGAGTAAGATTTTGAGGGCGGGTACCGCCAATAAATGGGTATTGATATGAGACTGGCACAAGGGAATAGTGAAATATTGAGAGCTCCAAGCAAATGCGAAAGGCAATATTTGTCTGATGGGAGAAACCGTTGGTGCGTAATGTTTTGAACGAGTAAACTGTAGACTTCTCTTTTATCGAATACAGAATGGACAGATCAGCGTGCGTTAGATGAAGAAATGCGCATCAAGCGATATTAACCTTTTACTAACATGCAAAGAAGACGACACTTGCAAACAAAATTCTTGAATACCTATATCTTTTTTATTTTTGTGTCAAAAACATAGCTTATGAACCTCATTGGAACGAGCTCAGGAGCTCGTTCCAATGAGGGTCATAAGCTATGTTTTTGAGATAAAAAATGAAATAATATGGAAAATACAGTGGTGATTTTTGCGAATAGCGCTTGTCGGTTTTGGCCGTTAAGTTGGGTTAAGAGAAGAACATAACTATTTGCGGTTTATAAATGTTTTGACAATATTATGTGACATTTGTAAATCATTACACGCTCGTGGAGATATGACAATTTTTGGTTCACAGATTTATGTAAAATTGTTATCTGAGAAATCGTATCTGTTACCTTTTTATTGTTCAGCGCATCCAGAAGACGAAAACGACGAAACACTACAGGAATGTGACCAACAAGGCAGATAATTTTCGTCATTGGAAGAGCTTTGCAGGAAAGTGATTTATTCATTTATTAGGGTTCAACGGCACTTTCGACAGCCAAGATCACCTCGTGTCGGACAATTGTACAGGCGGAGGAGCCGGAGTAACCGGAGAAAACCACTGTAAATATCAGTCTCCCCAACGTACTAACCCCACACAAGCAGTGTTACACTACAGCCGTCGTCGAATGGTCACTTTCCCTTCACGCTGGCCTAAAAGTGCATAAAAAATCAATTTATTTTGATGCATTTTAGGGCAATATTTATATACATAAACTGAAAAAAACATTTTAAATCTGACACGCATAGAACATGGAGAGTAGTTTACTGAATGAAATGTAACTCAAATCCTGTGAGAAAGTATAATAAACTATTTAATGTTTCGGTGTTTGTGTCTCCGGGTTGAGACTGAAGACCAAATGACTGACACTCTGCCTGCATCGTGCCCTTTCTCACAGGACGTCAGTTACTGATAGAGTGGAAACACCACCCAGTTGGTGTTTTAATGGTTGTGCATTCCGACACGTGGTGACCCTGGGCTGTCGAAAGTGTCGTTAAATCGAAATAAATAATGGTTGTGCACTCTACTTTATTTATTATATATTTATTATTTATTATCAAATACATGGAACATTTCTAGACGAAACATGACATGTGAACAATCCCCATTACTTTAACTATTTTCCGGCCCAGGGGCATGATACGTCATAATTTCAATAAGTTAGATGGCCACTAAATGAATATGTGGGATAGACAAATTAATATTTTCAACGAGCAGCCCCAAGGCTGCTCGTTGAAAATATTAATTGGACTACCCCCAAATAATGAATATGGACTCTTCCACTTGCTGGCATTGAACTGACATGGAAATACCACTAGGGTTCAAAGGGGTAACCATTTTTTTGGCCTCATCAAAATTGAGTTCTGTTATGCACGGACAATCAAGTTAAATTTTCATTAGAACATTCCATTTCATTTCCCAGTCAACAGTCGACATCTTTACTCAGACTAACAACATACAAATTTCACAGTCTACAGTAAACACCACCGTTACACAAAATAAACGCCCTGTTAAACTGCCGATAAATGAAAAAAACAGTTCTTTAAGCCTAAGCTTAAATGTACTGTGTCAACTGTCATCAATGTCATATAGACCAAAGACTGTTTTTGCTTTACTGGACTGGTGGAAGATATTACTCGGAGCTAGAGTCATGAAACAAAAGAAGTGAGTTGACTGTTTTCGGTCACACGGAGAGAATTCGAATTGAGAGAGGGAGGTTGTGTGCTTTGTTACACTGCAAAAAATATAGGTTCTCTTTAGAACCAAAACTGGTTCTAATCTTGTCCCTGAGGTGGAACCAGTTCTCTTTAGACAGTATTTTTTTAAATCAAATAAATTTATAAACATTAACATTAAATATTAACAGAATTAAACATAAATTGAGGGGGTTTCAGTCGTAAGTTTGGAGCTTATACGAGGTTGTCTCAAATCAGTATTAAGCAAAGGAGATATGAACAGTTGGTATATCGAACCAGTTTTGGTTCTATACAGAACCAAAACTGGTTCGATATGCCAACCGTTCATATCTCCTTTGCTTCAAAATGTTTGGCGACTGCGTTGAATAAGCTCCAAGTTTTCTGCTGAATCTACTTCAGTTCATGTAATATTCTGTTAAAATTGAATGCTAATCTTGGTAAATTTATTTCATTTGAAATAAATACTGTTTAAACAGAAATGGTTCTATCTCAGGGACAAAATTAGAACCAGTTTTGGTTCTAAAGAGAACCTATATTTTTTGCAGTGTATCATCAAGTATTTTGAACACTGTTGGTCATAACAATGAGAGAGTTGAAGGCCCTCAGTCGCCCCGTAATTCGAGGCCCCTGTCAGTGACTAAAACAAACACAGAACAAATATTTAAATCATCCAAAAATCGTCATCAAAATAAATTGGAGGTTATAAAATAAGCTGATATGGCATGTGACTGAAATAAAGGGATAAAGTGTCGTCACTTATTGTCAAAATCAAGGCAACCGCAAAGCGAAGGGTGTGAACAGTTAAGATGTGGAGACCGGGCATGTGATTGACTCCCAATAATATATAATCTATTTAATGGGTCAGCATGTAGCACGAAGAAGCCTCAGATTTCGATTCAAATAAGATAAAATGGAGAATACGGACGAGAAAGGTTTTCCTTGACTTTCACCTACACGAACAATCGACAGTTTATTTTTTGTTATCCTACAACTTATTTCGACACGCACTGTATAACAAATAATAAATGTGTTAATTACGTAGATTTTAATTTTATAGTTACGTATTTGTTTAATTAACTCAAAATCATTCTGATACCGCCTGGTGTCTGTCAATCTTATTGCAAAGCCGTCTTAATTTACTGACAAAAATATTCAGCAAGAGCATGTAACTCGCAGGCCACAAAAAAATGACAATTGTTTCCGCCTACATTTCCGACTGAAGGATTAGTTTTTCTTCCTTTTATAGCCTGTCTGAAAAAACATATTTTTGGAACCAAAATTTTAGCGAAACACACAATATTTACTCCCAAACTGAATTTGTTTCAATGAATTGGCTAATTTGTCACCCGACAGTGTGAACACGGGTTAGCATTAGTTAAAGACAAGTGCACCCCCGACGTGGAGTACACGCCTTAGTACACGGCATCACCGCGCCCCCACGTGCTTAATCGGGATTAACCCTTTAACTAACATGAAAACATGAAAAGCAGACACACAAAAAATCTTGAATGACTAATTTTTTTCATTTTTTTGGCCGTTACGTTGGGTAAAGGGTTAAGTGCCTTGCCTAAGGACACAACGCAGTTACCCCTGGCTGGATCGAACCGTGAACCTTTCGACTTGAAGTCCAATGCCGTATCCATTGAGCCACCGCGCCCCCTTTACATGAAAGTTAGCCACCCTCGATGTACTAAAGTAGTCAGTATATTTACCACCAAGGGTATGGGAAATTCATATAAAAATAAAACTTTCGAAATGGTGGCGATTTTGTATCATCGATGTGCGCATCATTTCACAAACTTCAGACGTTTTCTTATGGAGTAGAATAAGAATACTGAAGTTGGCTTTTTACAACCCCCCCCCCCCCCCCACCCCACCAATCTCTTTGGACGTTTGACTGTTAGTCTCTGTTGAAAACTGCGTTTTCATCATCTTTTGATGTTCTGTAACTTGTCTTCCGTTCATTATACCAACAGTGTGCACATCATGATATATATAAAACAGACACTGTCTTCTGAGTTAATATAAAAGTCTACTGTCTTGAGTGAGATTTGCTTATTTTTCTCCTGTGAAGTAAAACATGCAAATTACTATAAAAACACATTCGTTAAACAAAATGGACAACTACTTAGTGTTGGTAGGTGTGATACTGATAGATATTCTAAATGGCGGATTATCGGCTAACTAGTTGCTTCTAATTGGCTTGCCATAAAAAGCAACATTTCCTTTTGTTACTTTTAATAAACAAAAACAACAGACAACTCTGGGAGCTGTCTGTTGTTTTCGATTATTGAAAGAAAAAACAAATGGAAACTTGGCTTTATGTTCTACTGATGACATCAGTGTTTTTTCAACAATTACTTGCTTTTAATGGGACCCTCCTCGCTCGTTTAATATTCAAGGGAGATAACTTTATCGAAAATCGATTTTTCAGTACGATATAATTAACCCTTTACCCAACGTAGACGATATCAAAATTTATTATTTTAAATATCATGTTTTAAAATTTTTCAAACAATTTCACAAACTATATCATGTGACCCCTCGTTGGAACGAGCTCGACGAGCTCGTTCCAACGAGGTTTCACATGATATGGTTTTGTTGAAATTTTTAGAAAAATAATATTTTTTCAACTACTGAATTTGCATATTACGCGGGCGGATGCGGGCGATTCGTTGGGTAAAGGGTTAAGGGATGTAAAGCGGCATCTGTAGCGTTTAGATCACAACACGCTAAAAGCAGAAGGATGGGATTTCCCGAATAAGATACCGCGAAATTAATACTGTACCAAGAAAAAACAAATGAAAAATAGCGACTTGGAATCAATGCAATTTATTTTCCCACTGATGAGATTCTACAGTGTTGAGGGACGGAAAGCGGATATAGAATGTCTGATGGATGGCGACAGGTTTGGCCATTTTTACTAGATACACAATCCCAAGAAGAGCAATGTCTTCAGTAAAGTTATTTAATTTCATGGGTGCACGGTGGCTCATTGGTTAGAGCATTAGTCAAATTTAATCCAACAGCTCTAGAGCCCTACATAGCTGTAGGCTTAAGGTACTAATGATCCCGGCTTTCTGATTTTGGTGTTTATGTCATGGATGGCTCTTTCTTCACGCAACAAAAAATTATCGATAACGTGATGATAGAGTTAAAAGTATTTTTAAATAGCATTAGAAGCATAAGGCGTCGGGTAATCAATCGCCATCATCCCTTGGAAGTTTATCTTCTCAAACTCTTTCACAAAATATAAATCCTGGGAACATACCATATAATAGGATGAATTTGACAGGTACGCTAAGAGAATGCTGCGATCATGTGCTAGCTTCAACCCACTCCAGGCCTTAACCCTTTACCTAACGTGAAAAGCAGACGACACTTGCAAAAATAATTCTTGAATAACTAATTTTTTTCATTTTTTGTCTCAAAAACATAGGTTATGACCCCTCGTTGGAACGAGCTCGTTCCAACGAGGGGTCATAACCTATGTTTTTGAGACAAAAAATGAAAAAAATAATGAAAATTAATTGGCGATTTTTGAGAATAGCGCTGGCCGGTTTTGGCCGTTACGTTATGTAAAGGGTTAACTAACAAATGGGTACTTGTTTCACCATCTGGCGTATTCGGCGAATTGAGCAGGCACAGAAGACAAATGAAATGGGGCGAAATTTATAGGACTCCTAAGCTCTCTTAGGTGCTTGTCCATAAAGGCGACCCCTCCTCAAACCTTTCCCAGAAATAGTTCAGAGACCGAGAGAGAGAGAGAGAGAGAGAGAGAGAGGGAGAGAGAGAGAGAGAGAGAGAGAGATAGAGAGAGAAAATGGAGGGGGTGAGATATAGCCAAACATTATCTTTACCAATATATATTTTACACCATCAGAAAATCAGTGTTGGGAGCGTCCATCGGCACTCAGCTGCAGTCTCATGGAACTTACATCTATCTTTTGGGTTCCCGTCATTGCAACCTAATAAGGAATTACCAGGAAGAGGGTGAACGTACGCTTGAGATGAGACCGAAGGTCGTCTTGCATGATTTGTCTCGTCAATGCCCGATATATACCAGTGATGTCTCAAGTGCTTTACAGTCTGGACAAGCGTTCCAGAAAAGTTGAGAAAATTGCGTATTTTTTTCCTCCATATTTCACAATTGTCCAAACAGTATCGAGCCCACGAACTGTTCATTGCTTTCATACAAGGATGCCCCTGCAATCAAGCTTTTCATCCCATCCTCAAAATTCTCCACCTGCAGTATTCATACAACCTATAATTTTCACAAAAGTGGTATTTTTTCTCGGTCAGATCGCAATCAGATCGTGACCCATTTACACGTCATTGTATCGAGATTTCATAAATAAACAAGAATTCCCGTTAGGCCTGAGGCGCTCACCTGATCATAAATATTTAAAGAATGATTTCACCAGCACTACAGAGGAATGTAGTTAGTTTAATTATTCATAATTCTGTTATCCAGATGGCAGATGATTTGTTTTCTAGTATTGGGATGCTACAACAGAAATAATGCCAAGATTTCCAGTACTTCAAAAACTAGGTTGCCCAAATATCAACCTAAGGATTTAACTTGGACAAACTTGAAGGATGTTGTATACCAAATAACAAAAGACTCTGACTGGAGGTTCTGGAGAAGATGATTTTGAGAATATTATCAATTTTGAACTATGTTGAAATTTGCCCCCATCCCATTGAGAAGACAAATACTCACCCAGGGACTTTATTTGAACAAACTGAATCTGAACCCCCCTAAGGATGCTATGTATACTAAATATCAAAAGATTCTGATTGTATCTCAAGATGCAGATTTTAAAAGATTATCCCTCATATTGGACTGAGTGAGAATTCGGGCTCCAATACGGACGCCACATTTTTATCCAAAGACTTGATTTTAACAAACTTACATCTGACTTCCCTAAGGATGATGTATACCAAATATCAAAAGATTCTGACCGATGGATCTGAAGAAGAAGATTTTCTTCTAAGATTATTCCTCATATTGCACTAAGCTAATTATCAACCCACGATCTTGATTTGAACAAACGGAATCCAACCCATCTACAGAAGATTCTGTATGCCATATATTAAATGATTCTGACTGACCTTTCTGGAGAAGAAAAGTTTTAACGATTATTCCTCATATCGGACTAGGTTAAAATTTGGGCTCCAAGCGTTTTTTGACCCCCCCCCCCCCCCCCAGAGATGTTGTCCCACGGGGACACTGGGAAATGTTTTTTGCATGCGTCAAGTACTTATGATGCAGTAACATCACATACCAAATTTAGTTCAAATCGGATCATTGGTTCAGAAAATATAAAGTGAAATCTTGCCACTCCCATTACAAAGGCAAACATGGCTCCACGAACTTCGTTTGAACAAACCTGATTCTAGACCACAAAAGGAAGCTCCTTGTGACATATCAAGTAATTGTACCCAATGGTTCGTGAGAAGATTTGAAAAAAACATTTGGACCATTTTCCCTCACCTCGTCTCTATAGGGGCGGGCATGTTGAGTTCAACAAATACGAAATTCCCCTTCGGGTCTATCACTCACAAACACTTTCACTTGAACTGACCCAGTTATTTGGGAGGAGAAGACTCAAACACAACTTTACGACGGACGATGGACAAAAAGTGATGAAAATACCTGACCCTGAATTTCAGTCAGGTGAGCTAAATATGCGAAATTAAGACCGAATCACGGAAAGCAATCACAAAAAGAGTTTAACGGAAAAGAAATGCTGGAACATTGAATCTTGAACTGCCTAATATTCAACGTTGTGGTATTTCTTTTTCTGATGGGTGAGGTTTTAGTGTGTAGGGGGAAAGGTGGAAGATAAATATCACACAAACACCATCAAATAGCTCAATTCGGAAAATACCGTTCACCGTCTAGAACGGGAATGAGGTCAGAAGTCAACGTCAACGCGGCAACGTTGTGAGTGAGTTGGTTTCTAAAGTAGATTTGAATTAATCATGTCTTATTTTTTTATTAACTGTCTACTATAATGCAAATAGCAGACTAGATTTGCAGAACATATTTCCGTTATAACTAAATATTCTCTTTCTTTTGTTTCGAAGACCAACCTTAAGATCTGTCATTGGAACGAGCTCGAAGAGCTAGCTCCAACGAGGGGCTATACGCTATGATTTTATTACACGCCTGTCACCATCAACGGCAACAGTAAACGGAAAATGAAAATCTGTTCACGATTTGTAGAAAATTCCAGTGAAATTTCGCTTCAGTTTAAACATAGCCCGTCAACTATTTCCGTTCCGCACACATTTGCGGAACGGAAATCGTTGACGGACTATGTTTAAATTGAAGCGAAATTTCACTGGAATTTTCTACAAATTCTGTAACTGCAATTACAATTTGAGTCGCTAGCGATAGCTATAAATCGTCCCCTGAGTTCCATTGTGTTTCCATTGGAACTTAGGGGACGAAATAGTAACACGGGTTCCTCTCGCAAATTTGGTTGTCGATAAAATGTGTTCTTTTTGTTGATAGGTGAGCAATGAATTGCTGAGTATCCTTCTAGTAACTGTTTTTATAGGCGCGAAGGCGTGTAATAAACACAGAACGACACGCGTGCGTGAATGGGTTAATCGATGAGACCTCTCGTTTTATCTTTCCGCGCTGGCACTCGTGCCATATCGATGAACCCTCCACACGTTCTGTGTATCTGAGGCAAAAAATACTAAAATTGGGATGCCGATTGTTGTTAGAAATAGTGCTGGCCAGCTACCCAGTTATTTCGTTAGCGAAATAACTGGGTAGCTGACTAAAATCGATCTGAGCCTCGGTAAAAGCTCGGCTCAGATCGATTTTAGAGAACTCGGAAGAGAAATTTCATTGGAAATCATGACTCATCAGAGATCCTCTATTTTCGAACGGATCGTGACCCAGTCGCGATGTTAGTACAGTTCTCTGCCCACTTCTTTGATCTCGTACAGTAGAGTTTTTGTGATTTATGGTTACTGAAGACATGTTAGATTCCGTTCGCCTTTGATACAACTTGATAAACTTTCTACACAGCCTGTAAAATTATGTCCATTGTCAAGGATAGGAATCGTTTTCGCGAAAATCGATAGATAAACTCTTATTGGATTGTTTTTATATTAGATTGGTTCCCTTATCCCATTAAATGGCCTGTTATATTCCCTGTACGCAATTGAAGTTGACCTGTTTTTGGTCATCCGATCTCTTCGATTATGGTTGTGTATCTGTCTGTAATGGTAATGGGTCGATTAATAAGGAATCCCGGTGTTATCTGAAGCATACGGGCGATAGTAAAATTATGGCATAATGACACTATCCCTCTACACAAGCAAAAAAAAATCAATAGGGAAGAATAACACACAGTTATTCAATTTAGCCAGTTGCACTAAAACGTTTGATTTGACACAAAAAAATCCTTGTCGGTTAAAATTTTGACACCAAAACATTTCCTTTGACTTGTGGAGGAAAGCCATTGTAAACGTAAAGTGCGCGATGGACGACGAAACAAAAAAAATGTATTACTTCTATTGAGTCCAAAGAAATACTCAGCTGAAAATACAGGCGGAAACAACAACTGATTTTCACGAAACACTCTAAAACCTAGGGATTTTGAGTGAGTGGTAATGGGGCTTTATTTTTTCTTAAATAAAACATTGGAGGTTATCGACTTTACAAACGGCAACATTTAATTTTGTAAATACTTCATACCGGCGTGGGTGATTCACGACGGTATGAGGTTTTTAATTAAATGATGTCTTTTGTAGGTTACGATGCGTCTTTTCACGATACGATGCATATCACGATATGATCCCCACGATTCGAAACGTTTCACGATACACTCGTCAATCATTAAAAAGTGAGGACACAAGAAGCAAATCTGCAGTTATGGACCACCGGGTCACCCGGTGGTCCATAACTGTAGATTTATTTCTTGAGACCTCACATTTCTACTCGGCTGGTGAGTAGAGGGAAAAGTCTAATATCCAACCACACAATGGCCAAATAACAAATCATCATACAGGTTTGGGTCAAGCAGCTTCATTTCAATGAAATTAGACTTTTCACACTTCTTGACAACAAAACATCGTGACACACTATTCTGTTTCCTTGGAATTTGTGATCTGTTGGATCACAGTACATAAAGGTTCAAGATTGGGGTTAATGGTTTTTGCTATTCAATGCTAACAAATATCTAAGAGCAATGTAAATTCAGAATTCTGCAATCCCGATTTCAGAGAGTGGTAATGGGGCTTTATTTTTTCTTAAATAAAACATTGCAGGTTATGGACTTTACAAACGGCAACATTTAATTTTGTAAATACTTCATACCGGCGTGAGTGATTCACGACGGTATGAGGTTTTTAATTAAATGATGTCTTTTGTAGGTTACGATACGTCTGTTCACGATACTATGCATATCACGATATGATCCCCACGATTCGAAACGTATCACGATACACTCGTCAATCATTAAAAAGTGAGGACACAAGAAGCAAATCTGCAGTTATGGACCACCGGGTGACCCGGTGGTCCATAACTGTAGATTTACTTCTTGAGTCCTCACATTTCTACTGGGCTGGTGAGTAGAGGGAAAAGTCTAATATCCACCCACACAATGGCCAAATAACAAATCATCATACAGTTTTGGGTCAGGCAGCTTCATTCAATGAAATTAGATTTTTCACACTTCTTGACAACAAAACATCGTGACACACTCTTCTGTTTCCTTGGAATTTGTGATTTGTTGGATCACAGTACATAAAGGTTCAAGAATGGGGTTAATGGTTTGTGCTATTCAATGCTAACAAATATTCAAGAGCAATGTAAATTCAGACTTCTGCAATCCGGATTTCAATAAATGCTATATATAATGGATGCGAATAGTCAATAATAAGGCCATTTTTGAAGTGTTATTAACAAAATATTAATGAAATTTTGGGTCTAGATGTATCGTGATACAGTGCAAGCAAATCGTGATATATATCGTCAGAGAATGAATCGCAATACATTCGCTTCACGATTAATAGTTGCAGCCCTAGTCTTTTGTAAAAACTCGCGTCCCACGAAGATCAGTGGATTAACAGTATTAGTCGATTAATCTACTATTATATAAGTGAAGCGCAACAACACATGTACGTAGCGACATCACCCAGTCTGACCATTAATTGAATCAAGCGGCAAAGATATAACTTAGGTGGCATCCTTTTTCGCCTACCGGGGATTTTGTTAGAATTTTCAAGTTCTGCCGGATTTTTTCCGTGACCAAATGTTCGTGCACTCTAGAACTAAATGCCAGTTCATTTTACAGACCTCGGCCAATTTACAGGTATCAGACAGCGAAAAGAAAAACATTAAGGTAGGTCCAATTAAGAAAAGAAGCGTGTGATTGTTGAGGAAACACGTATGACATCAGTAGAAAATAAAGCGAAGTTTCCTTTCGTTACTTTTAACTGGTAGAGTGCTAGAAACCACTATCAGGGCTTTGATATGAAGAGCAGGTACCCCAGCCTAAAGGTGTCATATTCTGTGGATGTGCTTCATATTATCTTAGAAGTGAAATTCCTTAGTCGATACTGGTTTGCCTTGTTACAATTTATGGGAGAGTGCCTCTTGGCACTCTCCCATAAATTGTAACAAGGCAAAGACATGTGAACAAATTTTAATGACCAAAAATAACTTAGCACTCTACCAGTTAATAAACGAACACAACATGCGGTGCTGTCTGTTGTTTTCGTTTATTACAAGTTACAAAGAGAAACTTGATCTTTTATGAAAAGCTAATTAGAAGCAGCTAAGTAACCGTACACTTTGGTTCTTTGTTTAGCTAATTGTTTGTACGGTAAATTGGAAGTTTTTATTCTTTCCGGAAAAAAATGAGCAAATCCCCCCCCCCCCCCTTTTGACTATTACATTAACGGAAATTTTAGTGTCTGTATTATTATATCACGATGCGCACACTGTTGGTATAATTGACAGACAAAACGTTACAGAACATTTAAAGTTGGTGAAAGTTCCGTTTTCATATTTTAAATAATGATCATTTGTTTCTGTCTATTTCATGAGTTATGAATCCGAAAAAACGACGGCCAAACTGTGTAAATGTGCGTAGCCCATTTACGCTATGTTTGGCCTTTGTTTTTGGGGGTTCATAACTCTAGAAATAGACAGAAACAAACGATCATTCCTTATAATGAAACTTGAGGTCAATACATTTAAATACTCTCTACTTTGCAAGTTAAAACAAAAACCAGGTCGCATCATGCTTCCTAGTGAAAACTGAAAAAGGCATAGTTTTCTAAAATTCTGTTTGAAATAACGATACATTTCACGGAGACATGTCCTTGTGTCATTAATTTTTTTATTAACCAATGAATTGGGAAAGTTTAAAAGAACGACATAGGCCACGCCAACACACAACTTCAATCTCCTTTTCCACTTGACGGGAGGGCGCTGTCATTCAAAGCAACACTGAGTTAAACGTAATTCTGATTTTGACCATTTCTTGATAAATTGAAAACGCAGTTTGTAAAAGTGGAGTGCGATATAAACCCAGATGACATGAAGTTGGTTGAACTTTGTCTCAGAAAGAGTTCATAATTGCCATCGACGTCAGTGATCTAGCGTTTTGTTATTCCCGTAATTATTATGACCGGCCATTGTTTACGTTTGAGTTGGGAAAAACGATGAACGCAGACGATCACCTATTGCATATAAAAAAAAATTGAACACCGAATAAAAAGCATGATAAGGATTTCATTGTTTATTAAATTTTATTTTGAAAGTCTTTTTAATATGATGAGATAAATATTAATTACGTCTCATTTCGAAACAATATGAGCGTGCAAGGGTTATTTTCCATTCAATCTGTGCAGCGTAATTTTTAAGCCTGACATTGGAGGTGTGGTTTAGGGCGGGCCTAAATGCGTTGTTTTCGGTTTTTGTGATATAAAAGGGGAAAAAATAAGAAACACTTTAACCAATCATTTTGCCTGAAAATGCATTAACAGAAAAGAGTTTAGTTACATAGAGAGTAATCGCTTGACTGGACTGGTTACGTCAAATAATTCATGAGAGGTGAGGGACGTTGTACAAACACGAGTGCGCGAATGCGCACTAGTGTTTTACAATATAGTCCCTCGCCTCGAATGACCTATTTTACGTAACCAGTCCAGTCAAGCGATTACTCTGTTTATTACTTTTCATTATTAACGAAAATTATATTATTTAACCCTTTACCTAACGTAACGGTCAAAACCGGCCAGCGCTATTCTAAAAAATCGCCAATTATTTTGTCTCTAAAACATAGGTTATGACCCCTCATTGGAACGAGCTCGTCGAGCTCGTTCCAATGAGGGGTCATAACCTATGTTTTTGAGACAAAAAAATGAAAACATTAGTTATTCAAGAATTTTTTTTGCAAGTGTCGTTGGCTTTTCATGTTAGGAAAAAGGGTAAAAAAAACCCAATGAAGTCCCCATTACACCCACGGCAAAGCGTCTTCGTTTGCGCGCACGGATACATGCCACAATTGTTGATTGCATAATTCACTTGTGAAGTTATCGTTTATAATCAAACCCGGAAACCCCAGTAAATCACACTTTGGAAAGTAATAAATAGGTTTAAACAAAGAACAATAGTTAAACGATCAACCTGATTGGGAAAAAAATTGCAAAAAGCAAGCTTTTGTATTTTTATACTGCTCTGCGGGAAAATGCCTGAAGTTTGTGCAATGATGCCTACATCGATGATTTAACTTTGCTGGCATTTCGAAATTTCAGTTTTATACAGAATTTCCATACCCTTATTAAATTTACTGACGTCTTTAGAATATTAACCCTTTGAACACGAGGGGGCCGTTTTTCCGGCCCAGGAATATGATGCATGATAATTTCATTAACCGTTTACCCATCGTAACGACCAAAACCGGCCAGCGCTATTCTCAACAATCGTCAATTAATTTTCATTATTTTTTTCATTTTTTGTCTCAAAAACATATGTTATGACCCCTCTTTGGAACGAGCTCATCGAACTCGTTCCAATGAGGAGTCATAACCTATGTTTTTGAGACAAAAAATGAAAAAAATTAGTTATTCAAGAATTTTGTTTGCATGTGTCGTCTGCTTTTCGTGTTAGATAAAGGGTAAAGGAGGATTACTACTAAGCGAATGTGTGGGGTAGACCAATCAATATTTTCAGACTGCAGACTGAGCGTTGTAAATATTAAATTCCCCCCAAATAATGAAAATGGATCTCCCAGTTGCTGTCAATGAACTGACATGTAAGATACCACCAGGGTTCAAAGGGCTCAGGGGAACCAACTTTTTCCGTAAATCTCTTTCAGTGATGAACATTGTCAGCCATGTTAAATTGAACGTAAGAAATGTGTAGTGTATACCAAGTCAAATGACAAATAGACCCAGTAAAGTTTCTATTATGTTCAAAACTCAGGTAATGTTCGTTTCGAATCCAATTTGTTTTACTGCATTTGCGCAAATATTTTAACATTCGACTGGTAAGCTGAGGTAATGACGTCAGAACACCGGCTTCGTTGAGCAGGTAGTGTTTCCATTGTAGACCCGTGCCATGCGCTTGGTTGGAAAAGCGCACTTTCATTAACAAGACTTTATCTTTACTCTCGGTTCATTATGAATACCATGCACACTAAAAAAACAGATTTCAAACAAAAGAATGGCCTCTCGATCCTTCACTATAGCTACAGGGTACGCAGCTTATTTTACAGAACCGCCAAAAAGTACACTTGATATCCTTTATGCCATTATTAACATTTTTCCGCAACCCGACCGCATTAGCTTTTATTACATACTGGGTTAATCAAATGGCGTACTCCAACATTCGCTTTCAAAACAAAATTATGATATCGCATTAAGACGAGCTCACCAAATTCGTTCAAATGATAAGTCATAAGCTATGTTTTGATAGCTGCAGCTGAAAATATTTCATTTTGGGAAACAAACTGAAGCTTTTTCTGCAGTAGGCTCTAGAAAATGTATCCGCTTTAAAAGCTTTAAAATGCGCATGTTTGCAGAGATAAAATAATTTACAGCTATTTTTCCGGGCGGATAAAGTTAAGCTCAGCGGTGCTCTCTTTTTTCGATCGATTCCTTCGGTGAACTTAGTTTGAAGTGGTATTTAGTCTATGGTTTTAAGTCGTCAATCAAATTCGCGACAACGAAAGTGCATTAGCAAAAGGGTATGCATTAGTGATAATGTGTACCTCTCCTGCTGCAGAGTTTGGTTACTAGTGAATGTGGTGGAAGCTGACATTATCGCACGCTGAGCAATCATGTCATGACGTAGTTGCTATGGATACAGACAGTATGTGTTTGCATGAGTAATACTTGTTAATGCGCTTGTTATTAGAGAAGCACTTTTGACAGTTATCTTAGATTACAAATTACCTGGGTTCCTCGCTGTTTTAGATGATAAATTGTCTTTGATTCCTCGCCAAGAGGCATGGCTGACAAATTTCGTCGTTGGAAGAGATGTACAGGAGAGTTACCACCCCTTAATCTTCTGAAGTTGTCAGTAATTTCAACACAAATGGCATGGGGAATTCATATAAAAATTGTAACATCGAAATATTAGCGACGTTGTATCATCGACGTGCGCATCACTTCTCAAACGTTAGGCATTTTCCTGTATAGTAGTATAAAAGTACAGAAGCTCGCTTTTTTACAATTTTGTTCTCAATCAATTTGAACGTTTGACTATTATTCTCTGTCTAAACCCATTTAAAATAAGAAAACTGCGCTGTCACCATCTCTTGATGTTTTATGTCTTTTTTCTGCTTATCCCTTTACCTAATGTAACGGCCAAAACCGGCCAGCGCTATTCTCAAAAATCGCCAATTAATTTTCATTATTTTTTTCATTTTTTGTCTCAAAAACATAGGTTATGACACCTCGTTGGAACGAGCTCGTCGAGCTCGTTCCAACGAGGGATCATAACCTATGTTTTTGAGACAAAAAATGAAAAAAATTAGTTATTCAAGAATTATTTTTGCAAGTGTCGTCTGCTTTTCATGTTAGGTAAAGGGTTATTATCTCAACAGTGTGCGCATCGCGACAGACATTATAAGTTATTGTGATGAATTGACGGTAACATGGTCTGAGGTTTGCGGCTCGGAGCTTATGTTCAACCGAGACGCGAAGCGTCAAGGTTGAACATACGCTCCGATCCCCAAACCTCAGATCATGTCACCGTCAATTCATTACAATAACGTATATGTTCCAATAGACACTACCCATAGCCCAAAACCTACATCGTGAAACACAAAAGGCTTATTTACTAAACTTGTGATTGTTAAAAGTTGCCTTGTTCAAGGCAACTTTTAACGATCACAAGTTTAGTAAATAAACCGTTCGTGTACCCCACGACGGCACTTGATAAAAAAAATCAATAAAACATTCCATCTCCTTTCAAATCGTAAATCGGTTTGTAATTTAAACAACACTTCACCCGGAACACCGTTTGCTGCACGTGGTAAAAATCCAGAAAAATGAAGCGGCTTGCTAGTCACTCCGTTGATGAAGCAATTACGAAACCGGCGACTGTCATTTCCAATATTTCGCGTTGTGACGTCAGACGGTAACAGTTGCTACTGGAGCCGTAAACATAAAAGAACCTACGCCAGCTCTCATCCAATCAGAGGACGAGGGTTTTACTCTAATTGGAACATTATCCTTTCCATTAATATAAATGTCTGGGAAGCAAGATTTGCGAATTTTGTTTACCGGAAAAAATAAAAACATGCAAATTACTGCGAAAAACACATTCTAAAAACAAAGAGCCAAAGTTGTGTCTAATAAGCTTGCCATAAAAAGCCATGTTTTCTTTTTCAAGTTTTAATAAACGAAAACAACAGACAGCTCCGAGAGCTGTCTATTTTTTAGTTCACTAAAAGTAACAAAAGGGAACATTGCTATATTGTCTTCTGATGTCATAACTGTTTTCTCAAGAATTACTTGCTTCTTAAGTGGACCTTCCTCGCCCGTCTTAAAATTTGAGCGTTATCGATGGTCGATGTTCATTAAGTGATAAGTCACTGATGCAATGTTCTATGGCACTGGATATGACGATTGGGGGTTATAAAGTAATTAGTCCCACCATAGTTTCCCGGAAAGCAGACGCATTTATGAAAATCATTTTATGAGCCATTTTGTCATAGGCTCCATGGCCTCATACAACAAAACGGGAGTTTCGAAGCTCGGGTGTGTGTGTGTGTGTGTGTGGGGGGGGGGGGGGTGTTCTATTGTAGATATAGTGAAACTGTGGCAACAATAGAATAGCTAGTATTGTCATAATCGCAGTAGATGATAGATGATAGAAGTCATAAAAGGGGACAATGTTTTTTTTTTGTAGTAGTGGCTTCAATGGAAACCAGTAATGAAAGTTATAAGGAAACAATGTAAGGGAGTATTTATTTATTGCGATTTAACGACACTTTCGACAGTCAAGATCACCTCTTGTGGGAAAGTTTTACGCGTAGCGAACCACCGAGCAACGACGAGCAGCTGCCAGACTCCCCAGCGTACTAACTCCATACAAGCAGGGTAAGCATTTGCTGAAGACAAGTGTACCATCAACGTGCAGTACGCTTTAGTACACAGCGCCACCGTGCCGTTGTCCATCGGGATTAAGCAGTTTTCCCAAGTACACAACTAGGGCTGCAACGATTAATCGTGAAGCGAATGTATCGCGTTTCATTTTCTGACGATATATATCACGATTTGCTTGCACTGTATCACGATACATGTGGACACAAAATTTCATTAATATTTTGTTAATAACACTTCAAAAATGGCCTTATTATTGACTATTCGCATCCATTATAAATAACTTTCCTTTGAAATCGGGATTGCAGAAGTCTGAATTTACATTGCTCTTGGATATTTGTTAGCATTGAATATCACAAACCATTAACCTCGCCCTTGAACCTTTATATACTATAACACAGTGATCCAACAAATCACAAATTCCAAGGAAACAGAGGAGTGTGTCACGATGTTTTGTTGTCAAGAAGTGTGAGAAATCTAATTTCATTGAAATGAAGGTGCTTGACCCAAAACTGTATGATGATTTGTTATTTGGTCATTGTGTGGGTGGATATTAGACTTTTCTCTCTACTCACCAGCCCAGTAGAAATGTTAGGACTCAATAAGTAAATCTACAGTTATGGACCACCGGGTGACCCGGTGGTCCATAACTGCAGATTTGCTTCTTGTGTCCTCACTTTGTAATGACTGACGAGTGTATCGCGATATTCGGAAATCTCAACCAAATGGCGAAAGTGTGTCACAATCGCAGCGTGATAAGGGGCCAATACAATAAAACTTTTACAATTGTATTTTCTAGAACTGTATTATCTGCCTATCAATATAACTGACTTGAAAATGCTAATGGTTCGTTATAACTCATTTAAAGTCATAACTAGAAAATACAATTCTAGAAAATACAACTGTAAAAGTTTATAATATTGGTCCCTAATCGAAAAAAAGACCGCGTTTGTGTTCCCAGTACTGTAATAGTAGAAACCAGTAAAATATTAGCTATTGGCTAGACGAAATAGTGATCCAAAAACCGAAACAAACGAAGACAGGGGCTAAAACCACGCATGTCAAGTGGCGAAGGGGGTCGTTGAGGGGTTTTAATGGGTGATGTAACCCCCCCCCCCCCCTCTCCGCAATAATTTTTCAGGTCAGGACATTTTTGTCGGGATTAGGGTGCAAGACATCGATTCTCTCTTGCTAGTAAATCAGGTACTATCCTGAAGATAAGATTTGATTCTCAGGTTTGTGTCACGTGACGCACACGATTAATCATACAACTGTGGGGATGGGGGTGTCTGTAGTACCCGATTCTGACTGTGGGTCGGCCAAGCATGACTCATTTCCAGTAGCATGAGGTACGTATTAATTAAATCAGAAATCGCATCACGGCCACTACATGTGCATTTTAGTTATACACTCATACATTTCTCAGAAGTCTTAGGTCTTTTAATCTGGACTGACTTATATTCCAACTGCGCCATCAAGGCAAGCCTTCGTCGAAGGCATGTGTCCAGACTGAGTTGACTCGAGTACCTACGGACTAATATTCTAACTACGCCACCGACGAATGCCTCGTGCTCCAACTACACCATCAGGGCATGATTTTAGTTAATGAAGCACCGGGTTGTACCTGGTGTTTCATGAATATAAAGTTTGATGATTATTCCTGTAATTAGCTTTTGCAATCTAATACGATTGCTCCCGTGGAGATACTGTCCCCGGCGGCCATACTGTAACACTGTCAACTGGCCCCGCTTGCAATTTGAGACCCCAAATTACTGAAGGCATTTTCTTTATCAGCCGAGTAAGAGCTAATCTGTTTGATTCTAATGAAGAGACTGTTTGAAATTTTCTTACAGTTGTTTAGAATGGCAACTGGACGGAAGCACGAACTGGTGTGAGTCTGTATGTTTGCAATACAAACTGGTAACACTGCGGTGATGTCGAGAAATGTAATACTCTCTGATGAAAGTTCAGTAGTGGCCTTTATGGCATGCGACTCTGTTCCAGACCAATCAAAATCAATATCATTAATAAACCGTAGCCATAAGATGAAAATTGTAAATAGCGAAGAAAATAGAATTAGTTTCAAGATTCGCCGCAAAAAATGTTGGCATAAGATGGAGCCATGCTTGTGCCCAGGGCCGTACCACTGACCTAAAGATAGTTCACGCCATTCACTTGAGAACTGTTATTTTAAAAACAATTGTGATAAAGATCTACACTGTTTTCTGCAGAAGGGGTTGGAAACACCGAACATCCAGCGCCTCCATGCGGGCTTTGATACCACTGTAGTATGGGTGTTAGCGTGAACAGAAACAACACCCACAGCAGTGTAAATAAAGTGTTATCTGGACGCTCACCCAGTTTGCCCATTTTTCTGAGGTAGTGACTGGTATCTCTCAAATAAAAAGAATTTTTTTTCAAGGAGCAGTCTAAGGTGAAAAGCATCGAACTCGGAAATGTTTTTAGTAGGATGATTGTTGACCACAATAATTGACGACCTGGATTACCTGCTTAGCGAAGTTTGGGCAGGAGATAGAATCTATCGGTACGTGGTTTATTTCATCGGATATGTGCCCATCCTGATAAATGTTTTAGTACAGTTATTTTCTCGGAGTACTACTTGGTGAGGTCGTTATACAGTTATTCATAAAGGCTTGTGCCAGGACGCTCTTTATCAGCTTCAGCTGCACAGGCCGACCTATTTATAATTACAATTGACGAACTTTTAACAGCAGGTTTGATAAAGAGATTACCACGCAGACGTAGATTGAGAAATGCTGAGCGTTCTTGCTTAGATGGATTGTCGTAGTGAGCAGAAACATGAAGATGAGATACCTGCCGATATCTGTTTCAATGTAAGAATCGAGAGATAGCCTTTTGCTGGAGGTGGATTCTATTTGCTTTCTAAACGGAACGTACTGAGTAGAGCAGCGGCACTGTTCTGGTCAGCAAAATAGTCAGCGGGTCGACGTCCACGGACAACCTATTGCAAATGGGGGAAAGTTCACCACGATTAAGATAAGCAGAAGTAGGGCAAAAACCTAGGCCACGAGACAAGCCATCAACCTAATCCGGTCCTAAATTGACAGTAGATAGGTTACCCCTTTGAGGCTTTAATTATCCCGACGTTCAAACGTCACTGGGAATTCAGTTTCTTCAACGTTTTTCAAAATGCGACATCAAACGTCGGGAAGTACCAATAACAAGATATTTTTCACATTAGTGATTATCTGATTGAGGGCTAGATTATTTTTGGTGGTCTGAATTTGTAAATTGTTTTATTACAAATTATTGGAGAGTGCTACAGGCACTCTCCAATAATTTGTAATAAAATAATTTATATAAACAAAATATTATTTGTGTTTGACTGAATATGAAATATAAGCAAGGTTTATGCTCTGGTATCCTCATTTTTTGAAAGCAAGCCCTTAGAGTGGCTTCTAGCACTCAACCAGTTAAGAAGTCTTCACAACAGGATTATATTGGTATTTTAAGCTGCGATAACATTTGGCTCAATGGTTATCACTGAGCACTACTCGGGGGAAAATAGGAATGTTTAAAAAATCGAAAAATAATAACAAAACAAATGACCACAAAGTATCAACGTGCTGTTTGATTTCGTACGTAATAACACATACAAAGGTATCAAAGGGTTAACGATATTATGGGGAATATTGATACTGACCTGACTATTGTGTTAACATTTTATATCCCGCAAAACCTTCACAAAAGATAGTCGGTCGTTACTATTTGGAAAGAAAACATAATTTCGCTTGAGTGGAAGTTTTATTTGGAGATGGGGTTCACAACAATATGGTTGTCCAATTCAATTATTCCCCTGGCTCTACTTCCGAAATTCCAGTTTGTGCGTACACAAAACACAACGTTAATTTAAATTACTTGCTTCGTATGGCTTGACAGGACTAAATTAACTCAATTCCATTCATTTCGTGGTTGCTAATATAAAATTCCATCACCGCAGAAGCTCCGACGAAAAGAAAATTATTGGCTTATTAATATTTGAAAGGTTGATTTCAAGACAATTTTTCATATGGTTTCACATGACACAAATTTGGTTGAACTGTGAAAACTGCATTAGAGTGCCGGTTTTGCTGACAATATTTAAATTTCCTGACATTATGGCTCTACTACCAAAGTCTTGTTCGCAAGACTGGTTTCTTTTAAGAATTTTTTATCCAAGTGATCGTATATACAAGATAGAATTCCATGTGACAAATATACAATAAACGTATAGTGTTTTCAAGTAAAAAATTTATTCTACGAGTAGGATTAAAAATGAAACCGACGAGCCTCTGGCGATTAAATGTTTTTCGGCCTTTTCTGTGAATTCTCCCAGTTATTATGAACGACGCAAGAACACCCAACGGCCGTGTAATACACCACTGCAAAGCTTATTCACTCCCTTTTCCACTGACACTGGGTACTGCTGGATACGATGGATGAATCAAATTTGAGAGGGATATATTGAAGATGAGTGCTATCTTTTTCGAAAAACGAGTTGGGTACCTTGTTAATATTTATATACCATTATGGGGGCATGTCAGCATCGATTCAAAAATGCTATCAAATATCATTTTTCTTTCGATTCCACAGCTTGTGCCAAGTACCCGTGGTCCTACTGTCACTCTCATAGCAGTGCACTTCCATTATCATATCATTGTGGGCTACCAATGTAGCTGAATACTCGTATTGCTGAAGAGTAATTGCACTTGGTCGTAAGTGCGATTCTTTGACTCTGAGTAGGACCTGCAGTGACAAAAGTTAGTGATTCAGCCCATTCGCAGGGATTCTGAAGGCTTTATGATGGTCTAAGAAATGAGAAGTAATGATACAAAGAGGATATCTAGTGTTTTTGAGTGGATACCGAAATCATCTCATGACTGACGGAGACAAATGTTTATTTTTCGTGAGCGCTTGTGCGAGCGAAAATAACCATTTGGCCCGGTCACAGGTGATTTTATTATACGCTTTTTTATAAGAATCTGATAATTCCACTCGTTTCAACCATGAATTAATGCATGAAAATAATCAGCGCATTGAATCATTGATACGTGGAAGTGATTTGATCGATACTCGGAACAGATAGCGTCTTGCGATCTGATTCAGTTGGCGGGTTTCTTGTCCAATCATGGCCTGAAAGTCCGCAATATAAGTTTTTGGTTTGGTACGTCCTTTGAAAGGACGTACCAAACCAAAACCTTATATTACGGACTTTCAGGCCATGTTTGGACCAGCGAGTTTCATGCATCAATTCAAGGTGAATGCGTGTAGACTTGTTGCTGGAAATGATCGTTATCCACTCAAAAAAACTAGATTTTCTTTTCATTGTACGTTTCTAGAACAAAATGATCATTTCCAGTGATAATTTGACTCGTATTCACCTTGAAGTGATGCTTTGAATGCCGCCATTTTGATTGATACCGTGAAAGTGAATATTTCTGTATCTTCATAGTGGGGGATATGATTTCTATCTTTCCGCAATTTCTTCGATAAGCTATCGTTTAGCGTATAATAAAATAAAGCAGTAATTAGTAGGAGTTACACATGATACAGGACTGTGGTTGTAGTACCACTGTGGAGTTGTGTTAGTGACACTAAGGAAAGAGAAGGCGCGAAATTAAAAATGTTCCAGGTTAAACATTCTTCAATTCTTCCGGAATATTTCAGAACCGTAAAACAGACATAAAATCATGCATGGGAGTGGTAAGAACAGGCCAAACAATTACAAGTACTGACAGAGCAAATATTCTGCCCCACATTAATGATCTGCTATGTATTCCGAAAGCACTTCCGAACAGTAAAAGACACCCATACCACCCGGACAGTCAAAGAATTACATGGTAGTCGAGATTGCAGGCTTCTTGGAGCTTCTGGACCTATTTGGTTAATTTTCGGTACTTTTAGGGTCGTTTGCGACAATCAGGCACACTTCCATCGAAAAGAGCAAATCACTCAAACACACACTCACACTAGCATAGCCCTTTGCGCATGATAGCAAATATGCACGTGTCACCATAGAAACCAAGACGGCGTCCGACTTCATACAACATGGACGACACAACACGTACACCATAATATCACACGCTGTTCACCTACACTAACACGAGGCACTATAATAGTAATAACGTCTCAACGTGGCTGCTCTCGCTGATTATCGTAACAACCAACATGATGTCGTTACAGGTATCACAGTTGTATAATTAGAGTTACTCGCCTTGAAACGTTGCACTCTGATAGGATGCAATCTATAAAAATAAGCAACCTTGGAAAAATATATTGTTTCAATAAACTTTTGAAGCATTCTACGGACATCTTGCGTTATTGTTGAATATTCCAGATACATAACGAGGGTGGTTTGATGACTTTTGAACCTAAAAAATACAATTAACTATTGGTGTATTTTTGTTGGGAATTCTATAAAAGAAATATGTGCACGTGACCGGTACTCCCCTTCCTGTCAGTGTTTCTATCTTATTTGTTGCGGGAACCCCTGTTTTCGGGTCAGAAAAAGTTGTCTGAAGGGCTATACTTGACAAAGATATTTAAATTCCAAAATTAAAGAGATGCGATCACATGTTTTTCTCCTGAAAGTTATAATGGTCGCCTAGGGGAAATATTTAGTGTTGTGATATCACTAGTCAAGTGAGTGATGACGTTGATCCCGGGATCCCACCTGAGTTATCTGATCTCAGTGTGATACACTTCTTGCATTTCCCGCGGGGAAGTATATTTTTTTCAAAAGCATTATGACTTTTACTGTGTTCAAAACAGTTTTACCCAATAACCCTCGCTCAAAACGCCGTTTGTATACGAAAACAGTGCTACAATTTGCTTTGGTTGTAGCCTTTTATCCACGTCCTTGCCTTCTGCATCTGCCTGGTACGCTTCAGTCGCCGTGGACTGGACGTATTCCACGCGTGGGCTGTGAAGACCACGCATGCGTTTACCGGGTAATAAAAATCATCGTCATCAAAATTTCAATTAATGAAGCACCGGGTTGTACCCGGTGCTTCGTTAATTAAATTTTTGATTATTATTTCTATAATTAGTGTTTGGAATCTAATAATATTGCGTCCATGTAAATATTGCTCAGCCTTGGAAAATGACCAGTCCATGGCGGCCGTTTTATAATAGGCCTCTTCAACTATAATTTCGCTTCAAAGATAATATGAAGCACCTCCACAGACGCCCTTGGGTTGTGGTACCTGTACTTGGAAATGGAGCCGAATATGGGCTTCCAGAAGTCAGGACGATTACACATAATTTCAATGTGGAGACACTTTTTTCCTTTCCAAAACTTTCCATCAAGATTCGCATTTTCTTTTCAACGCTACGTTTATTTTATGAAGAGGTTATTAAATTCGTTGCGATTCTTTTCGAGATTTATTAACTTCGTCGACTAGTTATGATTCGAACCTCGATATACCGAGGCTCAAACCAAATTCAGTGAATAGGGTATCAAATTATTACAAATGGTCAACCTCTTTATCAGAGGTCTGAAGATAGCTATTCCATTCAATACAAATATTGCGCGAGGTTGCGAACTATGTGACAACGTACATGTATGGATCGGACATTTAACCTTGATGTATATTGACCGACGTTGACGTTATTATGCACATGAAGGGGTTGACTGGCCGGCCCATAAATTGTCATATGGCGACTAACCTCATGTAACCTTTTGCAATACCATACAAAAAAACTTCCTATCAAGTAAGAATCTATCAAGATGACTCTAATCGAGTAACATCTTAATGAAGATATAACATTTATCAAATTAGTCAGACGCGTCTCATGTATATTACAATGTCCGGCCCGGGTTGTTATTCTACTGGGGGTCCATTATTACTAATACAGATTTAAGCTCGCGCCAAAAAAGAACGAGCTGATAACGTATGTACCTTATTCGGTCACTAACAGACTGTGCAGGGAATATATCTTATTTTTTTATTAGATGTCATTTTCTTTCCCAGAAATGCCCTCTATGCTCGAGAGATAAGAATTCGAGTTCGGATGATATGACGCTGATCTCCGTGGATATGAACCAATCTGAGCTGTCCCCCCATTGATGCGTTACTCCGCGCAACTAGTTTGTTTACATGAAAATCTTTCACCGTTTTTGTCAAACGCAGTTAGAAATATTGGCGTGACCAGGTATAATGTAGTGTTTTGTAGCTGAGTGTTTGTATGGTGAGGAATTAAACAACGCAATAAGTAAGGCTGCAACGATAGGTTTTCTCACGATACGATGCATATCACGATACGATCCCCACGATTCGATACGTATCACGATACACTCGTCAATCATTAAAAAGTGAGGACACAAGAAGCAAATCTGCAGTTATGGACCACCGGGTCACCCGGTGGTCCATAACTGTAGATTTACTTCTTGAGTCCTCACATTTCTACTGGGATGGTGAGTAGAGAGAAACGTCTAATATCCGCCCACTCAATGGCCAAATAACAAATCTTCATACAGTTTAGGGTCAAGCAACTTCATTTCAATGAAATTAGATTTCTCACACTTCTTAACAACAAAACATCGTGACACACTCCTCTGTTTCCTTGGAATTTGTGATTTGTTGGATCATAGTATATAAAAGGTTCAAGAGCGAGGTTAATGGTTTGTGCTATTCAGTGCCAGATTTCAAAGGAAAGTTATATATAATGGATGCGAATAGTCAATAATAAGGCCATTTTTTGAAGAGTTATTAACTAAATATTAATATTTTGGATCCACATGTATCGCGATACAGTGCAAGCAAATCGTGATATGTATCGTGAGAGAATGAATCGCGATACATTCACTTCCCGATTAATCGTTATCGCTGCAGCCCTAGCAATAAGAAAGGAGTAGGCAGATGAAGAGAAGAAAGAAGACAGTTGAACAGAAAATTCAACGTCAACTGAGATTCGGAGTCATAAGCAAAGATTCATCGAAGTGGGAGAAGAGATTGTTCAGATATCTTACCGTGATGAAGCCGAGACGTTCGGATAGTTTAACTAGGAGAAGAGGAAACTTCGGATTTTGTGAAAAGAATGAGGAACAATAACACTGTCAAAAAACTCTAACATCTGAAACCATGTTGTACTTATTTGTTTTAGTTTAACAAATAAAGAGGTTATTACTTGGTTAGTTTTATATCAGTAGGTATAAAAGGAGAGCTTACGACCACTTGTACATGTACGTGTACAACATACGTACACGATGCGTTCACCAACGTGGAATTCAGTGTTAAATCACACGCTTGTTCACAAAACTGTACAATGGTCTTGAATCCCCCCATGTTTTTTTTTTGTGACTCCTAGATCGCACTTTTAACGTTCAAATACTCGTGGTGAACGCGCGTTTTTAAAAAAAGGGTGAAATTGTACATCTTCACTTTTATCTTGTACTTAATTTTTGTCGACGTTCCCATCGCAGATCAGACCATCGATCCATCGTTGGTGAACGCGAGCAAAAGCAAAAAATTCTGGGTCATCATCAAAAAACGGCCTGCGGGATTCTAGACCAGTGGTCCAGAACTCTCCATTGTTTTTTAGGCGGTGGGTTTTTCCCATTTATGACGTCATTAGGGGAATTCCCCACTATGGGAAATTCTCAAACTCAGCTAATCGAGCGATCGGATCGCTCGATTCTCGTAAACTCGATCTGAACGAAGAGTGTTGTCGGTGTGTTGGAAATTCGCGAGCCCGCTGTCACGTTTTTGATTGATATATATACAGGGGAGAAAAAAAAAATAATATAAATAAATAGTTATTTAAAAAAATAAATATATCAAATCGAATAGATAATAAAAATGTAAATCATGAGCGATTCTCAGGAAATTAGAGTGAGGTTTCTTTTAAAAATGCTGATGAGAGCCTACGCATTCTGCGTGAACGAACAACTAGGTCGTCTCTTGTTAGAACAATGCGTTGGATGTCGGGATCACCTAGACTTCGATCACGAGAATCATTCGTGTCTGTGGATGGAAAGGGAAGATATGGTCGTCAAGTATTTCGAACCGGCGTTCGAACGCGTTCAAATCAATGAAGTGATCGCGTTTTGGAAGAGATTACTCTACTGTAAGAATCGAAGCAAGCCCACAGATTCGGAAGAACAGAAATTGGCGCGTAAAAGTCTGACTTTACGAGATAAGGGATGCATCTTGAAATTATTGTTCAATGAAGCATACGTCTAAGTTTTCTCGTTGATATAAAATAAGGGAGAATAGAAAATAAAAATAAATACACACATAAATTTTTTTATCTAATATTAGAAAGAAAAAAACAAAAAAAATGAGAACCAGAAATAAATTGTATCCGACGTTAGTGGACGACGAGGACGAGAAGCCGAACGGCGTTTTGCCAACGGCGCCGTCGCTAGAAGAAAGAGAAAGAGGAGAGAGGTATCGCATCGATCAAATCAGTAGAATTCAAGAGTATCTTACTCGAGAGAGAGATTCTCGTCGTTCCCTCAAGAAGAAGTATTCGCGTTTCATGAAATTCGTCAACGCGATCGACACGACACTCATCACGATTTCCATGGGTTTACACGCGGCCGGCATCGGATTGTTGTCGACTGCGGTCGGCATTCCGATCGTGTTGACCGTAGAAGGAGTGGCTCTCGCCGCCGGATTGTTTAGCATGCTCGGAAACTTTTTGAATAGGAAATTATATCTGAAGGCGAGGAAACACGACAAGATTCGCGTCTTGGCCGACTCCAAGATCGACACGATATCCGAAATGATCTCCATGGCGTTGAAAGACGGTAGGATATCGGACGGTGAATACTTCACGATATTGAGCGAGAAAAGGAAATACGATGCCATGAAAGAAGCCGTGAGAATCAAGACTCGTCAGATCATCAAGGAAGAGATGAAGGATTCTCTCATGGAAAAGGGGAGGAAAGAGGCCAGGGAGGAATTCAGTAAGATGATAGAACTCAAGAGCAGTGATCGACAAAAAAAATATATATATATAATAAGAACAGAATTTAAAAAAAAAAAAAAATTAAATTTATATATAAAATAAAAAAAACGAAATTAATTTAAATAACTCTTAAAAATGTATTGTGTAAAGTGTAAGAGAGTTACCGAGATGAGTAATTCTAGAGAAGTGCGAACTAAAAACGACAGACAGATGCTTCGCGGAATTTGCGACGTGTGTGGTTCTGTCAAGATGCGATTCGTCAAAAAAAAGAACGCGAGCAAAGGTAAAGGCATCGTGAATAAAATGATCAATAATCTACCTTTCGAAATGCATCTGCCCGGTCACAGTTTCACGGGACCCGGAACGAAATTGAACAAGAGACTCAACGCCGATCTGACTCCCAAATCTTGGAGCAAACCCACGAATAGGGTGGACGCGGCCGCGTATGATCATGATCTGTGCTATGCCGGACATCCCGACACCAAGACACGCAACGACGTCTACGACAAAAACATGTTGGGGAGATTGAGAGGCATATCGAATCCGACCAGGAGAGAGAAGATGGAACGTTCGCTGGTCGGCAATCTGATCGGTGTGAAACGTCGATTCGGATGGGGCGTTCAAAAAAAAAAAGCTCATCTGAAAAGAAGAAGAAACGATTATTGACGAGCGAATTGGCCGAGGAGTTACACAAACCCATAGTGCGTAAATGTCGAAAGAGAAGGGTGTTCGTGAAGGGTCTGTATGACATTTGGTCTGCCGACTTTGTCGACATGAGATCGTTTTCGAGGTGGAAAGAGGGCATTAAATATCTATTGACGGTCATCGACGTGTTTTCCAAATACGGTTGGATCAGAGCTTTGAAGAATAAATCGGGACCTCTCATCGCCGAGGCTCTGAAGAGCGTGTTCGACTCGTCTTCTCGAAAACCGAGTAAATTGTGGGTGGACATGGGAAAGGAATTCTACAACAAGGACGTTCGTCGATTGGTAGACCTCTACTCGATCAAAAACGAAGAGAAAGCCAGTGTGGTGGAACGTTGGAATCGAACGATGAAGGAAAAGATGCACAGATACTTCACGGCGAATTCGACCAAGAAATACATATACGCTCTGAACGGTCTGGTCAAAGATTACAACAACACGCGACACAGATCGATCAAGATGACTCCCGCAGAAGCTAGCGATCCTCGAAACGAAAAACGGGTCTACGCGAATCTATATCCCGAGAGATCTAAGATCAGGAAGAAGTCTAGAACGCCAAAATTTGCGGTCGGCGATCGAGTGAGAATTTACGCTTATAAGAAGCACTTCGAAAAGGTTTATACTCTTCGATGGACCCCGGAAATCTTCTTGATAATCAAAAAATTTTCACACCGATCCGGTGACTTACGAAATCGAAGCTTTGGATGGAGAAGAGATTATCGGAAAGTTTTACAAACAACAATTACAGAAGACGAAGTTTTGATGAAGAAAACAAAATTTTTTTTATTTACTCTCTTTGACATTTTCTTGTTTACACATACATATATATACGAGAGAAAAAAAAATAATAATAAAAAATAATTGAAAACTATTTTTTAGATAAAGAAAGCAAGTTAATTAATAAACAAAAAACTAAAAATCCTTTAAAATGACAAATATACTAGATATAGCACAAAGCATAGTGAAAGATGAAAGTATTCAAGAATATGAGGTTCACGAATACGAACCGGTAACCGGAACGAGTTTGAACAATGCGGGAGAGATAAGAATCAACGTCAAAACTCAAGATCTATTCGTACATCCTAGCGAGAGTTACATAGTGGTGCAGGGACGTCTCACCAAGGAAGATGGGAGCGACTATGCCGATGACGACACGGTTACTCTAGCCAATAATGGCATCATGCATCTATTCAGTAACATAAAATACATGCTATCCGGACAAGAGATAAAATCTGTGTTTCATCCCAGTCAGGCCACCACGATGTTCGGACTCTTGACGTATCCTGATGATTTTTCGAAATCCAGAGGACTTAATCAGTTGTGGGTGAAAGACACCGTCGGCCCTGCTAGCGCAAGGCGCCGCCTTGATATTCGACCACGTCGTCAAGACGTCCAGACCTAAAGGAACGTTTTCGTTCAGGATACCTTTGAAACACATCTTCGGATTTGCGGATGATTACAACAAGATCATGTATGGATTCAAACACAATCTGACGTTGATTCGAAAAGGAAACGACGATGCAATAGTGAGACTCACCGCGACTGATGCGGGTAAGATAACTCTACATAAGAGTTACATAGTGGTGCAGGGACGTCTCACCAAGGAAGATGGGAGCGACTACGCCGATGACGACATGGTTACTCTAGCCAATAATGGCATCATGCATCTATTCAGTAACATAAAATACATGCTATCCGGACAAGAGATAGAATCTGTGTTTCATCCCAGTCAGGCCACCACGATGTTCGGACTCTTGACGTATCCTGATGATTTTTCAAAATCCAGAGGACTTAATCAGTTGTGGGTGAAAGACACCGTCGGCCCTGCGAGCGCAGGTGCCGCCTTGATATTCGACTACGTCGTCAAGACGTCCAGACCTAAAGGAACGTTTCGTTCAGGATACCTTTGAAACACATCTTCGGATTAGCGGATGATTACAACAAGATCATGTACGGATTCAAACACAATCTGACGTTGATTCGAAAAGGAAACGACGATGCAATAGTGAGACTCACTGCGACCGATGCGGGTAAGATAACTCTACACAAGATATCGTGGTTCGTTCCGCACGTGGAGCCTTCGATCGTGGAGAAAGCGCGTCTCTACAAGATCATAGAATCCAAGAGTAAATTACCTGTGGGATTTAGAATGAGACAGTGCGACACGGCTAGCATTCCTCCCTCCACGAATCACTTCGATTGGAGATTGACTGTGAAATCTGCTTCCGAGAGACCGCGTTTCATCGTGGTTGCGTTTCAGACCGATAGGGACGGGTCTCAGGAAAAGAATGCGTCGCTGTTCGATCACTGCCATTTGAGAAACATGCAAGTGTTTCTGAACGCCACGAGATATCCAGCAATCGATTACAACGCGTCGTTCGACAAGAATGATTTCTGCAGACTGTACGGTGACGCCGCTGATTTTAGAAAGAAGTATCATGGTCTAGACGAATTGATGAGCAACCCCAACATGTCTCCCGGCGAATACAAGTCGATGTATCCCATGTTCGTATTCGACGTAAGTAAACAGAGTGAACGACTCAAGAGTAGTGTGTTAGACATTCAGATCAAGATGCAATTCGATAGGAACATGCCGATAAAAACCGAAGCCTTCGCCCTGGTCCTGTCGGACAGAGAATTACAATTCAAATCGGATGGAAATAAGATGTCGATCATTCGATGAGAGACGAGTGTGTGAAAAAAAAATAAAAAACAAAAAAAATAAAAAGTAATGAGTTATTATTAAAAACAAAAAAACAAAAAAAATAAATAAAGTAATGTGATCTAGAGAGATTGAACATCTTTCTAAATCTCATTACTTTTTTTTTTGTTTTTTTTGTTTTTAATAATCACACATTATTTTTTTTTAATTCATTATTTTCCACGCATTCACTGTTTGTTCAAAGGAACTAGTTCGATCAGTAGACTCACCACAGAAGTGGCGGCTTCAGGATTATTGGTTTTCGTAACGAAATTAATCCTGTCTCCGGCGTTCACTTTGAGAGGCATGCCGAACGTGCTAACATTCGCGTGTTGATTCTCAGTCTTTTCGACGCTGTATCTCTTATCGCTCTCTACACCATTCACCATGAGATTGATGACCGCTCTGTTATTCAAATCCGAGGAAGCCAGACTCTTTCGAAGGATTTCACCTCCCAATGGCATGGGATATCCCACCTGACCATGTTTCGATCCGCTACCTCCATTTCCGAAAGACCACTCAGCTTTTCCCTCATCTAAGGTGCCGGCCTCTTCGGCCCACACGGTGATCAATTGTCTAGCATATTTCACTTTCTCCACCACCGAAATCAGGGTGCAGGCATCCGTCATGTTCACGGGATCCGGTAGATTCATGAGCGCGTGTCCACCCATGTCTAGTTTACCTTCCATGATGTCACCCTTTCTCCAGACCGAGTTGTCGTCCACGTACTTCCTGCTTACCGTGCTGGAATCGAATTCGGGATCGTGACCGAGACCAAATAAATTCTTACCGTTCATGTTGATGCCACCCTCCATGGTTCCGCCAGATTGTTTGTTCAGGTAGAGATCGTCCACTTGCGATTCTACGTATTCTTGTGATCATATCACGGCAGAATCTACATAGACCTTGTTGACCACAGTTGAGTCCACATCCGAGTCGTCGATCTTCGACAGATTCAATATCTTGTTGAATCCCGCATTCAGATCCGATTTCATTTCTCGTCTGACAGACTTTCTCTGTTCCAGATCTACGTAGTGTTTGGTCGCCACGTCCTTAGGATTCGTGGGAGTGGCCACGTTCGTTATCTTGTTAGAATTGGCGTTCAATTCCGAGTGCATCGTTTTCAGAACGTATCTATTTCTCAGGTGTTCGCTGAATCTCGCGTGAGAGTCGTCCGCGTATTTCTTGGTCGCGGTATCGGTGGGATCTATGGGATTCGCGATGTTCACCAAACGTTTGGATTTCAGATCGAGATCATCGGTCATGGTTTTATCCACTTAATTATCCAGCAGGATTCGTTCGAAATTGGCGTTCCCCCTGTCGACGTATTTTTTAGTTGCAGCATCTGCGAGATCTATTGTCTCGGGAAGATTGTAGAGCTTCTTATCGTTCATGTTCAAAGGTTCTTCTCGAGGTTCGTATCTCTGAATTTAACGTTCGTCCAAGTTGGCAACATCGTAACCATCATTGACTTCGAACGTCTTCCTCTTCTTTCTTGGGTTGACTTTTTCGTCGTCAGTTCTACCAAATTTATTGACTGGCATATTGTTGTGGGATTTTTTTTTTGTTTTTTAGAAAAATATGTTCAAAATGCAGTTTATTAAAAATGAACTATGCTATTTTATTTTTCGTTTTTATTCGATTAAAATTTTTTTAAAATAATTTTTTATCTTTATATATACTATAAAAAAAAAAATCTCTCTCTAATGTAAATCATTGAGAATGTCTTGAAATCGATCTCCTTCAGACCATCTCTTGAGAATGTAGAGACATAGGTGACCGCAAAACACTTGATGTGGTGATTGCACTTGTTCCGTGTTGTAACGAACCATCGATTTGTTGAAATAGTTCTTTATTTCTTTTGGCGGCGAGATTCCGTAGCTATCGAAATAATAATTTTTCTTCTTCCCGTTCTTCATCCACGCCACCCAGTGAGTGCCTTCAACCGATGAATCGTCTAGATTTAAAATTCCGCATTCCGATTGTCCAGGTCTTCTCTTCGGCAAGGCATCTCTGGAAAACACTCCTAGAAAATCTTCGATTTTCAAATCTTTTGCCGCATTCAGCAGTTCGATGTTGGATAGGAGTTTGTTGGGTAAGATGACACCTTCTACGGATATCTTTATTTTCTTATTCATAAATGCGTATATATATTTTTTTTTATTTATTTTATTATAATTTACTAAAAATGACATTTTTTTTTTTTCTATTTTTTTCTTTTTCTTTTTAAACTAACTTTCTCGATGTCACTATCGATTTCTATAATTTTGTGTTCATCTAATTCTTCTTGATTTTCTGGAATCCTATCATCCACAATCGTATCTGGAATCTTATCATCCACAATTGTATCTAGAATCCAATCATCCCCATTCATATCGTCTAAAATTAGATCCAAAGTCCAATGTCCGAGTGCCAAAGTGCTTATTTTATCGTCTAACACGAATCTCTTATCATCGTCGGCCGTCAGCGAAATCTTGTTGACTATTTTGGTATACAAGTCATGATTTTCGCTTCGAATCGATTTCATAGTCTTATACACCAGACCACTTCATAACAGACAATCTTTATACTCTTGGAAAGAGATGTTTTTCTTCACCACGCACGCTTTAACTCCTTTGCACTTCTTGATCTCTTCATCATCTTCTAGACGATAAGCATACAGTTTAGGTCTCAAGCCCACAAATTCGACGACCTGTTTACCACCGCTCTCGTCCTTAAATTTACCCAACACCTTCTTGTTGTCGTTCGAGTGAATGTTGGACGGGTGATCGACAGGATAATTGCTCGTGTCGAACCAATTGGCCACGTCTGGAGATATATCTCGGTAGACGTCTTTCGTCTCTATCTCGTAAACTAAACTGTCCATGTCTCTGAACAGTAGTTTGGCTTTGTCACCAAATTTTCGTTTGACGTAATCGTAGTGAAACTCGTACATCAATCGCTTGCTGATATCTAAGATGATCGGTCCGAGATAATACGGTTTGTCAAACTTCAGGTGCATCTTTTGCATGTGAATGGCCACTAGATTTTTGTCAAATATGGTTCAGTGTTTGTAATTGGGTTTCGCCACTAATTTTTTAGCTCTTTTCTCAGATGTGACGAGTCAATCGTCAGTTCTCTTCCTGATGTTTTCCATCGATTTACCGTACACGCAGTTGTTCATGAATCTTTTTCGAAATCGTTCTCGGCTCGAGTTCTGAGATTCGTGTTGAGATCGATGTATTTTTTCATCCAAGGCTCTTCGTCGAATCAAATGATGCGATGTATGTCGACTAATTTCATCCCATAATCGACGTACTGTTTCAAATTCTCACTGTAGACGATGTAGTTACATTTGTGAAATAAATTGGGAATGAGTTTTTCGTCGTCTCCTTCGTTCGGTTCCATTCATTCGGGAGCCAGCGGATAATCGTTGTGTGGATCGTGTAATTCTTCCGGATAGTTCAAATCGACTTCTAAAATACAAGGATAGTCTCTCCATTTTTGCATCTCTTCCGGTTCCTTCACCCATTCGAAATTTCCAATGGGTAAAGGATGACTCATAGCCCAACCGTACAGATTATTGGCGTCCCAATACTGTATGTATTTAGTCGACCGTTTCGAATCGAAACCTTCTTTCATGTAGGGATTGTTAGCCTCACAATATCTGTGAGAGATCATCGAGACGCCACCTCTCGCAGCCCTTTCGAACATGAGCAACATGTCCACGTCGGATAACAATTCCAATTGGACTTCGGTGGTCTTCAACAGAGCGTCCCATGCCAGACTGGGTGCGGTGAAATACCAAGCGGGATCCAGATCGTAATTTTGACGACAGACGTCTCGAAAATTTTCGAACACGTCTGCCAAGAGCAGAACGTCAGTCATCAGATAGAGATCGTGATAATCTCTCATGGTTTTCATGTCGAATGATTTCCACACGTTTTTGGCGTGTTCGTAATTCTCGTCGGAAATGTCGGATTCATATAATTTCAAATAAAAATCTTCTTTCGAAGGTAGTGCGGTGTCTTCGAATCTCTTTAGATCGTTCATGTAATCGTAAGGATAGACTCCTTTCCTCAACATGACGTCTACTCGTTCTCCGAAATCTTCGCTCGTGATTTTAAATTTATCCTTGCTCATGTTATCGACTAATTTTTCCAGAGCGGTCAACATGAATTTAAAACTGTTGATGAAACGTATGCATCTACGAATGGATTTCGTTTTTTCTTTCAACGTATTTCCGTCGATTACTCTTTTCTTCTCCATGAGCTTCCATTTTGTGAAGGAAATGTATCTTTCTTCGCTGTTCGCGATGCAATTTAATCGTGTGAGGTGCCGAGATTTTTCACGAACAGATGACTGTCGTAACGCGAGAGATTGTGAAACATCCCCGGATAGAAAGCGGCGTCTCGATATTTTAAATTACACTTGCTGTGAGCCAGACCGCGATACAGACCCGTGTAATGATCGTGGTCTCTGACCTTCTTATTTTCCTCTGAATTCTCGTCGAATGATTGTCTGCATATGTGACATTCGGTGGCTCTGTTATTTTCATTCTGCTGCTCTCGCGTGATGATCATTTTCGCTGGAGTTTTAAATTTGTCGTATAACATTTGAATTTTCGATTCTAACTCTTCCACGAACCTTTGAGCCACGTAGTCGTCTTCGCACTGTTTCGTGTAGTTGAAGGGACCCATGTCGTGTTGCGAGTCGAAAGCGCATTTCACGTAAATGCAATAGCCCGAAGGTATGTGTTTTTGATATCTTTTGATGTAACTTTGAAGAGCGTTGGGTTGACAGGAACTCATTTTCGTGGTGAAACATTCGAAATCGGAGTACATGACGAATGGTACTTTTAACCTTCTATTGTGATTTTCAAACTTCACGATGGTGTTGGGTTTGGGCATTTCGACGGCGACACCTTGATTTTCGTTGCAATATTCCTGATGTTTCGCTAATGATTTTTCGGTCTTAAATATGTTCATGCAAGTGTAACATAAAGATATCTTTCCGTTACGATTATTATTTTGTTTCGACAGTAATCAGGTTGGATGTTTAACCCAACAATAATGACGATTGTCACCATTTGAAATCAATAATAAAATAATCGTCTTTTCTCTTCTGAGATATGAAGTCTGTCTAAGAGGATAGATCTTTTGATTTTCGTTGTCGTATCCCAAGACGTTCACGGCTACGGTGGAATTTTGAGGCTCGAAACGTTCGATATGTTTTAACTCTGTTGGAAAAGTCACTCCGGTCCAATCGAGATTTTTAGAAGTTTCCTCATAATGAGAAACTCTATCAGTGTGTATTTCGACAGGGTATAAAGTGGAGGTGACTGCCCATTTAAAACGCTGATCATCTTTATTTCTCCTGTTGACCACGGCGTGTTTCTTAGTCAAGAAATACGGTAATTCCAAGTAGGAAGATCCTTTCAGCAGTTCGTTTTTATTCATGTGAATTTCGAGTTTCAACACCTCATCAAACGTCCAATTACTACCTTCATGTTGATAATTCGCGAGAGATGTCAACATCTTGTCTTTCATCTTTTCGAAAACGTCCGATAGATCTGAACCTCGAAATACGAGTTTGATGTTAGATCTGAAATATGCATTTTTCACGATGCTCTCGCCGGACTTCACGTCGATTTTATTCATTATGCAATGGAGTATCATCTTAATTTTTAATCCCACGTTCATGTATTCGCAAAACAAATCCAGTACTTCTTTCTTCACCCATTCCATGAACAATTTCGGATCGACTTTCTTCAATGAGGGAATCACGTCGAAAGTTTTAAAAACGCCTTTGATCGCAGTCTCCCATTCTACAGGTTTCAATTGGAATAGTTCTGCAACGAGTCGTGTTACATATTCTTCTCCTTTCTCTTCGTCGATTGCTCGTTGAATTTCACTCGATATATCTCGTTTGTCTTGAATCTGAAGTGCATCACTCGTTTTCGTTTTAGTTTTTCTTTTCTTTTCTTTGGAAACTTGATGTTCTTCAACGGCTTTTCGTTTAGTCGTCTTCTTATTTTTCACAACCGATGCATCTTTTGACGTCATTGCTATCGACATTTCGTTTGCCTTTCTAGCGTTTCGCAAATATTCTTGTATGACTTCAATTTTTTTTCATTTAGTTCTATGATTTCTGAAATCTGAAATTTGTAATAGTTTACAAATCTCGTTTAACTGAGGTATGGTTTTCTCATTTAAATTTACCATTGTTTTATCTGTTTGCTTCATTTGTAAGAATATTTTTTTTTTTTTTTTAATTTTGTATTAAATAATTTGTTAAAAAAGTTTTGCTTTTTTACTCTTTTTATATATATATAATAAAAAAAAAAAATACAAAAAAAAAAAAAATTAAATTTTAAATTCAATTTTTTTTTCTTTAATGTGTTTTTATTCAAAAACAATTTAAGACCACTTTTATTGCTCGCTTGCAAACCGAACACGTTTTCTCGTCTTCGGAATGACATTCTCTACAGTAACGCAGGTGTGCACATGGTAGAAACAAGACGTTTGCGACACCTTTGCAGACCAGACACTTGGTGGACGTTTTCCTCGGCTTGTTTTTGACGAGTGATGATAACTCGTCCGCTTCCGCCATGAATTTGATGAGATGTTCTAAAGTTATGAATTGAGACAGGGTCTTGTTCACGATGTTTAATGCATCGTACAATTGTTCCTTGGTGTATCCGAGTTGTAACATATCCATCAATAATTTTTGGTTTTTATCTCTATCCCTCTCTTCGTCTTGGATTTTGATCAATCCCAACGTTAGGATCTTGTTCAAATAATCACATTCGTCTTTTTCAATATTACTTATGTGTTCTAGTAAAGGTACGTCGTGAGGTTCCCAATTCATCAAATGTATGTCACAACAAAAACATTTGACTTTGTCACCTTTACCCACGTAAACGAAACCCGCGGCGGCTAAATCTTCGGGTTTTTGAGTGAGATGCGAAGGCCAATTTTTAAACGTTTGAAGTCTTGCATGTTCTAGACTATAATTCGGATGTTTGGACTTGATCATTGTTTTTACCTCAAAATTGAGTTTGTAAGAATATTTTTTTTTTTAACTTTTATTTATATATAAAGAGAAATAAAGAGAAACTTTTTTAACAAATTATTATTTAAATACAAAATTTAAAATATACATTATTTGCAAGAATTCCTAAAAACCAAATAATCGATCATGACAACAACACCTAAAAGATGCGAATTGAAATTGAAATGAGATGAAAGGTATGAGAAATCCGGTTTTAATATCTATACATTACAACAACACGATCCCATCAAATTGAACGAGGTTGAGATGGTAGACTTAGAGCGCTACTACTTCGAATATCGAATGTGTTTGAAAGTGGATGAAGCCGCGCTCGATTTGTTTTACGAGTACCAAAGCGATCTGCTGAATAATATCATCGTCGCCGAAGATAGAGAATTCGACAAGGGTGATTTATTGTTGTCCTTTGGAGGTTACATATATCCAATAATCTCACCCGAACTCGTGAACAAATCGGGTGGTGAGAGCGCATTTGCCTATGAAAAAAAACTCAAAAGAGTAAAGATAAACATTCACACCATTTTCGTAAGTGGAAAAATGACGAATGTCAACATGCGAATAACGGACTTGGAAATATAAACAATAGAGAGATTGAAATGTTAAAATTTAACTTTTTATATATATATAAAGAGAAAAAAAACTTTTACTAAAAAATTTTACATTAAAGAAAATTAAAAATTAAAAAAACAACTTTTTTATATATATATAAAGAGCAAAAAAAAAATAAACAAACTTTTTTTAAACAAATTATTATTTAAATACAAAATTTAAAATATACATTATTTGCAAGAATTCGTAAAAACAAAAAAAAACTACATAATCGATTGTGAAGACAACAACACCTAAAAGATGCGAATTGAAATTGAAACGAGTCGAAACGTATAAGAAATTCGGTCATAAAATCTATAGATTACAACGACACGATCCCATCGAATTGAACGAGGTTGAGACGAAGGGCTTAGAGCACAAATACGACAAATATAAGATGCCTTTGAAATTGGACGAAGCTGTGCTCGATTTGATTTACGAGTACCAAAGCGATCTGCAGAACATCATCATCGCCGAAGATAGAGAATTCGACAAGGATGATTTGTCGTTGCCCTATGGAAATTACATATTTCCAAACATCTCATTCGAACTCGTGAAGAAATTGGGTGGTGAGAGCGAGTTGACCGATGTAAAAAAACTCAAAAGAGTAAAGATAAACATTCAACACGTTTTCAAAAAAGGAGAAGACACGAGTGTCAACATGCTAATAACGGACTTGGAAATATAAACAATAGAGTGATTGATTTTTAGCGAAGAAAAATGAAAAAAAAAAAAAGTAATAAGATCATCTTTAGATCTCATTACTTTTTTTTTTGTTGTTTTCCTTCTTCTTCACTATCATCATAATATATTATAATAACGTTTCCTTTTCTCTCAGTTTTCTGCGTTGATTCTTCTTCTTTTTCTTTTTTTCTTTTTCTTTGTGATATCATACGTTTATAACAACATTTTTGTTTATCCGAATCATAATTATGAACGAATGTTGTGCATCTCTTGGTAACACTCGCATCATTACCATTCTCTTCAGAAGGTAGTGGTGACCGTGGAAAGCATCGTCTCATTCTCAACCGTCTATCCCGCGCTTTATCTATCTCTTTCATTAGTTCTTTCCTTAGATATCCATCATTAGCGTCTAACCATTTTTTTATTTTTTCGCTCTCTGGCTTGCGATGTTCGTCATTATCGTCAAATTGTTTCTCCACCTTTTCATCCAGGTGATAAATTTGTTTCTCCACCTTTTTATCCATTTTAAATATATTATTTTATACTTTCTATGATTTTATATTTTATATAATTTTATATTATAATAACATATTCAAAATCGGTATATTCTTAAATGGCGAATTCTCACCGAGCAACAAACCCTTGCCGAGTCGCTCAACATTCCGTCCACTCTTCAGATAGGGACCGTTTCCTCTCAGAGAGTTGCCACCTCTAATGGGTTCTAGATACAATCCTTTACCGCTGTCGTCTACGTGAACGCGACACACGGCTCCTCCCTTCTTCAAAAACAGTCCGCTGCCACCCATTAATTTCTCAACTGCCGAACTAGCGAGTCCCGTGAGAGCTCCCACGCCGAGAGTCTTTCTGAGAAAGGGTAGTGCCTTTGCGGCGAAGGTAATGCTTTTGCGGCTATTCCTGCCAATAGCGGTAGGAAACCACCTTTCATTCTCAAATTGTATCTCAATTGAGCGGGACTCATTCTCACCGTCAACCCTCTTCCATCGCGAATCGCTTTCTCAGTCCTTTTGATTTGACTTCTGGTCCAGGCGATCGAATCCTGACCGCCTCTCGTCAGATCTTCGTGAGTGAATTTGAATCTCACCGCCTCGCCTCGAGTTGTTAATGCTCTCTTAAGTTTCTTCCTCTGTCCTGCGGATATGTTCACATTTTTAATCACGTATTCTCTCATAATTCTGTTTTTTTAAAATATATTTACTTCAATTGTTTCTTGTTTAATAATTATATTAAAATAATTTTGTAAAATTAATATTGCATTTATTTTATTTTTGTTATCTATATATATAATATTTTTTTTTTTTTTTGCTTTTATATTTCTCTTATGTGAAATCGTATCGTCACTCTCTCTCCGCGAAGATCTAACAGTTCACCATTTTGATCTGTCAACGTGGTTTTGAGACTATACAATGTGTCTAAAATCACTGGTAGATAAACTAAATTTCGAGGTCGCTCCACGATCTTATAACCGGGCGACACGTTTGGAAAGAAGGAATAGATCGTCGGTTGAGCGCTACCATTCACGTAGCTTCCAGCAATCACGTCCACGTTCACCAGAATGACATTGACAGCGAGAATGTCGACCGTATTTTCAGATGCCGCATGGCCTCGATACATCTTTCGATCGAATCCCAACATCTTGCCTATAGAATCGTCCGTGTTGAAATCCACTCGAAAATTATCTTCCAAATCCAACATCGTCTGTAAGGTATTAGGATTGGGAGCGAGTCTGATCTTGTTGCTTCCCTTTCCATCCATCTTCATTCGCGTCTGAATGTAATTGTTCAAATCGTCTATGTCGTAACTCCCTTTGGGAATTTGAATCTCCAACCAATCCACTCCGTCGGAATACTTGAATGAGTTATTCTTTTCGGTGACGTTGGGAAAGGAATAATAAGCCTCCAGATTCACCAAAGCCATCTCGTATCTTTTCTCTCTATTCAATTCGATGAAAGGTTCGAATTTCGTAGCGAATCGAGTCGAATCGCCACTCACCACGATTTGAATGGATTGTTTTGCAGCCGTATTCTCGGCTATCCGTTCTAACAATTCTCCATGTTCGAACATTATATTTAATTTTATTTTTTTATTCAAAACTAATTATTTGAAGATTTATTATTTTCTATTTTTTTTTATTTTCACGCTCTATCTTATTATTATCATCGGAAACATAAAACTTGTCGAATCCGCACCGATATTTTCCGCGATTAAATTCACTTGTCAAATCGATCACGACGAAATTGTAAAGTCCACCATCCCAAACCCTCTTGCAGAATCTCCTGAATTCCGCAGCGCTCATGTCGTTTGCGACGTGATCGCCGTAGATGTGATTGAGATTCTTGAGATCTTGGCGAAAGAGACATAGAAAATTAGCATTCTCCCTTATCGTCTGTCTGGGCAATCGAAAATAATTCTGCGACAGGTAGAAACAGTCCACGTTGCTGTGTCGACCCCTAACGTAATACGATTCGCATCGGTTCTGTCTCTCCAAAAGCAGATCGTCGAAAATCATGAGATTCTTATCTTCCGATTTCAGTTCTCTAGGATCCGGAACGTCGCTAGCGTTCTCATAAAATCGACACTCGACGTTCGAAGATGCATTTCTCTTCATCAGCTCCGTCGCCGCACCGTCCAAAATGGTCGAGAGTGGAGCTCCGCTCTTGTCGAATTCCTCCCTACTGTCAAAGATTCTGGCTATGACGTCCTTGGGCAATCTGCGATCCATGCACTCTCGAAGCAATCTGTATTCGGGTTGAAACAAGCTCTAGCCAAACACGAACAATCTGTCGTAATCCAACCAGTCGGGTCGGGACAACAGATTCATCAACAGATTGGTCTTTCCACAATTCGATTTCCCCACTATCAAACCTCTTATGCTCTTGGGAAAGAACTCGTTATTCGACCTCCTGGTCGCGGCGTCGTTCCAAGACATATCTTTAATGTTCATCTTTGTTTTATTTTTTTTTTTTTTTTGTTATTTTAGATTCTTTTCAAACGCAAATTTTTTACGTTTTTCAACTCTGTTTTTAATGTTATTATTTATTTATATCACACCGTCGCGAGTTCTCTTCAATCCGGATCCACACGTCATTTTGGCTAAATCTTGTATGGGCACCACAGCATCCTTAAAATCTTTCCAACTTTTCGGCGTTCGCTCTAACGCAGCTCGCTTCGCCGGCGGACTGATCAACTTGTCGATCAACGCGTCGGCTGCCCTCTTGCCAGCCACAGAAGCTATCCTACCACTGGCTTCAGAAGCGGCTTTCTTACCAGCATCCAAAGCCGTCTTCTTACCGACCTCAAACGCGGTCGATGCGAGTTTTCTACCCGCATTGCTCGTGAACGCTCGCATTATAGAATCGACGATGCCAGAACCGCCTCGAACGTATGTCCTGACGTATCCCCTGTTTTTTATCACCAACATATTTTATTTTTATGATATATTTTTGTTTTTTTCACTGGTAAATCGTTTTGTTGTCTTTAAATACTTTTATTATTCTAGTGTAAGAATTTACTGTTTTATTTTTTTGTTTGTTTGTTTCTCTCTACTTATTATATACACATCAGTCCTTCAATTCGTTCATCAGCCTTTTATACTGGTTTTTACTCAAAACCTTCTGTCTTAACAATTCGTCAGATATAGCAACTATCTGATTATCTAATCCCGTGTTACAGCCCGTCTGCTCGCCATCAACAAACTCAATCTCTGAGACAGAGCGTCGGAATCGCTCGGAAGAAAAGTGGTTTTCACCCCTTTGCCAGTCACCGATTCGACGAACTTCTTGTTCATATCCCATATGGGTTTCACCACTTTCGTCCACTTGTAACCTCTGTTGGCTTTGGGTCTCGTCTCTCTGGCATCGCATCGTTATTTCTCTTCATGGCGTGGTTCTGGACCAGAATGTCTCCGTAATTGTCGAAATCCTGTTCCGTGTAATCGCTGGGCTTGTCGTAAAGGAGCAATCTCCGCAGACCATTGGTCAATTCGTATCTGTTCGAACCGACGATCAATTCATCATCCCCAATATCCACTTCCGTATCACCTACAAAAATCCTTCCCTCCGAATCCTTACAAAATCCATACGACCGATCTCTCTTACCGCCATCATCATCGGACGATGCGACGCTACTAGTGGTGATAGTCAAAGCCATATCGTCGCTCTCGCTCATATCTGTTTGAATTCCCGTGGGAACGTAATCCGGTGTAGATTGAACGGAATACCGATTTCCAAAACTAGGAGGTAACGAACCCATTCTCAAAGAACTCTCTTTTATAGGTCTCAATTCTTCGACTATCTCCTTCCTGCTTCGCTCTTGACCCTCCGTCACGGGTTTAAATATTTTTGTGGCTTCGCGTTTGAGTTCCATCTCACCAAGACGTCTGCTCCTGTCAGCAGACTGAATGCCCTTCTTAGCACGTTCATACTGGTCTAAAATTAAATCTCGGCGTCTAGGATCCATCTGTAAAAACATCTTTCGTTTTAATTGTTTTTATTATTTTCAAAATTAAATGTTTAATTATATTTTTATGTTTTAAGTAATAAAAAAACTCTTTCCGTCTTAATATAATAATCTGAAAATATTCACATCTCAACTGACTGTGTTAATTGAAGTTTAAAAATACGTTTAAACAGTACATGACAAACCGGTTTCTGATTTAACGCATTTTGACAGTAGTTTTTACATTTGTCAAAAGATTTTCATTCACACATCAATTCACTGAGTGTCGAATTAAGAGAGAATCCTTTGATGACTGCGATTGCTATCATGAATATATTAAAAAATTTACCACTCAAAACCTAATTGAGCGGAAAATGCGTTTTAAACATTCCGATAAGTGTTTGACTTTTTTCGAACGAACGCTTAACAGTCAATCTCTCTCATCAAGACAAAACACGAATATCTATTACAGATCAACTCTTTCGAACAAAAAAAACCCCTCAAAACTCAATTTCTATCCGTCCCATCAAGAGAAAACATGAATGTCTATAATACAGACCATATTCATAATCGACTCTTTTGAACAAAAAAACCTCATTCACTCATTACGATAACATGTGTTAGTTTTTTATTTCAGGAAGACGTGACTGGGTTCGCGAATTTCTAACACACCGACAACACTCTTCGTTCAGATCGAGTTTACGAGAATCGAGCGATCCGATCGCTCGATTAGCTGAGTTTGAGAATTTCCCATAGTGGGGAATTCCCCTAATGACGTCATAAATGGGAATAACCCACCGCCTCAAAAACAATGGAGAGTTCTGGACCACTGGTCTAGAATCCCGCAGGCCGTTTTTTGATGATGACCCAGAATTTTTTGCTTTTGCTCGCGTTCACCAACGATGGATCGATGGTCTGATCTGCGATGGGAACGTCGACAAAAATTAAGTACAAGATAAAAGTGAAGATGTACAATTTCACCCTTTTTTTAAAAACGCGCGTTCACCACGAGTATTTGAACGTTAAAAGTGCGATCTAGGAGTCACAAAAAAACATGGGGGGATTCAAGACCATTGTACAGTTTTGTGAACAAGCGTGTGATTTAACACTGAATTCCACGTTGGTGAACGCATCGTTTACGTATGTTGTACACGTACACGTACAAGTGGTCGTAAACTCTCCTTTTATACCTACTTATATCAGCCGAGATATCAACCCTTCTTTCCTCGATAACTCCACATCAGCCTTCGACCTTCGTATCGTTCTGGTATGAAGTTACCTCGGGCCGCTCTCTCTGTCGATATTATAAGTTACAGGGCGTTTAGTTGGACGGTACGGTGTCATATACGGCGAAGAGAAAACAATATTAGGTCAGGCAAAGCCTCACCCAATATAGTTTTCTCTTCGCCGTATATGACAGGCTCATTCCCACTAGACCAATTCTCTTTAGACCAACTCCTACTAAGCCAATTCCCCTTAGACAATTCCCCTTAGACCATCTGATATGTTCTACTTTTGAATTAATTCTATATCAATAATTTGATATATTTATCAATTTTATAAATGTATTTAATGTTGTGGATATTTTATAGATGTTGGGCTGATTTTTCATAACAATTGTTGCAGTAATCACACACTTTCAAAGGATGTGATTCTTTTTATTGTTTTGTGGCTAACACATGTTGGGCTGATTTTCATAACAAAACAAACACAATCCTTTGTCTTATATATGAGTGTGGTGAATGTGTGGCCAACAGTGGTTTATTGATAACAGTAATCACAAACATTCAAATGATGTGAGCTAGTAAATGAGAAGGTCAATGCAGAATCATTTCTCGACCAAGCCAAGTAGTTGTGCTCAGTATAAATGTTACATGCATTGCTGTTTAGGGTTATAGTAAAGGTGCATCTTCCCACTCCATGTGTATAAAAGAAATGTCATGTCAATGTCATAAATCTATATTTTTTGTATTTGGGAAATTGTGAAATTTCCCAAATACAAAAAAAAATATATTTGTATTAAATATATGTTTTCCTAAGTATCCTTAATCAATAACAATAATTTTATGCATATAAATATTTTTTATCAAATAAAGTGCTTTTCGGTAAATAAATGTTTTCCTAATTATCCTCAATCAACCCTTTTAATCAAAAACAATAAATAGTTGGTCTAAGGGGAATTGGTATTTTGGGAACTGGCATAGTGGGAGTTGGTCTAAAGGGAATTGGTCTCGTGGGAAGACACCATATGGCACTGTATCTGCCAACTAAACGCCCTGTACCGTATTTATTATGCACGGCATGCTAAAACGTCATTGGAGAAGTTAACTCAACGAATAGTTAAATGATGCGCACTTCTCGAAAAATGTAAACAAAGCAGACTATGTTTACATACGCTACAAGGGGAGTAATTTTGCTTCCGCATTCTAATAAATCACTCGTGACTTGTTCTATAACCGCCAATGTTTTTGTTGGTTTGGCATTTTATTATAACAGTTTCATTCAATAATAATAACACTTCGGCCGGCCGTTGATTTGTCGCGGTTCTCGTATGAGAAGGCCTTGGTTACCCATGTTCTACCAACTGCCTCCCCCTATTCCCGCGCTTCTTCTCTCCTCCCAACACTCGGAGACAAACTGCTTGATGACATCCCTTGCCCCATTCTTCCCAATCTCTCCGATTAGTATATTAACCCTCTCCTTTGAGTCGCCCCCTAATCACATGTCCTTCATTCTCCCATCCCACTTCTGCATTATACTCCCCGTGAATCTTGTTCTTTTACACTGGTATTTTGGGCATTCTATAAGAAAGTGTTCCAGGGTCTCCACCAAGCCCACGTTACACATCTGGCACTCCTTTTCACTGTGTTTCCCAATTTTTCCCCTCAGCTCCAGGGACCGCGACCTCAGCTTGAACAACAGTGACCCCCCAAAGGTGCCATCAAGGTACTCTTCAAAACCAGGCTTCTCTTTATCACGCAGGCCACCCAAAGATCTTTTTGATTTGACCCCCTCTCGCCAATTACGGTTACAATCCTCCATGACCCTTTCTCTGACGATCTTTTTGCCCTGTTTTGCCCCAACGTCAAGGTCCGAGATCTCGATTGAGTAGTTTTCTACTAGCTCCCTCACTTGGACCATCCATCCCGTCTTGATATTTGAGTTGAAAGTTCTCAGGAACATTACTTTACACCATCGGCTATCGGGGAGATTTACCAAATAATTAAGATAACCGAGTTTCAATAGGTCTATCCTGTCCTTGATCCTCATCCACCCAAGCTCACCCCTGATCGCTTCTAGTGCTGCGGCATTACTCGAGCCTGTTATCCATCGGCCTGCATCGTTCTGCAGGATTTCCAAGCTCTTAACAGCTGTCTGATTTAGGGGTACAACTTCCGTACCGTATGGTATACTAGGCAGACCAACCATTTCCCAAATGGTTTTCAATCAAATGCAATGTTTATACGACGGGGCTATTTTTTTATGGTGGGTCTTCTGTACGACAGCGCTGCAGCATGTACGTACGTGTAAATTAAAAGCTGAGGGGTGTGGATATAATGATAAAACAAAAAAATGGCTGACGGGTACCTAATATTAAATTAATATTGGGTGTTTTTCAGAAATCCTGTACCTAATATTGCGGAGTCTACGTCTCTTAGTAACTTCATTTGATTGGATAAACAAATTTACTAACATAATAATAAACTAACCAAGTAATAACTAAGTACTTTTCTGTACACTGAATTGACTAAATACGATGGAAGTCTAACTTATTTAACAGTCCGAGAAAGAAGTGAGGGTGCTGAGGCTCGAGCCTTCTATCTCTAAAACACAAAGCCACCGATTTAGCACCAGACTATGAAATACGAACCAACCAGTGTGGTTGGTAAATTACCCTTATACCTAAAACGCGACAGTACTCACACGTTCTTGGAGATTCACCCACCCTGAATCTCGCCTACATGTCTATTCCACCTCAGAGCGGTCTAGATACTCAGAAAATTGTAGAGGGTAAGATATGGTAACTATGACCTGGAAAATATACAATACACTGAGAGAGAAACGAAGAGACTGCGGTGAGGCATAATGCAACGATATTTCTTTCATAACAAATGTATTCTGTACAATAATAGAGTTATTCAATTAACCCTTTACCCAAAGTAACAGCCAAACCTGAAGGCGCTATTCTCAAAAATCGCCAATTAATTTTCATTATTATTTCATACTTTGTCTGCGAGCTCATTCCTATGTTTTGAGACAAAAAATTAGTTATTGAAGAATTTTTTTGCAAGTGTCGTCTGCTTTTCATGTTAGGTAAAGGGTTAAATTAATCCAACTCTCTATCAGTAAAGTTACTTCAGCTAAAAAGGAGATCAGACCAAATGAAAACGAACCTCCCTTCTCCATCACACATACTGCTTGACTGTTTTTGATTGTGAACGATTTGTTAACCACCGCGTTTGATATTGTTGAATTCAATTATCCCTTGTTGCCTTGTGTCCTCAAAAAGATACGATGGATATTCTGGCCTTCCCCGAGGCGCGAAAGTGCAATTATTCTCTCCCGTTTGTCTACTGCTATCCATGAACTCTTCTATTCTCGTTTCGTGTTCAAATGAACGTGAAACGCCGGACTAAAAAATACTAACAGTAGAAATTTCATCCGAGATCAATGGAAAGCGATATCTTGTAATTTTAATACTTGTTATATCAGCCGTTTCCCCACAGACACTCACTGATACCGGTTATTACGTCTTTTCTAATGATACTGGCATTTACATTGTACACATGAAATATTTCCTGAAATCGTTATAACGAGGCACTTGTGCCATTATCTCTGTCCAGCTATAATGAAGTCATAGATCAATGGGACTCTCACCACAATTATTAGACTCTTGACGAACTGAAGCAAATTGATGGATTAATGATGCTAGTTGTTATAAGAACAATTCTACATCTTTGTGTGCTATTACCCGCATGGCTTCTAAAACTGCATCTTTCAAATAAAATAGAAACTCGTCTGATTTGTATGTCAAATGAGATACCCAACTCAATCCTCAATCGATATGATCTGCAAGTCTGTTCTTTGAACTCTTTCCCAAAGACGAGAAGCAAACGACACCTGCAAACCAATTTCTTTCTTGAATAAATAAAAAATCACTTTTGCCTAAAAAAACATAGCTTATAATCCCTTGCTGGAACGAGCTCTTTCCAATGATGTGTCATTAGCTATGTTTTGAAGGCCAAATTTGCCAAAAAAGTGAATGACGACTTTTGTTAATAGCGTTGTGCGGAGACTTACATGGCTGTTGCGATATGTTATGATAGGTTAGGAGTTAACCTTCCTCTCCGTGCATCTCATGTCCCACAAATAAATCTTGGCACTCCTGGCGGAGATCCCGTCCCTCACTTGCCCTCCCATAAATAAAAATATTGCGCCCCCACTGTTTAAAAGGTGAAGCTTTAGGACATTGTGGCATTTTTCTTGATTTATTGCTATACAGTTAAAACTAGAAGTTCTGTCACGAACTGTGCGCTTATCTAGGCTTAATTGCGTGTTGGAATCGCGCGCAATTGCCGGACCCCCGGGTTACCCGCAGGTCCATTGGCTGAATATTGATTGTGCACAGGCCATATGTACAGAATTTGATAGTCTTACTATGGTCATAACGAGTAGATTAACACGCAGATCGACGTGCTATTTGTGCGCATGCCATGACAGGACTTCTAGTTTTAACTGTTAGACGTCCGTAGTCCATCTACGTCAGGTATTTATTAGTTAATAAGCAGTGTAATTATATGTTTGTCATTCGCTACCTGTAATAGTAGAATATCCCTGCTCTCTCTCTCTCTCTCTCTCTCTCTCTCTCTCTCTCTCTCTCTCTCTCTCTCTCTCTCTCTCTCTCTCATATAAACTAGAGCTGTAGGTTAACCGAAACCGAACCGAGGTTTTTAGTTTTTTTAAAAAACCGAAACCGAAACCGTCGACATCCCGTAATCTAAGGTTTTTCGTTTTTTTCTAAATACTCTCTTGCTGCAGAAATTCACAGAATGTAGCCACCCCAGAGTAGTGAGAGTACCCAGACACTGCCAATGGCAGTGTCTGGGTACTCTCACTACTCTGGGAAGGCTACATTCTGTGAATTTCCGACATTTCAGTTTAGTTGTGTTTGCAGCTTTCCTCAAGTTGCGTGTAGGTGTCAGACCTCGAAAAATGGCCAAGCACAATAAAAGTTCTGTATATTTAGGTAATTATTATATTGGCCTTCCTGATTCTTCATGTATTATAGCTTATTTCGGGCATTCATTGAGTTTCACTCAATTTAACTACCATTCAGTTATGACTCCGGACATAGGAATGAGTTTTATTGAATTTTACTTGGCCTCATGAACAAACCGAAAACCGAACCGAACCGAGGTTTTACTCCACCTGAAAAACCAGAACCGAAACCGAACAAGAAATTTAAAAACTTACAGCTCCAATATAAACAACACATAAACCCTCCTACCAAGCTTTCGGTATCAGGACAGGATACTAATAGACAAAGAGAAAATAAACAAACAAAATTTAAAAAAAAACTCACACACAATCTACTTTTGGCAAGTATACGGAGATATACATTCGTGCGGACTTCAAAAAAGTGGAGTCAAAAAAATGAACTCCGTTGGAAAATATAAAGTAACAGAAGGAAAATACTTCCGGATAAACGTAACGGTCAAAACCGGCCAGCGCTATTCTCAAAAATCGCATATTAAATTTCAAAATATTTTCATTTTTTGTCTCAAAAACATAGGTTATGACCCCTCGTTGGAACGAGCTCGTCGAGCTCGTTCCAACGAGGGGTTATAACCTATGTTTTTGAGACAAAAAATGAAAAAAATTAGTTATTCAAGAATTTTTTTTGCAAGTGTCGTCTGCTTTTCATGTTAGGTAAAGGGTTAAAAAATCCAAATTTCCTAACTCCCACCTTTGAGCGGGTTTCATATCCTTCGGGAACTCACAGGAATCAAGAATTACTGGGAGGTCTGTTGAGACCGATGGAGTCGGTATGTACAAAGTTGTTCAATTCTAAATGTTTCTTTAGAAACCCGCTCAGCTTTAGTCCAGTAGGATATGGAGTCAGTGATAAATGCTTGGAATTAAGTGCATGAGTGACCCGCAGACATGCAATGTTGTGTGATGGAACAGTAACGTTTCAACTTTCCGAGTGACCTGTGGTTGTTCACAAGTTTATGAAACAGAGTACAAGTTTCGCGAACATACTGAATTTCACAAACACCACGTTGGGGCAGGTAACCCAAATTGGAGCTTTTGCAATCTGCTTGGCAACAATTCTGTACCTTTCTCCAGTACTGTTGGTGTGGAAGGAATCGGCTATAGGCGTCTTCACACAAGTTTTACAACCATCCTTTCCACAAACTTTGCTGACTCCAAGTCTGGCTGGCAGGCTCGAGACAAGCACGAACAAGAATGTCGCGAATATTTTCTAGTCGTTTAAAAGCAACGACATGGGGATTGGAGGGAAACTCTTACCTAAAGTGGAATCATACTTAATGAGCCCCCAGTGTTTCCGAATGGATAGGTTTGAAAAATCTGGATGACATGTGATAACAAATGGTATACACCTAGGAAAACCTATCGAACTTCGTGTGCAGCGAAATTAAAACGGAGGAGGTGCGAAAGGTGATCTCAAAATTAAGGGATGGAAAAGCGGGAGGAGTGGATGAAATTCCTAACGAGTTTATCAAAAAAGGGGGAGAGGAATTCGTGGAAAGCCTAACTGCCCTATTCAATCTAGCCATAGAAAATCAAGAGGTCCCAAAGGAGTGGAGAGAAAGCAAGCTGACATTTATTCACAAAAAGGGGAAAAAGACGTTTTGGATAACTATCGAGGGATCTCTGTCAGTAGCAACATTGGAAAAGTTTTCTGAAAAGTCCTGTATGGTAGACTAGAAGAGGTGATTGAAGAGAAGGGTTTTTTGGGAGAAATCCAGAATGGCTTCAGGATGGGAAGAAGAGTTACTGACCATCTTTTCACGCTATCCCAAATGATAGAATCCGCGAAAGCAAAAAACAAAAAGATGTTTATGGCCTTTCTGGATGCCAAAAAGGCATACAATAGAGTATGGAGGGAGGGTATGTGGCGCAAGCTGGAGGCTCTGGGCTTAGGAGGCGAGTTTGTTGGAATTATGAAAGCATTATATAAAGACGTACAGAGTGAACTTAGCCTGGGAAACATTACAACAAAACGTGTGCCTATGGAGATAGGCCTAAAACAGGGGCGTATCCTTTCGCCAATTCTGTTTGCATTGTACATCAAATTTTTAGGAGATGAACTCCTCAATTGCGACGAGGGGGAATCGGTTGGGGTCTTGAAGATGCCCGAGCTATTTTTTGGAGACAATATGGTGCTAGTGTCAGAAAGCGAAGAGGGGCTAACGAAAATGTTGGGAATTGTTGGAAAATATGGGAACAAATGGAGACTCGAACTTAATGAAAGCAAGAGCAAAGTTATACTTATGGGCCGCAAAGTGGAGAGTGGGTGAGTTCTGCATTCCGGAAGGTAGCAGCAAACTTCTCAGTGTAGGAGAGACAGGTGATTGAGTTTTTGGGGGTGAATATAAACATTACAGGAAGAGGCATCAACCGAAACCATACAAATAAGTTGATTCTGAAGGGGAAGCGAATCCTTAACCAAATGAAACTTATAGGGAGAAACAGTTTCAATAAAGTTTTCGTGGAGAAAACCATTTGGGAAATGGTGGGTCTGCCAATGGGGCAAGGGATGTCATCAACATACGGCACGGAAGTGGTACCCCTAAACCAGACGGCCGTAAAGAGCTTGGAAATCCCGCAGAACCATGGATAACGAGGTCGAGTAACGCCGCAGCTCTAGAAGCAATCAGGGACGAGCTTGGTTGGATGAGGATCAAGGGCAGGATAGACCTGTTGAAACTCGGTTATCTTAATTATTTGGTAAATCTCCCCGACAGCAGATGGTGTAAAGTAATGTTCCTGAGAATTTTCAACTCAAATATCAAGACGGGGTGGATGGTCCAAGTGATGGAGCTTGTAGAGAACTACTCATTGGAGATCACGGACCTGGACGTTGGGACAAACCAGGGTAAAACAAATCGTCAGAGAAAGGGTCATGGAGGATTGTAACAGTAATTGGCGAGAAGGGGTCAAATCAAAGAGGTCTTTAGGTTGCCTGCGTGATAAAGAGAAGCCAGGTTTTGAAGAGTACCTTGATGGCACATTTGGGGGGGGGTCACTGTTGTTCAAGCTAAGGACGCCATCCCTGCAGCTGAGGGGGAAAAACAGTGAAAAAGAGTGCCAGATGTGTAATTTGGGCATTTCTAGAATGCCCAAAGTACCAGTCTAACAGAATAAGATTAACTGGGAGTATAATTGGGAAGTGGGGTGGGAGAATGAAGGACATGTGGTTAGGGGGAGACTCAAAGGAGGGGTTAATATGCTAATCGGAGAGATTGGGAAGAATGGGGCAAGGGATGTCATCAAGCAGTTCGTCTCCAATTGTTGGGAGGAGAGGAGAAGCGTGGGAATAGGGAGGCAGTTGGGAGTGCAGAGGTGACCAAAGCCTTCTCGTTCGAGAACCGCGACAAATCAGCGGCTGGCCAAAGTGTTATTATTATTATTATTATCACATATTTTGAACTTTGGGGCGATAATGCATGAGTTCGTCACGTGGCAAGCTATCAGCTAGTTCTGTCCGCTGGCTCTCGCTTGTAATTTCGGTGTACAAATTGCGACTTCAGATTACTGAAGGTAGTTTCTGTATCTGCTAGATCTAAGCCCATGCTTCTGATTCTGATGGCGAGACTGTAGGGATGTTCCTAACAATGTGTTTAGGATGGCAACTGGACGGAAGCATGTACAGGCGTAAGTCTGTAGGGTTGCAATAAAAATTAGTAATAATGCATTGTTGGTGAAATTTCAGCCATTAATTTCATGCTATGGTGAAGGGCATTGATTTACAATGACCATCTAATGGCTGGGTGTATTGATGATATTGACTTACAGTGGGCTGGAACAGAGTCTGGTTTCATTGAAGTTATGTTCCTTTGCATTAACCTTCACCATAGCATGAAATTCACTGCTGATATTTCGTCAGAGAGCATTATATCTTTTGGCACCACGTCACGCATGTTATTTAGGTCGTTCTACTAAAAGCGTCATTTTCCATTGAGTTTCTGGAATGTACCCTCAACTAATTCGGGGTAACACAACAGCACGTCGCCGAATATGTTTTTACGTTAGAGTTACATTCCTTTATACTTACATAAAAGGTCACATAAGAATAATTTAATCATTTGCCCCGCCTCTGCGTTTGATTGGTTGAAAGCATACAGCGTGAGAACGTCAAAATCGTATAAACCAAATCACGTAATGATTTGGAATGTCTACACGTTCGCACATTCGTTCGCACATCCGATCCAACTTTGAAGACTCTGGAAGCCCAGCCCACTCATTCCAATTGTCACCGTGATGGCGTGACGGCAGACTGATAGATGGATAACAAGCTTGTAAACAAAGATCAATGGTCGATTTTTCATCGCCTCCAGTCAGCGAGAATATAATGATAATTTCTCGGGAACAATTGAATTTAATAAAATATACCGAAGTGGGAGACGAATAAAAGATCATACATCCAAACATGATTTTGGGGAAACTTAGAAAAAATGTTTTTAATGATATTGTTACGTGACTTGCTAAATATATGTCGTCTGCGATCGAAAATCAAAACAACAAACAATTTGACAATGATTGACGTGACCTGTTCGTGACACACTTTCCTGAGTTTTTCGTTCACGTACACATAGTTTTTATATTTTAATATTACAGCCGGATTAAATTAAAAGAAATAACTGTTGTTTTCCTTCAAAATCGCTATAATGAACTTACTGTTTAAACTGCAAAAAATAATTGATTTTGTTTTAAGAAATAACTGTTGTTTTCCTCCGGTTTATACGATATAAAACCGAAAATTTTCAGCACAAGCTTAATCGTAACTCGCTACGCGAGTTATGAAGCTTGTGCTGAAAATTTTCGGTTTATATCGTATAAACCGGAGGAAAACAACAGTTATTTCTTAAAACAAAATCAATTATTTTTTGCAGTTTAAACAGTAAGTTCATTATAGCGATTTTGACATTTATAATAAAATTGCTCCAAGATAATATACATTCGTGATATATGTAGAACTGCTGTATAGCAGTGATGTACGTTTGTCATCTAAATTGGCCGATAAAGTTAATAGAAGTACTGTCCTATTTCTTGATTGAATTTTCTTTGAGGTTAATATGATTTGTCTCGTTTGAAGCGAAAAAATATATTTCTGGAGAATGGTATAATTAAGTTTGTTGTCGTTTGCTTTTGCTAGAAGTGCTTATAAATATTTCGCCACATGCCGAGAAAAGGGTGCAGACAACAATACCAAAACATTTAACCCTTTACCCAACGAATCGCCCGCATCCGCCAGCGTAATATGCAGATTCAGCAGCTGAGAAAATATTATTTTTCGAAAACTTTCAACAAAACCATACAATGTGATCCCTCGTTGGAACGAGCTCGACGAGCTCGTTCCAACGAGGGGTCACATTATATGGTTTTGTTGAAATTTTTCGAAAAATTTAAAAAATTATATTTGAAATAATAAATTTTGATATCGTCTACGTTGGGTAAAGGGTCAACAATAAAAGTGTCAATGACACTATAGCTTAACTTGAATGATGTTGTGTTTGATGAAAAGGATAATGTTCAATGTTTATGAAAGGATTATGAAATACGACAAGAATTGTGATAATTAAGAATATGTTAATTTCTGTTCCCTGTATGCTATGTTTTCAATAAAAATAATTAGAGATGTAGACTGTACTAAAGAATTGAGGGGTGGGTTAATGTGGCCCTCACAGTTAACGTATGTCAACCAAAGTTACCAAATTACAGTGAAATTATTCCAAAACGGGTCATCCTATCAAGTTACAATGAAATCCCTTCATAAATACGACCTGTAGACTGTGCTAAAGGTTTTCGGGTTTCGGGCCTTTGTAGCTATCACGGTTGACTGATCGCACCCAATGGGGGATTTCCTCATCTGGACATTATACTGAGCCATCCTACCAAATTACAATGAAATTCCATCATAAATACGACATGTAGTCTGTGCTAAAGTTTTTCGGGTTTGTGGCTCGGGCAGCCATCATGGTTGATCGATCGCGACTAGTCTGGGGCGTACTCATCTAGACATTATCTGGAGTCATCCTACCAAGTTATAATGAAATCTCTTCATAAATACGACCTGTAGACTGTGCTAAAGGTTTTCGGGCTTCGGGCTTGATTCCTATAGCCGTCACAGTTGACCGATCGCGACCAAAAGGAGACGTTCTTATCTAAACTTTATATGGAGTCATCCTACTAAGTTACAATGAAATTCCTCCGTAAATACGACCTATAGACTGTGCTAAAGGTTTTCAGGTTTTGGGCTCGGGCAGCCATCGCGGTTGACCGATCACAACCAAAAGGGAACGTTCTCATCGAGACATAACCTCAAACCTGCATATGGAATTTCGTGACGATCGGACAAGAACTGCGGGGTGTAGCCTGTGCTAAAGGAAAATGTGAACAGACTCACAGACTAACAGACATCCGCACGCGCGATGGCAATAGCTTATCTTGACTTTGTCAAGTTAAGCTAAAAATCTTGGAAAATATTTGTTTCTAACCTACATCTTACGACTCTACTGGAACTGGATCGAGAAGCAAGTTTCAAGGAGAGACTATCAGCTATGGTTTGAAATATAAATTAATTAATGAAATGTGAATGACAGTTTTCTGTTTAATGCTGGGTGGATTTACAATACGGCCGCCGTGGACTGATCACTTTCTACGGGTGGGCAATATTTCCACGGACTCAATAAACACTAATTAATCGAATCAGCCTTTGAAGTTGAAGATACTACACCTTCTTACAATGGTGTGATATAGCAAATATTGTCGGACACCACCCAAGTATTGTATTAAACGTTTAGTTCACCAAAAAGTGGAATATTTCAGAAACGGAAGGAAACTAGTTGCGAAAATCAGGACTCCTGCACAGGAGAAAGCGAATCCCCCTAAGATTCTTCTTCTATCACCAGGTCTCCTGGACAGAAGACGTGGTGATAGAAGAGTTCAAGAGTAAACACTTGGTAGGATTTGGGTAACATCTCGACGATTTGACAATTTCCGTATCCACGCGACTCGACTCGAATCGAATCATTGGGACGACTTTCTAACGTAAGTGTTTCAAATTTGGAAAGAGATGGAAGTCACTTTGACCACATAAATGTTTCTTCAAATTTGGAAAGAGATGGTAGTCACTTTGACCACGTACGTATTTCTTGATATTTGGAAAGAGTCCGTAGTCACTTTGACCACGAAAGTGTTTCTTCAAATTTGGAAAGAGATGGTAGTCACTTGATGACTACCATCTCTTTCCAAATTTGAAGAAACACTTACATGGTCAAAGGTTTCAAGATGATGAGGAACTTACTGCAGCTGTGGAGGCTTGGCTACAGGACCAAGATATGGACTTCTACAGGCGCGGCATCAACGACTGGCAGATCAGGTGGTACAAGTGTATTGAATTACAAGGAGAATATATTGAAACATAAATATGTTTTGTACCGATATTCCAGCTTTATTTATGTTAGGCTCAAAACTTTTTGACATCCCCTCGTAGGTTTCTTGTATTAGCTTTTGTAGTCCACGATTTGCACTTATCTTTCCGCAGAGTTCATATCGCTTGTATTAACTCTTTCAGTCCCATATCAGATGGCTGATCTCAAAACGAGGACGGTACAGTAAAGCGCCAATTGATTCCACCCAACTAAGCATATCCGTTTCTAGTTACGTTTCATTTGTTTTGCAGTTGCATAATGTCTGATAAAAGTACCGTTAAATTTTATGATTAACTATTTTCGGATAGTTATTTTGTTAATTTATTGCTATTTCGGGAAGTAATTTTGTCCAATTTAGGACAGGTTGCGATACACGCCGCGTTCTCCGTGTTCGTAAAGAAAAGAACGTCAGTTCAAAATAAATACATGTTCCCTTTCAATTTCCCTTTTATTTACTTTTTGGTTGATTTCCCTATCTTCCAAGCGAATAAGTCCTCAACGCGGACACAAACGGACCGACTGTGTCCGCCTGCTGACCTTGGACCGATTACATACACAAAACTGCAAACCTATTCTGTCCGTAAAGCGAATACGTGAGCAAAACGCGTGTCATTGTTTCCACAGCTAGACCTTCGGCTTGCGTTTTGTGGACTTTACCGGCTTGCGGGCACAATCGGCCTTGCGGGACAACTCAGTCGACGCATCCGTGTAAGAGGTGCATTTCTGTAGAATGTAGAAAATAAACAGATCGCTATGGCGGTGAAGTGATCTGGTTTATCGCATACCGTCTTGTTGACGAGGTTTGTTTGATCCGGCGATCTTCCATCCTCAGGTGGACTAGACATTGCAACCCAGATCAAGTATTACTAGACAGTACAACCTAGATCAAGTATTGCTAGAATGTTTTATTTTTACACAGATACAGTTAAAACTAGAAGACCTGTCACGAACTGTGCACTTATCTAGGCTTAATTTCGCGTAGGAATTGCGCGCAATTGCCATATCGAATGGCATCCGAAGCACGAAAGGTTCTCCTGGTTACTCGTAGCAAACACAGCAATGTTTCTGCCAATGGACCTCCGGGTTACCCGGAGGTCCATTGGCTGACACATTGTTTGTGCACAGGCTATATGTACAGAATTTGATAGCCTTATTGTGGTCATAACGCGTAGATTAACATGCAGATCAACGTGCTATTTGCGCGCATTTCATGACAGGACTTCTAGTTTTAACTGTAGGTTGTTCATATTCCAGCTTAGCCCACGAGCTGAAGCGGAAACGGCTTTATGTTGAATAGGACGATCTGCAGACCTTCGATATTCTATATTGCTCTAAATAATGTAGTGTCGAGGGATATTTGAAAAAGATAATCATACGGCAAAATACTTATATTCTTTCTAGGAGGGCGGAACGAGGTTGGAAATGATGGCAACTAAGATGTGTCTGATACCATGGGTGAACTCGACAGTTGTGACCTCCGAGGGTATAAACATTGCAAATTACGCGGTTGAAAACAATGTATTTTGAAAAAAATTCAACAAAACCATACCATGTGACCCATCATTGGAACGAGCTCTATCCAATGAGGGGTCACCTCTTATAGTCTTGTTGGAATATTTGAAAACAATAATTAAAATAATAAATTTTGATAAGCCGTGCGTTGGGTAAAGAATTAAGTAGCACCAACAGGCATATAAAAGATGCGGTAACGAACGGTTCTTGTTAGTGAGATGTTTTTCCACATACCTTTCTTTCGAAATTGTTCTGTTCGACAAAGCATTTTATAGCCATTAAAAGTTTCATTCAGATCATAAGTTGTATAGCGCTTTTGAGGCGGGATACCCTCCTCTGCCCCCCCCCCCCCCCCCCCCACATTCCCCTCTTCCATCCCCTAGCGCAACCACACTTTAGTTTTAACAGCAATCTACCCTCCTGGCATCTGCATTTGGAATCCATTTGATTATATTATCATGAAAGAATGAAAGTTTCAGTGCGCCAACGGCGCTCGGGGACGATGTGGTATTTGAAATAACTCATTTGTTTAAGTAGCCACGACAGACGGAAGCGAGGACCCAAAATCTTATTTTCAGTCCGCGCACTGGTGGTGCGGTAGTGTGGTCAGACCCTCAATAACTTCGAATTACTAGGAGTTGTGCCGGAATTAAAAACAGATCGTAAAATTATTAGGATTATTAATTAGAGTTTTTAATTAGAGTTATTACTTGAATTGTAATAACTTTAAATATTAGTCCTGAATAAATAAAAAGTTTCAGCGCGCCAAAGGCGCACATGGACGATGTGGGAGTGCAATCCGTTGCGACCCGAATAATTTTATTTGCTTTTGAATCCACGAGAGTCGGAAATAAGGGTCAATAATGTTATTTGGTTTGAGTGTGCGCATTGGCAGTGGGGAACTTCGGTCAGACCCTCCAAGGACCTCGAACTGGAAGGTGACTAGGACTTGTGATTACCACGAGAATTCTGCTTTGTGTTTTACTTAGAAACGTGGGCATATTTATGGTAATAACGAAATCGCAGTTTGATGGTTGTTTTAGTTTAAACGACATTTATTTCCAATTATCAGAGAAAATACATACAACAATGACGTGTGTGGATTCGACAGTAAACTGGAAGCTTATAAAGGTCGTTTCCACTAAAGGTACACTTACAACTGTGATGGCACGAGATGTAAATGACTTCTATAACCCATAGCTTCTGCTATGTCAAGTGTGTTCTATTCAAAATGATATCAGAATGCAGTCATTTTGAAACAAATATTACTACATTGGTTTTCAAGTTGAACAGAGCGAAGAAGTTAGAACAGGTGAAAGAGGTAGTACTGATGGGCTACAATTCGAAGGCGAGCAAGGACATCCCATTACAGATTCTATGGGTGTTTATGGCCAGGGGGATGAGTAGTGGTGGGACAGTCGTCGATAAATGTTCATCGGTATCGGTCGGATACTTGTATGCATTTATGAAAGCATTAGTAGTGGCCGTCAACCAAGGACCCCATTTTAAGTTCCAGAACCATCGTGGTATGCAATTTATCATGCATATTAATTCTATAGTCGACGGAAAAACACTACAAGTTATTGTATTGTTGAATTGATTCTTAGTAGCATGGCGGTGCCAACTGCAATAGTGGGGTATTGTAGCTGGGATCGACATGTCCCCAAGGGTCATGGTAGTGCTATTCCTTGAAGGTTCAAGAACTTATATTGAGTCACATGCGCTCGGTATTTATCTTTAAGTCTCTTTAGCAACACCAAGGTATTGCAAGGTGCGAAGAATCTATGCTAAACGCCATAGTTGCTCGCCAGGAGAGTGACGAGTCAGTAGGGCCTGATCGAGTGCCTACAACATATCGTCCCCTGAGTGTCAATGCCTACTGGCACATAGAACACATTGGATCTCAGGGGACGATATGATGCAGCTTCGAAGAGTAACAGATAGAGGATCGGCGTTGGAATATTATCAACAACTCGGAGGAGACAGGTATGACCTCATTAGCACCAAACTTATAAACAAATTGCAAGTTTGTTACCAAGCATAACAAGTACAAGCAGAGTTCCAACGAGATGACGTCCGAGTTAATCCCGGAGGTCCACCGGCTTCAACATTGTCCGTGTTTTCTGTCAATATGCACAAAATTTGAAAATGATACATCGCATGACAAGTCCACCCCGCGGGCGACCCCGCTACAACCCATTCCTCACGTCCCGTATGCATAAAAAAATTTCAACTTTTGGGTATAATGTAACAGTACTTAGGATAAGAAGAAAGTAAAAGAAGCCCGAGAATTTGTCCTAGATTATGTTTATAATTCTGTTTTGGATTTTTCTGTTTGTATCTGCCTGGTTTCCAGTGCCCGCGTACACGCGCAATATGGAGATGTACCGCGTTATAGAAAACGCCCAAGTAGATTGCACGTCCAGTGCTGATCCAATAATATACTCTTCGGGGTTAATCCTTTTAATCCCAGAGACTGTTTTCACGGGACAAGCGCATGATACCTCATAATTTCATTAGGCGGGACGACCACTAAATGAATGTGGGAAATATACCACTATATGCCGTCAGCGTGCAGATACATAGTCCCACGTCGAGAACACTGAATGGTCCAACCCACAAAATTTAACATGGACACCCTCTTTCAACCGCCGTCACCGAACCGTGACACAGTAGACGTCACCACCGGGGCCCAAAGGGGTGAGATTAAGCGAATCTTGCAGAATCAAGAATGAATTTATGGACTGTTTCAAAAATATTTTTATTATCCTCTTCACAATAAATTTCCAAACCATACAGAAACGTATTACAATCAAGTGGATACGGAAGTTGGCCAAGTGTCGCTCTGCGTATTTGAGCGTAAATGGGATAGCTTAATAAAAAGTGTTCAGGGGTTTCGAGCTCTCCACACGAACAGTACGGGGAATCGGAAAGATGGTTATCGTAGAGGTGTTCCTTCAGGTTACTACACCGTAGACGCATCCTGTAATGAAGTATTTGTGCTTACGAGACGAAGAATGAACGAAATACTGTGGTGGTCGATTATCATTGCGATTAACCCTTTAACTAACGTAACGGCCAAAACCGGCCAGCGCTATTCTCAAAAATCGCCAATTAATTTTCATTATTTTTTTCATTTTTCGTCTCAAAAACATAGGTTATGACCCCTCATTGGAACGAGCTCGTCGAGCTCGTTCCAATGAGGGGCCATAACCTATGTTTTTGAGACGAAAAATGAAAAAAATTAGTCATTCAAGAATGTTTTTTGCAAGTGTCGTCTGCTTTTCATGTTAGGTAAAGGGTTAAGATAATTTTAAACTCTACCAAAGAAGAGTCGTCCCTGAGGAATGAGAGTAGCTCGTTCCATAGTTTTGGTGTTGAGGGAATGAAGATGTTTTGTAGTTTTTGGTTCGACAAAAAGGTAAGCGACGATTGTTTGCTCTACGGAGACCATGGGTTTGATTAATTGAAATAGGGGAGGGATCCTGTTCTATATATAGGTGGAGACAAAGTTGTGAAACATTTTGAAGTACTGGATCAATTTATGTTTCTCCCGTCGTGATTTAAGGGTACCCCAACCATTTTCCACATATAATAAATCTTTACTGGCACTCAGGGTAGCACCTGTCACAATACGTGCAGCAGCTATTTGAATGCTTTCAAGCCTCGTCGAGTCAAGTTCAGTGTCCCAAACCGTATATGCATATTCAAGTTAAGGTCGAATGAAGGCGAAATATATTTTTTCAGAGCTTTAGATCTAATAAGAGTTTATTCCTTCTAATTTGATCTAGAAGTGACCAGGCCTTGGCACAGATATGGTCAAAGTGATGCTCCCACATACATCGCGAGTTTAGGATAACACCCAAGTGTTAGTGTTCAGTGACTTCTTTAATGCTCGTACTTTCCATTACTATAGGGGGGGGGGGTTTCTCTCTGGGGCCCGTTTTTGAGATATGACAATCGTTTCAGTTTTTAGAAGGCTAAACGCAACAAGCCAAGTTTGCGTCCATTGTTCAATTTTGGCCAAGTCGCTATTTAAAACAAAAGAGGTTCGATCAGGGTTATCTATCATGAAGTACAAGGTTGTATCATCTGCAAATGATCGAATACTACTTGTTAGGTCCAAGGCTATATCATTTATGTAGATTAAAAGGAGGAACGGTCCCAGGATTGATCCCCGAGCAACACCTGAGGTGACTGGTTTCCACCGTGGAGTTTCAGAATTTACTACCACTCTTTGCATACGATTACTGAGATAAGATTTAACCCTTTACCCAACGTAACGGCCAAAACCGGCCAGCGCTATTCTCAAAAATCTCCAATTAATTTTCATTATTTTTTTCATTTTTTGTCTCAAAAACATAGGTTATGACCCCTCGTTGGAACGAGCTCGTTGAGCTCGTTCCAACGAGGGGTCATAACCTATGTTTTGGAGACAAAAAAAATGAAAAAAATTAGTTATTCAAGAATTTTTTTGGCAAGGGTCGTCTGCTTTTCATGTTAGGTAAAGGGTTAATAAATTCCAGAAGCTCACCGGTGATTCCAATTTGTTCCACTTTATGAATGAAGCCTCTATTCCACACCTTATCAAAAGCTTGTTGTTTTAGAAAAAAAGACATACAAACGTTCGCTGGTTTGCGAGAAGCCCCAACATATTATCCATAACGGCTATAAAAAACGAAAAAATCCACCAATATATGTTTTTGAAAGCTTGGAGGCATCCATCAGCCTATAAGGGAGAGTGGATGTTGAGCCTTGGCCATCTGGTCTGCCTTCAGAACAGGGGAAACAGATGACAGGTTGATGGGAGGGGAAAAAACGCACAGACATACACACAAAAGCCCTGAAAAGGGCTGTTATATCTTTATTCATATGTTTATTTATTTAAAATGTACACTGGTCCCAACTAGGCAAGCTTGTTTCAATCATTACTTGTTGTTTGGTGCCCTGTGTATGTTAACAGAAAACTTGTTCCAATCCCTTCAGCGCTTCTTCTGGTTTAAGAAAAAGTAAGAGTATTCAGTTAGAAAATTTATGGGTAGAGAGAGACAGAAAACCGCTATTGTATATTGTGTCTGTTGTGTGACTGTTGCTATTGATGAGGCGAGAGGTGGGTTTCTTCGTAGCTAACTCCCAACACGCAGTGTTGCGAGGCAATCCTCACATACTCAATCCTAAAGTTCTCAATGAATAGCGAGGCAATCCTCACTGACTCCACTCCTCCATATCTTTATGAGAGAGAGATAGAAACCCGCTATTATATATTTGACTCTTGTATGATTGTTGCTGGGGCGAGGGTGGGTTTCTTCGCAGCCCACTCACAACACGCAGAGTTGCGAGACAGTTCTCACAGATTCAATTTTAGTTTGGGGGGAAAAATTCAGACAGAAATAGGAGGACAAAAAGGGTTAACACAGTGATACGAAAAGGTACACAGAAATAGTATAGCAATAACAATAGCTTCGCTGAATTTCCAATTGAGCGATAACCATTTTTTTATAATTGTATCAACGATGTGAAGGGTTTTATATTCTCAGCGGAAAACCAGACGAGGATCAAAGGACCAAAACACCCACCCAACGAAAGACTGATTCTTCGCTGGGAGGTTTAAAGATTTTAAAAAAAATAATCAGGTGTTTATTGTTCACATGCGGCGGCGCATTTGCACTATTGAAATTTAATATTCCAACTTGTTAAACTGTTATAACAGTTCAACTAAACAGTTATAAAAGGTTAGCTAAATTGTATAGTATTTAGATGCTACAGGGAGCTTAAAATCTGAGATTTTAAGCTCCCTGCAGCAACTAAGTATTCAACAACTCTCTTAATATCCATTTTCATTTATTTCCTGGGATGAAGAAATGAAAATGGAAACTTTTCTATGTAGAATCTCATTTTGATTAGGAAAGTCGTAATTATTTGCCATTACGGGTGTTATAACAGTTTAACCAATCTTGCAGCGTATTGGCGCCATTATAATTTAATTTATTAAACTGTTATATAGTTTAGCTATGCATCATCGATGGGAGGGGTTTCTGCGTCTTGACTTCATCTTAAGGGGAGGGGGAGTTGCGACCTTGATGTTCCAGCAATCCTGCTACAGTGAGTAGAGCCCATTCCGAATGATAGTGGGATCCAAAAAGTCAGCGCTAAAGGGGTTAAACTTTACTTATTATACGAACAAAATGTGTCCGAAAAGACAAAAATAATGAATAAACATCTAAACTGGACAGACATGTGAGACTTCAAGTTCCCTATAGCACCTTAGTACTCGGCAACTCTCTTTAGTCCCATTTTCATAACTTTCCTGGGATGAAGAAAAAGTGTAATTGGAAATTTTTTCTCTGGAGAATCTCATTTTGATTATGGAGTCGCAATTACCTGTCATTACATGTCTTAATAATTGTGTTATGTGGCATGTTGTTCTTCCTTTATAGTTTTAGTTATTTCTATCCCGGGGATATGAAGAGGATATTACACTGATATCATATTCCTTTACCGTGTGAAGAAGGCGACCGAGTAACCTGGTGACATTTCGTGCTTTCTGTACCGAGTAGAATAATTCAGGCAGACTGCAGATTTTATTTTATCACCAATGCCCCGTGTATAGATATCTTATAATAAGCAGGGCTCAAAATAAGCAGTGTCGCGTCGCTTTTTGCTATGCAAAACTTGCAAAAAGCTACACAATTTTCAATTATGTATAGCATTTTGCGATACAAGGTAATCAACTGCAGCCTATTAGGCTGCAGTTGATTATCTTGTATCAGAAAATGTAAATGACAATTTGCAAACAAATTTGAAAACTAGTTCACTGATGCTTTACTTCTGATTGTGGAACATATCAGGCATAACTCAGATTAACTGTCCATCAAGCATCATTAGCAACTTCATATGTAAGATGAATTCTATTGGTTTAAATTTTTCCTGTTTTTACAACATATTGCATAAAATGTCCATTAAAAATAACTTCAGGCCCATCAAATTAAAAATTCCATCTTCCATTTTGAGAACTCTGTTAAATAACCAAGACGTCGTTTGAAAATATCCAAGTCCATGCAACCCTTAAAGGCAGTTCAGTTAAAAAAAACATAGTAAATGTTTCATGTGTTGCAGATCATTTGGAAATACCCAGAAATGGATGGAAACTATTCTATCTACTTTGAAGAATTCAATACAAAACAGCATAACATAACTCTGGTATACAAAAATAGCTATGGAATTTTTACAAAATGCTATTCATTTTTTGGAAATGAATACCATTTGCTACGCATAGAAAAAAAGTTATTTTGAGCACTGATAATAAGACAAAATGGGATGAATGTATGCCTTGGACAAAAAATCGGTCTTACGAGTTCAAAGGGTTAAATTCTACCAATTCAAAAGACTACGTCGCTTGAGAACCATGAGGTTCAATCTTCCAGCGGAAGCTAGAACCTTGTGGTTCTCACACGACGACTTGATCATGGAAGAAGAGGTCAAGAGAAAACACTTGGACGGACATTGAGAACACCCCGACCATGCGAACATTTCCGAACCTGCGCTGCTCGAATCGAATCATCGGGCCAATTTGGAATCGAATATAATTTTCGAGAGCCGAAGGACCTTAGCCATAAGATGTGTTTTTTAAGCAAAACGAGTAAGGGGAGAAAGTCCCCAATGGAAATGGCATTTGTTTGTGTTTAGTACTGGACTGATTTGGCCGCAACGTTACAACAGTTCCCAACTGCCGCCTACCTCTGTATAGATGAGCACATTCGCGCCTCATAGTTCAAACATTGTGGGTCACACATTTGGGTGACTACAAATAATCTAGATTTAAACTAAGTAAAGGCAAAGGTAATAACCGCCTAACAGATGTGGGATTAGGAACTAATGTGGTTAACCTGTCTGGCACCAATGACCTAACAACCCAAGAGAAATCTCTTTTAGATCGCGGTTTAACTTTTGTACCAGCACCTAAGGCCAAAACTGGTAGCCAAACAAATTTACCATCATATAACTGTAATTTTCTTAGGCAAATGAAATTAGCAGACCGTTTTAGAAACTCCAGCGATCGGAAACTTCCTTTTACAGAATCATCTGGTTGGTCACCTCCAGATAGTGAAGTAGATCCCGAAATTATTGAGGCTAGCAAACGAATCATCCAAAAGGTGTTCAGCATGAACATACTCTCCGATAAAGACAATTTAACAGCTGGTGACCGGAGAGCCCTCACGAAACTTCGAAAAAATTAAAAATTAGTAATTAAACCAGCCGACAAAGGTGGATCGGTAGTTGTTCTATCTCAGGATAATTATATAAAGGAAGCCATGAGATAACTCAGCAATACTAAACATTATAAGAAAATAGATTCACTTATTTGGCCTAGTGATGTCGAAAAATTCAATAAGATCTTAAAATTTTTTCTCGATGAAGGTCACATTACCAAAAAACAATTGAAATATTTAACAGCTAAGCTCAGTGCTCAAACAAGACAATTTTACATCCTACTAAAGATCCACAAGGATCGTTCTTCATGGACGGATAACGTAACTCCACCCGGGAGGCCAATTGTATCAGATTGTAATTCGGAATCTTATGCGATCTCGGAATTAATTGATTATCATTTGAAACCTATAGCAAATAGACATCCGAGCTATCTAAAAAATACACAGGACTTCCTGTCAAAAACTTCGAAATTGAAAATATCGAAAATTGCAATTCTGGCTACTTTGAATACCGATAGTATGTATACGAACATTGATATTGATAAAGGTGTTAAATCAGTTAAAATGCATTTGAAAAATTCCGGATTCAAAACGCCCGGATGAACAATTTTTTGATCTTTTAGAGCTGAGCTTAAAAGATAATGACTTTCAATTCAATGGAGAATATTTTCTACAAATAATGGGTTGTCCTATGGGCAAAAGATTCAGTCCTAATTTTGCAAGCATTTATGTAGCGGAATGGGAGGAAAATGCCTTAAGCAAATGTGCAAAGCATCCTCTCGTATATCTCAGGTACTTAGATGACATTTTTTATTATTTGGGACCATTCAAAAGAAGATTTTGATGAATTTTTAGAAATTTTGAACAATCATGATCCAAACATTAAATTAAAAGCTACTATCAGTGAAAGTTTTGTTGATTTTTTCGATGTGACCGTGTATAAAGGCAAGAAGTTTCAGGCGTCCGGTCATTTAGATTATAAAGTATATTTTAAACCAACTGATTCACATCAATTGTTGCACACAAAATCATTTCATCCTCAACATACATTTAAAGGTATCATCAAATCACAGCTCATTCGTTTCCATCGCAATTCAAGTGATAAGGTAAATTTCAATGAGGCTTGTTCTACTCTATTTGGCGCCCTCAGATCGAGAGGGTTCTCACAACGTTTTTTGCGTAGGCTGAAATCCCAAACTCTGAAAAAGCTCGAAAGTCCAGCTGGAACTACTGATTTCGAACCACTGAAGATTGAACACAACAAACCGTTGCAGAATGGTAGTGGTGCGGTATTTAATTGCAAAAAGCCTCTTTGTAGATTGCATACTTTGATGCCTGATCAGAAAGAGGAATTTTCCTCTGAACAAACGAGAAATCATTATCAGATCCGTAACCCCTTCCATTGTGATTCACCAAACATTATTTACCTTATCACATGTAAGCGCTGTTGGAAACAGTATGTTAGTCAAAGTCAAAATCCTTTTCGAGAACGTGCTACTAGACACAAACAGGATATAAAACATAATGCTGATGCCCCAGTAGCACAACATTTTAACTTCCTGGCCATTCTTTGGACGATTTCGAAATCCATCCTATTGAACAAACACCAATTAAAGATACATTAGAAGAAACGGATGCCTTTAGGAAAACACGTAAAGCTTTTTGGATCAATACGCTTCAAACCCTCTGGTCATTTGGTATGAACATATCAGAGGGAGAATGCGAAAGGAGATCCATCATTCCTTTCACTTTAACATACAACAGAATGAATATCGAAAGAGCAAAAATGTTAAAAGATGAATTCAATTTAACCAATGATAAATGAAATGAACCTTTGAATCTTCGACCTGTCATCGCCTATAAGAAAAACAAAAGCTTGCGTAACATCCTTGTAAGGACTAAATTAGAGCCCATCAATTAATAACATAAATTATTGCCAGTCAGGTGAACCAGTTCCTGTTTGAAACCCATCAGGGTTCAGTAAATGAAAACAATTTTTCAGCGACATATTTAGAGAAAAAAAACGTTTCAGTAGGAAATGTCGGTGCCAGTGCGATTTTTTAACCTCAAACACACACACACACACACACACACCCTCAAACACACACAGTAATTAAAATCGGGCGAATCGACAAAATTCCATTTTCAATAATGGATAACAAAATATGAGGAATTTTTCCGTTGTGATTTTCTCTGATCATCTTGCATGAGCGGTTCACACATTTGGGTGACTACAAACAATGATGATCCTTCATATACAACTCAACACCAAATAGAATCATTTTACTGTGCTCTTTCCCTTGAGATTAACACCATCTCTAGTACCAAGCGCTCGGACTTGACCAGGGGCAGCGGGCTTCTAAACTATCGCTGTTTACTTTTCTCACGCTTGGATTTATTTAGGAGCTGATAGCTATGGGTTGAGTGCAGAGCTTAATCCCTACAAAATGAGTTCCCGATGACACCGCCCAACAGAATATTAATTACAGTAATACCCCTGAATATATATGTTCCTGTAGTGAAGTAAACCCTTTGAACCCTGGTGGTATCTTCCATGTCAGTTCAATTGCAAAAAAAATGGAGGAATCCATATTCATTATTTGGCGGTAGTCCAATTAATATTTTCAACGTGCGGTCTAGGGGAAAATATTGATTTATCTACCCACATATTCACTTAAGAGTCATCCTTTTTAAAAATGGTTATGACGTACCATGTTTTTGTCCCGGAAAAGCGGCCTTTCGAGTTCTAAGGGTTAAGTTATAGTTTAATCCTGTAGGGCTGTAGAATTAATTTTTAATGAACCTCCTTACGATTTTACGTTTGTTGCGTTCTATCGTTGTTGAACGGCTGAGTTTCCTTTACACAAATATTCATGCATATCTTTTTGAGAGGATCACGTTAAATATTCTGTGTTAAGAGTTCAACTGTCGCAGGATTACGGGGGTTAAGTGATGGAGGAAAATTCACTTTATCTTCATCTTCTCATGGTTTGTGATAAATACAAAGTGTCTATTCACTTCTCGTTGCTTCCTCCTCGCAGGGTTAACAACACCGCCAGTCGGGCTTAACACAAATAATGTTCTGCTTGTGTGACTCTATCAGCGTTCTCACAGTTCAATCAGAATTCAATCAGAATTCAATCGGCGCCTACCACAGTTCACGATCACTTTGCGCCTCGTCTGGCTCTTGCGGGGTAAAATTATTCTTCGCATTCAGATATCTACTTAACAAAGCTCACATAAAACTATTCTGCAAAGTGTTCTCAACATCACCAATTCTCGCACCGCCTAAAACTATCTTATCTCGCGAGCTATTCCAGCGCTTACTCAAGCTCTTGATACGGTCTCTAGACCTCAACGTTACAGCTTTTACTTCTTTGGCTACTTTGCCACTACGGTTCGCAACCGTTAATAAGCTACTTTCGGTTCCTTACAACCCTCACAGGGTTACGACAATACACGGACTTTCAATCTCGGTGCCTATGACCCTCGACGGCCAAGGCTAAATTCAGACCTTCTCTGAATGCCCTCAGGCCAACTGCCGCTCAGAATTCTGCTTCTCTAAAACAGGTAATGCCGTTTACTTAAATGCATATAGCTCCTTGAGCTCGTACTTCCTGTTCCTGAGTCTATTCTCATATATGGCCACCGACTTGGCCCGCGACTGCTCCTATTCTAAATATGAGCTCTGTGACTCCCCCTACATCACAACGTGCCTTCACTTTCGCACCGATGCGGCACCTCTCTAATCTATAGCATGGGATCTACTCGCAACGACCCACAGCCTTACACACCTTCCGACTGGAATTGGCTGGAATGAATTTTTCGAGAAATCCCCCGATTTTTATTTAGATAGCCAGAACATTTATTCTCAGTCGGTTCTCTTGAACTTGGCTTCAACTCGCAACGATCCACAGCCTTACACACCTTCCGATTGGAATTGGCGGGAATGAATTTTTTGAGAAATCCCTCGATTTTTATTTAGATAGCCAGAACATTTATTCTCAGTTAATCGCTTCTCTTGAACTTGTCCGCTTAGATCTATCTTAATTTAACGCTCGCTTTAAAGTGCCTTTGAAAGACTCGCATTTTGGTATCTTTTGACATTTTGGAGACAGGATAGATGCGTAATATGGGTGTGTGTCCAGAACATATGTGATGAACTGTCTTCTACAATTAGATTTTAACTGGCTTTAATTACCCAGATAATTATCACAGAAGAGAATATTGTCTCTCTTAGTATTGATCTATTACCAGATAGCAGCATGTGAAGTTCAACAAGTGCGCCATAATGGACATTAAATTTCATGCCCAATTAGCAGAGTTTGAATTATGCATCAGTCTTCTGGGTCCGTCATATACCTGTCTTTACACTTTATATTTTAACCCAGGCAGAAATATTATCGAAAATATCTACACTTTTAAACAGGAAAATCGCAACTTTTAGCTATCACCTTGACATCAACTCAAATCGTGTTGGAGCGATCCAGAATTAACAGGAAGAAAACCGGGTCACATGAAATATACTGACCCATCAATTGGTTCTGTTATGTTGACAGCTTTTCGAAAGAATGATTGAAGAACTACAAAGTAACGAGCGCGTTAGGGAAAGTGAATCAGATTCTCATTGATCGAAACGGGAAAATAATCTCCCATGCACGAAGGGCATTCGCAGAACGGGTTGTTTTAATAACATTTTGGTCAGCCAGAAATTTGTCTACGTGCCCAAGTGAGAAGCCCTCCATTACCCTTATGCCCTACCATGACTGCTCCCTGACATCTGCTTCTTCACTCCTCCCAGTTCTCAGAGACGAACTGTTTAATACTTCACCGTGCTTCCTCTTTCTCAGTTTCTGGAATTGGCCTACTAACCATTGTTGTACCATTACCCTCAGATTCCTCATTCTCCCATCCCACACCCTCATTAATCTCCCACTGAATCTTATGCTGTTGCCTGGTATTTTGTTCCAGTTCCATTACACTCATAACAATCGTTAACATCGTCGTTAACAAATTTTACCCGACGCTTCTGTGACCTCGAACTCAGTTTAAACAGGAGTGATTCCCATGCGTGTGCCGTCTACACTCTAAAACCGGCTGAGTTGAATCAACCCAAATCAGCTGGGTTGAGTGAAAATGAGCCTAATACTGATTTTAGACTGCATGTAATAATAAAAACCTGACTTTCCACCCTCTCTTTCTCCCCCCCCCCCCCTGTCTCTCCCCCCCCCCCCCCCATCTCTCTCTCTCCCTCTCTTTCTGTCTCTCATTCTGCAGAGTTTCCAGATTCTTCACAATTAATTGGTTCATTGGTGTCACATCTGTACCAAATCTTACTCGTTTTGCGCTCAGGATCACTCAAATGTTCTTTCCACAATGACTCAATTGACACTATTTCTTCCTGAAAATTTTAGGACCTTAAGGATACTTCACCACTTCATACTGAGTTTATGTATGTAGTTTTTTTATAGACACTTGTTCCTGTGATGTTGGTATTGACCCCCAAATAGTCGTAGTCACCCGTCTTTCCTACTCTTTGTAATGTTCTATCACCTTTGGGAGAAGAAAACTCCCAACAACTGCCAGCATTTGCTCCAGTCCCTCCTCACTCTCAGTCACTAGCACCATATGATCTGTGTCAAATAGTTCTGGTTGCCTTCGCCATAATTCTTTTTTCCATATCCGGTCAATATGCTTTTCTAACACCCAGAAAGGCCTAAATGTCCAGAGGTAGTGGATATCTGTGTGTTATCGTATGTGTGAGTGAAGTATTGATGTGCATATGTATCAGCCCGATGCACGATGTCAACCCAAAAGCGCGAGTATCAATGACAAACACGACTTGGTTTGAGAACGAACATCATAGGACATTATTCACATGAATAAGCGGCACTTGACTGAATATAAATATACAGAAATAAAATATAATAGAAAAAAAATAATTAAAATAAAGTAAACAAGATGCTAATCCAATCTCATTCTCGCTTTCAAACAAAGTCCCAGCTGCTTGTGGTGAGTGAGACTTGGCTTGAAAGCGAACAATAGAAACACTTTTCCGGAAGATATGTTAAAGCAAAATTCCTATTGTAACCAAAAGAAACATACAGTACGTGGGGAATGTGTTGTCGCTGAGTCGCCCACGGAGTGGAGATTCCACCTGATTAATAATTGCAAATTTGTTGTAAAGCATAACAATCACAGGCAAAGTTCCAGCCAATGGACTTCCGGTCTAAACCCGGGGGTCCATTGGCGGAAACATTGCTTGTGGGTTTTTTTGTCCATATGTACAGAATTCGAATGTGATACTTTGGGTGATAGGTCCACTCCGCGGGTGATTTAGTTGCAGTCCTTCGCGTACTGTACATCCCACTAAAACTGAATGACGTATGTGTTGATACCGCATGTATACATGCTTGTAACAATGGGGGCGCGGTGGCGTTGCGGTAACCGGTTCTCGTCAGATCACTGAAGTTAAGCAACGTCGAGCCCGGTTAGTCCTTGGATGGGTGACCGTCTGAGCGATCGATTCAGACTCCCGCGTTCTGTCCTTGGGCAAGGCGCTTAACCCTGATGGTTCACATAGGGGCACGATGACGCCGTGTACTAAGGCGTACTGCACGTCGATGGTGCGCATGTCTTCAACCAATCTAACCCTTCTGTGATGCAGTGCGGAGTTATGATGTTGGGGAGCTGGCAGCTGCTCGTCGTAGCTCTGTGGTTCTCTCCGGGAACTCCGGCTTCCTCCACCCATAAAACTGTCACTGTGTCGTTAAATCTTAATAAATAATTAAATACATGCTTGTAACAATGTAGCTATACATATAACACCCCCGTACGTGGTAAATAATATGATTGAATAAAGAAGATAATACCGTACGCCATGCATACAGCTTTTAATTCTACCTGGATCCCCTGCTGGGACGTTATAAATTGCCTTCCATTTTTTTCTAAATTCTTGTCTTTTTTAAAACTGCGGGAAAACTTTATTGGCCATGTTCAAATAAGCCACCGGAGGGCCGCACTGACCTCCCATTTTTGAAAATTTTCCCTAAAGATGCCACAGACCCTGCCAACGAGAGGAGAATACCCCCTATCGTGCTCGCCCCTAACTGGCCGTTACATCTGTCGGAAGATGTTTCGCATCAAGACCCATGAACGCTAGTGTGTCATTGCCAACTCTGTTTAATTAATTGATTGCCGTTCCAAGTCACTTTCAACAGCCTGGATCATGTCATGCTGAACAATTTTACGGGTGGAGAAAACCCGAGTACATGGAGTACCCGAAGATGGCGACGAGTATTTGTCGGACTCGTCAACTTAGTTACTCCGCACAAGCAGGGTCAACATTATTCGAAAGAATATGTACCTTCGAAGCACAGTATACTTTAGCAAATAGCGCCTACGTGCTCCCACTTGGGCAATTGAGACTAAGTGCCTCACTCTAGGATCGAGCATACGATCTTTCTATCTGAAGTGCAATGCTTTAACCAATGAGCCACCGTACGTTAATGTCCGACTCTTTTAAACACTGTGAACAACAAAATAGTACCTCTTCAATTTATTTTTCACAAGCTGTAGCAAAGCTGCCGCTAATAGACCTCAGGGTTACAACCGGAGAACCATCAATGGGCATTTTGTTTGTACTTCTGCTCATTTTTAGAATTGGAATCACCATGTGAAACTCTGTTGTTCGTGAATGTTTTCTCTGTATGTCCCGCCACTGTGTACCGTGTTTCAAAATTGTGCTTTTTATTCCTGCCGAGCAACAGACCAGAAATGTCGATTAAGCGTTATTTTAAAGTTCTCCGGCCACCAGAGGGAAATTCGATGCTGTCGTGTACTATTGCTTACCAACTTTTCGAGGAGTTTGCTCGCAGCCAACCGTTGATGTAAAGTGATGTCCCTTTACTCATAATACAGATATTATTTCGTACTATAGTTCAAGATATTCTAATCAATAAGTATTTAATTTATCTTGAAAACATCAAGATATCATGTAAATATAAAACTACAGCTGTAGTAGCTGATCCCCATTCAAAATATTTAGTGAACAAACATATCTAACGGTAATGGTAACGTCACCAAAGAATCGATCAAATGAAGTCTCAGATGAGAAACATTTCTTGTGTTAACCCTTTGAACACTCGTTTTCTGGAATGGTGTCGTCTTACAGTGAGATGGGTCGGTCCAATATCTGGCTGCAGACGGCAGTTATTATTTTATCATCAACGCCCCGTGTATAGACCCACATAATAAGACAAAAATGGGACAGAATTATGCATCGTCTTACGAGGTCTAAGGGTTAAATTGCAGAAAATGAATGTTTATGATATTTTTAATTTCGATCGGATTGACGATTTCATCGGTCAGAAAAGTGACCCTGAAGAATCGCTTTTCCGGTGAAATGAAATATTCCATCCGATTGAATCTAAAAACAGGCTATGGATTTTTTTCTTCCAGGCCAAAGTAGCGTCGAATTCATTTTAAAAATTGACTGGTGGCTTGAGAGCTTCATACCTTTCAGAAATGTTGGTCCAGCACCTACCGGTTCTTCGACACTACTTTCGACGCCCCTGAATGTCTTCCAACACCAACTATTAGGCGCTTTAACGCAAATGTTTAAGAATTACGGTTGGGGTGCCAAACTGTTTCCACACTTTCTTCGAGATATACTACATGTTGAGGGTATGTGACGAAAGCCCGATGCCTTGGGTCCGGCTGTGAATGTTGTCGCAGGATTACAGGGGTTAAATTGATGTTCGAAATGATGGAGGAAAAATGTATGCTTTTATCAGTACTCAGCCGACAGCCAGTGGCTGTCGTCTGAACCCCAGTTCGAACGTAAACCTTGCCACCTTACCAATGTTCTGTCCGCTTGGGACTGTTAGGATTCCTGAAGGTGCCTGTGGCTTACAACGCCAAAGGGTGATCAACGATAATTCACTGAAAAGATTATTTATTTACATGTACGAAGAAACAAAATATGAAACAAATACTCACAACATTATCCATAAGAATACACTAATTACGCAGATAAAAGTTTATTCTTTAGGGCTCTCGACGTCTCCCACAGCTAGCTGTGTCCGCTGGATCAACCTCACATCATCGTCATTTTCTCACGGTTTGTGATACATACAAAGTGTCTATTCACTTCTCGTTGCTTCCTCCTCGCAGGGTTAACTTCACAGTCAGTCGGGCTTAACACATATAATGTTCTGTTTGTGTGACTCTTTCAGCGTTCTCACAGTTCAATCACAATTCAATCGGCATCTACCACAGTTCACGATCACTTTGCGCCTTGCCTGGCTCTCACGGGGTTAAGTTATTCTTCGCCTTCAGATATATGCTTGCAAAGCTTACATAACAATATTCTGCAAAGTGTTCTCAACATCACCAATTCTTGCACCGCCTAAAACTATCTTATCTCGCGAGCTATTCAAGTGCTTACTCAAGCTCTCAATACGGTTTCTAGACCTCAACGTTACAGCTTGTACTTCTTTGGCTATTGTGCCACTACGGTTCGCAACCGTTAACAAACTACTATCGTTTCCTTACAGCCCTCACAGGGTTACGACAATACGCGGGCTTTCGAGCTAGGTACCTATGATCCTCGATGGCCAAGGCTAAACTCGGACCTTCTCTGAATGCCCTCAGGCCAACTGCCCCCTCAGAATTCTGCTTCCCCCTTTATACAGTCGGAACGCAAAGTTTAAACATATTAATTTTGATTTAACAAGTGCTTTGTAATTCGATATGCATAGAGATATTAATGCGTATTTTGTTTGAGTTAGACTCGCTTGACATTTCGTGGACACTTTTATTACTATGAGCTCGTGTTCTGTGATGTCTGGCAACATATCTCGGAGCTCTCCTGGCTTGGTAAGATATGCCTCTTTTGAAACAACTAGACATTTTAATGAATGTCTGAAATGGCCAGAACACGATTAAACTGTTTACGTTCAAATTACCCGTGAACAATCGCTAATTAAAATCCACGATGGACAGGATGATACATTGGTTCAGTGTAACCATAACGAGATCATCCCTTGCGATGTTCCACACGTGTACGCTAACTTATCGCTGCTTCGAAAATGCGAAACAATATTCTAGCTAATTAGAGGTTAAGTATTTAACCAGATAGCGTGACACAAGCAAACAAATACTATTTAATCGAAGGCTCCCATGGATTTCGCCAGCAATCTTCGTCATATTACTGTAATTTGTGTTTTTTTTCAACAAATCTTAGGACTTGTGTATACTTTAGTTCAAGTTAAATTACATAAAAAAATAATAAAGTTGTAATCCCAACTCTTGGCCTCAAATAGCGTGACAAATTTGTAGGAATTCTGAAAGCATTATATAAAGATAAACAATGTGAACATAGCCTTGGGTAACATCATAACAAAACGTGTGCCTATGGAGATAGGCCTGAAGCAGTGGTGTATCCTTTCGTCAATTCTTTTTGCATTTTGCATTCTACATCAAAAATGTAGAAGATGAACTTGTGCAAAGCTATGAGGGGGCTAGCAGTTGGGGACCTGAAGATCCCAGGGCTATTTTTAGCACATATGGTACTAGTGCCAGAAAGCGTAGGGGTGGGGGGGGGGGGCGGGATAAAGAAAACACTTGCAATTGGTGGGAGATATGGGAACAAATGACTCGAACTAATTGAAAGCAAAAGCAAAGTTATACCCGTGGGTCGAAAAGTGTAACCTACTCGAAAGGTAGAGTAGGGGAGTTCTGTATTCTGGAATGTAGTAGCACATTTCTTAACCCTTTACCCAACGCAGACGATATTAAAATTTATTATTTTAAATATTATTTTTTTAAATTTCTCAAAAACTTTCAACAAAACCATATCATGTGACCCCTCGTTGGGACGAGCTCAACGAGCTCGTTCCAACGAGGGGTCACATGATATGATTTTGTTGAAATTTTTTGAAATATAACATTTTTTCGACTGCTGAATTTGCATATTACGCGGGCGGATGCGGGCGATTCGTTGGGTAAAGGGTGGGAGAGACATGCAATTACGAGTATTTGTTGTAAAAAAAGACATCACGGGTGGAGGCATATAAAAAAAACACACGAATAAACTGTGAAGCGAAAGCTTAATCAAATCAAATTAAAAGGGAGAAACAGCTTCAATAGGTTTTCGTTGGGGAAGCAATTTGGGAAATAGTGGATGTACCAAGTATAACTTATGGTATGGGTGTGATACCTCTAACCCAAATGGCTTTAAAAAGTTTGAAAACCCGGCAGAACGATACAGGTCGATGGATAACGAGTTCGAATAATGCAGCAGCACTAGAAGCAATAGGGAGGGTGAGCTTGGGTGGATGAGGATTAAGGACAAGATAGACTTAATAAAACTCTGCTATCTTAACTGTTTTGTAAATCTCCCGACAGCTGTTGGTGTAAATTAATGTTCCAGAATATTTGGAATTCAAACACGAAGACAGAGTGGTTAGACCAAGTCAGATAGGCCAAATCGGGTAGGTAATGGAGACCTACACATGGGGTATCTCAGACTTAGAGGTAGGTACAACCCTGGTTAAAGGATGGTAAGAAAAGGAGTCATGGAATATCGTAACCTGAATTGGCAAGATGGGGGTCAGAGCAAAGAGGTATTTGGGGGTTCTACGTGATAAAGGGCAGTCAGGTTTTGAAGAGTACATTGGTCGTACCATTGGGAGGCCACTGATGTTCAAGTTGGGATCATGTTCGTTGGCGCTTAGGGGGAAAATTTGGAGCGACAGTGAAAAGGAGTGTCAAATGTGTAATTTGGGCGTAGTTGAGACACTGGAACACTTTCTATTAGAATGTCCACAATGCCAATCCAACCGAATACGATTCACTGGGAGAATGAATGAATGACATGTGGTTAGTTGGTGACACAAAGGATGGGCTCAGTATCATTATCGGAGAGATTGGAAAGAATTGGATGGGGGATGTCATCAAACAGTTCGTCTCCGAGTGTTGAGAGAAGAGGTGTAGGAATAGGGGGAATTTGCGAGCACATGTGAACCGCGACAAATCAGCAACCGGCCAAAGTGTTATTATTATAATCACGCAATCAATTTAAACATACAAATGTGTCAGAATACAGAAATCACCGCATTACAGTAACTGCAAATGTGAACCAGGGCCAATACTATAAACCTTTTACAACTGTGTTTTCCAGTATTGTATTTCCTAGTTATGACTTTAAATGGATTAAAATGAACCATTAGCATTTTCAAAGATCTGGCAATTTAATTTTTAAAAGGTAATGATTCATTTTAGTCAGTTATATTAATAAGTAAAAAAAGATAATTCTAGAAAATACAGTTGTAAAAGTTTTATAGTATTTCCATATCTTTGAAATGTTAATGTTTTTTTAAGCCACTTGAGGTCATAACTAAAGAATATAATTCTAGAAAATACAATGGTAAAAGTTTTAAAGTATTTGCCCCTGTATTAGTTCCCTTTAGTTTTGTTCTTTTTGGCCAGGGCATTCAACATTCAACGGGTTCGTCTATTTTTTCCTACTTTGAAAGGTGGCTGTAGGAGAAAAAATTAAGCCGAATCAAGAGCAGATCACTTCACGCACATCCGTAAAAATGACTTTGGATATTTGTACATTTGGTTATATATGATTATTATGTATTGCCTCATTGGCCCAACACGAATAAATGCCTGTTTCGGAGGAATAGTATAGTTATCATTCCATCCACTCCATTCCTACCCCGCATTCCCAACACATCTATTAACAACTTGCGTTACCCTCTTGACAATATCTCAGACTCAAGGAAATGCAAGGATGTGTCATTTCCATGGATTCGTGTTTCAATTATCTCTTAACGGAATGAACCATAGTGGGTCTAATGAGTCTTGGACACTAGTGCCCCCACCAGCACCACTAATTACATCCACGCACTTTCATTGAGCTTCCACCCCGTCTCTGGTGAAGGTCCGGTGTGTTGAATGCAACAGAAGACGGCCCTTCTGTGTTTTGTTCCCACTATCGCGTACAATTACCTCAACCAATTCTGAACAAATCACCACTTACGCTATCTATACATATAATAAAATACCATTGTCAGTGTACTCTAACCTCCGTCCATTTCCAATATAAATGTCAATAGCCGAAAATGACAGATTTAGAATGTTGGCTACTAATGGAATTTTCTGTCAGATTAATATCACGGTCTGTGTTTTGAGAGCTAGCGGGTCTCTGTAATTAATTTACAGCGAGTATATCCCCCGTTACTCGTTCCTCATGCATTATTCACTTCAGTTTCCCATTTTTTTGGTTTTGACGCATCTGTTTGTTTCAGTGCAATCGATATGTTTCCTTGTTTGTCTTCGGCTGATCCAGAGTATGATATTTTATTATTCAGCCACACTTCCTGGTTGTCACACCAATAGCTAGTTTCTTTCCATCTGATGTGCAGCATCAACAAACATTACCGCCAAAATGAACGAACCACTGATCTCTATAAAATAGGATTGCTGGAACGACAGCGAAAAAAAAAAACCATCGCCACTCAAGCGGCCAAATTACGATGATATCAAGTAAATCAACGCTGTAAGTCCTCCCAATCCATAACGTTTTGATGACGAGAAAGCTGCTACTCAGTGACTAGTCACGGGGTAGCAGCTTACACGTCATCAAACGGGATGGTGTTTACCTATCGCGAAAATCTATAAAACTGTGTCAAAGCATATTCTTTAAAAAAGCAGTCGAAGATTGAGAGGTTTCGGCAAACTGAAACCCTTCAAGATTGTTGTTGTTGTTCTTCTTCTTTTTGTTCTTGATCAGTGTTCATATACAGCAACTTTCATCCTCCCCCTACTAAGATTGCGGCGGTGGATATACTTTTCTATATGCGATTAACGAACGTTCCAGCGATCCAGTTTTATAGAGATCAGTGGAACGAAAGCAAATTATTTTTGCTTTTCCAGGAGGCAATACTATAAAACTGGCAAATTGGCAGATCTTTGAAAATGGTAATGGTTCGTTATAGCTCATTTAAAGTCATAACTAGAAAATACAATTCTAGAAAATACAACTGTAAAAGTTTTTGAGTATTGGCCCCAGGCCACTACAACAAATATCTGCTGGGCAGTGACCCGAAAAAGTGTTTTTATGTTCTGTGTTTAAACTAGCAGCGACAAAACTTGTGCGAAGCAGGACTGACAACCCTCATAACAGCGTTAACGAATTCAGCACTCAGCTCCTGGATGCTACTAGGCTGGATTAAGAAATCGTGACTTCACATAGATGGTCTTGCTGAGTCAAAATGTTTTCCACATTACCTTCCAACGTTATCTCCCAGAACTTCAGTGCACTTATTCCAGCGACGCCCCAACATACCAGTTCCCCACCCCGTCCGTAGATGTTTTCGTTTGGACCCACCGACGAAGGTTACCACACCACGAATGATCTCATTGTTAGAAGCAAAAAACTGCCCCTTGCAGATGTGATTTGAGTTTTGGAAACAGTGAGAATTGAGAGGGGGCAAATTCAGGAGAGTAAAAGGGATGAATATCTGTTTTAAAACCGCATTCTTCTGCCACATCAGTTGTCGTCTGTAGGTGTGATCCTGACCAGGCGCAGAAGAACTCCTGCACGGGATTTTCCACGCCGTTTTTCGTTGATAGTTTCCCTTAACCCCTTGAACCCGAAAGCCGGCTTCTCCGGCCCAGGGTCGTGATACGACAAAATTTTATAAAGTAGATAGTTACTTTGTGAATTTGTGTGGTATACCAATTAAGATTTTCAACGTGCAGCCCCAAGGCTGCACGTTGAAAATCTTTATTGGTCTTCCCCCACAAAACGAATATAGACCCTTCCAGTTGATGGTTCTGAACTGACATAGTATATACCGTCAGGGTTCAAAGGGTTAACTGGCATAGAGGTATAGTATTATAATCCATGTATTACATAATCACCACCAAATAGGCCATTACGGAAAATATCATCCACAACACATCCAGTATGGGAATGACGTCAGAAGTCAACGTCAACTCCGTAACGTTGTAAGTGAGTTGGTTTCAGAAGTCGAATTGCATTAATCCTCTCTTACTTATCATTAACAGACTACAATTTAAAAAGAAATTTCCTGAGTAAATATTTAAGGGAGCTGGGAGCTGTCTATTGTTTTCGTTTAATGAAAGTTACAAAAGAAAAGATAGCTTTTTATGGCAAGCTAATTAGAAACAACTAAGTAACTGTCCGCTTTGGTACTTTCACTAGTAATTTGTAAGTTTTTATTCTTCCAAGAACAAAAATAGCAAATCTTATTTTCTAGGCGTTTATATCAATGGAAAGGGCAGTGTCTGTATCATGTGCCACAAGGCACACACTATCAATATAATGGAAAAGGTTACAGAACAACAAAAGATGATGCAAGCACGGTTTTCGTATTTTTAATGGGTTTCAACAGAGAAGTGTCAGGGCAAAGCCAGCCTAAATATAGCCTGATGAGTTATGGTCCAGGGGTAAGGGGCCAAGTGAGGGCCCAACGAGGGCAAAGGAAGTTCAAGTCGGTGGGCAAGGACCCTCGGTGGTTGCACTCGGTAACGTGCCGAGTAAGGAAGGGAAGGTTCCCAGGGGGAACCAATCCGATGGTCCAGGGGATGGCCCCTACACTACGAAATGTCGGAAAGTTTCAGGAGGGACGACTCCTGTCCAATTAGGGAGAAGGGGCCGCAGGCGGTCCAGTCTAAGCGCCAAACAGCGAGGGAACCCAATGGGGTCATTGGGGAAAGACCCTCAAGCAAATTTATGTGGGGGAGTTGAGCGCCCCAAGAAGTCGGTGTCACCCGTGTGAAGAGGGGAGGCCAGACCCACGCACATGGCTGGGCAAACTTCCCCAACGAGGGCAAAGGAAGTTCAAGTCGGTGGGCAAGGACCCCCGGTGGTTGCACTCGGTAACGTGCCGAGTAAGGAAGGGAAGGTTCCCAGGGGGAACCAATCCGATGGTCCAGGGGATGGCCCCTACACGACGAAATGTCGGAACGTTTCAGGAGGGACGACTCCTGTCCAGTTAGGGAGAAGGGGCGGTCCAGGCTAAGCGCCAAACAGCGAGGGAACCCAATGGGGTCATTGGGGAAAGACCCTCAAGCAAATTTATGTGGGGGAGTTGAGCGCCCCAAGAAGTCGGTGTCACCCGTGTGGAGAGGGGAGGCCAGACCCACGCATATGGCTGGGCAAACTTCCCCAGAACTGAGAGGGCACGGGTCAACACAAGTTGAGGGTGTTAAAGTGGATGGGACCGCTAAGATGGGTGCCCAGAGGGCCAAGGAAAGGGTCCACAAATCAAAGGAGAAGCATCCTAGGTGGTGGGGACCACGCAGTGAGTGCCGGGGGCGCACAACGCCCAAGGTGCGCAAGAAGTCATCGCAATGGACCGGGGGGTCGACGGCACAAGGGCCAAGGGCGGCCAGTGTCGTTCGAACGAAGGTAATCGTCGGGACGAGTGAACCTGGGGGATATAGCGCCAAGGGAAGCTCTTGGGAATACAACAATGACAGAGTATGGGGACCCTGGTGGAATACCCGTAGAAATAATGGGGCGAGAAGTACGGGTGTGTCAATGGTCGGTGGTTGTAAAGAAGCAATAGTTGGGTGGCTGTGGGCCTGGTGTCTGGGACAGGGGCTCCAGTCGCAAATATTTTTGTGGATGAGGTGATGAGTTTCGTAAACCCAGTGTTAAGGCCCGGAAGAAACCTTTTTTTTTATTTTAGTATTATTATTGCTCTGACTGCTGACGAGAGTTTGTTGTGAGTGTGACGCACACTAACCCCGTCTGTCGCAAAGGCGCGGTCGGGAAATCTGTGTGTTGAATGTGTGAGTGTGTGAGGCACAATTTTAATCCCCTGGTTGAGCTTTGCGAGGGTGAGGCTTAACATAATGCAGGGGTCGTTTGCCCCTTCACGAGACATAGGGGAATGGGAGGTGAAGTTACACTCCGTTGGAATTAACCCATCTGACGCAAAGGCGCGGACGGTGTTACTCGTCGGAGTGAGTGCCAAGTGAACTGTTTGCAAAATGGGCGAATGTGTATAAAAATGTGTATGTTTAGGTGTAAATATATAGTATTAGAGAGAGAGAGAGAGAGTGCTGCAAATCTACGGATAAGGCTACTCTCCATATGTAAACCCGCAAGACGGGAGCATGTGGTGGCGTGTGTGCGTCGTGGGAATCGACATGGCCGACGCATGAGCGCGGCCATGAGCCCCACGACCACTAGGGTACAGTTTTGTAGTCTTGAACATGATGGGTAGCTTGTAAAAAGGTGTGAGAGGCGAGCGTGCGTGGCTTTGCCCCTTGTGTTTTAAGAGATACACAGGGTGTTTCTCTCGGAAAGGGAGTTGTCAGGGCAAAGCCAGCCTAATTATAGGGGCAAGGGGCCTCATATATAAAGATAGTGTAAGTTCAAAAGATATTCCGCATCAAGGCGAAAACCCTACGTGAATTTCACTTCTCTGTGAAGCTGGACATGGAAAAAACACACGTGGTGTATATCCAGCTTCAGCGCAGGGACCCAGGGGAGAAACGGTATGTTAGATAAGGTCTAATCTCATTTAAGTTATACAGTAGTCGCGAGTCTTACGAGACGTAATCGGTTGGTGGCAGGATATTGAGATCGAGATTCTAAAAGATAGAAATGTCTACCGTGTCGTCACCTGATCATCAGCAAAGCAATGAGTGGCAGGAACGAATCGGTTCTCTTGACAAGTAAAATCACTGTTAAGTCACGCGCGAGATGACTTGTATTGATTCTGCCTCGATGTACGTCATCTCCCACCGTTTTGACAGATGTACAGATGAGCGTCTGTCCACCTGACAGTTTAGGGTAAAAAGTATATATACCTTGAAGAGCAGAGCATTAGACACACACTTGGGGTCACACACACGTTGGTGAAGTCCAGGGCAGGCGGACTCTGTTTCCTGGCATAGGGGTACCTTCGATCACAGGACCCTGAAACGGCTGGAATCGCCAGACAGGGCACTCCACGATTGATTTAGCTAATGGTTGATAGGCGGCTACAGTGCCAAATTTGTTGAGAAGGAAAACCCAAGGTGAAACGTTAAAGTTTAGATTGTCGAGTAGCAGGTATCAGCCTGCAATAGTCAGAAGTGTAGGTTAATTGTATTGTGCGAATTAACCCTTTGAAGCATCAGACTGATTGCGTTGTGAGTAGTTTGTTTTGCTGTCGAAGCATCGTAATACCGACTGGAGATCGGTGTGAGTGACAATTTCGCCCTAGCACAAAAAGGGGCATTTGTGAATCGTGAATTCAACCAGGAGCAGTGAACATTTCAATAGGACTTTCACGGAGGACTTTCAAAAGGCACATAAGGTATGAGTAGACAATATATGACCCAAGTCAGAAGTACGGTGGCTTTATAGATGACGAACATTGCTGGTCGGAACCCTCCGACAGCCAGAGGTACAGTTACGCGCAGACGTTACCATTTGAGCCTAAGCGGGTGAAGCTCTTATGGCGAGTTCACGGTAATAACATTTCAGATTTGTGAAGCTCTTATTGCGAGCTCACGGTAGTAACATTTCCAGTGTGTAGACTATAGTGCCAGTACAGGGCTATAGAATGACTATATGATTGTTGAGAATTGTTTAACCCTAGCAACACATTTTCTGTGAAAAGAATCGAATTGTTGATTGTTGAAATATTGAAACGGCTTTATTTTTATGTGTAAATAAAAGAATCGTTGTTACTTTAAATCATTCTTTCCATTACGCAGCCTGAAGTGATTAGGAATCACACCTAATGGAAATCGAACATATTTCAGGCCAATTTGGCAGAGAAGGAATCACGGCGTCGGTCTAACTCAGCTCCCAGCGCCGAGTTCGCGACTTTTGGATTCCAACCCTCCACGTTGGTCTAATTTTCCCGCAGTTTCATCAGCGGGACTAAATACCCCACGTTAGCGTCAGCCGGGGCCTCAGGTGTCCTAAGGTTGATTGGCGAGCGTTAACCAGGATATTTCTAAAAGGTAAAAAATGGATATATGGAAATTTTGTTTTATTTTAACGGCGGTTCTGTTTATGTTTTGACGCGTTCGGTCAGCTGATGCCGTTCAAGGGTTTAATATCGCAATACAGTAGTCCCCAAGAGGATACTTAATAGCCACTGTAACTGCGGTAGGTTTCAGAATATATGGGGCGTTCAATTACGTTAAATTACACAGGTAAATTAGGATTAATTGCCATATTTTTTTTTCTTTCTTTCTTTTCCTTCTTCATTCTTTCTGACGAGTGTTGAAGATAGAAAGAAAAAATCAAAATGGATGTTGTTACACCCCTCGCCCAACTGGTATCATTAGGCAAGGAAATGGGCCTTGAGGGGGCCGAACTTCAGAAGTTCGTTAAAGATGAGCAGAAACGTGAGGCCAAGGAGATTGCCTTACGTAATGACGCAAGGAAGAGAGAAGCCCAATTAGATAGGGAGGCAAAAGAGAGAGAGAGAGATTCGATTAGATAGGGAGGCAAAAGAGAGAGAGAGATTCAATTAGCATGGAAGGCAAAAGAGAGAGAGATTCAATTAGCAAGGGAGGCAAAAGAGAGAGAGAGAGATTCAATTAGCAAATGAGGCGAGAGAGAGGGAAGCCCAATTAGCAAGGGAGGCAAGGGAGGCAAGGGAGGAAGAACGAGAGCTAGAAAAACAGAGGCACAAGAGAGAATTAGAGCTCCTCTGAGCAGCCGATGTGGAGAATGAAAGTCGGCGCTCAGGGGACGGGAGTGCAGGGGTAGCAATTCATGCCCCACGCCCCCTCCTCGCTCATTTTAATGAAAACACAGATGACTTGGACTCGTACTTGGAGAGGTTCGAGAGTTTTGCCTCCAGTCAAATGTGGCCAGAAGACACATGGGCTATGTGCTTGAGCCCTTTGTTGTCAGGTAAAGCCCTCGAGGCTTATACCAGTATGCCTCCTGCCCTTCTTAACGACTACAGTGAGCTGAAGAACGCCATCCTTCGGAGATACCAGCTCACTGAAGAAGGATTCCGGACCAAGTTCCGAGAAATTAAGCAGGAGAAGGGAGAAACAGTACCTCAGTATTTTGCCCGAGCTAGGCGGTACTTTGACCGCTGGACTGATCTCGCAGAAGTGAATGAGTCATATGGAGCCCTGCGAGATCTATTTCTCCGGGAGCAGTTTTTAACTACATGCTCCAATGAGTTGGGCCTGTTCATCAAGGAAAGGGGTCCGCCCACCTATGATGAGATGGCAACTGTGGCAGAACGCTACATCGAGGCCCACGGTGGGAGTGAAAACGCACCCAAATCGGCCAGGGGTTGGGCAAACGGGTTGGCAATGGCACCCGTAAGGCAACACCACCCCAATTCGCCTGCGTCGCAGGCCAGCCGGAATGGGAACGCCCCCAACGACACAACTTGTTTTATCTGCAACAAGCGGGGTCATATTGCCAGGAACTGCTGGCAGAAGCAGGTTAGGACCACTGGGAACATTAGACCACCTCAGCAGGGGGCCGGGAAGGCAGCACCAAGGGGTTGGAAGCAATGTGACCGCGTAGATCCAGGGCCCAGTAGACAGACGGCAGCGTTCTGTCAAACTATCGGTCCAGAACACAGTCCCCTCCGGGAATGTATACCAGAGGGAGAATTAAGGCTGGAAGGCGGGGAGGTTGTCCCGATAATAAGTGGCATGTGTGAGAGGCTCACAACTTCGCAAGAGAAGGTTAACATGCCAGTGTACTCAGGGTATGTGGGACAAAAGGGAGATCCGTCTGCTCCGGGATTCTGGGTGGAAGGCAACTGGTTGACGACAAGCAATTGTTGGGGCGCGACCATGTGTGTATTTTGATAGATGGGACCGTTAGAAGGTTCCCCATCGCGAGGATAACGGTGGATACCCCATTTTATTGTGGCGAAGTGGAAGCCATGTGCATTGAATCACCTGTGTATGACCTGGTCATAGGTAATATCCTAGGGGTGAGGGCAAGCCCTGATGAGTTATGGTCCAGGGCTAAGGGGCAAAGTGAGGGCCCAACGAGGGCAAAGGAAGTTCAAGTCGGTGGGCAAGGACCCCCGTTGGTTGCACTCGGTAACGTGCCGAGTGAGGAAGGGAAGGTTCACAGGGGGAACCAATCCGATGGTCCAGGGGATGGCCCCTACACGACGAAATGTCGGAAAGTTTCAGGAGGGACGACTCCTGTCCAATTAGGGAGAAGGGGCCGCAGGCGGTCCAGGCTAAGCGCCAAACAGCGAGGGAACCCAATGGGGTCATTGGGGAAAGACCTACAAGCAAATTTATGTGGGGGAGTTGAGCGCCCCAAGAAGTCGGTGTCACCCGTGTGGAGAGGGGAGGCCAGACCCACGGACATGGCTGGGCAAACTTCACCAGAACTGAGAGGGCACGGGTCAACACAAGTTGAGGGTGTTAAAGTGGATGGGACCGCTAAGATGGGTGCCCAGGGGGCCAAGGAAAGGGTCCACAAATCAAAGGAGAAGCATCCTAGGTGGCGGAGACCACGCAGTGAGTGCCGGGGGCGCACAACGCCCAAGGTGCGCAAGAAGTCATCGCAATGGACCGGGGGGGGGGGGGTCGACGGCACAAGGGCCAAGGGCGGCCAGTGTCGTTCGAACGAAGGTAATCGTCGGGACGAGTGAGCCTGGGGGTATAACGCCAAGGGAAGCTCTTGGGAATACGACAATGACAGGGTATGGGGACCGTGGTGGAATACCCGTAGAAATAACGGGGCGAGAAGTAGGGGTGTGTCAATGGTCGGTGGTTGTAAAGAAGCAATAGTTGGGTGGCTGTGGGCCTGGTGTCTGGGACGGGGGCTCCAGTCGCAAATATTTTTGTGGATGAGGTGATAAGTTTCGTAAACCCAGTGTTAAGGCCCGGAAGAAACCTTTTTTTTTTATTTTAGTATTATTATTGCTCTGACTGCTGACGAGAGTTTGTTGTGAGTGTGACGCACACTAACCCCGTCTGTCGCAAAGGCGCGGTCGGGAAATCTGTGTGTTGAATGTGTGAGTGTGTGAGGCACAATTTGAATCCCCTGGTTGAGCTTTGCGAGGGTGAGGCTTAGCATAATGCAGGGGTCGTTTTCCCCTTCACGGGACATGGGGGGATGGGAGGTGAAGTTACACCCCGTTGGAATTAACCCATCTGACGCAAAGGCGCGGACGGTGTTACTCGTCGGAGTGAGTGCCAAGTGAACTGTTTGCAAAATGGGCGAATGTGTGTAAAAATGTGTATGTTTAGGTGTAAATATATAGTATTAGAGAGAGAGTGCTGCAAATCTAAGGATAAGGCTACTCTCCATATGTAAACCCGCAAGACGGGAGCATGTGGTGGCGTGTGTGTGTCGTGGGAATCGACATGGCCGACGCATGAGCGCGGCCATGAGCCCCACGGCCACTAGGGTACAGTTTTGTAGTCTTGAACATGATGGGTAGATTGTAAAAAGGTGTGAGAGGCGAGCGTGCGTGGCTTTGCCCCTTGTGTTTTAAGAGATACACAGGGTGTTTCTCTCGGGAAGGGAGTTGTCAGGGCAAAGCCAGCCTAAATATAGGAGCAAGGGGCCTCATATATAAAGAGAGTGTAAGTTCAAAAGATATTCCGCATCAAGGCGAAAACCCTACGTGAATTTCACTTCTCTGTGAAGTTGGACATGGAAAAAACACACGTGGTGTATATCCAGCTTCAGCGCAGGGACCCAGGGGAGAAACGGTATGTTAGATAAGGTCTAATCTCATTTAAGTTATACAGTAGTCGCGAGTCTTACGAGACGTAATCGGTTGGTGGCAGGATATCGTCACGGCCAATTGAGAAACGAGATTCAAAAAGATAGAAATGTCTGTCGCGCCGTCACCTGATCATTAGCAAAGCAATGAGTGGCAGGAACGAATCGGTTCTCTCGACAAGTGAAATCACCGTTAAGTCACGCGCGAGATGACTTGTATTGATTCTGACTCGATATACGTCATCTCCCACCGTTTTGACAGATGGACAGATGAGCGTCTGTCCACCTGACAGTTCAGGGTAAAAAGTATATATACCTTGAAGAGCAGAGCATTAGACACACACTTGGGGTCACACACACGTTGGTGAAGTCCAGGACAGGCGGACTCTGTTTCCTGGCATAGGGGTACCTTCGATCACAGGACCCTGAAACGGCTGGAATCGCCAGACAGGGCATTCCACGATTGATTTAGCTTAAGGTTGATAGGCGGCTGCAGTGCCAAATTTGTTGAGAAGGAAAACCCAAGGTGAAACGTTAAAGTTTAGATTGTCGAGTAGCAGGTATCAGCCTGCAATAGTCAGAAGTGTAGGTTAATTGTACTGTGCGTATTAACCCTTTGAAGCGTCAGACTGATTGCGTTGTGAGTAGTTTGTTTTGCTGTCGAAGCATCGTAATGCCGACTGGAGATCGGTGTGAGTGACAATTTCGCCCAAGAACAAAAAGGGGCATTTGTGAATCGTGAATTCAACCAGGAACAGTGAACATTTCACTAGGACTTTCACGGAGGACTTTCAAAAGGCACCTAAGGTATGAGTAGAATATTATAAGAATATTCAGAAGTACGGTGGCTTTATAGATGACGAACATTGCTGGTCGGAACCCTCCGACAGCCAGAGGTACAGTTACGCGCAGACGTTGACATTTGAGCCTAAGCGGGTGAAGCTCTTATGGCGAGCTCACGGTAATAACATTTCAGATTTGTGAAGCTCTTATGGCGAGCTCACGGTAGTAACATTTCCAGTGTGTAGACTATAGTCCCAGTACAGGGCTATATAATGACTATATGATTGTTGAGAATTATTTAACCCTAGCAACCCATTTTCTGTGAAAAGAAAGGAATTGTTGATCGTTGAAATATTGAAACGGCTTTATTTTTATGTGTAAATAAAAGAATCGTTGTTACTTTAAATCATTCTTTCCATTACGCAGCCTGAAGTGATTAGGAATCACACCTAACGGAAATCGAACATATTTCAGGCCAATTTGGCAAAGAAGGAATCACGGCGTCGGTCTAACTCAGCTCCCAGCGCCGAGTTCGCGACACTTGGATTCCAACCCCCACGATGGTCTAATTTTCCCGCAATTTCATCAGCGGGACTAAATAACACCACGTCAGCCGGGGCCTTACGGGGCCTCAGGTGTCCTGACAAGAAGCATGGTCAAACGTTCAAATGATTGCTGAAAAATTATAAAAAGCCAACTCATGTATTTTTATTTTCCGGTACTCAACAGGAAAATGCATGAATGTTGTGAAATGATGCGCATATCGATGATACAACTCTCGTAACATTTCCAAATTTAAACTTTTATTTGAAATTCCCATACCCTTAGTGTTAAAGTTAATCACAACTTTGGAAGATTAATGGGATCTAACGTTCCTGTAAATCTCTTCTGATGACGGAAATTTTCAGCAATGTGCACGCCGTTACCATTTTGGTTGCTGTTTGTTTTGTTGTGATAAATATTTTTCCTAAAAAGAAACTACAATACTTCATCTGAAAATGCCTGAAATGCTTTGATTACTCAACTGGGCTAGAAGAGTGAGAATTTAGTCCGACAACAATTCATTGTTTGTGATAAATTGATCTAATCTTCAGTTCCTGACCTATGAATGGTAATTCTGAACTACATGTAGTTGTTTTTGTAATGGGTTATTTTGTTATTCAGGTTTCCAATAAAGGTGCTATTACTAGTCGTACAGTTTTATGTGATGGACGGATGCACACAATGTATAATGTTTTCTGAAAGATCTGTTCACGAAACAGCGGCTTTTCATTAAAAAGTCCGAAGATAATGGCATTCTGATACACACACGCACATAACCAAACAGACAGGCGAGTGGGCTGGTCTGCGAGCGGGCGGGCGGACGGATGGGTGGGTGGTCGGTGATCGCGCAGGCATGCAGGCAGGCAGGCAGGGATGCAGGTAGGAATGCAGACTGAAGTTCCTAAATACCGGGAATATTATTAGAGTATTTCCAACTCGCATCGATGGCTTATGCAATGGTCTCTGTTCAATTGGATGTTGGAACGCTCACTGGCAACATTTAGAAAGCTGTCTAACATGTCGTCATCTTGGGAGGGGGGGGGGGGGTGGTGGTGATGCTATAAATAGACAATGCTCAACTTCCCGATGTCTCGCAATCACCGTTTAACCCTTTCAACACTGATGGTATCTTCCATGCCAGTCAAATGGCGAATATTGGAAGAGTCCATATCCATTATTTGGGGTAGAGCAATTAATATTTTCAACGTGCAGCCTGAAGGCTGCACGTTGAAAATATTAATTGTTCTACCGCACACATTAACTTTGTAGCCATCCTACTTAATGAAATTATGACGTGTCGTGTTCGTGCACCGGGATAGCGGTCTCTCGTGTTGAAAGAGTTAAGCAATATAATTTTATGTTTGAGACAAATGGGTATGTTGACGATGTGCACCTTTTTCGCGGCAATGTAAATTAAATATTTTCAACATGTTTTTGTTATTTGTAACAAAAATGAGTGACGTTTGATGAAATGAAAGTTGTTACGCTGTGACTACAGCCACAGTATACCAGCTTTCACGTCACCAAACGTCCCGATGGGAGGCGTTAAACGCGTTGATTGACTTGATGCCATCTGCGGAGGGGTGGGGGGAGTTGCGACATTTTTCGTTTTCGCTGACATTCCAGCAGTCCAGGGATACAGAGATCAGTGGGCCGATCAGCGGAGATCAGTGGGTCTAGGCAAGAGTTCTGTCTAAAAATATAAAATATGTACACACGAGCAACTGATTACAAGTAACCAACGAGACATAGGTCGTTACATGTGCAAATTAATCTTTCACCCGTCATGAACAGAAGACGATACCTGCAAAGAAAATTCTCGTAAAGGTTAAAATTCAATTTGTTGCCGAAGAAGAGCTATTGATTCCTCGTAGGAATTACTCAAGGCGCTCGATCCAATAAGAGCGGCCGTAGGAAAAAAGAATAAAAGTTGAATGGGAACATTTCTTACGGTTGTTACATGTACGTTCATATAGAAAGTTCGTAAGGTGATGCAGGAAGAGTAAGGTCAGCACATATTATCACCATCAGGTTTATGTAAAAATATTGTATCAGTGTCTCGCTCTTGTTTCTTGGGATATATCTCGACTCGTCTTCGAGGTGGTGATGATCGATTTATCTTACAATTCTCATCTGGAATAACCTGATAAACGTTTTACGTAACGAATCGGCCGCATCCTCTCACGTAATTTACAAACTGAGCAATTGAAAAAATCATTATTTTTCAAAAACTTTAAACAAAACAACATCATGTGACCAACCGTTGGAACGATCCCAACGGGCTCGTTCCAATGATGGGTCGCATGATATGGTCTTGTTGAAATTTTGGAAAAATATTTTTGAATCAAAATACTAAATTGTGATATCGTGTGAGTAAAGAGTGAACTAGCATTTTACTTTCAGATTCCATTATCAGACATAAAAATGCTTGTCGCGGTTGAAACTATGTGTCGCTGTTTGAACTTTTGCAATCCTCGGATAAACTTTTTGAGCGCGTTCCGAAAAGACTGCGGGCTTTATAATCTGCGCGTTGTTCCAGGTCGCATGCCCCCAGTGCGTTAGATACATAGAGATTATTACCATTATGTGGATGTACAAAATATGTATCCGAGTCGAGCTCTGGGTTCTAAGGGCAGATCACGACGAGTCGAAGACGAGTCGTGATCTATCCTTAGAACTCGGAGCGAGACTCGGATACATATTTTGTACATCCACATAATGGTAATAATCATTTTATCTTACAATATATTGGGGATAAGTCAAGAATGTAGATGAATATAAAACGAACTATTTATTCGTACGGATGAACAAAGAGAAAAAAAAATGGAACTCACGCGACAGGAACGTGTTTGTGTCCGACCCCCTGATACAAACATCTGTATCAGGGGGTCGGATACACGACAGTTGCGGAGCTAATACAGACAAAATACATGTTCATTGTAAGATAAAAAAGAATAAAAGCAATGTGGTCACATAATTTAGTAATTATACTTTTGAGAAGATATTTATTTTTCTCTGTTCGTATATAGAAGCGTGTTCAGAAAGCTCAGAATGTTCTATAAGTAGTAACGAAAACAAATCGTAACCAAACACGCGGTTGTATTATGCAACTGCAAGATAGAGATTTTTATCGGGGGGAGGGGAGCGGGGGCTTATACTAGAGCCGAAACGGTTAACGGGTTTTCTTGGTCGATTAATCACGTGGATTATCTTTGGTTAACCGATTAATCACTTGTCCAAATCGATATATGAATAATTGCCATACCGTTGCTGATTTATGAACCCTTTACCCAACGAAACAAACAAAACCGACTAGGCCTGTATACAAAATTCTCCATTCAAATTTATTATGTTTTCAGTTTTTGTCTCAAAAACATAGTTTATGACTCCTCATTGAAACGAGCTCGTTCCAATGAGGGGTCATAAGCTATGATTTTGAGACAAAAAAATCAGGACTTTATTTTGCAAGTATCGTCTGCTACCCGTAATGGGTAAAGGGTTAAGAATGACCATTTCCAGCCACTGATACAGTATAATGATCATGCAAGTAAACAAGTATGTCAGCAAGTAACTTGCATGCTTTACTCTGTCTCATATAATTGATATGAGTCAGTGTGACAATGTTTGCCTGTTTTGGAGCAAGTTTGTTCCTTTGTTAACACATATAACACATTAGTTCAAAAGTAACGGTTAATCGATCAATTACTTTTTGGATCGATCAAGATGTTGTTCATTGATTAATCGATTAATCGGTTAGCCGTTTCAGCACTAGATGATACATGCTGCATTCAGGTAATTACGGATCCAATAATACTTATTGCAAGAGAAAATACGTGCAATCGAACAGTTTCTTCCAGAAAAGAAATTTTTTGAACGGACACTCAGTTTAATGTCTAGAAACCCCTATAGTATCCATTAGTACTGGAATAAAACACAACAAATAGTTGGACATTGGTTGGCATAAAATTGTACCTCTGCACATGGAGAAAACCCCACACATCCCTATGCTGAATGAAGAAGGTCCTTGGGAATCAATCCAGAGAAGCGCAGTCTCTTGGCTGGCCAGAAATAGCCATCAAACAGAATGTGAACCATTGAGAACAGATGGGATATTAAACACGTTTGGTAGCTTTTTCGCTATTTTTTGTAAATGACAAAGTAAATTTAATTTCCGAAATACTATTTACCAAACCGACTAGTTTCTACCCATAATCAGATCTGTGATCTTGAGACTCTAGTTATGCTGGTCAGCATTTTTTCCAATGATTGCATAGCATTACCTACGCGTAAAAGGCTGTTAATGTCACCCCTACCCCTCTAAGCTAATTGCATCCGTTTCAATTATCGTGTACTGCAATATCTTTTATAACAGGACCCAGTAATTCAATGCATCTCGGAGAGACACGCTATCTAATCAGGACTAATAACAATAGACGTCTATTTACTTGTGGGATGCAAAGTCTGACAAGATTAGAAGGCCAGTTCTCTATTCACAAACATGACTTATGAGGCATTTAATTCAGAGTAATTGACCATAATAGTGTCTGGCCCTCACAAAATCAAATTATATTGTTTTGGAAGACAAATTTACTTCTGTTTAGGTTGGGCTGTTGTGACCAAAACAGAAAAGGCGATTTTCAGTGATTGTGTCAGATATGTGCGATGACGTGGCTCAAAGCATGCAAATCGTGTGTCCTGTGATCACAATAGCGGCCTCTTTCTTAATCAGATCGCGATCTGGTCGTGACGCACTTACACAAGAGGATCGAGGTTTTAGTAGTACTATACAGTTATTGACTATCCTTGAGGTTGATACATAGAGAGTAATCACTTGACTGGACTGGTTACGTGAAATAATTCATGAGAGGTGAGGGACGTTGTACAAACACGAGTGCGCGAATGCGCATGAGTGTTTTACAATATTGTCCCTCGCCTCGAATGAATTATTTCACGTAACCAGTCCAGTCAATCGATTACTCTGTTTATTAATTATTAACGATAATTATATTATTTAACCCTTTGCCTAACGTATCGGCTGCGCTATTCTAAAACATCTCCAATTAATTTTTATTATTTTTTTCCTTTTTTTTGTCTCTAAAACATACGTTATGACCCCTCATTGGAACGGGCTCGTCGAGCTCGTTCCAAGGGGTCATAGCCTATGTTTTTGAGACAAAAAATTAAAATAATAGTTATTCAGGATTTTTTTTTGCAAGTGTCGTCTGCTTTTCATGTAAGGCAAAGGGTTAAAAAAGCAACAAAAAAACAAAACAATGAAGTCCCTATTTCACCCACGGCAAAGCGTCTTCGCTTGCGCGCACGGATACATGACACTATTGTTGATTGCATAATTCACTTGTGAAGTTATCGTTTATAATCAAACCCGGAAATCCCAGTGAATCACACTTTGAAAAGTAATAAAAGGAATTATCATCCGTGAAAAGTAATATTCACTGAGACTTCTCAAAAAATGTAGATTGCTGTAACGCTCATTAGTCACATATAGAAGTGTCTCACTCGGCGGCATCTTGTAAAGTTGATACAGTGTTTTCATTCTGGACTTTCGTTTAATGTTTGATGATACGACAGCTGTTACGCTGTGACTGTAGTCGCGGCGTAACAGCATTCACGTCATCAAACGTCATCCATAGCATGAGTTATTGCGACGATTGGCTTTAAGTCATATTGGTGTGGGTTGAGGATGGGAAGACCGAGTTGCATTGTTTCGCGCTTACGTTTAAGTATCCAGTTGTATAGAGGTCTATAATTTGTATCCACACTGCGTAATAGTTTCTGCGTATACCCAGTACTCGTAGACATGCCAGAGATTGTCAAACAAATAACTGCAATGCCCTGACGAGACTGTAGAAAATGACTTCGAATTCGGCTTGTAGATTCCAAAAGTCATTTAGTAAACTCCGCTATTCGGCAGAATGATCACTTAGTTTTAAGTACTGGAATGATGGATAAAATGATGGATAAAAGATCGCGGTACCGGCAAAGTGACGGTAAAATTCCATCCAATTAGGTCAGTAGTCTGCTGTGTACCGGTTATTCGGCAAACCAGTGTCAGCGCTAATTTACATTTCACCTTAAAGAAAAAAAAACAGTTACCTCTTTTTAAAGTTGTGTGTTCTAATACTAAGTAAAGAGTAAAGGCTATAGCTTTTTGTGGTTAGGTATATAAATGTTGAGCTTGTTTTTTGCAATGGAACGATGCGTTTCCAAGTTAAAAAAGTCGGTATTTAAATATCATGCATGTTTCACGGCAATTCAGAGAGTAAGCGAGAGAAAGAAAGATAGAGATGGGGGAGAGGTAAGTCAGATTTTATTACAGTAGAATCCTCTTAATTGAATATCCATTTTGCCTGTGGAAATTATTCAATTAACAGGAGTATACAATTAACAGGGATTTGGTCAGTTTCCTGTGTTCTGGGGGTAAACTGAGCATTTATTCTATTATATCTTGTTTGACAGAGCTCATAGAGCTCTGTCAAACAAGATATAATAGAATAAATGTCTGTATTGGATGTAGTGAGGCCAAAAAGGTTGATAAATAAGGGGAATTTGGTGCGTGTCCCAGTATTTTTTTCGACATATTACAAAAATTTATATACAATTAACAGGAGTTTACTCTACAACCCATATGCAATTAACAGAGCAAATTTGGACTGAAGATATGGTAAATGGTTTTGTGTTTGAAAATTATATTCAATTAACAGGGATATACAATTAAGAGATATCCAATTAAGTGGGCCCCACTGTATTACATTATTACATGGACTCGAAAAATCAGTTGATTTGGATTGATTTTAATCCAATTGATTTTAGAGTGTAGAGGACACACTTGGGTGAATCACTACTGTTCAAAATGAGTTCGAGGTCACTGGAGCTTCGGTTGAAATTTGGTAACAACGAGAGAGAGAGACTGATCTCCGAAGTTATCTTTAGAAAACATCCAGTTATGCACGTATCGTATGCAATATCTTTTAAAATGCTAATGATTCATTTTAGTCAGCTATAGTAATAGGTAGAAAATACAATTCTAGAAAATACAATTGTAAACGTTTTATAGTATTGACTCCAGCAGGTATCAGAATACCCAATGCTTCAGGCAGTCATATTCGAACAACGATTTCGTTGCATTCAAAGTGGGAAACCACGCGGGACGCCGTTTTTTATAAACCTGGTAAACGTTCACAATTAAATGTTTGTTTATTGGGGTTAATGGACACTTTCAACACCCAGGTTCATATCGTGTTGGACATTTTTACAGGTGGATGAAGCCGGAATACCCGTAGAGAACCACCGTGCAGCTCGGGCGACTGTCAGACTCTTTCACTTACTACCCGGCACAAGCAGAGTTAGCAGCCGTTCAACGCATGTGTACCGCCAAAGTGCAGCACGGCTTAGTACACAGCGCAACCGCACCCCACATCCGCAATAAAATAATTCTCAACCAATTTTATGGAAATGAATGCATAATCATGCTAACTGTTCCAAAAGAAAACAAATTAAAATCAAACGGAATATTCTGAAAACATTATTCTTAACCAGTCATTGCACAGTGACACACATGCATGTAATATTATGTCATCAGCAGAGATGAACGAAATACAGCAATAATGTCCTTTATCATTGTCATTCAAACAATCAGCCTGTCATAAGAGGAGATTTACGAGGAAGTTAGCTCCCTTTAATTTTCTCAAGCTGGAAGTTTGTTTAACACATGGATATGGGAATTTTTTCAAAAATTGAAATTTCGAAATGTTAACGAATTTGTATCATCGATGTGCGCATCATTTCAGAAACCTCAGCCATTTTCCCGTAGAGTAGCATAAAAATACCAAAGATGGCTTTTTGTTAGTCTGTGTGAAACACACAGACTATTGTTTTTGTGCGGTTTCTTTTCTTCTTCTTTTTCTTCTTTCTTCTTCTACTTCTTCTTCTTCTTCTCTCTTCTTTTTCTTATTCTCCTGTCTTCTGTCTTCTATGCACTTCCTTGTCAGCACGATAACTCGAAAACGAATTGCCCTATCTCGCTGATTTTTGGCATACTGACAAGTTCTCGACACCCGATGTTTTTCGGGTCGGAAGGGCCCTTTAGTACGGACCATTCGGTCACATGGTTTTCACAGCCTCTAATTTCCTGTACCAGTAAATTATCCTGAAGCAATACAATGTTGTACTTATTCACAGTGAAGACAATGTAAACAGAATGTGGAGGTAATGTTAAACGCTATCTGCTATTTCAATCAGATACCAGCTCCTCAATCCAAGTTGAGAGAAACCCTTTGCTTTACAAGGAAACAGAGTATAAATTATTCAGTTCATTGCTTTTAACCCTCTCAAGACTTCAATGTAGGTTCCAATGATTTTCGTGCACTGTAAGAATAATCATAAGCCTTTCCAACACACATTATTGCTCTAAACATCATGCAAATAAGTGTTAGAGCAAAACATGTCCATTTTCAATTTCTTGATCAAACCCTTTGAATACTGTGCACATATATGCTTTTTCTGGTTTCTTGGAAACATTTATCTGATTCCTGTATCAATATCTTTAAATACTATTAACGAAAACCTATTTCCGATTGCTTTAAAAATATTTCACCCCCAAAAATAAGTCTCCATAAATTCTCTTTCTATTTTGTTTATTTCTGATGCTTTAACCCTTTTCACACAGACTTGAATTTACTGGATGCAGTAAATTCTGTTTCTCTAGTTTTAAAACTGTTTTGATAATTAGTTTGAACGTTTGACTATTATTCTCTGCTGAGACCCACTTTTTAATTAGAAAACGGTGTTTCCATCACCTTTTGATGTTCTGTAACTTTTTCTGTTCATTATATCAACAGTGTGCGCATCATGACATATAATACAGACATTGTCCATTCTATTAATATAAAAGTCTAGGAGGGGAGATTTGCTATTTGTTTTTCCTGGCAAACATAAACACTTGAACATTACTGTAAAAGCACTTTCGCTAAACAAAGAGACAAAGAGGATGCTTACTCAGTGCTAAGGCTGCATGATATATCGATAAACCGATATATACCGGTATTCAAACCATTATCGATTGAATACCGGTGTAATTACAAAAATATCGGTTTATCGTCATTATTTATTTACCCACAATTTAATTTTCAAGATGTCTTGAGTCTTTTAACTGTAGCTCCGAATGAATAATATTATCCCTTTTCCCAAGGAATCGTCTGCTTTTACTCACGTGATATACAAATTCAGCAGTTCAAAAAATTATTTTCAAAAATTTCAACAAATCTATATCATGTGACCCCTCATTGGAGCCCGTTGAGCTCGTTCCAATGAGGGGGCACATGATACTGTTTTGTAGAATTTTGGGGGGAAATCTGATAAATTAATTTTTAAAATAATAAATTTTAACATCGTCTGCGTTGGGTAAATGTTTTTCGAACCTCATCATCAAGGCATGCTGATTCGTTCCGACTGTGATTCCTCAAGTCTCGCTTGTGGTACCTGTGTTCATATATTTTAGCAGTTTTCGATATTCCGATATACCGCAGTATTTTTTTGAATACAGATACTGGTGTTCAGTTTTGAGCTAAATGTTATCGCAGATTAAAATACTAATACAATCCTGCTGTCAATACTTTTTAACTCGTTGAGTGGTAGAAGCCACTATCAGGGCTTTCAAGAAATGAGGATTCCAGAGTAAAAGCCAACACTTTCCTTGCTTATATTTCATATTCAGTCAAACACAAATAATATTTTGTTTATATAAATTTGTTTTATTACAAATTATTGGAGAGTGCCTCTGAGTACTCTCCAATAATTTGTAATAAAACAAGTTTTGAAAAACAAATTCAGACCACTAAAATTAATCTAGCCTTCAACCAGATAATCACTAATGTGAAAAATATCTTGTTATTTGTACTTTCCGACGTTTGACGTCGTATTTTGAAAAACGTTGAGGAAACTGAATTCCCGGTGAAGTTTGAACGTCAGGATAATAAAATCTCAAAGGGTTAATTCTTAACTGGCGACATACTGAAGTAAAACTGAAAATATTCATTACCAATCTCGATTATATATCAAGTTGAAAAAAAGCCAATAAAACTGTACAGATAAGGTCAATGGATTGTAAAATACTGCCCAATGTCTCACCCTTTACAAGATATACCATTGTATTTTCCAGAATTGTATTGTTTATACAGTTAGCACACAATTTCAAACTTGATTTCTTGATGACGACATATTGAGGCGAAAAGTCAAAATATTCTAAAAATTCAATAAAATTGTACAAACAATGTCACATTGTAATAAGAATTGTATTCTTTATACAGTTCGCACACAGATCCAAAGCGTTGTTTCCTTATGACGACATGTTGAGGTGAAAAACGAAAATATTTTCTACCAGTCTCCATTATATATCGGGCAGAAAAATCCAATTAAATTCTACAAACAATGTCACGAGACTGTAAAATTCTGCCCAGTGTCTGAATGATTCCCCACCTGGACCCGCTACAAAAGGTTTTCCCATAATATTTTCCAGATTTGTTTTTTGTCGGTCACTGGCTATGAATGGATGAAACAAATCATTAATAATTCAAAAGTGTTATTTTACCTAACGTCTTTTGAAATGCTAATATTGATTCGTTTAACCCTTTACCCAACGTAACGGACAAAACCGGCAAGCGCTATTCTCAAAAGTCGCCAATTAATTTTCATTATTTTTTTCATTTTTTGTCTCAAAAACATAGGTTATGACCCCTCGTTGGAACGAGCTCGACGAGCTCGTTCCAACGAGTGGTCATAACCTATGTTTTTGAGACAAAAAATGAACAAAATTAGTTATTCAAGAATATTTTTTTGCAAGTGTCGTCTGCTTTTCATGTTAGGTAAAGGGATAAGCGATTTATATTAACAGCTAGAAAAATAGAATTCTGTAAAATACAATTTTAAGGTTTCATAATATTTGGCGCAATAAGTTACGATCGTCAAATTAATTCATGTGCAAAAGAATGAGGTCGCGTACAAATATCGCCTACAATGCGACTACTTTTACTAGATATTTGCAGGGAGCGGTTGTGCTGTTTCCTGCTTGGATTTCTCGGGGGGCATGATGGGTCATTGGTTAGTGCATTGGATTTGAGATCAAAAGGTCGACAGGTTGACCATGAACGGGGGTGTCTACATTGTTTCCTTGGGCAAGACACATCACCCAGATTATTTATGTGGGGCACAGTGGCGCTGTACACTAAGGCATAGGATACAATGATGGTTCACTTGCCTTCGACCTCCAGTCACTCAGGTTGTTACGGTTTAGTAAGATGTAGAGTCCGACAGTTATTCGGCGTTGCTCGGTGGTTCTCTTTTGGGTGCTCCAGCTTCCTCCACCTGTAAAACTTCTGACGCGCTTTAACCGGGCTTTTGAATGTGTAGTTAAACCCAAGAAACAAACAAATAGACAGGTTTTCGTTTCTGTCGTAATCCACGCGAGGGCAGTGATATCCACGCATGCGTTTACCGGGTAACAAAAAATCATCAACCGCAAAATTTTAATTAATGAAGCACCTGGTTGTACCCGGTGCTTCATTAACTTATGTTTTATGCTTATTCCTATAATTAGCGTTTGGAATCTAATATCATTGCGTCCGTGGAAATATTGCCCACCTGTGGAAGGCGACTAGTCCATGGCGGCCGTACTACAGATAAAAATGAAAACTTGTTTCTTTTGATCTTGTTTATGACGAATTTTACAGGGGCGGCGGAACGATTTTCAAAGGAGGGGGGGGGGGGGGTCTGGATCGGGCGATGGATGGTCGTCGGTATGAACATTTTAAATCCCAGGGTCCCAAAACCCGCATTTCCATGCACCTGAGTGGATATTTTGAGACTTTCAGGAAATGTATTTGAAAGATTTCACACTTTGAGAGCTGTTAAAAAACGTCGGTAAAGCATACAGGTGAGGTCTATTTATCAGCTTTGGTCGTAAAGACCAAAGCTGATAAATAGACCTCACTTGTATGCTTTACCAGACGTTTACAGCAATTATACTGTCTGTGGATTACCTTGTCTGGGGTGGATTTGGTACTTGAATGTCTGTAAGATTACGATCTACTTCAGTTAACCGATTTATTAACAGACTATATACAGTTTAGCGTTTGCTGCCACTTACTGCAAAAAATGACCCGGAATCGATCCAAACTGAACCAGTACGAGAGGAACATATGGCGAAAATATGGGAGAGGCTCTGGATCCGCCCCTTGTTTCACCAGTCACTGGTTGTGTTAAAGTATATGTATTCAAAAAACATGGTCCAGCAAAAAAAGTGGAGGGGCTTACCCCCCCCCACCCCCCACCCCCACCCCCGGTTCCGCCGCCCCTGCGAAGAAGGGTTGTTGAAGGAAATCGTTTAGTGATACCGAAACATAACGAATAGGCTATTTTCTAAATTCAAATGAACAATGTTTGTAGTTGGTAACGAAGTTGTTATTGGAAGGAACTCTAAACACTACAGACCACCAACACTGAGATCACCAAACCATATTTAATCCTCTTCTCAAATGGGAATTCACACGAAAAGCTCTCAGAAGAGACCGGAACATGTTGCACTTTCAATACACAATCACCAGGAAGGATGCGATTTTAGATCAGTTCTGGAAATTATTTCACATAGCGCTTGAAATCCGCCCCGATCTTCTCGTTATGAATCTGTGCACGTGGGTACCTGGTATTTCTAGGTTTGAAACGATTCAACGGCGTTTGCCTGAATATTTGTTCGACTCAATAAGATGGATTGTTTGTTGTCTTTCCACTTTTTCAGAAAGTGACGTTAAATGAGAAGACGCTTTTGATCAAATCGACATGGTGAATTTAATTAACACTTGAATGAAAATGACTGTCCGATCTCCGCTCTTTAACTGCAGTTGAAGTGATTAAACTGTCAGTTTTGTTCGATAAAACAACTCACTGATTAGTGGGAACGAAATTAATAGCTCTTTGAGCATTGTGATTATCGATGCAGATGTAGTTTGCTCATCAAGTGTGGTTCGCCGGAAAATGAGAGTTTCAACCTGTCCAAATCCATATTGTGTCTGTTTCAAACGAGGTTGAAGTGATGACACTGACGTTCGGACGGCTTCAAGGTGACAGTTTTAAAAACGTGAGATAAAAACATAGAGTGCTGTTGGGTTGAACATTCTGAGCAAACATTCCAAAATTTATTTTTTGTGTACACGTCAGGTGTCTTGTTCAATTCTTAAATCTCCGCTATCACATCATAAACGAATTATTGTAATTGTCAATTAGTCTGAGTTGTCAAAATCTGTTTTGTTGATAAGGCCAGATCAGGCAGATCAAACAAGACGCTTATAGCGTCTTGTTTGATCTGCCTGATTTTGGTCCCGTCAACTATGGCATCTTGTTTGCTCTGGCTGATCTGGGCTCGCTAATACGATGGAATATAACAACATTGATTGTTACGTTATACACATAAAGTTGTATCGCACACGTGTGCGATACAAGTGTTTACACGTTTTGAAAACCAGAAGGACAACAGTCATGCATCTGGGGATACATGGACCCATTCCAGCCTAAAATAGGACGTTTATTTTCAAATTTCTGTTATTGGTCTTTAGTGCCTATAGTTTTTTCTTATGATTTCAGTCTAAACTCACTGAACGACGGCAAGTAACTATCGGACTTTCCAAGTTTAGCATCAGTTGGAGGAAGGGTATGGTCGATGTTATCTATGCATTATTACACAGCGTCTCCGACTGAGCAGTTGGGGTGGAGTATTTTACCCAAGGACAAAAAGCAGATCATGATGCGCTTCTGGGTCGAACCGTCGACGTTTTGATCTCAAGTCCAGTACGCTAAAGGGATATCCATCACGCTCCCAGGATGGGTTGGTGCTTTTAATCTTCTATAAATTATATTACCGCCATCAATATCATTTATTCTGAAAACTGGGCTGAGCAATTATGTTGTTCGATTTTTGTAGATGATATTTTCATGTGATAGGGGAGAGTGCATATGAAGTAACTTAGTTATTTTTTCATTTGTGTTTAAAGTAACTGTCACCATCTATGGCTTTATCATGACTACAACATAGGGCTGCACGATATTCAAAACTGAATACCGGTATAGGTATTCAAAAAAATATCGCGGTATACCGGTATATCGAAACTGTTCAGATAAATGAACACAAGTACCACAATCGAGACTTGAGGCATCACAGTCAAGACGAATTAGCACGCCTTGATAATGCGATTCGAAAAACCTTTACCCGACGCAGACGATATCACAATTTATTATTTTCAAAAAAAGTTTATCGGATTTTCCCCAAAGATTTCAACAAAACTATATTATGTGATCCCTCATTGGAACGTGCTCAACGAGCTCGTTCCAACGAGGGGTCACATGATATAATTTTGTTGAGGATACCTATGGCCCGGTATTGTATTATTTGAAGATACCTATCGAGGATACCTTTTTATAGGATACTTATCTAAGGGTACTATTACCTGTATCACAAGGCATACCTACCCCAAATATCCCTTATAAGCTATCGAGCAGTTACTGAAAAGTCATTGCTCGAATGACTCGAAGCCAATCCAGCAAATGAGCTTTAGCTTAATTGCTCAATCGAGTGGCTCGGCATATTGCTCGAACGAATCGAAGTCCGTCGAGCAAATGAGCTATCGAGTAATTGCTTGTTCGAGTGACTCCTCAAACGACTCTTCAACTCATTCCAGTATTTGAGGATACCTATGGCCCGGTATTGTATTATTTGAGGATACCTATCGAGGATACCTTTTATAGGATATTTATCTAAGGGTACTATTACTTATATCTCAAGGCATACCTATCCCGGATTCCCCTTATAAACTATCAAGCAATTACTGACAAGTAATTGCTCAAACGACTCGAAGCTCATCGAGCAAATAAGCTATCGAGTAATTGCTCGATCGAGTGACTCGACATACTGCTCAAACGACTCGAAGTTCATCGAGCAAATGAGCTAACGAGCAATTGCTCGTTCGAGTGACTCCTCGAACGACTCTTAGACTCATTTCAGAAAAAAGGGATTCCATAGCCACAGGCGTTTTCCAAAAGGGATTCTTAAACAAGGATTCCGTAAAATAGGATTCCTATCCGACTCCGTAAAATACGAAAGCTCTTGAATGGCAAGATAAAGGGAGAGGGATGTGACGTTTATAGTACGTCTCGTCTAGTGCAAAAGAGAGACTGGTCGAGAATATAATGACTCAATTGAAGCGGCCACTAGCTAGGATGAACGCTTGGGTTTTCAGAAAGATATATTCGTTTTGCTTTGTTGACAGTGTGGGTTTACCATACAAGAGATCGGTTTCGGATGATATATCAAAATCTCGAAAAGAATCGAGTAGTGTAATCCTGGGGTCAGTGTATCGAGGGCACACCAGGAGATAGTGATGAGCATTTTCACAGGGATTACCACACATACACTTTGGGTTGGCCAGAATATAGTTTTGGAACTTGTCATTATTTAGATCGCTGCAGTTATTACGCAATTTTGAGTGTAAAATGTTGGCCTTTCTTTTTCCCGCACGAAAATAAAGAGGTGGTTTGGGGATCAAGTTCAATTGGGCATAGATTTGTTTGAACTCCGTTAGTGTTGCGGCTCCGGTGAGTACGTCTGGTAAGTTGTTCCAGCTTTTTGTGGTGGACGGAAAAAAGGATTTTTTGAAACGCTCCGTTCTTGCCGGATAATACGCGAATCTATTGGGGTTGCGAAGATTTTACATTGAGATATCGTGCGTTCGAGGGGGTAACAATGCATTGAGGTAATTTGGAGTTTCATTGTTGATAATTTTGAAAAGAATGCAGTATTTGTGCTTTTCGCGTCGCTTCAAAAGGGAGGGCCACCCTAGTTTAGCCAGAAGTTGATCAGCAGAGACAGGTCGCGTTAAGCCAGTAATGATACGCGCAGTATCAAGCTGAATTCTGCCAAGATTCTGAGTCATATATTCGGGTGCGCAGTCCCACACTACGTCGCCGTAATCAAGTAGTGGTTGAATGAAGGTGAAATAGATTTGTTCCATGGTTTTTCTGTTCAGAATGAATTTCAGTTTGCGAAGGAAAGACAGACGGGTGTTGACTTTCTTGCATATTTCAGTTATCTGGGAGTCCAAGTTTAGATTAGATTGGGGAATTAAACCCAGGTGCTTGTGATCTTCAGTGAATGAAAATGGATTACTATCGAAACTTAATGTGGGATAGTCTGTTCCGTCATTACTGCCATAGTGGAATAGAACTGCCTTGTCTTAGCAGGGTTGAATGAGACGAGCCATTGATGAGACCAAGTGTTATTTTTTCCAAGGTTTCGATTGAGGGAAACAGTAAGATTTTCAATATTGTTTTTGCAATCAGTTACACGTGTATCGTCGGCATACAGTCCAGCAAAGGCGTCAATGATCTCAGCAATGTCATTGATATAGATTAGGAAGAGAAACGGACCGAGAACCGAGCCTTGGGGCACTCCAGCTTGAATGAGTCTATAGTCGGAAAAGGTAGTTTGGACGAGAACCCTTTGCTGTCTTTCGTGCAGGTAGTCCTGAATCCATTCAATAAGGGTTCCAGATATGCCATATTGGCGAAGTTTGAAAACAAGGCCTTTATGCCAGACTCTCTCAAACGCTTTTGAAATGACGCAGAAAATTGCACAGGTCTGGAGGCGTTTATCAAGAGAGAGACAAATGGAATGGTAGAGTTCTAATAACTGGAAAGTTGTGGAGTGGCCTGGAAGAAAGCCGGATTGGAATTCATACAGGAATTTATTTTCTTGGAAATAACTAAATAGATACATCAGAACTAATTTTTCAAATATTTTAGCCAGAGTCGGTAGTAATGAAATAGGCTTATAGTTCGTCACTTCTGTTGGGTTATCTTCCTTGAATATTGGTATAACATCTGCTTTCTTCCATTCAGATGGGAATTTATGTAAATCCAGAGATTTGCGGAAGACGATGCTCAGTGGGTGTGCAATCGAATTCGCAGTTCCCCTAAGCATTCTGGCACTAATTCCGTCGTGTCCATGAGCTTTGTTGCTGTTTAGAGACTTGATTATTGAGGTAATATCATCTTATGTAAACAATATGTTTGAGAGATTGCGAGTGCATTTAGGAATAAATTCGGGAAAGGTATGATTTTGATCATCGTCAAATCCGTTGCTTATAAAGGTTTCATTCAGTAAGTTAGCTTTTTCTGCGTCGGTGAAGGCCATGTCGGCAGTGGAGTTGGAATAGCGGGTAAGAGGATGGATTGATTTGGATGAATGATTGCCGAGGACATGTTTAGTGATGTGCCAGAATTATTTGGGGGATGAACAATCAGTTATTTTATCTTGCAATTTTTCTTCGAATTGGGCTTTGAAATACTTCTTCATGTTATTGACCTTGTTACGACAGTGTTTGAATAAAATCCAATCAGTATCGCTCCCGGTTCTCCGGTTAGAAGGTTTTGGTTCACATAGCAACCACGTGCTACCATAGAAACCAAGACGGCGGAATCCAGTATACAACATGGACGACGGAAACACGTATCACCCTAACAACACGCGCTGCGCATGCGCACTCACACCACGTATCACTATAGAGATGACGTCACAAGATGGCCGCTCACGCGGGTTACCATGACAACCAAACATGGCGCCACCAGGTCACGTGACTATGACGTCACATATGAGATCCCCCATGAGATCCCCCCAATAAGGCAAGTTTCATACATGCCCTACTACTATCGCACAATCGCTGACAGACCTGTGCGCACATAATGAGGAACCGTGTTATGTCGATCAGGCCTTTGCCGTGCATAATTTGAGACGAAATCACCAAGCAATACACAAGGGTGAATCTGCACTCGGAAACATGGCAAATGGCCACCAACGCATGCATTTTATTTGCAATAGTCCGGACAATTTCAAGTCTCGATCCCGCCTTTTGGCTCATATATCGACTCGTCCGAACGAATTCGTCGATAAATGCCCAGACAGGAGGTCTCGACTTCATACACTATCCCGTAAACCCACATGCTGATAATAACCTATATTTATCAATCATTCATGAAGAGAAAAAGTGTTTTTAGATCTTCGAATTTTAGGATTCCAAAGTTTTTGAACGTCCACATGTTGATGTCCAATTCAGGAGATACAAACAAACGATACAGAATGAAGGGGAGATCAACACACCCTTGGAGGGATGTTTTCACGCGACCATGAACTCAAAATTCCAAATTAGTGCAAAAAGCAAACATAAGCAATGGTCGAAAAGAGGTTGGCCCGAGGTACCTTAGCTGGGGGTTTGCATGCCCTTATTAAGGTTTTTCACCCAGTTTGATCAATTCTGTAAGTATGAAATACGACTCCGCAGGTATTTTACTGAAACTCCACTTTTCTCATTTTGTACACAGTCGGATAAGTGTGGTGGTTGAATCTTCTGGGAATCCTTCAAAATGTGTAATCACACACACGATGTATATCACTTCTCTTCTCGACAAGAAATAGAAATTTTGTATGCTTATTGATTATTTTTTACATTATTTGTAGAAAAATGTTATGTAAACCCAAATGTCAGGTTACGTATAATCTCTGTAGGGGAAGTAAATGTCGCCTCGACATGGAACTCACAGCAAGATGTAAAAAATGATATAAAAAATAAGACAAATACAAATGTGTTGTATCTCTATGTTCACATTTCATGCAGACACACACAGGCTTGTTGCTTCTATTAAAATATCGAACTCGCTTCTTATTCTTTTAGGGAATTCAGAACAAAATGCCCATGAAGAAATAGAGAGTAATCGCTTGACTGGACTGCTTACATGAAATAATTCATGAGAGGTGAGGGACGTTGAACAAACAAGAGTGCGCGAGAGCGCACGAGTGTTTTACAATATAGTTCCCCGCCTCGAATGAATTGTTTCACGTAACCAGTCCAGTCAAGCGATTACTCTGTTTATTACTTTTCATTATTAACGATAATTATATTATTTAACCCTTTACCTAACGTACTGGCTAAAACGGCCAGCGCTATTCTCAAAAATCGCAAATTAATTTTCATTATTTTTTTCATTTTTTGTCTCTAAAACATAGGTTATGACCCCTCGTTGCAACGTTCCAATGAGGGGACGTAACCTATGTTTTTGAGACAAAAAATGAAAATGATAGTTATTCAAGAATTGTTTTTGCAAGTGTCGTCTGCTTTTCATGTTAGGTAAAAGGTTAAAGAAACAAAAAACAATGAAGTCCCCATTACACCCACGACAAAGCGTCTTCGTTTGCGCGCACGGATTCATGATACAATTGTTGATTCAATAATTCACTTCTGAAGTTATCGTTTATAATCAAACCCATAAATCCCAAGAAATCACACTTTGGGAAGTTATATAATGTCATTTAAGTCATTTAGTATTCTGCATCTTTTGGGGGCATCCGGTTAAACATATTGAACGCTGTTGGACAAAATCTTTCAAGAGAAAATCCCTCAATACAAAACCCCTCTAAGAAAATTACTGAAAATCTCTCAAGACAAAATTCTCAAGAATTATTGTTTTTGAAAAGCACAAGATTACCTTTCATTTCCCACAAAATACTCTTATAAGAAAACGTCTAGAAATTTGAAAGAATTTCAATTCATTAATTTGGTATGGAGGTAGCGGTAAATTTCCAAAAGTACAATTTTAATTTCTACAAAATTTACATTTATATTTTAAATTAACCTTAGATATATGTAGCTTTAAATTGTTTTGCTGGACACACTCTTCATGGACATTTGAAATTAAAACTGATTCGTGATCTGGTCGAAAGTCTCTTCCTGCTCTTGTAACCACAGTAATGTATGTTTCTGTGTGTATCTCTGGAGAGAATTCCGTCGAGACGATTGGTAAATCTCGTCTTCTTAAATGTTTTTTAACAATATTGCCAGGGTCATGCGTTATTTTACAAGGATAATTCAGGTTTGGTATTGTGTTTGTCTTCCTTGACTAGATCACGTTATGCTAAAATGGCAAGTCTCACGGTGTATGAAGTGCATAAAAAGAATAAGTGAATTTTCAGCCAATGTATCAACTTGTTGGGTCCGAATATGTATTGACTAAAACATACCTCGTACGTCTTATGCGTTAATTAGGATTAGTGTGTTTTCACCTGACCAACGATAGCACTCAGCCAAACCACAGCGCCCCGTGGGATCCCGAATTCAATACAAAGGGTATCATAATTAATCAGATCTACTGACAAGTCGATGTAATTGAATTTGCCCCTATATCCCGATAGATTCTGTCTTTTGATTGTTCAGAATGCCTTGGACAAATAGCCATGGCAAAGGGTGCGCCCAACATCCAAGGTATATGAGAGCGTGCAACATCCAGGGTATAAGCGTACGCGAAACATCGGTGGGGGGGGGGGGGAGGGGTATGATTTTAATGAAAGCTTTTCGCTTCCTCTCGCCTCATTATAAAAATGGAATCAAAAAACCCGAATATAGTCATAAATATCATCATATTTCCGACAAAACAATCATAAAAATAAAATAAGAGCAAATAATTCGTCCCCTGAGTACCAATGTGTTCTATGCGCCAGTAGGCACATAGAACACATTGGAACTCAGTGAACGATATGTCAACAAAATACTGTTTACTCGTTTCCTTAACGACCCAAGAGATGTAACTATATCTCTTGTCTTCTGCGATTATAAAAACAAAATTATTATCGCGAATTTGGTCCAAGTGATTGTGGAGCTGAGAAATGGGTCCACAAATTTATTTCCGCTCAGTTGTATTGTGTTTCAAATGGGACAAAAACGTTAGATCCGCCAACATGTATGGTATATGGAGATTTAATACCTGGATATCTTATTTAAACACCTCACCTGCGGCTCGGTGTTTAAAAACCGACATCCAAGTATTAAATCTCCATCTACCATGCATGTTGGCGGAGATAACTTAAAGTAACCTAGTCTGTTCAACACGACAACCCTCGTTTATGTGTCTACGGTTGAACCAGCGTTTGGGTTTCTCAGCGTCTGGTCTAACAGTAAACAGACGCATATGCAGTATACTACAGTCTAGCTATACTTTCTAGACGCCTGGCGTCTGACTTTGTACTTTTTAATTCTCTGTGTTACTGTCTGTCATTGGAAGCAACGTGATAGATGACAAAGCCAGATCAATGCAACGCAAGTGTTCAAATATAGTACTACGAATTCCGGTGCGCAATTTAGAGATTACAACCTTTCCTTTCCGAATTTAAACAACAATTGAGTTATTCATTGTCTGGAAGTCGTACGACAAGGCAGACATACAGAGCAATTTGAAGAAGCGTTTCCTTATGTGTTATATACCTCGGGGGTATTTTGTGGTAATTCATTCTCCGCGTACTAATGTGTGTAGGGTGTGAAAGACAGAATGTCCAATAAATGATATGCAATATTCTACACCCCATGACAGATAGAGATTTCAAAGCTGGTTATTATGTAGAATTATGTTATGCATTTGCATAAAGTGCAGTTCGTCTACAGACACAGTCTAAATATGCTACAGGAGAAGAGCAAGAGGATCCATTTCTTTCTGTTTCCACATTAACAATTTGGACACTGGTGGTAACTTCCATGCAAATTCAATGGCAGCAATTGGAAGAGTCCATATTCGGTATCTGGGGTTGACCAATGAATATTTCCAACGTGCAGCTTTGAGGCCGCACGTTGGAAATATTGACTGTCTGCCCCACACGTTCACTTAGCACCCATCCTACTTATGACATTTTGACGTATCATGTTAATCGTCCGGAAAAAACGGCATCTCGTGTTCAAAGGGTTAATGATATCAGCCACAGACATTGAATCAATGTCTGTGGCTTATATCGTCAATGAATTTTTTTTTATTGCGCTGATTCCTCAACTTTGTTTTCACTGAGACTGTTGTTTCAGAAAGTATTAGAGCTCTTTGCAGTAAAGTTATCACGTTGTTAGGTTTAGGTCACCCATTTCACAGTAGTCAGGGTACACTGCAAAAAATATAGGTTCTCTTTAGAAAAAAAACTGATTCTAATCTTGTCCCTGAGATGGAACCAGTCCTGTTTAAACAGTATTTATTTCAAATCAAATAAATTTACCAAGATTAGCATTCAATTTTAACAGAATATTACATGAACTGAAGTAGATTCAGCACTAAACTTGGAGCTTATTCAACGCAGTCGACAAATATTTTGAAACAAAGGAGATATGAACAGTTGGCATATCAAACCAGTTTTGGTTCTGTATAGAACCAAAACTGGTTCGATATGCCAACTGTTCATATCTCCTTTGCTTAATAATGATTTGAGACAGCCTCGTATAAGCTCTAAACTTACGACTGAAACCCCTCTATTTATGTTTAATTCTGTTAATATTTAATGTTAATCTTTATAAATTTATTTGCTTTGAAATAAATGCTTTTTAATAGAACTGGTTCCATCTCAGGGACAAGATTAGAACCAGTTTGGGTTCTAAAGAGAACCTATATTTTTTGCAGTGTAGGGTATCCATGTTTAATATTGTCGATCTGGTCTCATGAACGAGACGAAATGTGACAACCCTGATTGATAGACTGTTGCAATAATGTGTTTATTATATGGTAATTGATATATAAATGTTGAATACGAACACTAAATTATAAACAAAATGGAAAGTATATTAACCAGATAACACGTTTTTCTTCTGAAAATAGAAACATCCAATTTATAATATCTTATATATATATTCAGCTGTATTGCAAATCACTTTTAAGAACACATATTCTCTATGATCTTTGGCGATTAGCTTCATAAACTTTGTTGGGTAAATAACTTTCAAACAAACCTCGAATGTATTCTTTGTCCAGGGTGTACATTATACAGACACTCGAGTTTTCTTTCGCGTTTGTAAAATTGTCACCTCAAAACTCTGCGAACTTCACGACGGTATCGTTTGATAAAGGCATGATGTGAATTTGGACAAGTTCAGTTTTTCATTTACCGGCAAGAAAGAATTGATGGTCAAACTTCAGAGATATTAACCCTTTGGACCCTGATGGTATATTCCATGCCAGATCAGAGCCATTTTCTGGTAGAGTCTATATTCGTTACTTGGGGAAGACCAATAAAAATCTTGCTCTTTCACACACATTTAGTGAACTACTATCTACTTTAGGAATTCAGGTCGTATCACGATCCTCGACCTAAAAGCGGCCTTTCGGTTTCAAAGGGTTAAGGAGCTATATATAGTAATCACATAATAAAGATACATTGTGATACACTTCTTCTAGTTTATGCCTTGGTGACGTTCTCCCTCTTTGTCTTACACCACCATTTCTTTCCGCTCTTTTGAAAACTCGTTTCTTTTCTATTTTCTGCCATAATCAGTTCAAGAAACTATAGGATTTCTGTTGATGTAATATTCACTAGCTCTAGCAAGATTTTCTGTTGATGAAATACTCAAGATAGCTTGCATATTTCCGGGCGAGATCTGTTAAAGTGTTATGCAATCAGAGCAGTAAATTGACTTCTCCCACAGTAATTCGGCTGCAGATCAGTTGTTCGCTTGTACCTGTGGTTATGGACAATTTGGAATACTGTTTTGCGGACATTAGGTGACGTTTTCTAAGCTTTATCCCAAATATATCGTTGTGGAAATTGAATTTGTTGTCATACTGAGAGTCTATTAACGACACTGAGTGTAATCACTCAACCTTTCCTAAACTGTAATGAATGTCTGGGTTGAATCTGCTGACCATCTGATTATCGTATATCTAACACAGTTGTATGTCGGTATCTGATATCCGCCTAATCCCCCTTGATTAAGATTTTGTAATAATAAACTGTCTCTGTATTATTCGTTTCTGTAACAGTTTGCTCATAACATATGATATCAAAATTTGACACTTTCTCTGGCATTTTTTTTTATTATTTTCGTTTTCGTAATAACAAATATTTTCTGTTTCGCTTTGCTGTGGTCAATTACTGTGTGTCGAAAGGTGTGTTTTGATGCTTTTAACCCTTTACCCAACGTAGACGATATCATTTTTTTTTATTTTAAATATTATTTTTTCAAATTTTTCAAAAAATTTCAACAAAACCATATCATGTGTCACATCATATGGTTTTGTTGAAATGTTTTGAAAAATAATATTTTTTCAACTGCTGAATTTGCATATTACGCGTGCGGATGCGGCCGATTCGTTGGGTAAAGGGTTAAGGCCTTGTTGTTAAGGGGAATTTCTGCTGTCCATTGATGTTGTGTCGAGCAATGGCAAACTGCATTAACGTTTCAGCTGTGTAAGACTGTATTTTGTTTTTCTCTTCCAACAAAATTCCTTTTAGTGGTAAGAATTTCTTCTCACTGAACTCGTTGCACATTATCGTGATGTGCAACAGAGCTCAGCGAACAGATATTATCGTGATATATAACACTTGACAAACGTCATGATAACTCTATCAAAAAAGTTCCAAGCTTCTTTCAACATGAAAAAATTGAAAAACATTAACAACAACAACAACAATAAAAAAATTATATCTGTATATACTGTTTTGGGGTTTTGGGTTGAAAATATTTTTGTAAAGCGAAAATGTCAGTCAATATACAGTACGTGGAGACTGAATTGAAACTAAATGAAACGTGGAGTGGAGGCATCACCCAAACTATCAATTTTGTATATATGGACAAAATACACAAGCAATGTTTCAGCCAATGGGCCTCCGGGTTGAACACGGAGGTCAATTGGCTGGAACTTTGCCTGTGTTTGATATGCTTTGCAACAAATTTGTAATTATTGCTAGAGTAGAACCTACACTCTGTGGGTGATTTAATGATAGTACACTCTCCACGTCCTGTACATAAAGGATTTAAGGAAACTTCGATCATAACATTCATGACCAATATAAATCATGAAAATATGCAATAGAGTCCAGCAAACAGAAATTCTACCGACAAGAAATTGAAAGCAGCTAGTGCAATGACGAGAAAAGAGAAAAAACTTCATGCCTGATCTGGATGCCATCGAAAAAAAACATATCTGAACTGAACGCAAATTCTTTCAACAAAGCTGAGATAAAACTTTCGCCGGTATAAATTAAGTAGTTGTTGGTATAAAAATAATGAACTTCAAAATAATGACACCAGATATATAGTGCGACCGACGCGGACAGGTCACTTTCCACGGATGGGTAGTATTTCAAAGGACGCAATAGTATTAGATTCCAAACACTAATTATTGGAACAATCATCAAAAATTAAATTAATGAGGCTTCATTTATTAACATTTTGCTGATGATGATTTTTATTACCTAGTAAACGCATGCGCAGACATCACTACCATTTTACGACCAGTCCACGGCGGCTGTACTGTACATAGTAGAGGGCTTCGTGAAAACTGCCATAGTCAATCGCTATCGATCGCCATAATGTGCAGTAGAGCTGACCCAAACAAAACTTCTTACAACAAACAAAAACACTGAGTTATGAATAAAATAAATGGGCCAATCCATTACCACTATAAAGGGTGCTGGCTGTAGTCATGGTCCTAATAACCAGTTCATACATTATAAAAGTCCTGAAACCATGTGTTCAAGCAACTGAACTAAACACTATTTCGTAAAATATTGTACGTCTAGACCATAGTGTTCATGACATTACCCCATACAAGGGTGTCGTTAAAACACTTTAATGGTACTACAACCCCTCCGTCATTTTTGTTTCCAGTCGGGACATTATCGTCAGGACTGGAGTGAAAGTCATCAATTATCTCTTCCCAGTAATCATGTACTTTAGTAAAAGACTCACACACAGTCGGCCATACAAATGGTGGTCTGTAGTACCGGATTCGGCGTGCTGGAGGCCCAGGATGAGCAATGATGATTACCGATACGGTACGTGTTAATAAGATAATAAGTTGCGTCACAATAGCAGCGTGTATATTTTGCTTACACAAATATATTCCCAGAAAGTCTTAAGTGTTGTAAATATAATCCCGACCGACCAATATTCCAACTACATCACCAAGGCATGCATGCCTTCGCCGAAGGCATGCCTTGATGGTGTAGGTGGAATATTAGCCCCTCTGGACTTGAGTTTGCAGAGTCGGACAAGACAGGTTGATCTCCCACCCCCATCGATTTTCTTCGAAACCTTTCTGACCTCCTCTCAGCTCCATAGTAGGTGAGCCAAGAACACCGTTTATTTCCCATTTTTTTGACATACAGTGTAGTTAATTCAATGAAATATAGGAGTTTCTCCGGGTGTAATATTCTCAAGTGCCTTTCATATTTCCAGCTATTCAGCCGCATTCGAAATGTGTCAAAATGTTATTCTATGAGAGCAACCAATCGACCTCGCCCGCAGTACATTACTTACGCGCCAGTTGTTGAACAATTCCAATGGTTATGGACAAGTTGGAATATTATTTTTTTGACATTGCATGGATGAGGTTTTTCTAAACTTCTAAAATGCGTGCTAGGCGAAATTGAATGTGTTGTCATATTTAGACATTTAACGGACACTGAGTCTAAATACTACAACATTTGCTAAACTGGAATGTCTGGGTTCAACCGGCTGACCGTCTAGTTACCATATAACTTCCAGTTACATGTCCATAAATTCCATGTTGCCTTTTTCCCAGGTGAATAAGATTTAATAATAAGAAACATGTATTACTCGTCTCAAAAAACAAAACATATTCTAATTTGAATATACTGCAATCAATTCAACACAGGAGGGAATAGTCTAGACTTGATGGTCAAGTAATTGTGCAAATTGTACATAATACGCAATAGATGAAGCAATACAATTATTTGTTTGGGGGACGTTCCAAACATTTTGAACTTGGAGGCACGGTCATAAAATGGTAAAGATCAAACACACGTCGATATACATCAATGAAGCCGATTTACTCTAACGGCGTGGTAGGGTGGTAGGAACACAACACACAAAGCTATGTTTGGAACTGGAGGAGTACCCTGAGAGAACCACCTCGCAATGGCGCGTGTGTCAAAATATGCGTTTAAATGTTTTGTTTTGGACCTTGCTGTGTCAGCACATTTCTCTTGCACTTATCCATAGGTATTCTTAGGGGAGTTGATAAGGGTGGTTCAGGGGTAGTGTGACCTCCTCCTCTCCAATAATTATTTCCAGATGGGATATTTTCGGCGAAGATATCAATTATCTCTTGCTTTGTAATCATGTACTTTCTAAAGACAATATTTGATGCTTCGACTTGTGTCACAGTCCGTCATACAGACGGAGGTCTGCTTTCAATGGAGGCATGCCTCGATGATGTAGCTGGAATATTAGTCAGTAGGGACTTCCGCCATCACAGTCGGGGCAAGTCAGGTTTACACACCCCAATTGGTCGTCGTCGCACCATGCCTGGAAATTGTGTTGAATTATGACAACTTTCCTTAAACTTTTATCTTTGCACATGGTCTGCTTTTATTGTATTCTTTGTCTGTCGGACATAGTGTCAGTTTCTAGTTGTTAGAATTTCTGTTTACGGGGCTCTGTTGCACATTACCGTGATTTATATTGTTCGTGAGTGTTGTTTTTGACAACGGCAAGTTTAATTAACTTCTATTATATATATATATATTTACTGTCATTTTTGCATGTTTAAAAAGTTCTCAGTCAAAGAGGGGCGTAAGAGTCTATCATGTTTTGATATTCCTTCTCTTATATTTGATAAAAGTGAGATATATGAAGAAATATATTTATATTTTCATCAAAAAGACAGTTGAGGCATTGCACTGTGACATCTGGTGAATGATTTCAGGGGTAGTGGGGTATCTAACAAGCACACACTACACACACTGAGCTGTAGAAGACATGAACGGTCAATCAGAGAATTTACCACATTCAGTCCAAGACCTCAGTACCTTGTAAATCCTCCTCGGTTCGCGAGACAAGCGCGGATCCGACGTGGCATACTCCTCACCAAACGTCCAATATCAGCTTGACTGATATTATTCCATTATTCCTGCAGTGCTGTGGGAGTTCCTGGGCATTGGTAGGGGGTTGTTGGCGTTGCCGTACGCGCCTGCCAAGCATTCCCAGACGTGCTCGATGGTCAACGGTCTGGACTTATTGCTGGCCAAGGCAGTGTAGTGATGGTCTGCTCCTGGAGGAACTCTGTAGCGACACGGGCCCTGTGTTCTCTTGTATTGTCATCTTGGAAAATGAATCGATGGCCATGACGTCGCGCAAATGGGACCACATGAGCTGCTAACATGTTGCCACGATAGTACTGCCCTGTGACACGCACTTGGATAACATGTAATGCTGTTCTGCTTGTTATGGCTATGCCTCCCCGCACCATAACCGATCCACCACCAAAACGATCGTGCTGCCCAACGGTTACGCCATGGTAGCATTCGTTTCGCCGCCTCCACACTCAGTTTCGCCTGTCGTGGAAGTCTAGAGTGAACCTCGATTTATTGGAAAACATGACGTTGCTCCATCGACGATTGTCCTAGTGCTGTCATGCTCCACACCAATTACGCCTTGCTGCGATGTGACGTTCAGTCAAACGTGGAATTATTCGAGGTCGTCGAGTGTACAAATTCCAGTGGTGTAGGCGATTTCGGACAGTCTGACCAATGACTCGCCCATCTGTCACTCGGTGCAGCTGCTGTCCAATTTCTGAGGCACTTTGATGGCGGTTGCGTAATGCTCTGGTTTGGATGAAACGATCCTGGTTAGCAGTTGTCGCCCTTGGACGACCTGACCGACTTCTGTCATCAACATTGCCTGTCTGACTGTAGTGTGACCACAACCTGCTAATCACCGATTGAGTAACGTTGAGAATTCGAGCCACTGCAGTCTGTCTGTTGCCAGCTTCCAACATGCCGACGGCTCGTAAACGTTCGTCACATGTCAGTCTTCGCATACCTCAATAGTTACGTTTCGACCAGAAACTATTGATGAACGAGTTTAATCCAAGAAAAGAACGACGAGACCTCCGAAAAAGCTCGTCCAGTACAAATGAAAATTTCAAAAGGTACCCCACGGACATTAACGTGGCGCTCGTGCGAAAAAACCTGCACGAAGTTTTCGTGGGCCGGTGACATTCATGATCTACACAAAACTTGATATCATATTGATGAGTCCAGTCACGCGTATCCAATATCATTTTCAGAAAATATCAACATCATGTTGTGGTCAATACAAATATCTTGGTGTTCACTTTAAGCCTTCCGGCAAAATTGACGCCGATTTATTGGCCGATAAAGCACAGAAAGTCATTTTTCTATTGCGACAAAAAATACCCTTGGGCGAAATTAATGTCCACACGAGTAAGAAGCTCTTTGACAGTCTCATACGTCCCATCCTCACTTACGGGTGTGACGTATTGGGTGTTGATAAGCTAAATCTTCCCCAAATGGACATTAATCAGGATTTAAGCCAAAAATACGACAAATGCAAATATGACCACATCCAAACTAAGTTCTACAAACAAATTTTGGGTGTAACAAAGTACTCTAGCACCTCTGCTGTAAGGGGTGAAGTAGGTGTATACCCACTTGATATTTTTATCATCAAGCAAATAATTAGTTACTGGCTTCGCCTGCATGACATGTCAAGTGAGTCATTAGCATCTGCATGCCAAGGTGAAGCATACCAGCTAGAAACAAATTCCTGGTTGAAAGCAGTTAGAAACATTGTGCAAAGCCTAAATTTTGAGCATGTGTGGTATAATCAGGGTACTTTTGACGCCAATAAATTAACATTTTCTTTGGAGAAAACTCTGCAAGAAAAGTATGCAGTCTGGTGGTTATCGAAAATGAGAGACTCCTCTAAATTTGCCTTCTACAGATCAATGAAAGACGATTTCGCCTTGGAGGATTATCTCGTGGCGGAAAAGGACAAAGCCACCAGACAGTCGTTTACAAAATTAAGAATAAGTGCCCATAGACTGGCATAGGGGGCCACCTATTCCCTCTGGGGAAAGATTTTGTCTGTTTTGTATGGATAGGGTGGAGGACGAGTTTCATTTTCTGTTTCAGTGTTCTTTCTACTCTGAAGAAAGACAAGCACTCATGTAGGAAGTGAACCTCATTATCCTAGGCGTTGTAGACATGAGCAAATATGATCTCGCAAAGACACTGATCGGGTCTTTTGACTATTATGTAACACCCAGAGTCATGCGCTATGTCCATAATGTGTCATGCATGACGCAGCTGTAGCGACAGCTCAGACAACATCAAATTAACAGGCAAGGGAGCGGAGCGTCCAGCTGATTAGCAGACTTCAGCCAAATGGTGACCAGAATGCTATCATTTCATTCTCTGCCGGTTTACATGAACTTGGTCTTTGAGAGGACTTTCAGGTAGATCTGAAGAGGTTATGTGTCCGGATGTTGACTAGTCTCACCATATGTCCTTATTTGGGGGAAGAAAACATAATATATCTATATATAAGGTTCATCTTAAACTTTAAACTCTTTGCCCAGCGCGGTTAACGGACGGCAGTTGCAAAACAAATTCTCGAATTGGTGAAATATAAATTTTTTGTCTCATAAACAACGCTTGTGGTGGCTCATTGGAGCGAGCTCAGTGAGCGCGTTCCCGTGAGGCATCATAGGTTGTGCTTGTGAGACAAAAAATTGGAAAACAGAACACACTATATTGCGCTAGTCGGCTTTTGGTCGTTACGTTGGGCGGGGGGTTATGAATTTTCGGATGATTTCGGCTAAATTATGTGCACTGCACTCCATCCCTGAACTACAGGTAGGAGGTCGAACCACAATAAACCTTAAAAAAATCAATTTCGTGTAATATATGTGATGTCAGTTTATGTTTGTATTATGTTATGTTGTCTATTGGACATGTGTGTCATATACCCATGTATGGGGATGAAAGACAATAAAATTATTATTATTATTATTACATCATTTTAGATATCCCCTACTTTTTTGAACAGTATATAATTCTATAATACCTGTACAGTACAATTTTGTTTGCTTCGCTCGTTTTTCTTTGACCATTCTTTTTATGTGTCAGCGAACGTTACGTGATTGAGAATATTTGACCTCCAATTCATGAATTCTTCTTTTCTACATGACATAGTTATGAAATAAGGAACATTTATCAGTTGCAGAACAAATATATAATATATCGTGGTTTTGTAAGCGATAACCTCTTTACAGCATCAATGTTTTTGAAAGGTATTGGAGGTTTTCAAACGGCCGTGTACATTTTGACAGGAGAGTCTTCATAGGCCATTGTATCTGGAATGTATAAGACATCTAAGATTCCACTCGTTAAACAAAATTTCCATGTAAAAGGCTCAAGAAATGCACTTCAAATGCTTTTTACGCGTGTGTGTCGTATTTCAGTCAAGTTTAGTGTGTGTTAGTGTGTGATGAACGGACTGCGATTTAATTCAGGACGGGAACTGCTTTTCCGAACATTGTGCTGTAAACTGTTGTGATAAAGGGACCAGTGGCGGTCAATAGAGTAAGGGGTGGGAGTGCCGAGTGGCATCTCATAGGGCGACAGAATATGTCAAAATATGTCTATAACTAGCCACCAAAAATACTTTCCGATGCATGGGATAGGGCGTTACCTAGGTTAAACTCTGGGCGGAAATCTATGCTTGTCCGCACCATGAGGGCGTTTGGAATAGACAGTATGAATAAATTTGATTTTATCGTGGGTAACTGCAAAGTTTCAAATATAATCGTCTCCCGAGTGCTAGAATGCCCTATGTCCCCTATGATACATAGGCCAATCTAGCACTCAGGCAACGTAATGTCACTGAAATGCCATTTTACGTTCATGTATTATATTGGAACAAACGATTCTAAGTGAATGTCAAATGGAACACATGAATACCTTTGCCTACGCTTACTGATTTTGTCAATGGAAAAAACATTCGCACAAAATGATGTTTATTTTATGTTCAATGGACTTTAACGACATTTTCGAGGGCCATGGTCACCCCGTGTCGGACACTTTTACGCGTGGAGGAGGCCGTAGTATTTTAGAACCACAGAGTAGTAGCGAGCAACATACCAACACCGCAAATGCAGGGTTAGTATTGGTTGAAGACAAGTGTGCTGTCGATGTGCGGTACGCCTTAGTACATAGCGCCACCGTGCAATCACGTAAGCAATCGATATTAATCACCGTGTCCAAGGACACAACGATGTCACCTATGACGGGGATCGAACCGCGGCCCAGTTGACTGTAGTCTTTAACGTTAGGTAAGAGCTTTAGTGGAAAAGTGGCGAAATGATGAGTATTTATGTGATATGAAGGATATCGATTTCTAAACACACTGAAGGAACTCTTCGAATGAGATGAAAGCCTTTAGAACGATCTGATTCGTGAATTTTAGAACTTGGTAGGCTTCACAATCATGTCAGCGATGGTGTAGTCTCATGATGTTTTGAGAGTTTCTCATTTGGTTCTAAATTTTAAAAAAATGTTTGAGTTGGACACAAAAGACTCGGCGATTTAATTATATAAATGACACATTTGAAATTGGAAGGGCTTTACTAAGAAATCCCAGTGATTTACATTCAAGAGAATGGCATATCTGGTAATTATTTCAAACGAATGTCTAAGATTATAAACTCAAATATGCCGAGATGAGAAGCTCGAAGAAATGTTCAAACCGTTTGTGCAATCAGTTTAATTTGCAGAATCATTCGGTTATTAATGACAATTCTCAAGCTTTTTACCAAAGCGATGTTTGATGGTATGGTCTTTGAATCCACCGATTTTAGTTGGATCCACTATAAAAGGAGCAATCACTGTCTAAAGCTTTCTGTTTATACGGTTTCTTTGTGGTGATAAGTGTCTTTGTGGTGATAAAAAACAGACATTAAATGAAAATTGGTATCGACAGTCAAGTATGAGATAGATTGGATGCTCTTGGACACTTCTTTTAAGACTTGTGGTTACTTGTTTTCGTGTTTGTAATAACAACATTGAGGGCGAGGTGAATCATTGGTTGAAACATTGGACTTGAGATCGAAGGGTCGTAGGTTCGACCCTGACCCGCGTTAGTTGCGTCGAGTCCATAGGTAAGATACTTAATCACAGTGGCCCAAGTGGGGACACTGTGGCTAAGACGTACTTCATATCGATGGGTCACATGCCTTCATCCGATGCTAACCTTTCCTGTGCGGGTACAGTACAGTCGCCATGGATTGGTCGTAATCCACGCGTGGGCAGTGATGTCCACGCATGCGTTTACCAGGTAATAAAAATCATCATCAGCAAAACTTTAATTAATGAAGCATCGGGTTGTACCCGCCCGATGCTTCATTAATTAAATTTGTTATTGAGTATTTCTGTAATTAGTGTATGGAACCTGATACTATTGCGTCCGTGGAAATATTGCCCACCCGCGGAAAGTGACCAGTCCACGGCGGCTGTACTGTAGTTAGTTGGATAGTCAGTTATTCACAGCTGTTTGATGGTTCTCTCCGGGTACCCCGACTTCCTCTACTCGTAAAGTTGTCCGACACGATATAAATAAGTAAGTAAATAAATAAATAACTGTATTGGATTTGAAATCATCGCGGAAATATTAACAAATCTTACTTTCTGGTTCTTCAATCATTTTGGAAGAAAATGAAACACCAGCTTTCTAAAATCAACATAACGATGCGAGACACAAAATTGTAGAGAATCAGAAAAGATAAAAAGTTGGAGTTCGGCTAATCTTTTGAATATCGAATCTCACACTTTTCAAGCATTAGATTATGTCCTTCTTACACCAGTACATATTGTGTGTCTCCTCTCAAGTATTATATGCAACGGCAACTCGCTAATCAATTAACCCTTTACCCAACGTTACGGCAAAAACCGGCCAGCGCTATTCTCAAAAATCGCCAATTAATTTACATTATTTTTTCATTTTTGTCTCAAAAACATAGGTTATGACCCCTCGTTGGAACGAGCTCAATGGGCGAAACCCCAGACATGATGTAGGTTATACTGGACCAATCTTGTTCAGATTGCGTTCAGACGGGAGATGATATTATGTTAAGTCCGAGACTGTTATCACAAATATACTTGGGCCTATTTGCTATCTAACAATTGTAAATTCGGAATACTTTCTTTAACCGGTTGATCGTTCGAGCGAATTTAGTTTCTCGTTAACCTTCACGATAACAGAACGAGCGTTCGCGTGAATTTTTGTGCCCTATTACTTGTAAAAAAGGACATTTTACCATTTTTTTACAGCACCGATCTAAGAACCTCAGAATATTGACTTATCCTCACAATGTTTTTATAAAACTGGCCCCTGTATAACTTATTGGGTTATTTCCAACAGATTTTCATATCTAGAGGATCTCCGTCGAGTCAGCAGTTTAAAATTGTCTCTAGATCCCGACATATTTTGTCTTCTGATTGGTCAGAATGCCTAGGACAAATAGCCATAGCGAAGGGCGCACCTAACATCCAAGGTATATGAGAGCGTGCAACATCCAGGATATAAGGGCACGCGAAACATCGGGGGTATATGGTTTAAATGAAGGCTCTTCGTTTTCGCTCGACTCGATATAAAAATGGAACCAAAAAACCTGAAAATAATCACCAATATCTTCAGATTTCTGACAATTCGATCATATTTTGCTATTATACATTAAATAGTCGAATAATTAAATCAAACAACTTGAGAAAAATAAAATAAGAGCAAATCTGTCAACAAAATAGCCCCGATCTGTTTATCGATTTTTTTCAAGAGTTATTTTTAAATTAAAATTATAGTCGCTCCAGTATTCACGAGATTGGTCTAACTGCTTGCGGAGCGTGAGAAACGCGTCCACAAATTTGTTGCCACTATGGATCTATTGTGTTTCAAACGGGACAAAAACGTTATCTCAGCTTTGATTTGAGGCGGCTATAAATTGGAAATTAAGGTAACCCGACAAAGAGTTACACTAATATTTTTAGGCACCCCTATCTCGGTTTTAGAGCAAGCGAAGGGTAATGTGATACCGATGTATTTATTAGTCCTGTTATAGAGGATGATATGAGCCACCTACTATTACTACACCTTATTCCATGAATTTCTTTCATTAAACCAATGAGATGCCGTGATGGAATGAATACACCGTTGGAAGCGGCTCTTAGAGTCCTTTCCAACAGTGTGTTGCATCACAGCATTTAAAATCCAAAATTAAAGAACACGAATTTTATCATCATTATAAAGTGGATCAGGGTTCTGAAATACCCAGTATGGATTCTTATTTTTATCTAAGATCAAGTAATGTAGGTGAACGAAAAATCGTTCTCCATTTCTTTATTTCAATACGAATAATGGGCGGACGAAACATATACTGGCCTGCATTTGATCCCAAACTGTATAAAGGGTGACGAAAGAGATCGAAACACAACCAGTGATTCCGATACAGAAATATGTTGTTAAAAAGCAATGACTTGTTTGGAAGGACGTTCTTTACAAAAATTAATCCTTAACTGCGAAAGTATTTTGTAGCATTAAATAATGGAATTTTAATGAAACAATGGTTGAAAACCCACTAAAGGGTGTCACTGGAAGTATCATGTTTTATTCAAATGTAAATCGTTGATGAGAGGTTGGGTTTCAAGTTCCGCTAAAGAACACAACTGTGCTCAGATGAGGCTACTTCCTCAATTTCTTTAAACGATTATGCTTCACCGCTTTTATCAGTGACAAAGAAGATACAACATCTCCCAATCACCAGTATGACGTATGCTGATGTACATGAACAGCTAAACAAAATGATCAGATTGATTTCGGTTACCTTTCTCTGTTAACGTTAACACGTTCACCACTGTGTTACCGGAAGTAATCCTCGAATAGAACAACGTCTATAGCAGATGGGCACGTCTATTTAGCATTTTATGGCAAGTCAGTTTTAATATACACGCTAAAAACTAAAGTGTTAAAAACTACACTTGAAGTGCTGTATTTAACACTTACTAAGTGCTGAACTAGCACTTTGTTCAAGTGCAGGTATCCCAGAACTTGACAGGTGTTACAATAATACCACTTGACAAGTGTAATGTCGCGACACTTAAAAGGAAACAACGCAGATGACGCGGATCAGGCTCAAACTCTCCAGCCTGATCCGCATCATCTGCGTTGTGTCCTTTTAATTATGTACCCACCAAGCGCAAATCAAATTATGGACGATTCTGGAAGAACCACCAATGCTAGACACATGGGAAGTGCCATCCATTCAAGTTTCAGATGTCTGACGATTGTAATGTCTAAGTGCTTAAAGCAAAGCACTTTGAGTGTTAAAATCAAACCCTAAGAGTTAGAATGGGTTTAACACCTTGAAAGTGTCAGTTTTAACACTTTAGTTTTTAGTGTGTAGTGAATTTCCAACTAGGGGAAGGGACTGTAAAGGGAGAACACCCTCCCGGTCCTTCCTCATAGTTGGAAATTCACTACCGAGAAACATTTTGAAAATGAAGCCATGAAAGGGGTCATAAAATTGATTCTAGTAACTGAAATGCCAACACATTTATGATAAAATTATCAGGTTATTATTATTTGGTATTCTTCTGGGAATTGAATATGTGCTAACAAATGCTCAAGCGTAGAATTTTGAGCCACTCACACTGTCTTAACATTAAAGCAGATCTTATGCAGGAATGATCAATTTTCGATGTTTCATCATTTTGTAACTGTGAATGATGGAATTAACTCAGGATAACGATTTTACATGATGCGATTTTCTTGAAGTGCATTTTGATTTTTTATTACGATCAGTAAACGTACTATAGAAATCTCGTACCGATTGACATCATGCATACTGATGAAGCTCGATATTGCGTACACTGTAGTTGTAAATAGTAACACTTGGAATTTTTGCCGATTTGAAACCGATTTCCAGTTTTGGGAAGTAAAGGAGACATCAGCACCATCAAAGAAGCTCTAAAATCCAGATAGATGGAATTTCCAACTACTCATGACTTGCCCTCCGAATTTCCAACTATAGCATATTTTGGCCAGGATTGGGGGTGAGACACCCCCCCCCCCCCCACCCCGCCCCATCTCACCGCCTCCCTGAGTGGAGACTGGTAATATTTAAGGTTGTACGAATATGGAAATTTTACAACTTAAAGAGCGGTGAGATTCGATTCTAGACACCATTGGAAATTATCTGTTTGCAAATTTAACTCGACTGCACGAGGGACTGAAGTGCTGCTGTATTACTAACACTCCATTCTAATTTGTTGATGAATGTCTTTCGTCTGCTAGTTGACTCGTCAATCTCCTATCACGGAAAATGTATACAAGCCAAGCCGTTCTGAATGATTTAAGTTCAGACCATATGTCGCACGATTACAGGGTTAAATTAATGTTCGAATGATGGAGGAAAATTTATTTTCTTATCAGTACTCAGCCGACTGCCAGTGACTGGCTTCTGAACCCCAGTTCGAACGTAAACCTTGCCACCTTATAAATGCCCTGTCCGCTTGGGAATCTTAGGATTCCTGAAGGTGCCTGGGGATTACAACGCGAAAGGGTGATCAACGATAATTCACTGAAAAGATTATTTATTTACATGTACGAAGAAATAAAATATGAAACACATTACTCACAAAATTATCCAAACGAGTACACCAATTACGCGGATAAAAGTTTATTCTTTAGGGCCCTCAACGTCTCCCACAGCTAGCTGTGTCCGCTGGATCAACCTCACTTCATCTTCATTTTCTCACAGTTTGTGATACATACAAAGTGTCTATTCACTTCTCGTTGCTTCCTCCTCGCAGTGTACTTCACAGTCGTCCGGGCTTAACACATATAATGTTCTGCTTGTGTGACTCTATCAGCGTTCTCACAGTTCAATCAGAATTCAATCGGCGTCTACCACAGTTCACGATCACTTTGTGCCTTGCCTGGCTCTCACGGGGTTAAGTTATTCTTCGCCTTCAAATAAATACTTAACAAAGCTTATATAATAATATTCTGCAAAGTGTTCTCAACATCACCAATTCTCACACCGCCAAAAACTATTTAAACTCGCGAGCTATTCAAGCGCTTACTCATGCTCTTAATACAATTTCTAGACCTCAATGTTACAGCTTTTACGACTTTCACTGTTATGCCACTACGGTTCTCAACCGTTAACATACTACTATCGGTTCCTTACAACCCTCACAGTGTTACGACAATACGCGGACTTTCAATCTCGGTGCCTATGACCCTCGACGGCCAAGGCTAAATCCGGACCTTCTCTGAGTGCCCGCAGGCCAACTGCCTCTCAGAATTCTGCTTCACTCTTTATACAGTCGGAACGCAAAGTTTAAACATATTAATTCTGATTTAACGTGTGCTTTGTAATTCGATACGGATAGAGATATAAATGCGAATTTTGTTTGAGGTAAACTCTTTTGACATTTCGGAGACAGGATAGATGCGTAGTATGGGTGTGTGTCCAGAACATGTGTGATGCACTGGTTTCCAACAATTAGATTTTAACTGGCTTTAATTACCCAGGTAATGATTACCGGAGAAAATATTGTCTCTCTCAGTACTGATCTGTTGTCAGACAGCCTATGTGGCGTTCAACAAGTGCGCCATAATGGACATTAAATTTCACATTTCATTTAGAAGCTCTTGAATTAACGTTAGTTTGACAAATCTGTTTTCAGGGTCCGTCACATACCTATCTTTACACTTTTACATTTAACCCAGGCAGAAATATTATCGAAAATTTTTACACTTATAAACAAAAAAAAAATCGCAATTTTTAGCTATCACCTTGACACCATAAAAACAATTTAACGTATTTGAAAGGCAAAAATCAGTTTTAGGATATTGTGATCGCCAATCTGTTTCCTCACTGAGCGTAATCAAATTCTTGCGATTAAAGAATTTAATTACAAATTTAAAGGTGCGCATTATTTAGAGAAAGCCAAAAAGTTGCAAGATGTAACTAGATTTGTGAGCGGCGTACAATTAATCCTTCAGGTTTTGAAGTCGAAGAAGGTTCAAAAGTGAAAAAAAACAATTAGAAGAACATACGTCATATTCGGACTCCATGGTCGAATCCGAATGTCATTTCATCTCACGATCATTCCGGTGAGCTACCGATGAAGTGAGTTTCGACCCCACCACTTTTGAGGAGATGTCTGACACACTGAGTCACGTTCACTGATCTTTGTACAAATGGAAAAGTGAAAACCGTTGCCACTCAACCTCCTCCACAAAGAGGGCGTCAAGTTAATCAATTTGATAACTCCTCCCAGTCCATAACGTTTGATGACGTGAAAGTTGTTACACTGTGACTGCATGGTAACACCTTTTTTACGTAACCAATAAGCCTTCTAGCGATCTAGTGGTTTAGAGATCGGTGGTCACAGTCTTACAGATGGTACAGCAAATTCGCTGCATTGCTGAGATCGCAAAATCAGTCTCCTTCTCGTTCGGATCGCGATAGGCTTCCAATTTGGTCGAAACATATGTACAAAGGCGGATCAAGAGAATTTTACAAGCGTAAACAGCATATGACATGCAATGCTGTCTCCATTTTTGACAGCAGAGTTCCTATTCTGCATGTGGCACTGGTCTCTATACAACACTAGGTTTGCGGCAACGTCAGCGAAAATCGTTGTTACTCCCCCCCCCCCCCCCCCCCCACCCCTCCCCCGAAGATTAAGTCAAGTCCATGAACGCGGTAACTCCACCCAATATCCTTGATGTTTGGTGACGTGAAAGTTTTTTTGCTGCTGTCGTCACAGCGTAACATCTTTCGCTTGACCAAATGTTAGGGTGTTAACTTTGCACGACACTTTCACAGTATCACTTTTCCAACTTCAGTACTTGCTTTTTGGCAATAATAATGAAAATATGTTGTAAGTATTCAATTTATATTGCCGCGAAAAATTTGCACATCATCAATATATATATACAGAACTACACGCGCGTGTGAATGGGTTAATCGATGTGGCACGAGTGTCAGCGCGAAAGGATAGAATGTGAGGCCACAGGCCTCGAGTTTTATCCTTCCGCGAAGGCACAAGTGCCATATCGATTAACCCATTCACATGCGTGTGTCGTTCTGTGTTTATTACGCGCCTTCATGTCTATAAAAACAATTATTGGAAGGACACTCAGCAATTCATTTGACAACTATCAACAAAAAGAACGCATTTTATTGCCAACCAAATTTGCCAGGGGAACCCGTGTTACTATTTCGTCCCCTGAGTTCCAAAGCGTTCTATGTGCCTACTGGCACATTGAACACATTGGAACTCGGGGATGATGTTAGCTATCTATAGCAATTCAATTTGTAATTGTGGCGCACGATCTGTAGAAATTTGGCTTCTATTTAAAAATAGTTCGTCAAACGAATTCTGTTCCGCACATATGTGCGAAACAGATTTTCATTTACTGCATGGTTTAGTGTAGCTGTAAATGGGGACTACATAAAACTAAGGGCGATGTCTCACCACCCCCCACCCCCCACCCCCCCCCCACCCCCCACCCCCAGCTAAGAGTATTTTGTTTTTTTAATAATTGGAAATTCCGAGGTCAAAAATCAAATAGTTGGAAATTCAATAAATTAACATTGTTCATGAAAAATATTAAAATTCCACCTAATGATGAGAAATTTTGATCTTTTATTTCCAACTAGAAACTTGAGTTTTAAATTTCCTACTCTAAAATTTCGACTCTGACATCAATCCGGTAAATTTTCTGACCCAGACACATTATAAATGATGCTTTTTCCGTTTCAGGACTAGTGAAAATTTTCAGAAGGGTTCATAACCCTTTACCCAACGCAGATGATTTCAAAATTCATTATTTTAAATATCATTTTTTTTAAACTTTTAAAAAAAATTTCAACAAAACCATATCATGTGACTCGACGAGCTCGTTCCAAAGAGGGGTCACATGATATGGTTTTGTTGAAATTTTTCAAAAAATAATATTTTTTCAGCAGCTGTATGCTGCATGCGGGCGATTCGTTGTGTAAAGGGTTAAAAGATATCACCCAGCGCTGCAGTTCAACCACCTATCGAAACCACTCACAGTTGGAATTTACACCGGTGGCACCCCTCCCTCCCCCACCCCCCCCCCCCCCTTTACTTTAACATTTAAAATACTATTCATAGCACACATTTATGAGGTAATATATGAGTAAGGCAGTGATTACTGTCTTTGACGTACAAATTGTTTTTGAGATCTGTTCTGAAGATAGATATCAACATTTTCAGAAAGTAGCGAGAAAGAAGAAATTAAACTGGATCAATATTACTGTATGTTTTTTAATGTTTTTAATAGGAGCTTAAAGCATCTTGACTCATATAATAAATGGAGGAGTGCCTTCTGCTTTTGATCAGGTTCCAGAATTATCACATTCGAGGGAAGCGCGGTGGCTCAGTGGTAGACTGTTGAACTTCTATGCTGGAGGTCCCCCGTCCGGGACGACCCGCGTTGTGTCCTTGGGCAGGGCACTTTATCCTGGTTCCCTACATGGGGACACGATGACGCGGTATACTAAGGCATACTGCACGTCGATGGTGCACATGTCTTAAGCCGCTGTAACCATGCTTGAGCGGAGCTTGTTCAGAGTTAGAATGTTGAGGAGATGACACAATTGCTCGTCGTTGCTCGGTGGTTCTCTCTGGGTATTCCGGCTTACTCCACCCGAAAAAGTCACAGTCACGGTCACGATTAGCCATTGTGCATAGATATGTGACCTTAAAACACCAATAAATAAAAAAATCACATTCGAGACTGCAAATAAATCTATGTTTTCACTCGCGGTCAATGTCGTAGCCAAGGGACGGCTAGAAAGCCCCCCCCCCCCCCCCCGCGAAAAATCTACAGACCCCTAAAAATCCTGAATTCTTCGATATCAACTAATGAAATTATCGATGACATACCTCCCTTTGTGAAAACTGGAATTCTTTAGCACCTCACAATGTCCCCAAATGGCGTTTTTGGGGCTTATGTTTCAAATATTTCTCGGGTGGGGGCTCTAGGTGAACTTTTTGTGAAAAATATCCCCTTTCCCGGTCACTCCACAACGAGAGGACACCAATTCTACGCTTTCTCCAACTCAAGATTTGCATCTACGGGATATACCCTGCCGCAAAAAAAATGCCTTTTCAGCGCGGTCGAAATATGACTACGCCATTCCAACGAGTTATGTAAACACCCACCGCTTCAAACACACATCTCGTTCTATGTTTATTACATAAATTAAAATTCAATTAAATAAACAAATTTTAATCTCATTGTTTAAACCCAAAGGTGAAGAGTCCGTTATTTTTGTTTAAAGCGGTAATGGTCAAATGGATCGAAAAAAAATCAAAACAACCTTTAGGGAACCAGTCTAAATTACATTCGTTATCTTTTCTATTGAGCGTGTTTGTTGTTGAAAATGATTTTTTTTTTAATGTTACCTCATTTTTGGTTTTCGACGGGAAAGGAACTAGTCTGAACGGTGCGAGGGGAAAGTTCCGGCTTTTACATCACCAATTAAATACAGAAACATTTATGTCATAGCGGCGATTCCGTTAAATACAAGGGTTTAACGTTTAATGGATGTGTAATAAATGGATATGTCGATTGGTTTGTCGGGTTAAATCATTGAGTAAAGAAAGCAAGTACCAACCAGTCTTTCCGGGCCATTTTATGTTATCTGTTTCATTCATTATTCTGACTACAAAACTTGTAATATTCAGCGATAGTGTAACCCAACCCCCACCTACATTTTTTTTTATTAACCACTCTATTACAATACATCCTGCTAGAGACATACATGGATTCAGTTGGGTAAATAAATCGGTTTATTCTTCCCATGCATTTTGTGGAATGCATGTAGTTTAACGTGATGTAATATGAAAACAACTCCTGGAATTTAAACTCACACTGTCTAAATATAACGGAAATCATAAAATATCATGGAAGATTTCAGAGCTTAACTGGTTGGGGTCTACATTATATTTGGTGTTTGAATTTGTTCATCAAAATCTGTTTTATTACAAATTATTGAAGAGTGATAAAACAATTTTTTATAAATAAAATATTATTTGCATTTGAGACTGAATATGAAACATGAGCAAGGAAGATGTTGGCTTTTGCTCTGGTCCTTTCATTTTTTTTTTTGAAGCCCTGATAGTGGCTTCTAGCACTCATCCACTTAATAACACACAAAAAGAAACTAAAACACGAAAAGTCTTGCTGCTCTTACTCTTGTGAATTGTATTAATGTCGATTTTTCCATTGTCCATACACGAGACACTGGTGTGTTCGATATTTGTGTCAGTTCATCCCAAGAGCTTGGTCAAGCATCCAGTATTACCCAAACTGCACTGGGTTCTTTTTAATGTTTTTGTATGCTGTAATGGGTGTAAATAAGGGTTGGGATACTCCCCCCTCCCACCCCACCCCCAATAGTTTTTCAGTTGTGATATTTTCGTTGGGAATGGAGTTTCTGATATCGATTCGCTCTTGTAAGTTACACTCTAAAATTGGTTGGGCTAAAACTCGACCCCAATCAGCTGGGTTGAGTGAATATGAACCCAGATGGGTTCATGTTCACTCAACCCATTTGATTTGTGTCAATTTTTCACTCAACTGATTTTAGAGTGTATGATGTGCATTCTCACGAAAGTAGATTTTGATATCCAGACTTCGAAATATTCCCAAATCAAGCTCATCAAACACCGACCGAGTGATGCAAGGTTGGCCGTGTGTGTGTGTGTGTGGGGGGGGGGGGGGGGGGGGGGTGGGGGGTGGGGGTGCTACAAGAAACGTTAAATACACTCTAAAATCGGTTGGGTTAAAATCAACCCAAATCAACTGAACTGAGTGAATATGAATCCAAATCGGTTCATAGTCACTCAACCCAGTTGATTTGGGTTGATTTTTAACCCAACTGATTGCAAGACACTTCACCCTCATTGCCTAAATGGGGCACTGTGACGTGGTATACAGAGGCCTACTGCACGTCGATGGAGCACCTGTCTTCAACCAATGCTAACCCTGCTTGTGTGGAGTTAGTATGTTGGGGAGCTGACAGTTGCTCGCCATTGCTCGGTTGTTCTCGCCGGGTAATCCGGCTTCCTCCACCCGTAAAACTGTCATGATCATGATTAGCCATTGTGCAGAAATATGTGACCTTAAACACCAATAAATAAATAAATAAATAACCCAACTGATTAGAGAGTACGATGGCTCAGTGCTAAAGCTATTGGACTTCAGACCGAAAGGTTCGCGGATCGATATCCGCCAGGGGTAACTGTGTTGTGTCCGTGGACTAGGCACTTAATCTCTATTGCCCACGTGGGGAGGGGGCATGTTGGTGCCGTATACTAAGGCGTACTGCACGTTGATGGTGCACTTGTCTTCAACCAATGCTAACCCTGCTTGTGTGAAGTTCGTGCGTTAGAGAGTCTGACAGCTCCGCGATTCTCTTCGGGTACTCCGGCTTCCTCCATCCGTAAAATTGCCCGACACAAGTTGACCCTGGCTGTCGAAAGTGTCATTAAATCCCAAAAAATAAATAAAATAAATAAATAAATAAATCCAACTGATTTTAGAGAGTACAACGTTTTTGTATTTATTTTGTTCACTCTTGAGCTTTTGCACTTTACTTGTAAAATTTTAAATATGTAGGCATTACTGTTACCGGAAACGCCAGTGGTTCGAACTAATAAAGTCTACTATAGAGAGATTGGGAAGAATAGGGCAAGGGATGTCTTCAATTCGTCTCCGGGTGTTGGGAGGAGAGAAGAAGCGTGGGAATTGGGAGGCAGTTTGGAGCACAGGAGCAACCATGGCCTTCTCACCCGCTGACAAGTCAGCGGCCGGCCAAGGTGTTATTATTATTACTGTCATGCCGCTACATTCCTCACGCAAGGTACTGATTGATGCCTCATACAATTGGTCGTGAAATATAGGTCTGTGGCACTTGAGTCGCGATGTCAGGGCTCAGTATGACCAACTGTTTGTGTGATTAAATTAAGAAGGGAAGCATATGACTACAAGTTAAGTTTACACAACTAAATTTTCGTGAATGACGTGCAGTCATGACAATCAGAGTTTTATCGTCCTTAGTTTCCTTTATTCCAACTAAATCGCCAATGCATGCATGCCTCTGTATCTCTTATACGCTCAGCCCGATAATTATCTTTCAACATCACATATATCAGTTAGGATCCGATACGTCTCTGCCTGCAAGATGATTATTTAACCCTTTACCTAACATGAAAAGCAGACGACACTTGCAAAAAAAATTCTTGAATAACTAATTTTTTTCATTTTTTGTCTCAAAAACATAGGTTATGACCCCTCGTTGGAACGAGCTCGACGAGCTCGTTCCAACGAGGGGTCATAACCTATGTTTTTGAGACAAAAAATGAAAATATTTTGAAAATTAATTGGCGATTTTTGAGAATAGCGCTGGCCGGTTTTGGCCGTTACGTTGGGTAAAGGGTTAAAACACTGAATTCTGTACTCTGATGCACGAAAACAACCTTATTTCAGATCATTGATTTAAATAACCTGAAGTGGCGAACAATGGCAGTTCTGTTTGATTCGCAAGCCCTTTCTCCAGTCGGCAACCATAATTCAGCAACACGGTTAAGTGGTCAAATTTTGAGAGGGATCTGCTCACGAAAGAGTAACACCCAAATTATGAAATTTCCTCCTCAAAAGCAAGAAAGTCGGAAGGCAAAGAGCATATTGTATAAAAAAGTCACAAAAGTGACTAAATATCGTCGCCCTGTTTGGTTCTCTGCATGTATACATAACAGTAGTTTATTTATTTATTTATTTATTAGGACTTAACGATACTTTTGACAGCCATGGCCACCTCGTGTCGGACAGTTTTACGGGTGGAGGAAGCCGAAGTACCCGAAGAGAACCACTGAGCAACGGCAAGCAACTGTCAGACCCCCAAACACTAACTCCACATAAGCATGGTTAGCATTGGTTGAAGCCAAGTGCACCGTCGAAGTGAAGTACTCCTCAGCACACAGCACGACACGAAGGCAATCTGGATTAAGTGCCTTGCCCAAGGACACAACGCAGTTTCGGGGATCGAACCGTGGACCTTTCGGCTTGAAGTTCAATGTCATAACCACTGAACCACCGTGCTCCCTCACAACCGTTACTGTAGTAAAACAAAGGTCAAATGGAGTCAGATATGTGCTTTTGTTCCCTACTCGCAGGCTGGTTGTACTCGTTCACCCCCAATGCTCTAGACTCAAGCCAACAAACATGTTCAAACTGCTGCTTCATTTCGATATTCACAATTCAAATTATGCAACGCCGATGGGAAGGGGATTGGTGGGATGTGAATTAATAAACTATTCCCTCAAAGGACAAAATAGGCCCGTCCTTTAACATTTGTGACCCCGTAACCCTAATTTATCAATACCTGTCTGTCGCCAATACCATCAGTCGGTACAATAGTGTACATCAGTTTTACTACCTCTCCACGCCCAATAAGTCATCTTTATATGGATGCGAGCATCATGAAATTCTATCGCTGCATTACATTGTTATTTATTTATTTATTTATTTATTTATTTATTTATTTATTTATTTATTTATTTATTGTGTTTAAGGTCACATACTTCTGCGTAATCGGTAATCATTGTAAGATGTACTTGGAACTCTGCCTCCGGTCAGTTGATTGTCAGCTAGTACTGGCCCGTTATTATGTCCCGTGCAGGTCATGGATGTGTCCTGACCAGAACAGATCTAAACGGTAAACATTCAATGGATGACTTCTCGATCTGCTCTATTATTAACATAGTGGACTTCTGTTAACTGAATGGCCACTTTGTCAATGAAAAATATTCCGTTAACCCTTTACCCAACAGGATATCAAAATTTATTATTTTAATTACTATCTTTAAAACTTTTTTAAAAACGCTCAACAAAGCCATATCATGCAATGCCCCATTGGAACGAGCTCTAAAAGCTCGTTCCAATGGGGATCACATGATATTGGATTGTTGAATTTTTTTTTGGACTGCTCAACTTGTTAATTATGAGGACAGATATGGCCGATTCGTCGGGTAAAGGGTTACCAAGAATGTTCAATTCACCAAAATCTTGCATTTATTTCCAAGTTATGGTTAAAACATATGTATTTATCCTGTTTATTAATTAACAAAGTTCATTGTGCTCTGTCAATCAAGATATAATAGATTAAATTCTGGCATTAATGTGCTTAGGCCAAAGTGGTCTTTGGAGCTCGTGACTTGTGCAAGAATCAAGTAAAATATTTCGTGACATCAGACTGTTTCTTCAGTCAATGGTAATTTATTGTAAAATCAATTCCAATTAACAAGTCAAATGTGTATTGGGAGTATGGCCAGTGGTTCTGTCTTTGAAAAATGTACGCAATTAATATTGTTATTTTCATATCCATTACGCAGTTAAGCGGGCCCCGCTGTAATCTGATCACGAAACCAGGATTCCATGGATTTCTCACAGATGTTTTCTCTTGCCAAAGTAACAATTTAACAAAACAAAGTCAATATTCGAACTTGTTTGTCAAATGGTGCACAGATCAGGTTTTAGATTGTTTCCAATAAAATCACAAATTATGAAAAATTTAATAGCTTGATCAGACCTGGAAATGAGACGGATGCGAGTGCAACTGCTCCCGTCAGCACCCGTGATTTCTATTTTACTGGTGCTAAAAATGCATTCGTTGAAAAATATTGTAGAGCACTAATATACTGTTTTGAAAAAGCAGCACACTGTGGCCAGTGGCAAGTTACTGTCATAATTCTGCAATTCCTTATTCATTTCACCCCTTAAACACTAGTGGTACTATGCCAGTTCAATGGCAGCAATTAGAAGAGTCCATATTCATTATTTAGGGTAGACCAATCAATATTTTCAACGTGCAGCCTCGGGGCTGGTCCACCCCACACATTTACTGAACAGTTATCCTATTTAATGATGTTATGACGTATCATGTTCCTGGCTGTAAAAGCGGCCGCTCTGGTTCAAAGGGTTAAGGTTTCTGGCGTTTGGTGACAGTATTCCCTCGAAAATTCGTATACTAACATTTTACGGGTGCAATGTACTCTCGTCTCTGGTTTCGCGGGAGCTTAAAACTGTTAATTTCCAGCACTGCTTGATATGCTTAAAATTTAGTAAATATCAGAGCATTTTTCGTTTCTGAACCGAGAAAAACGTTTTGTTTTAAACACGTAATTATATTGTAAATTTAATGTTTTTAACCCCAAAGTTTCATACAAGACTACAAAATTGTATTTGCTATTATGGTTTTTCTGACTGCTTGTATCAACACTGTCACAAAAGACACAGAGCTTGTCTATCCGAATGAGACTTGTCATCCTCGATCTCCTGGACTAATACCTGTACCAAGAACGAACCCCTGCATTGTCGTATCCTAATTTGATCCATGTTTAACATTTTATAGAAATCGGCTATGAAAAAAGACCGGGATTATAGGTCTAGCTCGCTGGTTATAACAGAATACGCTGTGATTTGCATTTTGCTGTAAAGTTCCAGTTTTCCAGATTCAGCTGAGCTATCTACCGACATTGTTTAACTTGCATCTAACATATGTCGAACTTAATGGCTTTGTAACCTAATTGTCACATTTCGGTCTGCAGAGTGTAATCGCCCGAGTCATTTTAATGGGTGTTTGCAGTAGCTGTAGATATGCAAATGGAAATCCTTTGGGCAACAAAACTCTAAAATTCAAATTATGCAACGCCGATGGGAAGGGGATTGGTGGGATGTGAATTAATAAACTATTCCCTCAAAGGACAAAATAGGCCCGTCCTTTGACATTTGTGACCCCGTAACCCTAATTTATCAATACCTGTCTGTCGCCAATACCATCAGTCGGTACAATAGTGTACATCAGTTTTACTACCTCTCCACGCCCAATAAGTCATCTTTATATGGATGCGAGCATCATGAAATTCTATCGCTGCATTACATTGTTATTTATTTATTTATTTATTTATTTATTTATTTATTTATTTATTTATTTATTTATTTATTTATTTATTTATTTATTTATTTATTGTGTTTAAGGTCACATACTTCTGCATAATCGGTAATCATTGTAAGATGTACTTGGAACTCTGCCTCCGGTCAGTTGATTGTCAGCTAGTACTGGCCCGTTATTATGTCCCGTGCAGGTCATGGATGTGTCCTGACCAGAACAGATCTAAACGGTAAACATTCAATGGATGACTTCTCGATCTGCTCTATTATTAACATAGTGTACTTCTGTTAACTGAATGGCCACTTTGTCAATGAAAAATATTCCGTTAACCCTTTACCCAACAGGATATCAAAATTTATTATTTTAATTACTATCTTTAAAACTTTTTAAAAACGCTCAACAAAGCCATATCATGCAATGCCTCATTGGAACGAGCTCTAAGAGCTCGTTCCAATGGGGATCACATGATATTGGATTGTTGAATTTTCTTTGGACTGCTCAATTTGTTAATTATGAGGACAGATATGGCCGATTCGTCGGGTAAAGGGTTACCGAGAATGTTCAATTCACCAAAATCTTGCATTTATTTCCAAGTTATGGTTAAAAAATATGTATTTATCCTGTTTATTAATTAACAAAGTTCATTGTGCTCTGTCAATCAAAATATAATAGATTAAATTCTGGCATTAATGTGCTTAGGCCAAAGTTGTCTTTGGAGCTCGTGACTTGTGCAAGAATCAAGTAAAATATTTCGTGACATCAGACTATTTCTTCAGTCAATGGTAATTTATTGTAAAATCAATTCCAATTAACAAGTCAAATGTGTATTGGGAGTATGGCCAGTGGTTCTGTCTTTGAAAAATGTACGCAATTAATATTGTTATTTTCAAATCCATTACGCAGTTAAGCGGGCCCCGCTGTAATCTGATCACGAAACCAGGATTCCATGGATTTCTCACAGATGTTTTCTCTTGCCAAAGTAACAATTTAACAAAACAAAGTCAATATTCGAACTTGTTTGTCAAATGGTGCACAGATCAGGTTTTAGATTGTTTCCAATAAAATCAAAAATTTAATAGCTTGATCAGACCTGGAAATGAGACGGATGCGAGTGCAACTGCTCCGTCAGCACCCGTGATTTCTATTTTACTGGTGATAAAAATGCATTCGTTGAAAAATATTGTAGAGCACTAATATACTGTGAGGGCATATAAAGAGTGTTGTTTTGAAAAAGCAGCACACTGTGGCCAGTGGCAAGTTACTGTCATAATTCTGAAATTCCTTATTCATTTAACCCCTTAAACACTAGTGGTACCATGCCAGTTCAATGGCAGCAATTAGAAGAGTCCATATTCATTATTTGGGGTAGACCAATCAATATTTTCAACGTGCAGCCTCAGGGCTGCACGTTGAAAATACTGATTAGTCTACCCCACACATTTACTGAACAGTCATCCTATTTAATGATGTTATGACGTATCATGTTCCTGGCTGGAAAAGCGGTCGCTCTGCTTCAAAGGGTTAAGGTTTCTGGCGTTTGGTGACAGTATTCCCTCGAAAATTCGTATACTAACATTTTACGGGTGCAATGTACTCTCGTCTCTGGTTTCGCGGGAGCTTAAAACTGTTAATTTCCAGCACTGCTTGATATGCTTAAAATTTAGTAAATATCAGAGCATTTTTCGTTTCTGAACCGAGAAAAACGTTTTGTTTTAAACACGTAATTATATTGTAAATTTAATGTTTTTAACCCCAAAGTTTCATACAAGACTACAAAATTGTATTTGCTATTATGGTTTTTCTGACTGCTTGTATCAACACTGTCACAAAAGACACAGAGCTTGTCCATCCGAATGAGACTTGTCATCCTCGATCTCCTTGACTAATACCTGTACCAAGAACGAACCCCTGCATTGTCGTATCCTAATTTGATCCATGTTTAACATTTTATAGAAATCGGCTATGAAAAAAGACCGGGATTATAGTTCTAGCTCGCTGGTTATAACAGAATACGCTGTGATTTGCATTTTGCTGTAAAGTTCCAGTTTTCCAGATTCAGCTGAGCTATCTACCGACATTGTTTAACTTGCATCTAACATATGTCGAACTTAATGGCTTTGTAACCTAATTGTCACATTTCGGTCTGCAGAGTGTAATCGCCCGAGTCATTTTAATGGGTGTTTGCAGTAGCTGTAGATATGCAAATGGAAATCCTTTGGGCAACAAAACTCTAAAATCGATATCATTTCTGAAAGAATATTTATTGTATTCCAGTGTTCTGGAAACACAATCTCACTCGCACAGAGTGTCTATATTTGATGAACAGGAACCCATTCAGGGGCGTCGCTGGTGGGAGGGGCAGGGAACGGTGACAACCCACAGTAATTTTTTTTATTGGGGTCTTACTTATCGATTTTCTATTGTTAGTAATCACGTGCTTTCTTACAAGACGAGATATGATTAGATTTGGGCGTTTTTTGGTTTTTCTGTTCGGTTCTCGTTTTTGTGGCAAGACGGAAAACTGAACCAAAAGACCAAACAGGAACAGGCCGAACGGTTTTACTATGTTTGTACATAAACTGACCAAACTAGCTTACTGGAAGAGAAATGTCCCAAGTGAGTGTCAAGGTGATAGCTTAAATTTGCGATTTTCTTGTTTAAAAGTGTATATATTTTTGATAATCTTTCTCGCTAGGGCGAAAAGCATAGGAATATGTGTACGTATGAAGGACCCCGAAAACATATTGTGTCACTCAACAGACCAGCAATAATTCATGGGCTGCTGATTAAGCATGAAATTGAATGACCATAAAGTGCGCGTTTACTGAATGCCACATGAGCTGTGCGGTAAAAGATTAATGCGAGAGAAAACAAGTATTCTCCTCCAGTCATTGTCCATGTACTTATAGCCAGGTAAGAGGTAATTGCTGAAAAACAGTACATTCCACATGTTCTGGACACACACCCATATTACGTAACTGTAAAAACTTACCGTAATTCTACGGTTAACTACTGTCAGATGACTATCAAATACAGCGGTCTCGAGGCCGTAAATTAATTTCAACGGTGTTGCCGTAGAAAAAAAACCAGTGAATTTGATCCAATGAACGTATTTCTCCCGTCAAGCTGTCCAGTTACGTCACACGGCTGTAAAAATGGTGAATTATGGGATCGGCATTGCCATATGCCACTTTGAAAGTCGCCATTTCCAAGAAGTGCGCCCGATGCTTTTGAAGACGAACAACAACGTATCACTATAAATTTGTGGCCAAGTGAATCATGTTCATTGCAGTCTTGGACATGAAAATCAAATAACGTCAAATTTTATGCGTATAATTGTTTCGGTAATCATGCAGAATAGAAGACTGTTCGTGCTGCGTCACCGATATTCGATGACTTTTACGGCTTGTGGCCACGGATCTCCGCTAAGGCCGGCATACCCAGAGATTTGCGTTGCTTTATTGGTTCAAGGTAAAATGCGGTTAATGATGGCTGGAATAAATTTATGGTTTTCAGTTGATTAAGGGCCTTATGGCTGGAACTCTGCCTCCGGTCATTTTGACCGCTATTATTTTGATGGTAATTTTGATGAGAAAATAAGGCAAATGATGGTTGGATTGTTTACGGTTATATGACTGGTAGCTAGTTTCCAGGCATATGACCGTACAAATTACGGCAAACCGTGAAAAAATACGGGAATATACGGCAAATGACAGTTAAAATTTTTTACGGTTTGCCGTACGGTAATTTTTAACAGTGAATCCAGTCTGTCACCGTATGTCAGTGTATATCAAAAATGCGAGACTGTGAAAGGAACTTACAAGCGAATATTAAATTAAGATAGATCTAGACGGCCAAGTTCAAGAGAAGCAATTAAAATGATAATCTATGTGCTGGCTATAGAATAAAGATCGGGTTTCTTCTCGAAACATTCATTACAATCTGAAGCCTTGTAAAACTGTAGGTCGTAGGCGAGGAGCTGGGGATGTCCTATGCTATAGGTTAGAAGGGGTGCCGCGTTGGTGCGAAAGTAAATGCACGTTGTAACGTAGGGGGCCACAGAGCTCATATTTAGAGTAAGAACAGCCGTGGGCAAAGTCGGTGGCCATATACGAGTGTATGAGTAGTAGAAGTTCGAGCGCCTTGAGCTCATGAGCTTGGTATTTAGGTAGACGGTATTATCTGTTGTAGCCATGTGTCTGTTTTACCTTAGAATATCCAACATATTCGCAGTTTCAAACGGATGGTGTAAATGTGTATGTGTATCAATTTTCAGCTGTCATTTTGATTTAATTGTTGTCTTGCCTTATGTCCAGGCTGTACTAAAACGTTAGGACTGAGGCGTTATACGCCTACTGTACAGGTCACTTTGGACTGGTCACTTTCCACGGGTGGGCAATAGGTCCACGAACCCAATGATATCAGATTCCAAACACTACTTTTTGGAATTTTCATTAAAAAAATGTAATTAACGAAGCACCGGGTACGACCCGGGTGCGCATGCATGGACATCAAAGTGGCCACGTGTGGATTACGACCAATCTACGGCGACTGTACTGTAATAGTAACCTGCCACTGCCACCACCGGATTACTCATACACATTGTAGTAAGTCCCTGCGAAGTTTAGATTCGGTGCGGAATCATTCCGATGGCCGAGTTGGTTTCGAGTCGAATCGCCATGATTTGGAAATTTTCGATTCGTGCATGCAGATATTTTCAAAATTCCTACCGTCTCCTCCCACTTGCACTCTTCGTCTATCGACAGGTTCTAGAGCCAGATTAAGCTAGTGCGGGACATGTAGCATATCTTATAAAGGCCTCATACGGGTCCTAAATTGTAGCGGTATCAACAAAAAATAGCGAATAAGTTGAATAAATGACAAATGTATGAAATTGTTGTGACTTTGAGCGTATGTGAATCAAACGCGCTGAACACCCAACTAGGAAGAGTGTTCTGAAAATCTTCTGTTTAGTTGCTAATTAGAATTAATTTCTATGGAAAACTTTCAAACACACAAAGCACGCGTGTGTCTTCGTAAATTTTAAAGCCTTCGGTGTCTACTGAAAGAACGTTTCATCAATATTGGTTTAGTAAGAAATAATTAAAAGACTTCTGGCTTTCACTTCTGTTCAGAACGATATGAACATGCACAGAACGACGCACGCGTGGAATGGGTTAATCGATATGGCACGAGTGCCAGGGCTGAGGATAAAACGAGAGGCCATTCTGTGTGTTTATTACACGCTTCACGTCTAAGAAAGTAATTATTAGAAGGTCACTCAGCAATTCATTTAGTAACTCGTCCTCTGAGTTTCAATGTGTTCTATGTTCCATTGGAACTCAAGGGACGAACTATCAACAACAAGAACGCATTTTATCGCCAACAAAATTTGTGAGAGGAACCCGTGTTACTATGTTTAGCTATCGCTAGTGATTCAAACTGTAATTGCGGCGCACGATTTGCAGAAACTCCCAGTGAAATTTCACTTCTATTTAAAAATAGTCGGTCAACGATTTCCGTTCCACACATATGAGCGGAACGGATTTTCATTTTCCGCATGCTTTAGTGTCGTTATAGATGGGGATTTCATAGCGTGTAATAAAATCCAATAAAAACAATCCATCTTTATGTACATACAGTTTGTGAATGGTCAACCCATATTGATAGCTGGAAAGCATTTAGCGCGCTTCAAAGTATATGCTACTTTTGCTTATGGGATAATCTATGATAATCTGTACAGGAGACGTGTTGATAGAAGAAGGAAGATTTCAAGGAGGTTCAGCTTCTGAAACTACTTTAATATCGTTTCTGGAATATTTTGGTTTCTTATGAACTTCCTCATATAAGCGATGGAGTTGCCATTCAATCGGAACTTTTCGAATTGTAGAGAGGTCCTCAAAATCCTACCGAGTGCCTCTTTTTGAAATTTTCTTCTATCCTCTCCTGTAGCGGAGACCTGATGATGGAAGAAGAGTTCAAGGGGGTTCAGCTTCCGAAATTACTTCTACTTCCGTTCTGGAATATTCCGTTTTTTATGGATTTGTTCAAGCAGACTTGTCGTCATTGCACAGAGTACTTTTGTGGAGAAGGGCAATTTTTATGGTTGTAAGAATGTGGACATCTTAAATAGGGGCGTTATTCTGGATTCGATTCTGTACGAGACCTGATACCCCCAGTGCCCTACTTTTTTAGTAACATTAAACGGCAATGTCCTGCATATCGAGTACTGTTTTTGTAACCAAGGTTCGCCAATGTAATAGAGGACGTAATCTGAAAGACAACACTAATCAGTATAGCATTTAGTATGCCCCAACCCCCAACGACTTAAGTTGGGTGGCATATAGTAATTGGAGTGTGCGTGTGTGGGTCTGGGTGTGTGTCCGGGGCCACATTCATCGACTTTACACAATTCTTGAAGACAATGGAATGATATATATATATTCCTATCAGGTTCGTAATATGAAGATCAAGGTCATATTTCAAGGAAGCAATATCCTGAAAACTGTTGGGGTCGCATTCATCGAACGTCACACAATTATAAAAGACAATTGAATGATGTTTTACGCTCCTATCCGCTTTGTAACATCCAGGTCAAGGTTACAAATTGTCCAATCTTCGTGTCTCAACCATAACTCAGAAACTAATCAGGCTACAATTATCAATGTTAAGGACGGTAAGAAGGTGCGTCGTGTATAATAGTCGCTTCCGTATCTTCAAGGTCAAGGTCATACTTGACCTCCATATGTTCAAGGTCGCAAATCGTGTCTCAGGCAAACTAGTGCTACAACCATCGAGCCCAATCGAGCCTCAAACAATTATAGGTCAGCAATGTGTCACACACCTTAGCCGGATTGGTTACTCACAGATCAAGGTCACACTTCAAGGTCAGTGCTTAAAATCGGTCAATATTCCTATCTCCGCCATAACTCGGAAACGAATCAAACTACAGTTATCAAACTTCATAATGACAGTGAGGTGTATCGCGTATAATAGTTGTCTCCCGCATGTTCATGATCAAGGTCATACTTGACCTTCATTTGTTGACGGTCACAAATTGTGTATCAGGGACTACTGGAGCTACAATCATCACATTTCACTGACACAATTATAATGGTCCGTGAGAGCGTATGTCACACCATAACCGGTTCGAAAGTTAAAGGTCAAGGCCACATTTGATGATCACGCTTAAAAGCGGTAAATATTTGTATCCCATCCAATACTTAGAAACAAATCGAACTACAATACAAAAAAACAGCAACCAGCTTTCAACTGGTATGTGTGCTTACACCCTTCACACATCCAAATTGCTCCCATCCTTTGATCGCAATCCAAAACACTAGATTTTTGAAGCGTCGACAACTCGCAACCCAGATTTACCGGTTTGTGACAAGCTAAAGCATGTTCTCTCTTATAGGGAGCAACTGTCATTAAAAATATGTTTGGAAGAAATGTCACTTTTGCTGGTTTGTCTCTGTTTCCTTCCCAAGACGACCGCAAACCTTTGAAGGTATGGGGGTGTCAAACTATTAAGGCGTGGTTTTCACAGAGAGATTAGTTTGCCGTGATTGAGTCCTGAGATTCTTATTCTTTTTTGATTAGTAGGGCTGTAACGATTTTTAAATTTAGGAATCGATTAATCGTCGCAAATAATCGATAATAATCGATTAATCGTACCTAGATGACCCCCCTCTCCCTGAAGTCGTTAAAATGAACTTCAAGTTAGTTGACTTAATTCAAAGTAAACAACGAATAAGATCCTCTTTTAGGTACATTCAAAGCTTTGATGTTCTGAACTTTTGAACAGTCAGTGTAATAATCAAGACCGGTCGCCAGTTGCGAACTTCACAAGTTCACAACTCCCGACCAGTCTTGATTATTATACTGACGGTTCAAATGTTCAGATCATCAAAGCTTTGAATATACCTAAAAGACAAATGCTTCTAGCTGCTTTTTGAGGTTTAACGTCGACGTTCTTGATATTTTACCTTTAGAAACAATAGTTTTTTCATCAAATTTGTTTTTCAATTATTAAACGTCTAAAACGGGGTAAAATTTACAGATTCTTCGACAATGAAAAATACTAATCGAGTTCGGCGTGACCGATTGACAATCGATTAATCGATTAATGGTGGCAACCCTGTTGATCAGATTCGAAAGCCCATAGGGGCAGAACTCATTTTGCTTGGATACTCCTTGCGTTGCTTTTTCAACTGAATTCTTCTCATTTTACAATTAAGAGGTTAACGGTAACCCAATTCAATCTTGTTTGACAGAGCTCATTGAGCTCTGTCAAACCAGATTGAATTGGTTAACTCTCTCGTGGAATTCTGGGGAAAATGTTGCTACTTAAAATTTCGGTATTTTGACAACAGAGTGCAGAGAATTAAATACTGCAAAATTCCATTCGGTGACTGAAAGGGCATGACATGCGAATATTAGAATCAGGTTTTTCTGGGCAAAATAAATTTAACAGAATGAACCATTCGCAGGAGAGAAACATTGGCCTATTTCCTCGCGTATTCGCACCGGGTGTTTAGGGCCAAAATATATCGTATAGCTAATGGAAAAGTACCACATATATATTATTTATTAATTTATTTATTGGTGTTTAAGTCACATATTTCTGCACAATGGCTAACCATGCCCGTGACAGTTTTACGGGTGGAGGAAGCCGGAGTACCCGGAGAGAACCACCGAGCAACGGCGATCAACTGTCAGCTCCCCAACATACCAACTCCACACAAGCAGGGTTAGCATTGGTTGAAGACAGGTACACCATCGACGTGCAGTACGCCTTAGTACACAACGTCACCGTGCCCCCACGTGGGCAATGGGGGTGAAGTGTCTTGCCCAAGAACACAACGTGGTTGCCGCATGTGGGATTCGAACGGAGGACCTCTCGGCTTGCAGTCTGAACCCCTACCAACTGAGCCACCGCGCCCCCATATTTAATGTAGCTGCGCCCTCAGAATAAAGTTTGTACTGTTGGAATGCCCCATGTATTCTAACAGTCTAACTCCTTTCTGCATGTGCGACACTTTGAAAGACATTTTGTCTATTTGAGAATGTGTCTACATCTCATGTTCAGACAAAAGAGATTTTGATTTTTTCAGACAAAATCGGCTCTTACACCCTCATATACATAAAACATACAGTATCTACTTTTTATTTAAATCCACTTTCATTTCATGACCAAAATCTTCAGTATTGTATTTGTAAATATGCGAAACAGTATATGCTGATAACCTATTTGGTCATGTTACTAGCGTCTACAGTTTAATTGCTGTGTCTTGTGCGTTCCAGTTGCAAGAACGGCGTAGAACGGTGAACCCAAAACAATTATAACGTAACGCCGGGCCCAGACTTCTCTCAGTGTCCTCACCAGTATGTCATATCAAATTTCACCCAGTGCTCAGACTCAGAACTTGAGAAAAGCTCATATCTCAACTCGCTTGCGTCATTTTGAAATATATGCTGGACTTCGAGGAATAAGGAAATGCACAGCACTTATGGGGGTAACTTTTCAATCAATGGTGGTTGTCCAATGTTTCTCTCTTCATGGGTGATTTTTTGAAATCCAAACATATTTCCAAACACTTTTTGACAGAACATGAAGCCCATAATTTGGTCAACATTAAGATCCAGAATATACCAAGGGTTCAGGAAATACGTATTTAATAAAATTACACCTAAAACAATAACGGTAGACTGCGTGATGAAATGGATGCATATAATAAAGACGATTTTTTTATTCTGCATTCCGGGATCTATTCCTTACTGCCATCCAATATACAGTACTGTACCACAAAACTGAAGAGAGAATTTTGATCGCATCACGATTAGGTCGCAGTATGGGGACTAAGGTTTCTCCGTCAGTTTTCGTCAAACATTGTAGATTCTTACCTGTCGAAGACAAAATACGAGAACATTGAACGCAGATTCTGTTTTGTCTGTCTGTCTTTATTCGGTCAACTTTGCTATTTATTTATTAGATATCCGTTTCTGTCACAGAATTGTCCATTATCAGGCAGGGCTCAAAATAAGCGGTGTCGCGTCGCTTTTTGCTATGCAAAACTTGCAAAAAGCTACACAATGTTAAATTATGTATAGCATTTTGCGATACAAGATAATCAACTGCAGTCTATTAGCCTGCAGTTGATTATCTTGTATCGCAAAATGTAAATGAAAATTTGCAAACAAATTTGAAAACTAGTTCACTGATGCTTTACTTCTGATTGTAGAACATTCCAGGCATAACTCAGATTAACTCTCCATCAAGCATCATTAGCAACTTCATATGTAAGATGAGTTCTGTTGGTTTAAATACTTCCTGTTTTTACAACATTTTGCATAAAATGTCCATTAAAAATAACTACAAGCCCATCAAATTTAAAATCCCAACTTCCATTTTGAGAACTCTATTAAACAACCAAGACGCCATTTATAACAGTATACAAGTCCAAGCAACCCTTAAAGGCAGTTCAGTTAAAAAAACATAGTAAATGTTTCATGTGTTGCAGATCATTTGGAAATGCCAAGAAATGGGTGGAAACTATTCTATCTACTTAGAAGAATTCAATATAAAACAGCATAACATAACTCTGGTATACAAAAATAGCTATGTAATTTTTACAAAATGCTATTCATTTTTTGGAAATGCGTAGCATTTTGCTAAGCAAAGAAAAAAGTTATTTTGAGCACTGTTATCAAGTCAGGCAGATGTGACGACGATTTCGGCCGATACGAACCAAGCTAGTATTGCACTCCTTGATGCGTTATCAAATTGTTTACATCGAACACAATCAGAAAACTTGCCTTTACCCGGCATAATGGAGGGGTCTGAAGCCGAGTATTGCGATAAGTAGTGTTCATCCGATTACCAAAGATGGTCGCTGACCGATTGCCTGTTATTTGAGCTCACAGTCGGCCGATTCTGACGCCGATTCCGATTGTAATACCGTGCACTACTAGACGAATCGAGTCGCATAACAATTACATTAAACTGAACATTTTTCACTGTGTTAAATTTTTTTGTCTGGGGTCGCAGCAAAATTACCAGTCGAGCACACCCGGGCTGTAAATGTGGCTCTCAGAGCCACATTTAACGCCCAAGTGCGTGCAACTGGAACTTTTACTGCGACCTGAGTCAATGGAGTGCAACCTTCAAGTTTCTGGTATGAACTGGTGATTGCCGAAAGTACGACCAGTTGTAAGCTTCACATGTCGTGTAACTTCTATATCCCGTAAAGGGGCGTCTAGAGAGATTAAGAATACACATTGTGGCTGTTTCTCAACCTTATTGAATGGCATGGTTGACATCATTTTACATTAACAATTGAACAATTGCAGAAGAAAATAAAATGCGGTTAAAGAATCATCACAAAATGCTTGGCGACAATCGGTTGAACCGATGTTCCAGCCGTTGGCGTTGTCACCCGATTTCCCACAATCGGCCGATTCTGGTGGACGGTTCTGATCATCGGTTGAACACTAGCGATAGGTAAAATTGTAAATATTAGGTTGAATGGTGGAAATAAGAAAGTTGTATAGAAAATTCAAAGGAAACTAAGATTCAGAGTCGTAAGCGGATATTCGTTGAAGTGAAAAAAGTGATAGTTCAGTTATCGGAACACTTAGGGAAGCCGTGACGTTCTGATAGTTGAACACGGAGAAGAGAAACTTCGGACCTTGCGAAAAGAATGAGAAGCATTAGCACTGTCAGAAAACTGTAACAGATCTGAGAACATTTTGTAATTATTTGTTTTGGTTTAATAAATAAAGAGGTTATTACTTAGTTTCGGTTCATTCCCACTAGACCAATTCCCTGTAGACCATGTCCCACGAGGCCAATAAGCCTTTTTCGAAACTGCCATCTTGGACTTTAATCTATGCAAGGTCACAGGTCGCGGGGTGTAAACAAAGCGATTTCCATGTTAATCGCTTTGAGTTCTGTGTCAGCTAAATCAACCAGTTTTGTGAAATATGAAGTTTAAATTCGTAAAACCCATGTCGTCATTAGAATTAACTGAAGGGGCAACCCTAGACGATGTTAAACGATGGGATATCGCAGGTTTACAGAGTTTTTTTTACGGAGGCGAGGGCTTGTTTTGAGTGGCAACAAGGACACGTGATGCACGGGGTTTCTCGGCTTGGGAAATCTCCGGAAGTTGTTGAAAACAGTGCCCATGTCCACGGAAAATGACACAGCGTGCATTCAAACACCATTTATGTCGACAGGAACTCAATTCGAAATAAAGAAAGTTCTCATACATTATTGCTATTGCCTTAAACAAATGGTAACCTTGGCTAAATGTTTTTTGAATTCTCACTAATGAACGCATTGGGGTCCGAAGCAATTCACCCGCTCTCTTCTCCCATTGCTAACAATGTGTTTTCTTGAAATGTTTACACCTCGCGACCTGTGACCTTGCATAGATTAAAGTTCAAGATGGCAGTTTCGAAAAAGGCTTATTCACAAAAGACCAATTCTCCTTAGACCAACTGGTGTGTTCTACTTTAAAAATAATTCTATATCAATAATTGATATATTTATAAATATTTATAAATGTATTTAATGTTATTGATATTCAAGCCTGAAAATAAGCAGTCTGTCATTTGCAGAATGAGGTCCCCAGAGGGTGAATTTACTGATTCTATCCCATACAGTGGGCCAGTTTATCCTCTGGATACCTCTTTCTGATTATGTTTGAGACCTTGATTCAGGTTGAGATCCACAGAGGGTAAATTTAGTGATGCTACCCTGCTGTGCAGGGTAGCATCACCAAATTCACCCTCTGGGGACCTCATTTTTCAGATGATAGTCTGCTCATTTTCTGGCTTGTCGATATTTTATAGATGTTGGGCAGATTTTTTATAAATAATTGTTTTCCTAATTATCCTTAATCAACCCTTAATCAGAAACACTATGTAGTAGCTCTAAGGGGAATTGGTCTAGTGGGAAGACACCTTAGTTTCATATCGGTCGAGATATCAACCCCAGGTAACTTCACATGGATGGTGACTCCTTCGGTTTCAAGTTGATATGAAGTTACCTCGGGCTGACATCGAAGCTTATATGAAACTAACCAAGTAATAACCTCTAAATATTATGAATTAAATCTCGACCCACGGGTGGAAATGTGCCGCGATTCGATTGCGATTTTAATGAGAAAAAAGACAACTTTTGGAATCACAGTGCTTATCTAGTTGTGAACGGACTGTAAAAGCTACGCTGTAAAAAATGTTCAATTTAATGTAGTTCTTTGAGAGCCTCGACTTGTCTAGTAGTGCACGGTATTACAATCGGAATAGGCATCACAGTAGGCCGATTGTGAGCTCAAATAACCAGTAATCGGCCAGCGGCCATTTTTGGTAATCGGTTGAACACTACACTCAATCCAGTTGATTTGTGTTAATTTTAAACCCAACTGATTTTATGGTGTGGGAATTATTCAAACCGGAGACATGGGATCTTTTCAAACTTTCTAAATTTTTAAGCCTATTTCTCGTTGGAGGAGTATGTAATTGTGATTTCACTTTTCTTCTAAAATGTGTCGATAATCCATCTTTCTATCGCCTTTCAGTGTTTCAAGCGACAATCGGCGCAATGAAAGATAATGCAGAAATCTGGAGCGTCCCGTTTCATGTTTACGTGGTAACTGGGAAAATGAGGGGCCAGGTTAGTACAAACTCATCGCTATTCACACGAATCAACCCAATCATTCACATTCGGATTCATTATTCAAGTATTATACACTGACCCAGACGGACTCAATGCCACCAACCAACGGTACCATCGTGAAACATTAGATATTCACACTGAAAACACTCATTCCATTTGGCCGGAACAGGAAGGATTTCTCATGTTAGTATAACAATATCATGAGTTTGGAGGGCATTACGGCTTATTAATGACACGAAAGAAATGAATAACAGCCATTAGGGCCGTTAAGGCCCGTTAATATGGCACAGGGCATTTATTCATCCCTCGCGGGGTGGTAATAAAACGGGACGCGGGTCAAAATCATGTTATTGCTATTATGGATTGTGAATTTAAGGCGATAAGACTTTTATTATTAATATTATTAGTACCGAGAGCGTCGGGCCATTGATGAATTAATTTTATTTTCATTAACGACTCGCCACTCGCTTCCGGTTGCATGAAACCATGAACTGCGGGGTCTTACTGGACTACTAAACTCCGTTAACCCTTTACCCAACGAATCGGCCGCATCCGCCCGCGTAATATGCAAATTCAGCAGTTGAAAAAAAAATATGTTTCCAAAAATTTCAACAAAACCATATCATGTGACCCCTCGTTGGAACGAGCTCGTCGAGCTCGTTCCAACGAGGGGTGACATGATATGGTTTTGTTGAATTTTTTTTTAATAATTTAAAAAAATTATATTTAGAATAATAAATTTTGATATCGCTTGCGTTGGGAAAAGGGTTAATATAACAATAACATAAATTTAGAGGAAGTTACAGTTTATTAACGGCCCAAGAGGAATGAATTACACTCCGAGGATTTATTACCGGCCCACGACGAAGTCGAAGGCGATTAATAAGCCAGAGGGCTGTTATTCAGTCCTCAAGGGCCGTTAATAAACCGGGACGCCCGACAAAATCATGTTATTACTATTATTACCATGGCCGGAAGTGGCCGGCGGACTGTTAATGGATTTTGTTTTCACTAACGGTTGCATGACGTCATAAATTACTGAGTTTTACAGCCCGCTAAACTCCGTTATACACCAGAGAACCCCTGCTAAAGTGGTAATAATATACTGGAGAACATCCTTTAAAGCGGCAATAATATGAACGAAATTATAGTTCTATGCTCAAAGTTTTGAGATTATTCGTGGAAAATACTTTAACCCTTTGGACCCTAGTGATATCTTCCATGTCAGTTCACCGACAGCAATTCGAAGAGTCCATATTTATTATTTGGGGGTAGACCCATTAATATTTTCAATGTGCAGCCCTTAGACTGCACGTTGAAAATATTGATTAGTCTACCCCAAATATTCATTTAGCTGCCATCCAACGTAATGAAATGATGACGTATACTGTTCCTGGATCAGAAAAGTGGCAGCTGGTGTTCAAAGGGTTAATTAAAAAATTGCGGTAATGATAATTCAAAACGTACACATACGAATATATGTGCGTAGAGTGTATACTTGACGTATGTTTTGTTGATGACGGTACTAACGAATTGACCGATGCGATAGATGTAATTTACATTTTATTTCTTCAGCTCGCCATAAGATATCTTCAATGTTGTTCGTTGTAGAACATAGACATTAACGAAACACACTAAATTTAGGGTCCAACGTGTCTAGATCGTCCAGATGATGAATAACATTATTGTATGCAACAACCACAAGCACACCCCCAATCGATTACACCCAAGGTAACATTCGTTACTGGTTGCAGCAGGTTGTCCCTGCCCAACAAATGAGTCACTACCACCGGATCGTCTTCCGTCATATATTTCCATTCAACAATCGCTCCATCTTAAAATTTCTTTGTAGATTGTCATGGAAATATCTTAAATCTCAAACACCATATCTTATGGTATAAAAGAAGTGAATCATATTATTATGCACAATTTGAATGCAAAAATAAGTTCTTGTAAAAAACTTGAAGGCCTAGGTGGTTGCGAACGCGGCCAATTTCTCGATCAGCCTGCCTTCTGGTCATGACACAATTACACCTATAAGTGAAGATTTTATAAAAGAAATACTGCGAAATAAACACAAAATCAAGAAAAAAAAAAAAAAACTGCAATTCAATCGTCTAACATTTATTTTTCGATGGGTGAGGTTCTACAATCTCAGGGAAGGTAGAAATGGACATAGAATTTCGACAGGTCGAAATTCTCTGCGCGATTTAATAATCCCAGTACTGAGTCGTCAAGAAATGTATGCTTCAGTTTACGCATTGCTCGCAGCGTTTTGGGGGGGTTTCACATAATTTTACAGCAAAGCAAGAAATGCCGACATTATTCGCAGGCTTAACCAGTCTTTAATTATAATTGGATCGGATCGTCCGAACAGTTCGAGTCCTACTAAAAGTCCAACACTGTGGGGCATATTGAACTAGCTAATAGTTGCGGCACTCGCAATATCGGTAGGGGTGGAAGGTTAAAATGGTTATATAACATCGACTTCTAACATCTGATATTTGGAATATAACATTACGATTTGCTGTGGAGTATCTTTCACTCCCGATACTATTTTCCATCACCCGCAAGAACATCGTTTGTTTGAATTCTTTCATGCGGTTGGCCAAGTCATAAAAGTGCTTCTACACAGGCCAAGACTCAAAGTTTGTTAGACATAACATAATTTTAGTGTTCTTCGGGGGCATGAGACAGAACAAGAATATTTTGTTGTAGACAATTTAGAAAGAAGGCAGCATAATGCAGTATTCATGGGTGGTTAAGAACTATTAATACTGAACTGTATTGGAGAGTATTTGCGCCATGAAATGTGAAGTTATTTATAATTTGGAAAGACAGCGTAGCTTCAATTAATAACAAGCCAAGACCAATACCGGGTCTGGACCTGCGTCGCTGCATGCAACAGATCTGAAAATTAGATACACGATACAACTCATCATTATGAAGCAGCAGACCAAATATAAAATCATTCCCTTTCATAGAAGCCAAGAAAACTTTGACGGAGGAAGTGTTTCGGACGGACTGACGCGGACTGACGGACTGACAGACGGAGTCGAGCGGTTACTAAACCTGCTCTGCCGCTGGCGACTCAGGTAAAAACCTATTGCCAATCGCGTCCTAAGTATTTTAAACTTTTACCCAACGTAACATCCAAAACCGACCAGTGCTATTCAAAAAACAAATCACCATACAATTTTCATTATTGTTTCATGTTTGTCTCAAAAACACAGTTTATGACCCTCTTTGGAACGAGCTCGTTGAGCTCGTTCCAATGAGGCGCCATAAGCTATGTTTTTGAAGTAAAAAAATTGAAAACATGAGTTTTTTGAGAATTTTGTTCGGAAGTGTCGTCTGCCTTTCGTGTTAGATAAAGGGTTAATACTTTAGCCTTGGCACAACAAACACCCGGCAGATTTTCGCTCACAAGAGAATAAAATTAAAAACGGAGAAGAAAAATAGCCTACCTTTTGTGATCAGACATAACAGTCCGTATACCAAAATGACCCTACGTGCAGACGTTGGATGCTTTCTCGTCAAGTTTGCGACACACATTTCAAATAAAATTTGCAGCAGTTGTACCGTCACGCAAACATCTATGAAGAAAATAAGGAAATGAGATTCGACAATTTATATCTGCACGTTTTCTACCTCCGTTATCAAAATGAGATGAAAGCTGATGAAAAATCGATTGAAGAGAATCAGCCACGGGACTAATTGTCAATCCACAGCGGACCGCTAACTCGGCGAAATCAGTTCGCAGTCTACGACTTCAAAACGTAATCCGTTCATGAATGTGTCTTTAAAGTAAATATAACCTCTCGAGTGTTCGTCTTCTCGAAGCGTTTTCGTTTGACAATTTTCCCCCTGTGCTCCGAATGGATTGATGCTAAATATGTCTGTAAATTGCTGGCAATTATTCAAATGTTTGTTCACGATGGTGATACAATGCAAATTACCAGCTATCCCCCGCTATCCTAATAAACTAAACTGATGACGTGCACTGTTGCTACATTTGTGCCTTGTGTTTCAACGAGTTGTCTCTTTTTCGTCGCGTGCAGTACGTGAAAATGATTCAGTACCAACATGCGATGGGCAGAAGCTTCCACCGGGTGACGTTGGAAGAGTCCCAAGTCTATGACGAAACGTAAAAGAATTTACGATAATGTGAGGACCAGTTTACATGTTATTTTAGTTTGAGACTTAATATTTTGGTGGAAAAAAACACCACGTGAGTGTTTTGGGATAATTGAATTGCCGCTTACTTTTACGTAAACTATGTTGTCAGGGCAAAGCCAGCCTAAATATAGGGGCAAGGGGCCTCATATTTAAAGATACTGTAAGTTCAAAATATATTCCGCATCAAGGCGAAAAACCTACATGAATTTCATTTCTCTGTAAAGCTGGAAAAACACACGTGGTGAATATCCAGCTTTAGCGCAGGGACCCAGGGGAGAAACGGTATGTTAGATAAGGTTTAATCTCATTTAACTCATACAAGTAGTCGCAAGTTATACGAGACGTAATCGGTTTTCGTCACGGCCAATTGAGAAACGAGATTCTAAAAGATAGAAGTGTCGTGTCATCATTAGTTATAGTAATGCGTGTCAGGAACGAATCATCGTTATGTCACGCGCGAGATGTCTTGTATTGATTCTGCCTCGATATACGTCATCTCCCACCGTTTTGACAGATGGATGGATGAGCGTCCGTCCACCTGACAGTTTAGGGTAAAAAGTATATATACCTGGAAGGGCAGAGCATTAGACACACACTTGGGGTCACACACGCGTTGGTGAAGTCCAGGAGCAGGCGGACTCTGTTTCCTGGCATAAGGGTACCTTCGATCACAGGACCCTGAAACGGCTGGAATCGCCAGAGAGGGCATTCCATGATTGATTTAGCTTAACGTTGATAGGCGGCTACGGGGCCGAATTCGTGAGAAGGAACACCCCAGGTGTTACGATAAAGTTTAGATTGTCGAGTAGCAGGTATCGGCCTGCAATAGTCAGAAGTGTAGGTTAATTGTATTGTGCGTATTAACCCTTTGAAGCGTCAGACTGATTGCGTTCGGAGTAGTTTGTTTTGCTGTCGAAGCATCGTAATACCGACTGGAGATCGGTGTGAGTGACAATTTCGCCCTAGCACAAAAAGGGCATTTGTGAATCGTGAATTCGACCAGGAACGGTGAATATTTCAATAGGACTTTCACGGAGGACTTTCAAAAGGCACAAAAGGTATGAGTAGACAATATCTGACCCAAATCAGAAGTACGGTGTCTTTATAGATGACGAACATTGCTGGTCGGAACCCTCCGACAGCCAGAGTTACAGTTACGCGCAGACGTTGACATTTGAGCCTAAGCGGGTGAAGCTCTTATGGCGAGCTCACAGTAATAACATTTCAGATTTGTGAAGCTCTTATGGCGAGCTCACGGTAGTAACATTTCCAGTGTGTAGACTATAGTGCCAGTACAGGGCTATAGAATGACTATATGATTGTTTAGAATTATTTAACCGTAGTGACCCATTTTCTGTGAAAAGAATTGAATTGTTGATTGTTGAAATATTGAAACGGATTTATTTTTATGTGTAAATAAAAGAATCGTTGTTACTTTAAATCATTCTTTCCATTATACAGCCTAAAGTGATTAGGAATCACACCTAGCGGAAATCGAACCCATTTCAGGCCAATTTGGCAGAGAAGGAATCACGGCGTCGGTCTAACTCAGCTCTCTGCACCGAGTTCGCGACACTTGGATTCCGACCCTCCACGCTGGTCTAATTTTCCCGCAACTTCATCAGCGGGACTAAATAACCCCACGTCAGCCCAGGCCTTACGGGGCCTCAGGAGCCCCTGACATTGATTGGCGAGCGCTACCAGGATATTTCTAAAAGGTAAAAAATGGCTATATGGAAATTTTGTTTTATTTTAATGGCGGTTCTGTTTAGGTTTTGACGCGTTCGGTCAGTTGATGCCGTTCAAGGGTTTAATATCGCAATACAGTAGTCCCCAAAAGGATACTTAATAGCCACTATAACTGCGGTAGGTTTCAGAATATTTGGTGCGTTTAATTACGTTAAATTACAGAGGTAAATTAAGATTAATTGCCATATTTTTTTTTCTTTTCCTTCTTCGTTCTTTCTGACGAGTGTTGAAGATAGAAAGAAAAAATCAAAATGGATGTTGTTACACCCCTCGCCCAACTGGTATCATTAGGCAAGGAAATGGGCCTTGAGGGGGCAGAACTTCATAAGTTCGTTAAAGACGAGCAGAAACGTGAGGCCAAGGAGATTGCCTTACGTAATGACGCAAGAGAGAGAGAAGCCCAATTAGAACGAGAGCGAGAGAAAGACGCAAGAGAGGCGAGGGAGAGAGAAGCCCAATTAGAACGAGAGCGTGAGAAAGACGCAAGAGAGGCGAAAGAGAGAGAGATTCAATTAGCAAATGAGGCGAGAGAGAGGGAAGCCCAATTAGCAAGGGAGGCAAGGGAGGCAGAGCGAGAGCTCGAACAACAGAGGCACGAGAGAGAATTAGAGCTCCTCAGAGCAAGGGCCGATGTGGAGAATGAAAGTCGGCGCTCAGGGGATGGGAGTGCAGGGGTAGCAATTCATGCCCCACGCCCCCATCTCGCTCATTTCAATGAAAACACAGATGACTTGGACTCGTACTTGGAGAGGTTCGAGCGTTTTGCCTCCAGTCAAATGTGGCCAGAAGACACATGGGCTATGTGCTTGAGCCCTTTGTTGTCAGGTAAAGCCCTCGAGGCTTATACCAGTATGCCTCCTGCACTTCTTAACGACTACAGTGAGCTGAAGAATGCCATCCTTCGGAGATACCAGCTCACTGAAGAAGGATTCCGGACCAAGTTCCGAGAAATTAAGCAGGAGAAGGGAGAAACAGTACCTCAGTATTTTGCCCGAGCTAGGCGGTACTTTGACCGCTGGACTGATCTCGCAGAAGTGAATGAGTCGTATGGAGCCCTGCGAGATCTATTTCTCCGGGAGCAGTTTTTAACTACATGCTCCAAGGAGTTGGGCCTGTTCATCAAGGAAAGGGGTCCGCCCACCTATGATGAGATGGCAATTGTGGCAGAACGCTACATCGAGGCCCACGGTGGGAGTGTGAACGCACCCAAATCGGCTAGGGGTGGGGCAAACGGGTTGGCAATGGCACCCGTAAGGCAACACCACCCCGACCCTCCTGCGTCGCAGGCCAGCCGGAAGGGGAGCGCTCCCAAGGACACCACTTGTTTTATCTGCAACAAGCGGGGTCATATTGCCAGGGACTGCTGGCAGAAACAGGTAAGGACCACTGGGAACATTAGGCCACCCCAGCAGGGGGCCTGGAACGCAGCACCAAGGGGTTGGAAGCAAGGTGACCGCGTAGATCCAGGGCCCAGTAGACAGACGGCAGCGTTCTGTCAAACCATCGGTCCAGAACACAACCCCCTCCGGGAATGTATACAAGAGGGAGAATTAAGGCTGGAAGGCGGGAAGGTTGTCCCGATAATAAGTGGCATGTGTGAGAGGCTCACAACTTCGCAGGAGAAGGTTGATATGCCAGTGTACCCAGGGTATGTGGGACAAAGGGAGATTCGTCTGCTCCGGGATTCTGGGTGCTCCTCTGCAGCGGTTAGAAGGCAACTGGTTGACGACAAGCAATTGTTGGGTCGTGACCATTTGTGTATTTTGATAGATGGGACCGTTAGAAGGTTCCCCATCGCGAGGATAACGGTGGATACCCCATTTTATTGTGGCGAAGTGGAAGCCATGTGCATTGAATCACCTGTGTATGACCTGGTCATAGGTAATATCCCAGGGGTGAGGGCAAGCCCTGATGAGTTATGGTCCAGGGATAGGGGGCCAAGTGAAGGCCCAACGAGTAATGAAGGGAAGGTTCCCAGGGGGAACCAATCCGATGGTCCAGGGGATGGCCCCTACACGACGAAATGTCGGGAAGTTTCAGGAGGGACGACTCCTGTCCTATTAGGGAGAAGGGGCCGCAGGCGGTCCAGGCGAAACGCCAAACAGCGAGGGAACCCAATGGGATCATTGGAGAAAGACCCTCAAGCAAATTTATGTGGGGGAGTTGAGCGCCCCAAGAAGTCGGTGTCACCCGTGTGGAGAGGGGAGGCCAGACCCACGCAAATGGCTGGGCAAACTTCCCCAGAATTGAGAGGGCACGGGTCAACACAAGTTGAGTATGTTAAAGTGGATGGGACCGCTAAGGTGGGCGCCCAGGGGACCGAGAAAAGGGTCCACAAATCAAAGGAGAAGCATCCTAGGTGGCGGAGACCACGTAGAGAGTGCCGGGGGCGCACAGCGCCCAATGTGCGCAAGAAGTCGTCGCAATGGACCGGGGGGTCGACGGCACAAGGGCCAAGGACGGCCAGTGTCGTTCGAACGACGGTAATCGCCGGGACGAGTGAGCCTGGGGGATATAGCGCCAAGGGAAGCTCTTGGGAATGCGAGAACGACAGGGTATGGGGACCCTGGTGGAATACCCGTAGAAATGGCGGGGCGAGAAGTAGGGGTGTGTCAAGGGTTACCCAAGGGGATACTGGGAACCGGGCCCCTACCAATGGTCGGTGGTTATAAAGAAGCAATAGTTGGGTGGCTGTGGGCCTGGTGTCTGGGACGGGGGCTCCAGTCGCAAATATTTTTGTTGGTGAGGTGATGGGCTTCGTAAACTCGGTGTTAAGGCCCGGGAGGAATTTTCTTATTTTAGTATTATTATTGCTCTGACTGCTGACTAGAGTTGTTTGTGAGTGCGAATGTGAGATACACTGCCTCGTCTGTCGCGTGTGCGTGGACGGGGAGCCTGTGTGTCGAGTTTTTGTAAGTGTGGGATACACTAACCCCGTCTGTCGCAAAGGCGCGGTCGGGAAATCTGTGTGTTGAATGTGTGAGTGTGTGCGTCACAATTTTAATCCTCTGGTTGAGCTTTGCGAGGGTGAGGCTCAACATAATGCTGGGGTCGTTTGCTCCTTCACAAGACATAGGGGAACGGGAGGCGAAGTTACACTCCGTTGGAATTAACCCGTCTGACGCAAAGGCGCGGACGGTGTTACTCGTCGGAGTGAGTGCCAAGTGAACTGTTTGCAAAATGGGCGAACGTGTATAAAAATGTGTATGTTTAGGTGTAAATATATAGTATTACAGAGAGAGAGTGCTGCAAATCTAAGAGCAAGGCTACTCTCCATATGTAAACCCGCAAGACGGGAGCATGTGGTAGCGTGTGTGTCGTGGGAATCGGTATGGCCGACGCATGAGCCCGGTCATGAACCCCACGACCACTAGGGCACGGTTTTGTAGTCTTGAACATGATGGGTAGATTGTAAAAAGGTGTGAGAGGCGAACGTGCGTGGCTTTGCCCCTCGTGTTTTAAGAGATACACAGGGTGTTTCTCTCGGGAAGGGAGTTGTCAGGGCAAAGCCAGCCTAAATATAGGGGCAAGGGGCCTCATATTTAAAGATACTGTAAGTTCAAAATATATTCCGCATCAAGGCGAAAAACCTACATGAATTTCATTTCTCTGTAAAGCTGGAAAAACACACGTGGTGAATATCCAGCTTTAGCGCAGGGACCCAGGGGAGAAACGGTATGTTAGATAAGGTTTAATCTCATTTAACTCATACAAGTAGTCGCAAGTTATACGAGACGTAATCGGTTTTCGTCACGGCCAATTGAGAAACGAGATTCTAAAAGATAGAAGTGTCGTGTCATCATTAGTTATAGTAATGCGTGTCAGGAACGAATCATCGTTATGTCACGCGCGAGATGTCTTGTATTGATTCTGCCTCGATATACGTCATCTCCCACCGTTTTGACAGATGGATGGATGAGCGTCCGTCCACCTGACAGTTTAGGGTAAAAAGTATATATACCTGGAAGGGCAGAGCATTAGACACACACTTGGGGTCACACACGCGTTGGTGAAGTCCAGGAGCAGGCGGACTCTGTTTCCTGGCATAAGGGTACCTTCGATCACAGGACCCTGAAACGGCTGGAATCGCCAGAGAGGGCATTCCATGATTGATTTAGCTTAACGTTGATAGGCGGCTACGGGGCCGAATTCGTGAGAAGGAACACCCCAGGTGTTACGATAAAGTTTAGATTGTCGAGTAGCAGGTATCGGCCTGCAATAGTCAGAAGTGTAGGTTAATTGTATTGTGCGTATTAACCCTTTGAAGCGTCAGACTGATTGCGTTCGGAGTAGTTTGTTTTGCTGTCGAAGCATCGTAATACCGACTGGAGATCGGTGTGAGTGACAATTTCGCCCTAGCACAAAAAGGGCATTTGTGAATCGTGAATTCGACCAGGAACGGTGAATATTTCAATAGGACTTTCACGGAGGACTTTCAAAAGGCACAAAAGGTATGAGTAGACAATATCTGACCCAAATCAGAAGTACGGTGTCTTTATAGATGACGAACATTGCTGGTCGGAACCCTCCGACAGCCAGAGTTACAGTTACGCGCAGACGTTGACATTTGAGCCTAAGCGGGTGAAGCTCTTATGGCGAGCTCACAGTAATAACATTTCAGATTTGTGAAGCTCTTATGGCGAGCTCACGGTAGTAACATTTCCAGTGTGTAGACTATAGTGCCAGTACAGGGCTATAGAATGACTATATGATTGTTTAGAATTATTTAACCGTAGTGACCCATTTTCTGTGAAAAGAATTGAATTGTTGATTGTTGAAATATTGAAACGGATTTATTTTTATGTGTAAATAAAAGAATCGTTGTTACTTTAAATCATTCTTTCCATTATACAGCCTAAAGTGATTAGGAATCACACCTAGCGGAAATCGAACCCATTTCAGGCCAATTTGGCAGAGAAGGAATCACGGCGTCGGTCTAACTCAGCTCTCTGCACCGAGTTCGCGACACTTGGATTCCGACCCTCCACGCTGGTCTAATTTTCCCGCAACTTCATCAGCGGGACTAAATAACCCCACGTCAGCCCAGGCCTTACGGGGCCTCAGGAGTCCCTGACATATGTTAACCATCTTAGAAAATTTAACCCTTTACCCAACGTAACGGCCAAAACCGGCCAGCGCTATTCTCAAAAATCGCCAATTAATTTTCAAAATATTTTCATTTTTTGTCTCAAAAACATAGGTTATGACCCCTTGTTGGAACGAGCTCGTCGAGCTCGTTCCAACGAGGGGTCATAACCTATGTTTTTGAGACAAAAAATGAAAAAAAATAATTATTCAAGAATTTTTTTTGCCTGTGTCGTCTGCTTTTCACGTTAGGTAAAGGGTTAAACTCAGATTATCTGTACACGGTACGACACCTCTGGTTCATTCCGTTAATTAGGTTTATGTAAACATGCATACTCGTGCATCGATCTTGTTCTACGTCATGGAAAAGTGGAGCGAGTATTATTATCCCTGGTGGGTGAGGGTGTGAGATGGGGAAATCTCAGCCTCGGGACAAGAAATTGGCCCAGACACTTGGCTGCCGAGTGTCTGGACCAAATATCTTGTCCCGAGGCTGAGATTCCCCCATCTCACACCTGCCGCCATCAGGGATACCCCCCCCCCCCCCACCACCAAACCAGTCTGATATCATTAAAAGTCATTCAGGGGCACGTGCAGCTATGTAGAACAATTTTGTTGTCCATTTCTGAAAAAAACTGATTTGCTTTTCGAAAAGAGCACACAAAAATTCTGTGTACACCACAAAATTAAATCCGAACGCCGACGAGACTTTTTTATGTTTAATAACGCCGACGAGACAGGGCGTTAAAGATTTGTAGCGAAATGAGCATTGATGCATTCCGATGACGTCATATTATGAATTCTGCAATGTATTCGCATAACTTTTCGACGGGAATTTCGTGCAACTCGCTCCACTCATAAAGGCGACCATCCAAAGATTCAAATAAAAGAGTCAATTGTCCTTTAGTTTTGCGGTGTGTGTTTTTATTTCTATTTTCTTCGACAAATGTTCGTCTGCTGATATTTCCGAAACGTGACACCATGTTGTTTCTTTACAGAAGAGCGTGCGATTATTGAATAATCCTACTCGGGTGGGGTGAGGTAGCTGTCACGTGGGTGGGGTGAGACAGGCATATCTGTCCCCAACTGTCTCACACGACTTTATATATGTCTCAGTACTTTAGTGGTGGGGAAAAATGTGTATCTCGCTCGCCATTTCAAGTCGAGTAGAAAAGACTGGACTCGAATATTTCTCAGAACTGATAAACGTAATGTCCAAGTTTGGAAAACTAACAGACAGGAACAAATAAATAGATCATAATGAGTCATGCGTTGGGGGCCGTGACAATCGTTACTTATTCCTTGTTCCTATTTGACATCCGATATAATCGGTTGATAACACATGTCGAATAAGGAAGTGGGAATAAGTAACGGTTGTTACGTCAGTCAAGCGTTGCGATCTTGGAGTTTTTCTTATCTTCAATGTCTCCTCTGTTAAAAAAATTGATTTGAAGGAAGTTTATCTTCTATACTCTGTCTGTCTGTCTGTCTGTCTGTCTGTCTGTCTGTCTGTCTGTCTGTCTGTCTGTCTGTCTGTCCGCTATAGAAATAAATATGGGGGCCACCCCGAGAGTCCAAAATGGCTCTACTAGGAGTACTTTTCATGGCGGAGGTCATTGTCAGGTTTAAAAAAGTGTCAGGGGTGGGGGTGGGGGTGTAGGGGGAACCAAAAGTTATGACCAAAATTGTTTTACCGATATATGTCTTCAAAGAGGTCTACTAGGGGTACGTTTTTATCAGGAATCTAATGGTGAGTTTTAAAAAAAAGTATCGGGGTGGGGATGGGGGTGTAGAGGGGCACCAAAAGTTATGACCAAAATTGTTCTTACCGATACAGGTCTTCAATGGGGTCTACTAGGGGTAATTTTTACCAGGAATCTAATGGTGAGGTTCCAAAAAGTGCCGGGGTGGGGGTGGGGGTGGGGGTGTAGAGGGGCACCAACAGTTATAATACTCTCCTCAGCCCGAGCAACGCCGGATAACCCTGCTAATTATTTATATTATCTAAGAAAATGCATGGTGACTATTTTACCATAAAGATGTGCGAACACTTAAATTGAATATGTCATGTAAAAGGGCGAGGCAATGTTTATACAATGAATGATGATGTGCCAATATCGGCCTTCATTTCAAATGCATCAGTGCGAGCTTAATTTCAAAAGTGACATCTTGCTCAGAGTTATCACCCAAAGAATTCCTTTCAAATTCTGTACATATGGACAAAAACACAAGCAATGTTTCAGCCAATGGATCTCCGGGTTTAACCCGGAGGTCCATTGGCTGGAACGTTGCTTGTGTTTTTTTATGGTTTGCAACAAATTTGAAATTATTGCTTGGGTGGAATCTCCACTCTGCGGGTGATTTAATGATAATACACTCTCCGCGTACTGTCGATGAGAGAACGGTGTTCCAGCTGAATCAAAGGATTATGCACAACACAATGCGAAGAGAGAATAACAATTTTATAGAGTAGTGCATGGGCGGAAATTCCACTTCTCAGTTGTTTTTGTGACAATCTACTCTCCTTGCTTTGTATGAATTATGGCAAATCACACCATCCAAAATCATTGTTGAACGATGGTAAAAGTGTTTGCCTGCGAAAGATAAGTTAAACCTTTTTCTGCAATTTCAATTTATTCTCTTAACTCTGCGTATGCACATGAGGTACACATTGTAATAGACAATAAATACTGCACAAGTTTATTCTCACAAATACACTGACAAATTCGAACAGTTACTAAGAGAAGAGTCCTACAGAACATTACATTACGAGAGTTATTGGATTTTGTTCACCTGTTTTTGCTTTGTTACAATTTATGGTGCTCCTGGAATACCTAATACATTGATTTTTTTTTAACAGCCCCTTCCTCCTACTATTTTGCTTGCCGATTACCAAAGTGCCAGTTTATCGTTTAGTTAGAGAGTTGCAGTCCCTGTTTCGAGCACCATCTGAAAATGACTTCTGCCACAGTGGAAGCGTTGCCAAACGATATGGTTGCCGACTGACTCTAAAGGATCGATTTGGATGAATTCATTAAAATGTTGTGTTGTTTTTCGTACATATTCAGACATCATCAGTGCAATGACTGACCGAGTAAGGTCAGTGGCTATCTTGTATATTCATTCATATATGCTGCTATTCATGTATAACGTAACGTCCAAAACCGGCCAGCACTGTCACAAAAGTCGTTGAGCTCGTTCCAATGAGGGATCATAACCTATGTTTTGAAGCAAAAAAACGAAAAAAATTAGTTATTCAAGAATTTTGTTTGCAAGTGTCGTCTGCCTTTCGTGTTAGGTAAAGGGTTAAGAGAGATCAGCTCAGCTGCAAAGCATTCAATTCTGTGAGAATCACTTGGCTTTAGAGGAAGTTTCGTTTTCAGATGAGCAGAAATTTCTATTTTGTTTTTCCAAAATCACATTGGTTTGATATTCAGGAGTTCCTTAGTTTTAGCATTGGTGCTTAAGGGAGCCTTTATATTTGGTATTCTAGAGTACCCAAGAACCCAACCAGTATATTTGTTATTCTGGCAACCAATATTTTTGGTGTGCTGGAGTACCCAAAATGTTTGAGTTTCTTATTGTACCAATTTTTGTACTCTGGAAAAGCAATACATTTGGTATTCTGGAATGCTAAATGAATACAAAATGTCATTTGGTATTCTGCAGTGCCTTTATTTTGATACTCCTATGGTGCAAGTGGAGAACACAGTTTGGTAACCTGGAAAATCTTGATTTTTGAATGTGTAGGGTAAACTTGAATGGCCATAACCCATATAAAAACCATTAGCTCGGGACAAGGTTGGTTGGTGTTTTTGAGAATAACCAGTTTCCAGCAACATCAATTTTATATCGCAAAATTTATGCTCTTTGTTATAGATATAGAGAATATACCCATAGTTGCTTGGTGTACCAAATGTTCACCACGAGTGGTGAAGTGGTGTTAATCGCGAGCCATAACACCACTTCACCACGAGTGGTGAACATTTGGTACACCAAGCTACTTTGGGTATATTTTATTTATACCATGAACGTCAGAATAATAAGAGTTTAAATGTTAAATAAATCAATATTCACACGTGCGAATTTGTTTTTTGTTTTCACGAGCACCTGTGGGCGGCACTTCCGCTGGCAGTTTTATGGTCGAAAAGAAATAGAAAACGAACCGTGCAAATTACGGGACCTTTTTCATTTTAATAATATAATACCATACTATTTCGAGTTATGGATGCTTTATTAAGGTGAGACAACATATGTTAGTTAAGTTTTGGTATTTTATGAGGTAAACTTATTTAAAAACGTAATAAATAAATTCCGGTTTCATTTCACTCTTCACGAGATGACGAGTGATAAATTTAGACAAGTTTGCATTCAAGGCGAGGTCACCAAAGGTCAACTTGGATATAGTTCCACTGTAGGTGTAAATTTTGACTATTGAAATCCCATTGCGAGCGTGTTCACCGCGGATGGTGTGTTACGCTAAAATTTATGTCATAGACTTCTTATATATAGTAGATTAGGTAATCATGGTACAAATAAAGACCCCCGAATTTGAGACGAGGAAAGTAGTATCTTTAGGCTTCTTCGTTAATAACGATACACTGTGCATGCGTATAATCCGTCGGGCACGGTTGCACTGAGCTCTAGGGTGTACTGCACATGGATTGTGTACATGCCTTCAGCCGATGCTAACTGTGCAAATTAAGTTGGAGAATGTGACAGTAGCTGCTTGCCGCTGTTTGAGGATTCTCTCTTGGTACTCCGGCTACATCCTGTCAGACGCGATATGACACCGGCTGCTGAAAGTGTCGGCGAGCCCCTATAAACAAATAAACACGCATACATGAAATGAAATTCAATACCATCAAAATCACGCAAAATCACGCATACACTTTGTTGACTATAAAAACTACAATGCGAATATAAGAGCGCTGTGATCACAAAACAGACTGTAAATTTCGACCGGATCACGATCCGGTCGAAATTTACAGTCTGTTTTTATTATAAAAGCCAAGTGAAATTTCATCAGTCGGGAACAAAACACGTTGTTGTTATTATATTCTGTTTTTCATGCCTTTAAACTTCTTTCCAGTTCATAATAATAATAATAATTCTTCATTTCAGACAAAGTTGTTCACAGAACACACAAAAAAACACAATTTTTTTATATATATATATATGTTTACAGTGATGACATTACACAGATACACTGTAATGTGCATGAGAGTAACCTCATATGAGGGAATTACAACAAAGACAGTCGTGCATTTAACCTGCAACTCCAAATAATGTGGGAAATGCTTTAGCGAGTGACAGGCGTGAAACTTGATTCAATTAGTAGTACAGTAGGGAGATCCAAACATTGACTAACGTTGATGAGTATACAAGGTCTGAGCGTAACAAGGTTTGCGTGATTTTATTATCGGGTGAGAAAATACGTTCACGGAAACTATTCATGAATCTCCTCCTTAGGGTCAGATGCGATGGAACTCTGTCGATACAAACATATTACTAGCGCTGCAGAATTTGTCGTACCTGAGAATTTGTCTGTATGCATTATTGTAGCAGACAGTATGACGTTGCACGCTGTTTCGACTATACTGTGCCCAAAGATGACAGCAAAAGAGACGGGATGTATATTTCTCAAATAAGAATGTTTACACGGCTGGGGTAAAGTTGGAAAACTCCCGAATCAACTGATTGGATCTGACACATGTTGCTCTATAATGTCTTTCAATGTCTAGGTCGTCTTTCAAAGATTTATGTATTATGTGACCTAGATATTTAAAATTTATCAACAAAGGTGAGTTCGGGGACATTGAGAAGGACTTTCGGAAATGATATTTTTAGAAGGACCGCGGGTTGAATGATATACACGCTCACCTTTTGCTGTTGTAGATAATATCTAGACCCCCCGCCACCTGTTCACAGATTCTTAACAGAATACGGAGACCTTTAATTGTTGGAGCTACGAAGCACATACCGTCAGCATAACACAGGTAATTGACTGTAACTTTGCCTACACTACACCCTACTCTGACCTTACTTATTCGCCTACTCAGGTCATCGATGTAAATATTAAACAAGTAGGGAGACAGGATCCCGCCTTGCCTAACCCCGTTAATAACGCTAAACTTTCTGGACATGAAGTGCCCCCCACCGGACGCGGACAAGTTGTGTTTCAAACCAACAACTGAGCAGGCGTAGAATTACTAGTGGCACTTTTCTAGGTTTTAATTTTTCAAGTAGTTTAGAATGATTTATCCTATCGAATGCCTGACTGGCGTCGAGAAAGCATACAAAAGCTGGAGAGTCGTGTTTAACATAAAAACGAAATGAACACTATTTTTTTTTAAATCTTATTTTCAACGCCCTGGTGCGTACTAAAATTTGGTGAAGCAATCTTCGTTAAAGCTAGGCGCACATGTTTGCTGTTGCGGCAAAAAATACCGGATGCGTTTGTCGGAGAGAAAATAATTATAGGAATGCACTGACACCCGCACATGTATGCGGTTGCGGTACGAAACTGAATTTTCCGATGCGAAAACATAAAACAGAAATGTGCGATATTTTCTTTCCGGCAAAATTCGGCGTTCCGAATCCTGCCGCAAGGGGAATTCTGTGATTTTATTACGCTACCCCGGGAAAACCGCCCCAGTTCATCATGCCTCGTGCTCGAGCGATAGCGATTACCGCTCAGGAAGTGGGAGGTCTTTGTCAGTTTTAGGCCCCTGCCCCATCGGTACAATACCCAGCTTGTAGATTACCACGACAGTCAAAAAGCGTTCAATGCATGGAAGAAAATAGCAGAAAAAAATGGGAAATCCGGCTTCATGAACCCACATCCTTCTGTTACTTCTTGTTTTCCCCCAGCTTCCTGTGATAATTTTCAGCAACCATCAAAATTCACTTTCATCCTCCTCGATATGCATGCTGAAGATGACTGAAACGTATTACTATCGGACAGCTTTTATTCGACCACAACGGAACGAAACCTCAAACATATGCGAGTGGTTACGCACGACAAATACATCCGGTGAACGGAAAATTTTTCGCCATAACCGCAAATATGTGCGCCTAGCTTAACAAATTAAAAACCCCTATAATCGAGCGTCTGCGATTTCTTCCAGTCAACAACTTTCTCTCTCTTCATCTTAGCCAAATATTAGATAGATCGCACTTCAAAGACAAGGGGTGAACTTCTTTAGTTTGTAAAGTAACATAAAAGTGCACCTAAATTACAAAACTAAAGGAGAAACAACAATTCCGCACAATCAGTTTCCTAAAAATCCTTTTAGCACATTTTGATGTAATTCAATTAGATCGAAGAGGCGAGAAAGCAATAATCGATACTATTCCTAATAATGGGTTCTATCACTTGAAACTACGCACCGACTGTTAATAACATTTTACCGAAAGAACAGATTGAAAATTTCTTCCACTCGTTTGGTCTCTCATTTCATATTTATCAGAACTGAAGAATAGAAGAATATGGGCTTTAAAAATATCGTAAAATGTAGCAAATTCTCTGTACGATCAACTGACTGGATCAGCTGCCTTTGCTTCTTTCACGTGATGAATTAACCTTCACTCGTCGTTTCTTTCGCAGAGAAATACGTTGTCTTCCCTACACTGTGTTTTAAGACAAAACAACAAAAATGCGTTTGGTACCAAGCCTCGAGCGACTCGGATCGTATATTGGAGCATAGATGTATAGTGCGGCCACGGTGGACTGGTCACTTTCCACAGGGTGGGCAATATTTCCACGCACGCAAAAAAATTCATTAATTAAAATTTTGCTGATGGTGATCTCTGTTGCATGGTAAACGCACACGTGGTTACAAAGGCCTACGCGTGACCACGCGTGATTACGACCAGTCCACGGCAACTTTACTGTACATATATATACAATCGTACATGTATCAGCAGGCCTGGCCTCTGAAGATGCACGCACAAACCCCACTCCGTAGCCACAGCGTCTCGTTGGTTAGAAACAAATACCTTTCCTCTTTTATTCTTGTTTTACTATTTCTTAATATTGTATTTTATATACACCAGGGACCTAATGAAGCACTCCCTGAAATGTTTTATGACAGTGAAGGTGCTGTTACTGATTATTATGTTGTAATGATTTCTGTGTCTTGCAGTACATTTCATCTAGTGAAACATGATATTTCTGGTTGATAGTGTACCCCAAACACATCCCGTCGTCGACGTGACGCATGCTTCCCACGAATGTCACAAGAAACACTATCATCCACATGCAGTATCTGGGTATAAAACAAGAAAATCTGTCAGTTCTTTTATCAATATATGTTGACATGGCAAGGAGGAGACACAGTGGGAATAAGATGGCAAATTGTTGGCATGTATACAACAGGCATTCAAAGCAATTGGAAGGCAACTTGGATATAGTCATGCTGTCATCAGCACACTCGTCTGAAATCATCAACAAGCCAACGATGTCAAAGACCGACCAGGGCCTGGATAACCCCAAAAGACCTCTCCTCGGGAAGATCGGAGTCTGGAATGCCTCGTTTGGTGTGAACCTTTAGCTTTAAGTGGGGTTTTGAAACGACTTTGACTCCCCAACAGGCGGTTGTGCAACAGAACTGCCTGAAACCATATCAAAGCACTTGGTATGAGGTCCAGAAGGGTCATCAAGAGTCCAGCACTGTTAGATTAGCATCAAAGAGGACGTTTGGAGTGGTGTATGGCACAACAGCATTCGAATCTCAGGACGTGGGGAAAAGTCCATTGGTCAGAGGAGAGTAGATTCCCGCTTCACGTCACAGATGGTCGCATGAGAGTGTGAAGGCATAGAAATACTGCGTACCTGCCCATGGACATCAGACCTACTGTTCCTTATGGTGGAGGATCAGTAATGATCTGGAGATGCCTCTCGCATGATTGTAAACTTAATATGGTCACTGTACGTGGGAATCTCAATGGTCATCAATATATCCGGGAATTTTCCGCCCGGTTGTCGTGCCTCATTTTGATAACCACTCGTTGGCTACTCGCCAGGGCCACATCGTTCCCATGTTGTGAGACCATTCCTTCAGAACAACGGCCTGCAATGAGCCCAGATTTGGATCCCTTAGAACACATCTGGGAATTTCGTGGACGTCGTGTGCCAGCAAGGAATCCGCCTGTACAGAACTTGACGATTTGGAATATTGCGTGGGAATTGGCAGAAGTTGCCTCTAAAACGTATCACATGGCTCACTGGTAGCATTAGGAGGAGGGTCCAGGCTGTCAACCGGGCACGTGGTAGATTCACTCGCTACTGACGCCATACACTGCTATTGTGTTCAGGAGATCATAAGTTACAATTTTTGTCAGTAATTACCGGCGTTGTTTCATCATAGACCGTTCCAGCACCATACTTGTCGCGAGCGAGAACATTTTTCCACCAAAAACATTCGTGACAGATATGTGTAATTGGCGCCATTAAAATACTGCATATTTTCTTCATTGTGTCGTCTCTCATTTGTCTATAGACCATTCTTTCCGCAAACAATCACTTTTGGCTATCTGAAAAATAGCATGAAAGTAATGACAGTTTCTATTAACACCGCGGCGAAAAAAATACGGGTTGCTTAATTAAGTTCCAGGTGTATATTTAGGCGGAAATCTGTAACCAGACCCAGGTGCAAAGACCGTACACGGGGTGAGATGCTGGTCCTCATCTCAGAGTTAAATTCATGATAGCGTGACCCTTTGAACAATGTTACCGTGTTTTGGGAGAGGAGGATTGAAAAAATAATGAAACTGCAGAGTGTTTTTTGCATATGGCGCTGGTCGCTTTTAGCCATTATGTTTTCACGTTACTTCCAATACTTCGCTTTGGAACCTCACTCAAGTTCATGTTTTGCCTGACAGAGCTCCTTGAGCCCTGATAGTCGGGACATGCAGTTGACTGAGTCTCGCCTGAAATATTAAGATTTGTCATATCTCTTCCATTCTGGTATCTTATCACTTCTCATCATTCTCATCTGAATATTTCATTATTGAATGGTTACTGAATCACTGAATGGCTTAAAACTCTACTGTCTTGACCGTTTTTTTCTATTTTCTTTCTCTCTATTTTTATGGGGAATAGCAGGAAGGCAGCCAACAGGGCTATGCTGTTTCCCACAGTACACATATTAGTTTAATGTTATGTTTGTACAATAATTATACTGCAAATAAAAAAATTTCAATTTCAATTTCAATTAATTCCACGTTACTTCTTTTCGGTTAACCCTTTACCTAACGTAACGGCAAAAACCGGCCAGCGCTATTCTCAAAAATCGCCAATTAATTTTCATTATTTTTTTCATTTTTTGTCTCAAAAACATAGGTTATGACCCCTCGTTGGAACGAGCTCGTCGAGCTCGTTCCAACGAGGGGTCATAACCTATGTTTTTGAGACAAAAAATGAAAAAAAATAGTTATTCAAGAATTTTTTTTGCAAGTGTCGTCTGCTTTTCATGTTAGGTAAAGAGTTAAGCAGTAAGGTGAGAAGTAAATGTTTATAATCCACCATAGTTGATGTATAGAATGGCTCGGTCGGTGTTCTTAAATGGATATGCATTAAGGACGTTGATCCTCTACCAAAACACATACGCCAGCTCCTGCTACATAGCGCAGCTACAAACGAAACTTAACATCACTATAAAAGAATAACAAACTTTGCTTTTTATGTTATGTGTAACAACTCTTTGTAAAATTAATCCATGGAAAAAATGATTTTGTTTGTCAATCAGAATCTAAGATCTGAATAAAAATTATGAAAGAGAAACACATGTCACTGTGCATTAACATTTGAACTACTGCAAAACTACTGCAAAACCTCAATAAAATCTTAGAACCGTCTCCCGAACAACGGGAAGCGAATTTACGTGCACAATGCGAAATTATACGATAAAAATAGCAATGACTTCGATTTCATGCCAAATAAAGGTCTGTACAAAGATTATGAAAATAAATCCTAAGTATCTAAGGAAAATTAACCATCTATGAGTTACCTCGACTTGAATTTAACTCGTCAAGCACTAAATACATATTGTGACAAAATAACGTTCATGTTTTTATAGAAATGCTAATATCAGCCACCGATACTGACATGGCTAATATTCCATATGTGCCTAACTGACGACGATACCATTGCAAAACAAATGCTGCTACGAAATTTTTTAGTACGGTCGAAAACAAAAATTCTTGTATAATACGCCAGCGTAGAACCGCCACATCATTGTATATTTCAAGGGATTCCTAATCTGTTTAAACAACAGATTATTAATCTGTTTTTACAGATTAGGGATCCCTGGAAATATACTACGATGTGGCGGTTCTACGCTGCCGTTGTGTAATACATAACATGCAAATACTTTTTAAGGCAGTTGACAGAAGAGAGTCGCGGTGGAAGTGGAGCACAAGGTAACGAACTCCTTACCTTTCAGACGATTAAACGAATCGTATTGTTTACTTCAGTCGCGTGTCCGTTAACGATACAAAGCTAGAAATACTACACTTAGGCTCTTCTAACAAAGTTGACCCGTTCCGTGTAGACAAACGTTCTTCTCTATATTAGTATTCTAGGTACATACACAAAACAACAAAACTGGTTTTGGCACCAAGCTTCGAGCGACTGTAGATAGTGTCAAAAAGCACAGAAGTAATTCTATCATGCTAAGCACGGTGGTAAACGATTAACCCTTTACCTAACATGAAAAGCAGACGACACTTGCAAACAAAATTCTTGAATAACTATTTTTTTTAATTTTTTGTCTCAAAAACATAGGTTATGACCCCTCATTGGAACGAGCTCAACGAGCTCGTTCCAAAGAGGGGTCATAACCTATGTTTTTGAGGCAATCAGTGAAAATATAATGAAAATTAACTGGCAATTTTTTAGAATAGCGCTGGCCGGTTTTGGCCTTTACGGTGGGTAAAGGGTTAACAGCTGAAACAGAACATTATAAGCCCAATTTTTTAGAAACATCTAACCTGGATGATAATGATTATTCGACATAACCGTCCTTAGAAGTATCACTACGCCATCTACCATGCCTTTTCCTGTCATTCACACCGGCATTTGTCGCCGCCGATGCACCCCCTGTTCTCAAGAAATGTGTGTTTACATTTGCGTCGGGCGCTACCTCCTTCAGCCTTGCAATAACACCGACCACGGGTGTTATTAATCTGTTTATCCTTGTAAGCAAGTTTACAATATCTTCTCTGGGAGAAACTCTGGTTTAAAGAAAAATGATTCAGAATGGGTGGTCAGGCCTGAAGTAACAAAATATATGGACAGGTGTAGCGGGCGCCCTTTGCCACTACGACCTCTGGTCCCATTTTGTATTGATAGGTTTTATTCTTGCGAACTTACAAAGCGACATAACTGTCACATAATTCTATATCATTTGCCCCAAGGGCCACTAATTCTCCATATCTGAGATAGGCTGAGAATGCAAAATCATAGCGATGTCTCTGATTACTAACAAATCTGAACTGGAATCGTTCTTGGAACATAACGTTATCAATAATTCTGAAGAAATGGCGTCGAAATGATCGACCATCATAACCTCTTTTCGAAGCAAGGAAATTATTTTCGGCCAAACATTATTTGATTTCCATATCGGAAAAAAATAATTTTCCACCGAGCAATCAGCAACTACTTTACGTATAACATTTAAAATGAGTTTTGCAGAAGGACCAACCGATTGTTCTCCTGAGACCATTTTGACGAAATGCGTCGATGGCTCCTGTACCTGGACACCACCAACGTGAACTGAAAGCTTTAAAATGTCTGTTGTAATCAGTTGAGAATCCATCCAGTGTATGCGGGCCACATTTCGTGTCCAAAAAAATGAAAAATTTATATCTAATGGTAACTTTTGTAAAAGGGATGCTTATTGCCGGATTGCTTGATTTGAGCTGCCGCTTTATTGTCTGGACACTATTGCGCACGTGGACCCTTCAGTTTCTCAACAAGAGACCTGCACACTCCTGTTCAGAGCTTCAAGTTCACGCCTTGTAGAAATAAAAAAACAGTCTCCTGCGTGTCGCTCATACCCTAGACAAAAACCACCGAAGTCCGTGCTCGATGCAACTATGTATACAACCAATGTGCACACAGTGCTCACTAATTCCTGATCATTTAACGAATGAAGTCTTGTTTTTCCAAAATCACAAATCTTCCGCTGCGCAGTCTCCCAGGGGCACAGGCGAGTCCCAACTCGTTCTATAGGTCAACGCGTGATACATACATCGGCCCCGTAACCACGGACGCCGTTTATGGAAATCACTGGGCCGACGACTGGCGGCAAAACCCTTGCATTAACTATACTGCCGCGTCTCTCGACTTGCCCTTTAACGTCCTCGGTCGTTTGTGTCAACTTTTGAATCCTGTCTTCACAAACCGAAACACGACCGTGCATAACCCAATCCAAGCCAAGCCATCTGACCGACGTTTTCGAATACCAACCACATTTTTTATACAATATCAGAAAACCGTATCGTATCAATCGGCTCCTATGCTTTCGCTTAACGTTGACAGTAGTAGGAGATATGGTTTTTGATCCTATTCTGGGGGAGGGGGCCGAGGGGGTCGATGACGTCATCATAATTAAAATGTTACGTAAGGTAATTAATATTACTTAATGATTTTTTTTTAATCACTATAATAATTAATGTAATTAATGACTGTTGCATAATTAATGTAATTAATGAGTGTAATTAGGGTTGATTATAATAATTAGTATATTAATAAATGAATTAATATTGACGTACTGGACATATGCGCATGCTATCGACTGACTGACCCGCATCACGTGTCTGGGTGTCATTAAATCGATTTTTTCTTTTCAAACGCCAACTACTGACAGATGTTGAAGTAATTAAATCTATTGTCACACTTTAACGACCGGTCATAAATATCGTTAGACTGGACATGCTATCATGTATTTAAAAATCAATATATCACGTGACAAGATGTGTCTTGCTTTTACCTGAAGACTGTGAACGACTCCATTGTGGCTATTTTTATAGGTATAATTTGATTTAATAACTTGGCGTGATTCTTACATATTAATAATGCAAGTTTATTCTTCTCGTTTTTATGGCTGTCGAAAAACTCTCATAGACCAAGATATTCTGATTTTACCCCTCACGCGATAAAGTATTTTTTTGACGGTCCGATTTCTACGTTTTGACGGGTTCTCAAAAAAAATCACAAGAGAAATCGCCATGAGACTACTGTACACGGGGGAGAGGCTATACATGGCTGTACTTTATGCCCCAATACTTTGATGAATTAACGGATCATCTGAAAACCCACCAAGAAGGTGCTTTGAACTGTCAATTTTGTGTTTCAATAGCAAATTCAACAAAAGAGAGAGGCAGTGTACATCGAACAGACGTCGATGTCAAGATGTTCCAGTGGACGTTTTGTCTGAAATCCTATACTAGGAAAGATACATTAGAAAAAAACATGGAGAAATGTCAAAACTCGACATTTAACTGCGCGATTTGCGGGTTTCAGCTGATTCAACTTAACCGTCATCGCGCCACAAGTAGCAGAAATGCACAACTCGATTGGCCGGTGGAGACGTTCCTCATCAAATAAGGGGGGTCAAACGAGGTTATGAGGAGGGGTGAAGGAGACAAGTGTGCGGTCATATGTTTAAAATTTTAATAACCTTAATTGCTATGATGTAATCCCCTTAATAAATAGCGTATATTCATTTAATATAATATATTAATAATTTTCGTTAAATAATTCATTTTTTATTCCGCACCCCTGTATCCCCTCACAGTACCTAAAACTTTCATGAACGCTCCTCCTCCAGGTCATCAAATACTAAAAAACTTTTGGAAACCGCTCTCCCCCGCCCCCACCATAATCTTAAAAAGAGTTGCTTTGTCACAAACACACACTTTTTTAACCAATCAGACACCTCCGTTATCCCACACCCTCACCGTCACACCCCTGTATCCCCTCACAGTACCTAAAACTTTCCTGAATTCCCCTCCACCAAGTCATCCAATACTAAAAAAAAAAACTTTTGGAAACCTCTCTCCCCCCTCCCCCAGCCCTCACAATAGCTAAATTATCTCGAACCCCAGTTCAGTTCTCTAAATGTAATGGACATGTCAGGCCCCCGAATACGCCTTCCCCACAATTTTGAGCGATCAAATTACCCCGATTAGTCTCCTCTCATAACTTACCACTCTCTTAACCCGTATTTACTATGAGATTGTCCCCTTAATAAATAGCGTATGTTCATTTAATATAATATATTAATAATTTTCGTTAAATAATTCATTCCACAAGACACTTGTCGAAAAAACAAAATGGCGGATTAGTTTGACAGAAATACGCGTATCGATTTATTCAGGAATGTCTGTCGGTTGTGTCCTTGGGCAAGACACTTCATCCCTATTGACCATGTGGGGGCATGGTGACGCTGTGCACTAAGGCGTACTGCACGTCGATGGAGCACCTGTCTTCAACCAATGCAGACCCTGTGTAGAATCTTGACAGTTGCTTGCCGTTGCTCGGTGGCTCTCTCCGGCTTTCCCCACCCGTAAAACTGTCGTGGTCATGATTAGTTATTGTGCAGACCTTAAAATCCAATAAATAAATATAAATAAATAGTCGGTTATCAAAACAGCCCTTAAGTGTTTAACAGTTAATTGTGGACCAGTGCGTTTAAAAGTGAAAAAAATTAGGTGATAGCATACGGACTGTGTTTAATCATAGAAAAATCACACCCGCGCTATTACTAACCCGTATGATTTATTTTTGAATGTTCGCTGAAAAATAACCCACCCATCTAAGTAAAAGCATGAAAGAGCTACCATTATCTTATTACCTATGTGAGGTGGGGGTGGTCGGTAACGTTGTGTACTATGGCGTACTACCTTCAGCCAATGATAACCCTGTGTAGAACTTTGACAGTTGGTCGCCTCTGCACGATGGTTCTTTCCGGATTGCTCCAACTGTCGTTAAATAAATGAAAAAAAAACTACAATTCTATAATAACAGGCCAAGCCAACAGTACTTTCACCCCCCTCATTTTAATAGTTGAAAAGCGCTGTTACTCGATCAAAAAAAAATGGTAAAAGGATATGCGACTCTATATTAGCCAACCAAATTTGCGAGACTTGGGGAAAATATAACCCACCTAGAGCTGCACCAAAGCTACGTACTCTATTCGAACTCCCGCATTGTGTCCTTGGGCAAGTTAATTTACCCCGACTATCCACATGGGAGCACGATGACGGCATGTAATAAAGTGTACTGCACGTCGGTGATACGCATATTTTAGAACAATCTAACCCTGCTTGTGCGGATTTCCGACGTTGGTGAGATGACAGCTACTCGTCGTTGCTCTGTGGTTCTCTTTGGATATTCCGGAGGCTGCCTGTAAAATTGTCACGTTTAATTATAACTTGAACTTGATGTCCGGGTGTAATGAAATAGCGTATTTTCTGCAGACATTCTAAATAAACGCAGCTGGTTTACAGACCTGTACATATTTTTTTTTTTCAATTGAGTAAAAATATAGGATAGTTACTGATGTAACACGCCGATCAGTATGTTTAATGAATCCAACTACGCCAGTCCGACCGACACTTTGCCCACCATGATCACAACAAACGTTTCAATTCTCTCTCTCTCTCTCTCTCTCTCTCTCTCTCTTCTCTCTCTCTCTCTCTCTCTCACCGATACAGTACGGGTGGAAACTAATTGCGTTCAAGCTGTTGTTTTTTTTCTAGGTTTTACCACTCCCCTTACAGCGCAAATCGAAATGAAATCTAATTCATTGAACCATACTACAGTGGATGTCAAAATTAATTTTTGAACGCCATTTTTTCTATGTGCCACTATCAGCAGCTATGACCATAGCGTAACTTTGTGGTAAAATGCTTATTTTTGTACAAAACTCAAGACCTTTCTCTGACAAATGCCTATATAAAAACAAGAGAATGCGTTGTGTACCTGCATTTTGTTGATAAAATATGGCATGACCACATTCCCGAATATTAATGAGTGGTAATTAGTGACCATTAGTGATCAATTAGTGGTAATTAGTGATCAATTAGTGGTAATTAGTGACCATTAGTGATCAATTAGTGGTAATTAGTGATCATTTTACGTGATTTAAATCACTAAAAACCGTTTTATCGAATTGTAAAATCACTAAAAACCGTTTTATCGAATTGTAAAACTGATAAAAACCAATGAAAACCGATAAAAACCAATGAAAAACCGATGGAAACTGATGAAAAACCAATGAAAAACCGATATGCACATGTAATTATCTGATTAAATGGATTATCTGATTAAACAGTGTAGAGTTGGTGGTTCAGATGTGCTACCTCGGCTTGTCATGAATGTGACTTTGATGTTTCTTTTTTTTTTGAAGCAAACTATATCAATTTGTAACTTATTTTACATCAGAGCTCTACCACTGGAATTTCCCACAATGCACTGTGTGAGAATTTGAAGTAACCAATGATCAACAGGTTGGGGTAGAACCCACCTTATCTTGATATAAAATTAGCCAATCAGCGATTGACAGGTTGGGGTGGGACCCATTCTATTCATACATATAAATGGCAGAGTGTTGGAACTGTATTGCCACTCTATTAACTCGCTTCTGAAAATGATGAATTCACGCTACGTCTGTGAATTGTGTCAAAAATCTTACTCTCATAAAACTAATTATTATCGACACAGACGAAAATTACATAAAAATGTAAATTTTAAACACACTATAGGGGGGGCGAACTCAAATACAGCCGAGTTAACAACCAGATCTGTCTGTAACGAGCCACCCTATCCTCCAGTGCATATGAAATCAGCCTTTAGTTGGAACAATGCATTAACAAGTGGAAATATTTTGGGGCTTGCAAATAAGCTAGAGCCAGTAAAATCGCTAGTGATGGATGACTCAACCAACCTACCTTCAAGCAGAATTCAGTGTATTGAACCATGGGGGAGTGAACAGTTGCAGGAAATACGCACACCCCTGAATGCTGTAGCTGTCCCGCCCATAGACCAGGGTATGAGACCAATTCCTGAATCTTCAACATCGGGTTCTGAAGAGAAAGGGTTGCTGAACCAGACAATCTTTCAGCGCCAATCAAATTTACGCAAAGAAACCACCAAACCACACTCCTTAACGACTAGTTTTTCAGTGGAAAATCATCCGGACTGGTTAGCCGTTATACCAGATTCCATGCAGCAGAAGACGCTTTTGTTACACCAGATAATAAAGAATATACCCAATTTATCCTGGGATGAGAAAGATCGACTCGTGTATAACGGCATTACAATTTCGGGCTCCAATATGTGTGATCTAATAAATGATCTGCTGCGAAAAAGAAAAGATTTTCAACCGACAGGGTGGAAAATTTTGGCAAACATCCTTAAAGATCAAAATATCCCAAGGGGTCTGATCGGAAACCCAGATCATATTGCAGTTTGTCGTCCAGAAAACAATATCTCCGCAAAGTTGCGATGGACCAGCCTTTGAAGAATGGCCCCTGGAAAAGATTGCGAATGTGGAACGGACTTCGTGGAAGCTCTCATGAAACTGGACGAAAAAGCGAAAACTCACCCCAATAGGGTGACATTCTGAACAACAGCCATTACAGACAACTAAAAATGCGGCCAGCAGCATATACCAGTGTTCATTTTACTGCAAATTTCATATCCATTTGTAATTTAATTCTAATTAATTTGACTAGTTTTGATTTCTGGTTAATATGGATAATAAAAAAAATGCAAGATATCTTAGATTTTTTATTTTGTTTTTATTTGTGGAGTCTCCTAAACTACAGAGTGCTTTTCTTGACCTTCGCCCAGTTCAGGAAATCTACATAAATTACTGAATGTGATTTAATACAAAAATCGGCAATTATTCAAATCAAAAACTGTGATCCGATAAAAATTCGGCTGTTATTAAGCGGGTACATCATTAATATTCGGGAATGTGGTCATGCCATATTTTATCAACAAAATGCAGGTACACAACGCATTCTCACGTATTATCTTGTTTTTATATAGGCATTTGTCAGAGAAAGGTCTTGAGTTTTGTACAAAAATAAGCATTTTACCACAAAGTTACGCTATGGTCATAGCTGCTGATAGTGGCACATAGAAAAAATGGCGTTCAAAAATTAATTTTGACATCCACTGTAGTATGGTTCAATGAATTAGATTTCATTTCGATTTGCGCTGTAAGGGGAGTGGTAAAACCTAGAAAAAAAACAACAGCTTGAACGCAATTAGTTTCCACCCGTACTGTATCGTGAGAGAGAGAGAGAGAGAGAGAGAGAAGAGAGAGAGAGAGAGAGAGAGAGAGAGAGAACTGAAACGTTTGTTGTGATCATGGTGGGCAAAGTGTCGGTCGGACTGGCGTAGTTGGATTCATTAAACATACTGATCGGCGTGTTTACATCAGTAACTATCCTATATTTTTACTCAATTGAAAAAAAAAATATGTACAGGTCTGTAAACCAGCTGCGTTTATTTAGAATGTCTGCAGAAAATACGCTATTTCATTACACCCGGACATCAAGTTCAAGTTATAATTAAACGTGACAATTTTACAGGCAGCCTCCGGAATATCCAAAGAGAACCACAGAGCAACGATGAGTAACTGTCATCTCACCAACGTCGGAAATCCGCACAAGCAGGGTTAGATTGTTCTAAAATATGCGTATCACCGACGTGCAGTACACTTTATTACACGCCGTCATCGTGCTCCCATGTGGATAGTCGGGGTAAATTAACTTGCCCAAGGACACAATGCGGGAGTTCGAATAGAGTACGTAGCTTTGGTGCAGCTCTAGGTGGGTTATATTTTCCCCAAGTCTCGCAAATTTGGTTGGCTAATATAGAGTCGCATATCCTTTTACCATTTTTTTTTGATCGAGTAACAGCGCTTTTCAACTATTAAAATGAGGGGGGTGAAAGTACTGTTGGCTTGGCCTGTTATTATAGAATTGTAGTTTTTTTTTCATTTATTTAACGACAGTTGGAGCAATCCGGAAAGAACCATCGTGCAGAGGCGACCAACTGTCAAAGTTCTACACAGGGTTATCATTGGCTGAAGGTAGTACGCCATAGTACACAACGTTACCGACCACCCCCACCTCACATAGGTAATAAGATAATGGTAGCTCTTTCATGCTTTTACTTAGATGGGTGGGTTATTTTTCAGCGAACATTCAAAAATAAATCATACGGGTTAGTAATAGCGCGGGTGTGATTTTTCTATGATTAAACACAGTCCGTATGCTATCACCTAATTTTTTTCACTTTTAAACGCACTGGTCCACAATTAACTGTTAAACACTTAAGGGCTGTTTTGATAACCGACTATTTATTTATATTTATTTATTGGATTTTAAGGTCTGCACAATAACTAATCATGACCACGACAGTTTTACGGGTGGGGAAAGCCGGAGAGAGCCACCGAGCAACGGCAAGCAACTGTCAAGATTCTACACAGGGTCTGCATTGGTTGAAGACAGGTGCTCCATCGACGTGCAGTACGCCTTAGTGCACAGCGTCACCATGCCCCCACATGGTCAATAGGGATGAAGTGTCTTGCCCAAGGACACAACCGACAGACATTCCTGAATAAATCGATACGCGTATTTCTGTCAAACTAATCCGCCATTTTGTTTTTTCGACAAGTGTCTTGTGGAATGAATTATTTAACGAAAATTATTAATATATTATATTAAATGAACATACGCTATTTATTAAGGGGACAATCTCATAGTAAATACGGGTTAAGAGAGTGGTAAGTTATGAGAGGAGACTAATCGGGGTAATTTGATCGCTCAAAATTGTGGGGAAGGCGTATTCGGGGGCCTGACATGTCCATTACATTTAGAGAACTGAACTGGGGTTCGAGATAATTTAGCTATTGTGAGGGCTGGGGGAGGGGGGAGAGAGGTTTCCAAAAGTTTTTTTTTTTAGTATTGGATGACTTGGTGGAGGGGAATTCAGGAAAGTTTTAGGTACTGTGAGGGGATACAGGGGTGTGACGGTGAGGGTGTGGGATAACGGAGGTGTCTGATTGGTTAAAAAAGTGTGTGTTTGTGACAAAGCAACTCTTTTTAAGATTATGGTGGGGGCGGGGGAGAGCGGTTTCCAAAAGTTTTTTAGTATTTGATGACCTGGAGGAGGAGCGTTCATGAAAGTTTTAGGTACTGTGAGGGGATACAGGGGTGCGGAATAAAAAATGAATTATTTAACGAAAATTATTAATATATTATATTAAATGAATATACGCTATTTATTAAGGGGATTACATCATAGCAATTAAGGTTATTAAAATTTTAAACATATGACCGCACACTTGTCTCCTTCACCCCTCCTCATAACCTCGTTTGACCCCCCTTATTTGATGAGGAACGTCTCCACCGGCCAATCGAGTTGTGCATTTCTGCTACTTGTGGCGCGATGACGGTTAAGTTGAATCAGCTGAAACCCGCAAATCGCGCAGTTAAATGTCGAGTTTTGACATTTCTCCATGTTTTTTTTCTAATGTATCTTTCCTAGTATAGGATTTCAGACAAAACGTCCACTGGAACATCTTGACATCGACGTCTGTTCGATGTACACTGCCTCTCTCTTTTGTTGAATTTGCTATTGAAACACAAAATTGACAGTTCAAAGCACCTTCTTGGTGGGTTTTCAGATGATCCGTTAATTCATCAAAGTATTGGGGCATAAAGTACAGCCATGTATAGCCTCTCCCCCGTGTACAGTAGTCTCATGGCGATTTCTCTTGTGATTTTTTTTGAGAACCCGTCAAAACGTAGAAATCGGACCGTCAAAAAAATACTTTATCGCGTGAGGGGTAAAATCAGAATATCTTGGTCTATGAGAGTTTTTCGACAGCCATAAAAACGAGAAGAATAAACTTGCATTATTAATATGTAAGAATCACGCCAAGTTATTAAATCAAATTATACCTATAAAAATAGCCACAATGGAGTCGTTCACAGTCTTCAGGTAAAAGCAAGACACATCTTGTCACGTGATATATTGATTTTTAAATACATGATAGCATGTCCAGTCTAACGATATTTATGACCGGTCGTTAAAGTGTGACAATAGATTTAATTGCTTCAACATCTGTCAGTAGTTGGCGTTTGAAAAGAAAAAATCGATTTAATGACACCCAGACACGTGATGCGGGTCAGTCAGTCGATAGCATGCGCATATGTCCAGTACGTCAATATTAATTCATTTATTAATATACTAATTATTATAATCAACCCTAATTACACTCATTAATTACATTAATTATGCAACAGTCATTAATTACATTAATTATTATAGTGATTAAAAAAAAATCATTAAGTAATATTAATTACCTTACGTAACATTTTAATTATGATGACGTCATCGACCCCCTCGGCCCCCTCCCCCAGAATAGGATCAAAAACCATATCTCCTACTACTGTTGACGCTTTTTCTTGACCCTTTTCTACCGCGATTACGTCATCCAAAGACATCAAATCTCTGAGTCACTCTGAGCGCCAAACTTTTGTGACAACGTTTTAAATTTGGTGAATATATAGGCTGCTGTAGATACCCCATTAAAGACAAAATAAGTGTCGCTATCTCCGGACCTGGGAGCACGGTGGCTCAGTGGTAGACTGTTGGACTTCTATGCTAGAGGTCCCGAGTTCAATCCCCGTCCGGGACGACCCGCGTTGTGTCCTTGAGCAAGGCACTTTATCCCGGTTGCCTACATGGGGGCACGATGACGCCGTGTACTAAGGCGTGCTACACGTCGATGGTGCACATGCCTTCAACCGCTGTAACCCTGCTTGAACGGAGCTTGAACATGGTTAGAATGTTGAGGAGCTGACAGTTGCTCGTCAATGCTCGGTGGTTCTCTCCGGGTACTCCGGCTTCTCCACCCGTAAAACTGTCACGGTGACGTTTAGCCATTGTGCATAAGTACGTGACCTTAAGCACCAATAAATAAATATCTCCGGACCTTCCCGAAACACTCAAGAAAGATCTGTAGGAAGGAACATTTTCCAAAATATCATCGCCTGAGTGGGACATAGGACATTCGAGCACTCAGGCAACGATATGATAAGCACTACGAAGGTGAAAGGTGAACAGGAAATCCCCTGGAGTAAATAATTCCCTTGCTACCGAGCTATCAAAAGTCTAATATTAATGAAAAATCATTAATATGTCTGCAATCGAAGACTAGGGGGCGCGGTGGCTCAGTTGGTAGAGGTGCAGGCTGCAAGCCGAGAGGTCCTCGGTTCGAATCCCACCTGCGACAACCGCGTTGTGTCCTTGGGCAAGACACTTCACCCCGAATGCCTTCATGGGAGCACGATGACGCTGTGTACTGAGGCGTACTGCACGTCGATGGTGCGCATGTCTTCAACCAATCTAACCCTGCCTGTGCTGCGGTGCAGCGTTCAGAGTTACGATGTTGGAGAGCTGACAGCTGCTCGTCCAGGTACTCCGGCTTCCACCACCCGTAAAACTGTCACGGTCACGATTAGCCATTGTGCATAAGTATGTGACCTTAAACACCAACAAATAAATAAATAAATCGAAGACTAGTCTTTTCTTTTGATCCCTATTTTTGGCCACTGTTAACGGGTTAACTACCTTTGGTCTCTCCTCAACCTTCGAAATGTAATTTAACCCTTTACCCAACGAATCGCCCGCATCCGCCCGCGTAATGTGCAAATTCAGCAGTTGAAAAAATATTATATTTCAAAAAAATTCAACAAAACCATATCATGTGACCCCTCGTTGGAACGAGCTCGTCGAGCTCGTTCCAACGAGGGGTCACATGATATGGTTTTGTTGAAATTTTTTGAAAAATGTAAACATATATTTAAAATAATAAATTTTGATATCGTCTACGTTGGCTAAAGGGTTAAATGTAATAACCTTTCCAATTCCGGCTCAACAAAATCTGGATTTTTCGTTGCCAATTTGTCGTTCTTAGACTACAATCTTTTCGTACCATTAAAGCGGTTAACATATAGCCGCATTTTACTATGCTCATCATTTGATCTGAAGCACCATCATTTTCCCACATTGAACGATGCTCGTTCAATCTGACCCGTGTATTAACTAATCATGCAAGATTACCCTGGCATTCGCAACCTCAGCTCGAGGAATGATCGCACTACCGTAATAGTCGTTCCATTGCTCAACTGACCGCCAATCTTATCTTGCTTATGATCCGCGGACTCTATTTTCAACCAAACAGATACGTGGACTTCACGGACATAATAAATATTTTCTTTACGCGGTACTGCTTCAACGCGTTTCAATGCCGCAGACGTCTCTGCATCAAAATGTTTGTTTGCAAGTTTGTTTGTGCTAACTCCGCTTTTCGTTTTTGCTATCAAATCAACAGGATGGCTTTTTTCACATTCGTTATCTCGTATGTAACAAATGCCGCTTGTTCGGCTAAACAAAAATTAATCTTTTGATTCTCAGGCAGCGGCACATTCGTTTTTTCGGCCCGCGTTCGTCATATTTATTTCGGAGGCAAAAGTAAAAATGTATAAAACTATCATAGATGTGATTTTAGCGTATCGCAGTATGTCGTATACATGGATACAGTATTGTAATTCTGTTCGCAAAATGCGACATGATTCTCATACGTGTGTACAAAATAAATATTTATCTAACTGGTTGAGGACTAGATTATTTTTGGTGGTCTGAATTTGTTCGTCAAAAATGGTTTTATTACAAGTTATTGGAGAGTGCCAACGGCACTCTCCAATAATTTGTAATAGAACAGATTTGTATAAAATAAACCTGTTATTTGCGTTTGAATGAATACGAAACATGGGCAAGGAAAATGTTGACTTTAGCACTGGTACCCTCATTTTTTTGAAAGGCCCGATTGTGGCTTCTTGCACTCAACCAGTTAAAAACTGATTATTATTTTTGATCTCCATTTTAGTTGTTCTATATTGATTTTGTGTTATATGATCACTGTTACAAAAAACACTATCAGTGAAATCAACATAAAAACTCTAGTATTTAATTTTAGGCTCTCACAACTGGATTTTAGGCATTGGCGACCATTCCATCAGGAATAAAAAATAAAAATAAAAACCTACCTCCCTCATTCGTTTTTAAAAAAATGTCTGAGAATCAGTTATTTAATTTTGTTTGGCCTTATCTCCGATAAACCCGATTTTTCTAAAATACTCATCTTATTTGATGGCCGGGTCCGGGGCTCCGTAGCCCTCCTCGGACACTCATCTTTCCAATGACCAGGAAAAGAGCACACGAAACACAGTCCGGGCTTTCTGGAACCAGAAGTGCTACTTTTCGTACTTGCTAAAACTGTTTCTCGCATGTAGGGATGGAAACGACGATTTTTCCTCTTCTTCTCATTTGCTAATTTCGTTTTGGGCTCTGGGTTCGGCTTTATAAGTCATGTTTTCATCTTCTGAGTCTGAAACTAGATGATGAAACTCATCAGCGATGACTTTCCACCCAAGGCCAGACAAGTCTGCCAACGTTTTCAGTTTTTGGTGATGCAAAAGTAAATCTATACCTCACTTCAACGTACTACTAACAGCTTCTGTAGTGGAATTGTCCTCAGCTGATTGCAGCGTCTTCTAAGCTTTTCGTCTGTGATGTGCTGCTCCTCGTAAAGTTTTTTTGGAAATTTAAAACTTTCGCTTTTAGATCTCGTTGCTTCCGTAACAGGCCTTAGTGTTCGCCTGTTTCGGTTTAGTTTTTCCAGACCTCGCGCCTCTCGTGTCCTCTTATTGAAAAGGCACCGCTGTCACTGCTTACATAATTTGTCAGAATATGTAGTATGGGAGTGTAGTAGGCAATTCAACATTTGGGCTTTATCTCGCAGTTACTAATTACCACAACAGAACTCAGTGTTCTCATGTTCCTATTTATATTTCCAAATTCGTGGTATTTTCAAATCTATTATTTATTTATTGATATTTCAGAAAGGTCAATGATCGCATTGGTTTTTATTTCACTGTTATTTTTATGAGATACTTGCCCCTGATTCATTGAGTAAATAGACAGAACGGCATTCGCGTTCGAACTGTCATTTTTTACCACACGAGATCGATTTGGGCGGAGGGATAATATTGAACTATTCAATATTATCCCTTCGCCAAAACTGATCATCGCGAGTGGTAAAAATGACAGTTCGAACGCGTATGCTGTTCTGTATTTGTTGCACGCCTACGGTTTACTAAAAATTATTAATCGATTTTGGTGCAACTGATGGGGACATTAATGCCAAGCACCCTAGAAATAAGTGTGAGGCTGAAACAAGTAGGTCGTAAAATTGAATACTAATTAATTGGAATTCAGTCTCTCATTAATTCTAATTAGCGGAAATTTTAGGGATACCAATCAAATTCTGATTAAATAACATTGCAACAGGGAACCCATCGCGAGAGACAAAAGTGTACTAGACGAGGGGGTTGCCGGAAAGGACATTTGTGCGATGATACTTTTGTTCGTTGACAGCAGAAAACTTTTTAACAACACACAAGCCGGGTGTTGTTAAAGTGATGGGTTCAAGGTATAATACCTTGCAGAAAAGTATATTTTTAATTTTTTTGAAATGGGCCCCAGTGCATCGGGGTTTGTTCCTGGATTGCTTCCCGCTATTATTGTCAAATAGTCACTTGACAATGTTGGTATTTATCGCCGAGGGGTGTACAGACCATGATAGACTTTCGATACAAAAGGCCATTTTACTGTTATTGTGTTATTGTATTGCATTGACAATCTATTATTATTCGCACTGTGTCCAATTTAATTTCAGTTGTCTCAAACTTGTCATATTTCTTTATTCGTCGTGTGACAGCAGTCATCTACCATAGCAGTTGTTAAACAAGTTGTTGCAAATCATTGTTTCGCGCCATTTTTTACTTAAACTCTGTTTAGTAACTAACAAGAGGCCTGCATCGCAAAGCGTTGCTACTGCTCCCGACCGCAAAAAACATTGTGTTGAAAGAGTGAAAAAGGGCCATAACTCTGGAAAAATGTGTCGAAGAAACTCCGGCGACACAGGGATAGTTCCCTCATTATGCTCTATCACAACACCAAATATCATTCACATTGGAGTAGCAGTGGCTGAGGTACTACCGCAGATGTACTTGTGAGGTGATTTTAGTGCTAGGTATGGGGAAAATTGCGCAACTCATAAGTGGGCTTTTCGCACCTCACAAGTTTAAAATACCTCAGAAGTGGCAGGTGTTTTATCCCCCAACTTCACAAGTAACGACTGTACACGGACGGTCACCTCGCAAGGCCATCTGTGGTGGCCCGGACGGACGGACGGACGTTACTAACCCTAACTCTGAACTGACCCTAACCCTAACCTCAACCCTGAACTGACCCTTACCCTAAATATACCCCCCCCCCCCTCCCCAATTCGCAATTTGCCCCATAGGTCTCATATCTTAGCACAATAAACTCATAATATATAAAATTGGCTCATAATATTTCGGTAACCTCATAATGCATCTCTGGACACAAAAAACCCTAACACCCGTTTACTTGCGCGGACGGACGAACAGGCGGACGGACGGAGGTCTCCACTAGATACCCCTTCGACTTTTCAAGTCGGGGGCATAATAAGGCCCGGTGAAAGCTTACTTTAATCTTTTTATCCAGTAAACTTGTTGTGACATGACACATTTATTGTATTGTATATATAGCACTGATCAAAAGTAAAAATACAGTTACAGTTTGGATTTCCAAACGTTACACTGCTTCATATTGGGAAATCCCACGAACTATATATGTAACATTGTTCGGATATCCAACAAGTCCGGTTCTTAAATGTGTATTGATTGCTGTTAGACATTTGGAATACCAGATTCGCTCTTAAATTGTTATCATCTTTAATTTGTACAGATAGGGACAGAGGAAAATCATTAAACTAAAGAATAACTTTGTTTGAGTAGGGCGACCCGCGCATTTTATTGACATCAAGTAATTAATGCGGAGAAGCCAAGAATATGAATAAAATTATTAAAACCTTTAACATATAAAAGGTTCATATAAATAAAATTATTAAACCCTTTAACATATAAAACGCTCCAAGAACAATAACAAAAAAAGCTGCAAAGCAGTCTCCTTCAACATGATATCCAGGTGCGGATAAAAAACGCCACAGATGAGTCCGAGGACGGAATCATCCAGCCACAAGGATCTTAAATGTGTATTGATTGTTGTTAGACATTTGGAATACCAGATTCACTATTAAATTGTTATCATCTTTAATTTGTCTCCGTGTCATCAGTCGAACACCAGAGTTACACAGTAGATACCGGCGATTATTCCCCACGGTTATATATGTAAGGAGTTGGGCGCGTTCAAGTGAACATACCAGGGTACTGTACCAAGAGGAAACGAATAATGCTGAAGCATGAAATGAGCACAGTAGGTACCCACCTGCCCTGCTCGTACCATGCTTCAGCATCACACGTTTCTTCCTGATACAATGCTCTGATTGTCCAAATGCTTTCCGTTATTATTTTCTGACTGCCGCTACACAATGGTGGTACATAAAGGCCTTGATTGTGTTAAAGTTAAAATTTCAGGGTACTGCCGCAAGAAGAAACGTCCAATGCTAATGCATGGCATGAGCAGAGCACGTCGGTGTAATAAATCGAGTAAATAAGCATTCTGAAGATAAAATCAGCACAGTGTTTATTACTTTGCACATTTACCCATTTGGTGTCGTTCATCGACTCGGTTAACCCTTTTCGACAACGGTTATCGTGACGTTTAAACGTCACGAAGAATTAGGTTTGGCGACGTCAAACGCAATCGTTAGCCCTTTGAACCCTGGTGGTATCCTCCCTATCGGTTCAATGATAGCAACAGGAAGAGTCCATATTCATTATTTGGGGGTAGACCGATTAATATTTGCAACGTGCAGCCATGTGGCTGCACATTGAAAATATTAATTGGTCTACCACACACATGCACTTAGCATCCATCCTGTTTAATCAAATTATGAAGTATCGTGTTGTTCCTAGACGAAAAAGCAGCCGCTCGGGTTCAAAGACGGAGTACGTAATACTGCGTACGGAAGTCGTAACGCACGGCAATTTTCGTACGTAATATTACGTAGCGTAGACAGAAGTATGTACACTTGGCGTCGTTCGCCTTAGGCGTATGGGAGTTTATTTTGTTTGGGAGAGGGGTGGCCGGGGTTAAATTGTGTAACACCATCGGTTAGAAAACATTGTAACATAATCAGTTGATTTTTATATCACTTTCGGTTAGAAAATTTTGGAAAATATTGTAACATTATGGGTTGACTATAACGTTATGGGTTTTTATAACCTTATTGTATCTGATCGAGAATGAGAGCGCTCTTGCACGAGGTGGCTCATATTTTTAAATGTTGACTTCTGACCAATATGTCTTCAGTACGGATATGGCCAGTTTCCCAGCGTTGACTTCTTTAGAATACTAAAGCTCTGCACCAGCTTCGTCTTGTGTAATCACAAGCTGATGTCAAGCTCGATGGAGCTCAGCACAACGGCGTAATGTACCACGTTAATGGTCCAAGTGCCTCCAATCAATAAGAAGTGAGCTCTTAACCCTTTAAACTCTAGTGGTATCTTCCATGCCAGTTCAATGGCAGGAAGTAGAAAAGTCCATATTCATTATTTTGGGTATATCAATCAGTATTTTCAACGTGCAGCCCGAGGCTGCACGTTGAAAATACTGATTGGTCTACCCCACAATATTTACTGAACAGCCATCCTATATAATGAAGTTACCACGTATCATGTTCCTGGCCGGAAAAGCGGCCGCTGGGGTTCAAAGGTTAAGCAGTACTTCCGGGCGTTTAATAAGTTGTAAAGTACCACATTTTTTGTCCATGCTCTGTAGCAGTTTGTGATACACGGACATCTTTGTCAGGCAATAGGGCGTGTCGGAAATGATGATTTCGCGCGCCGAAGGCGCGCAGGGACGGTATGGGGGACAAGCCCCTTTCGACCCTCTGTGGCTGTATAGGATGGCTTTCACATGTCGAGGCGTGTTGAAGGAGGAAAAGGATCCGGTACTCGGCAGGTGACTTCGGTAGTGTCCAGTGGTGGATGGGTAGTATCATTGGCAGATGTCGGTTGAACCCTCGGGTGAGGACCAGTGTGGGAGGTTGGGTCCTCTCACAAAGGTACTACCTCTCCCCGAGGGTGCAGTCGTTCTGGATTTTCGGGCATGTATAGTCTGCCGCTTCGAGGATGATAATGAGTGATGGCCATCACTGGCAAGTATAATCTGCCTCAGGCTGTCTCTGTTATAGTTGACTCTTTGGAGGAAAGCAACAACGACCCCTTTCGGGGACCACCAAGAAGAAGACCCGAACTTCCCTGGTTCGGGGGCAGGCCTGCATTGTAATCCTATTGGGTTGGGACAAAAGATGCGCATTGCGCTTACAAAAAGGGGCAGAGGCGGGACGCAGGACCAACGCTCGCCTCCCTTAAAGTGGTTGACCACTTTTAGGGATGGAGCGGAGGATGTTCAGGAACCGTGGGAGTGGCTGTTTCCATAACGGTTAGACTGTCTGTTGCGGTTATTGGGGTGCTGGTCAAAAAACATCTTCTGTGTACCTGCTTAAAAGAAGAAGGTAGAATTAGTTTTCATTAGAATATGTAAACTGTAAAGATAAAAGTAGCACCTCTTTAGATGCGTGTCCTTGTGGTATCTGCTGTGTGTGTGGAGAGAGTATGGAACGCACGAATCTTTACATTCGTAAGGGCAGTAACATACTCTCGTGTGGTATTGTGCAGTGTGTGTGCTTGTCGCTACGGGGAGAGAATGAAATGCACGAATCTTTACATTCGTAAGGGCAGTAACATACTCTCGTGCTTGGGACCCCAATCCCTATTTATTATTTATTTTTAAGTTGCAGGGGATCTCGGGCGTTTTAAGTTGGCTGAACTTCCTAGTTTGCAGCTGGACGGTAACAGGTCTAGCACACTAGACCACACCCAAGGGTGTTTCTTTCCTGTTGTGTCCTTCGCTGGAAGTGGCCTTATTTAGGTTAGTTTAAGTTTATTTGAAGTTGAGGGTGCCGGGGATCGCGATCGTTTAATGCGGGTTGAGCTTCCGAGGCTGTCAGCGGGAAGGCAATAGGTCTAGCACACTAGACCACACCCGAGGGTGTTTCTTTCCTGTTGTACCCTTCGCTGGTTGCGGACTTATTTTTTTTAATTTAGTTTAGGGGTATTCGGGGGCGTCGGGGATCGCAGTTCACCTTGTCATTCCCTAGTTTTTATTCGAGCGGTCTTAGTTTTGATTGCAATTTTTGGGCTTTTGTCGGCTTTCGCAAATTACTCCAAGTTCGGAGATTAGTTCGCTGTCGGCTAACCGGTCATGATTTTTCGCGGCCAGGGTGGCTAGGCGGTCTTTAATGGTGGGGATATCGGCCCTGTCGTGGAGTGTTTTTATGGGTGTGTCCCATGGGGCGCGGAGGGCAACTCTAAGTGCGTGATTTTGGACCCTCTGGAGTTTTTCCATGTTAGTTTGGTTGAGGTCAGTTAGTATTATTGCACCGTATTCGAGTACTGGGCGCACAAAGGATTTGTATAGTTTGAGTAGGGTGGACTGGTTGGCCCCCCCATGAAGTTCCCTTGAGCATTTTCAGTAAGTTAATTCGTTTAGTAGCTTTTTTCGCCATGTCGTCGGTATGTTTGTTGAAGGACAGTTTCTGATCAATGGTGATGCCCAGGAATTTCGCTTCTTTGCATTCTGGGAGGGTGTTATCCATAAGTTTTAGGTCAAAATCTCGTTTATTTTTCTTGCGGGTAAAGGTGATTCGTTGGGTTTTATTGGCATTTAGCTTAATTCTCCATTTGGCACACCATTGTTCTAGGTCATCGAGAGCGCGTTGCAGGGTTTTTTGGAGCAGATTGGCCGTATTGTTAGAGTCCCATAGACCCTTGTCATCCGCGAATTGGGAGACTTGTACACGATCTTGGGAGAAGTTAAGGTCATTTACATAGAGGATGTAGAGGAGGGGGCTCAGGACGGATCCTTGGGGGTGCCTGCTTCAAGGGGGACACTGTCAGACAATTCATTGTTCACTCTGACTTTAATTTCGCGATCATTTAAGAAAGAGGATAGCAATCTGAGCAGTTTCTTGGGGAGTTTCATTTCTGATAATTTGTAGCGCATTCCATTGTGCCAGACGGAGTCAAATGCTTTTTCGACGTCTAACAGGACTGCCGCGCCTATTTGCTGATTGTTGATAGCGGTCTTCATTTGGGTAACTAGTCGGTAGACATGTTCGATGCCTTCTTTGCGGTTTCTATAGGCTCTTTGCCATTTATTAAAAAAATCGTTGTCTTCAAGGTGCCCCCTGAGCCGATTGGTAAGGATTCGTTCGAATGTCTTACCAATGCAGCTGAGTAGGCTGATTGGGCGGTAGCTGGCTGGATCGGAGGGGTCCTTGTCCGGTTTTGGAATCATGACACCGATGGCTTTTTTCCAACATTTTGGAAAATAGCCATGGGTGAGGCATGCGTTGAACAGTTTTTTTAGTTTTTCGATTAGGGAGTATGGGCTTTGTTTTAGAATTTTGTAGCTTACTTCGTCTTCGCCGGGTTAGGAAGAATTTTTGTATTTTTTATGACGTTGATGATTTCGTCATTAGTGATGGGGATGACGAGGTCTTCGTCATCCCCGTCTTCTGGCTCGTTATCGAATTTGGGGTCACGGTAGATATCAGGGTGTGCGTTGATGTAGTCATCAATGGCGTTTATGGCGGCGTCATCGTTGCCCGCACCTTGATGCGGGCGATGGGTTTTTCTTAGGAGGTCGGCAAAGGTGTCGTCCTTGTCTTTGTCAGTGCGCGTGAAGGAACCGTCTTCCTTCTTAAGATGTTTTCCTGCGGCTTTGCGGCTTTTGTTTTTTTTGCCCAGTTAGGGTTTTGAAAGAGTCCCAGAATTTTTTCGCATCCTGGACTCCGTTTAGATCGGCTGTTGCCTTTTCCCAGTTGGCTTGTTTTTCAGCTTGGAGGGCTTTTTTGACCTCGCCATGAAGGCGGTTATATGTTTTTTTGAGGTCAGCTTTCTTACCGGGGTCAGTTTCGGTTTTAAGAGCGCGAAGAGCTTTCCGTTTAGTTTTGATTAGTGAGAGTGTGTCGCCCGAGATAGTATTTCTCCAGGGGCGTACTTCTTCTTTTGGGCATATTTCGTTTAGGGTTGAGTTAATGATTTTTTCTATGCCCTCGCATTGGGTTTCGAGTTCCGCTGCATTGGATGGGGGGGGGGGGGGGGGAGGGGGGTTGTGAGTTTGACATCGATGATGTCACGATAGAGGTTCCAATTAATTTTTCTAAAATTTCTGCGGAGAGTGGGGGGGGGGGGCTACCTGTGTGGGCCATTTCCTAGCTGCAGTGAGGCATGGACCGGGAGGTGATCGCTGCCTAAGTCGTCATCTCCGACCCAGTGGTCATCGATGTGATTTATCAGGGAGTCACTGGCGATAATTAGATCGAGGATCTCAGATGAGAATAATGGGTTATTACTGATATAAGTCGCAGAGCTGTCATTCATAACCACATGAAGGTTATGCTTTTTTGTGATTTCAAGGAGGGCTTCACCGTTAGGGATGGTTTTGTTACAGCCAAAGTACAGGTGTTTGGCATTGAAGTCGCCGAGGAAAATGCAGTGTTTGTATTTCCTCGTAAAGAATTCAAAGACAGTGTCAGAAACAATTTTGCTTGGGTCGTTATAATAACAAACAATCGCGATGTTTTTGTTGTCGACAGTGATTTCAGTTGCAATCACAATTATCACCTCTGCATCGAGGTGATTGGTTTTTATTGTTTTAGTTTTGATGTTCTTTATTAGAAGAGCGACGCCGCCACCTTTGGTGATTTGTCGGTCTCTTCTAATTGTGTTGAACCCGCTAACTGAAAAATTTTTGCTGGGTCGAAGCCAACTTTCGCAGATGCAGATAATGTCTGTATCTTCGAAGTATCGACTCATTTGAAGTTTTTTGTTATTAACGCTTCTAGCGTTCCACATGGCTATTTGTAGCTTATTCATGACTGGGGTTGGGAGTTAGTAGCGGTGCTTTAGATATAGGTTTGGACAGGTGCTTTAGTCTGAGCTGATAGCGGCTTTGATTAGTGATTCCGAAATATGCGTCTTGAAAAGTCGGGACGCCGATCGGCTGACATCCTGGCAGATATCGGACAGATTGGTTTTAGAGTGTTTGCTTAATACTGAATACAGGGATCCGGCGATAAGGGAGCAGACGGTATGTGGAGATGACGCATTGTCAGGCTTGATGAGATTTAGGTTTTTCAGCTCGATGGCAGTTTTTACTTTTTTGAAATGAGGACACCCCCGGTAGCTGCTGGGGTGACTTCCTTTACAGTTGGGGCAGGAGGGGGATTTTAACCTGCATGACTTGGTGAGATGTGATTCTCCGCAATCCATGCAGGTTAGATTCCCTCTACATTTGTTGGCTATATGCCCGAACTTTTGGCATTTGTGGCACTGTATGGGCGTTGGGGAGGTATTGTATTCCTCCCCAGCGTGCCACCTGCCTTTGATGTGGATCCCATTTTTGATTATTTTTATTTTGGTTTCCTTGTTGGGACAGGTGACTTTAATTTTCCACGTGGCCTTGCCCGTGGCTCTGGAGTGGAATCTCTCCCATTTGCAGTTATTAAGGCTGAGGTTTATGGTTCCACTGGGTGTATCGGGGTGGACCCTAGTTATAACCGCAGTGGGGTTTGGCGAGTTGTTATCCCTGCCCTCCCTGCTGCCGTTTGTTTTGTTTTTTGTACTGTTGGTACTATTGGTGGGGGTGTTTGAATTTTGCCCCCCCCCCCCCCCCTTTTGGTTTTGGCAGTTGGCTATCATGTTAGCTTTTGCCTTGTTTCTTTTAACCACTGTTGTCCAGGGTGTCTCCATGAGTGAGGGAAGCCCTGGCTGGTTAGGTTGAGGCTCATTGTTGGTATGATGGAGTGCTTTGGGTGAGGTGGTGGGTGGAGGGCAGTTCCTCACTTTCTTGACCTGCCGGTCAACGGTGTGGTAAAAGCCCTGTCCGTCCACCACCTCTACCAACTCACTCTCTAGGTCTATTGAATTTTTTCTTTTGCCTTTATTGCGGGACGGGGTCAGAGTGCTGCTAGGAGCACTGACCAGCGGAGTGGCGAGCATTATATCTAGATTTTTATCTGGGCAGATGGTGCCCAGAGAGCAGGGATCAGCTGGATCCTTGAGTGCTGCATTGGTAGGGCCTGTGTCTCCCCGACCAGATGATGACTCGTCAGGGACAGGTCCCTCAGGAGTAACCACCTGGAGATCGGTGGGTAGAATCTCTCTTATGAAGGAATTGTCTAGAGAATTATCCAAGGCCTCTGCCTCTGCCTGAGCATGAACCTCGGCAATTGCTACAATTTGGATTGGGCTGCAAGGTGGAGACCCAACCGACGCCACAGTGACTGCTGGAGCATCCCTCAGTGCAGTAGCCTCCAATGCAACACAGCTGTCTGGTGCATTTGGCGGTTTTTGCAAGCCCAGTTGGGCTGACAACGTTCTGATTTGGATTGTTAAATCGATAAACCTCTCGTTGGCAGCTATTCTCTCCTCGGCCATTTCTCTGGTTAGTTTATCAATGGTATCCTCCTGCTGGGCATGCTTTCTATCCATTTCAGCATACCTCAGCCGCCATTCCTCCCTCTCCCTAATTCTATCTTCCCGAATTTCAGCTCTTTCCTTCTCTCTATCCTCCATAAATTTCTGTATCACGTCATATTGGGACCCCCCTGCCCCCTTGGTATTTCCACTAAAACTTACCTTATGTGCTCCAGTGATGGATTCTCTACGAGCTGCTCTCTCCTTCTCTCTCTCTCTCCTTCTCTCTTTCCTTCTCTCTCTCCTTGCGTTCTTTCCTCTCCCTCTCCTTCTTTTCCTCCCAGGTCTCATCCTTCCTTTTTCCATTTGTGGTGAAGTTGGCTGGCTTTATGATGCTGCTAGTGTTGGTATTGATGGTATTGATGCTAGTCATGGTTAATTTAGTTAATTTGGATTTTCCTGAAAGGAAAATCTATTTGTTATTGCCAAGATTATTTGGATTTTCCTGAAAGGAAAATCTATTTGTTATTTCTTCTACCGTCAGTATGTTGATAGGCTCATCAAAAATCCGTTTTTCTGTGTTCTCAATTTTGAGACGAAAACGCTCAGGAACTGAAAATACGAGGAAAATCCTGTGTATTGTGCGGGCACAATCACTTCATCTAGTTATTTGGATTTTCCTGAAAGGAAAATCTATTTGTTATTGCCAAGATTATTTGGATTTTCCTGAAAGGAAAATCTATTTGTTATTGCCAAGATTATTATTCTTTTTTTTTTTTTTTTTTTTTTTTTTTTTTTTTTTGTTTTTCCAACACATCGGGGAAAGAGTTTTCTCGAAAACGGTCTTTAAGATTTTTTTCAAACTTTGCACGATTAATGACGGCCATGAGTTCTAATAAATAAAACCATCAGTATTTGGGGGAAAATGTTTCTTGGTGGGCAAAAACGCCCAAAAACGCCCAAAGTTTCGTAGGCCAATATCTCAAGAATGAAAAAAGCTATCGACTTAATTTTTTGACAGATTTGTCAGAATTACTCTTGTCTAAAACAAATATAATCGGTATTTTTTTCCATTTTTTATGTTTTCTGCCAAAATTTTTCACAAAACGGAAAGTTATCTCAAAAATCGGCCATTTTGGATTGAAATATCGAGATTTAAATATAACGAGCCCTCTAAAAGGGTTCCAAATTGAAGGAAGTAATACCGCTTTATAAAAAAAATCGAAAGAATTTCGTTTCGATTTTTCGGTAATCCAAAATGGCGGCCGAAAAATCGAATTTTTATTTTCGGTTATTTATGTGTTTCAGGCCATTTGGAGACGAAAAAAAAAAAATTTTTGCACCAGAAAAATTTTCGGTTTGGACTTAGAAATTTTCGACCAAAAGTCGGAATTTTTTGTTTCCACCGGGCTACTTTGCCGTCACAGTACTCAACAAGTGGGACGATTTGAAAGCTTCTAAGGGTAGAAATGTTGAAGTCACAGTGTACATGAACAGTTATCATCTTTTGGAAATGGAGTTGTTCTTAATTTGGCTTCCGCTAGCAGTCAAACATGGCTTCGGGACACTGTGACCAAAAATTGAAAAAAAAATTCTTGTTTTTTTTTTACTTTATTATGTCTAGATTCATTATTTCTCATAAATAAAAACTGTCAATGACGGCCATGAGTCCTAATAAATAAAACCATCAGTATTTGGGGGAAAATGTTTCTTGGTGGGCAAAAACGCCCAAAAACGCCCAAAGCTTCGTAGGCCAATATCTCATGAAAGAAAAAAGCTATCGACTCAATTTTTTGACAGACTTGTCAGAATTACTCTTGTCTAAAACAAATTTAATCAGTATTTTTTTCCATTTTTTATGTTTTCTGCCAAAATTTTTCACAAAACGGAAAGTTATCTCAAAAATCGGCCATTTTGGATTGAAATATCGAGATTTAAATATAATGAGCCCTCTAAAAGAGTTCCAAATTGAAGGCAGTAATATCGCTTTATAAAAAAAATCGAAAGAATTTCGTTTCGATTTTCCGTCAATCCAAAATGGCGGCCAAAAAATCGAAAAATTTTTTTTTCGTTTTTTATGCGTTTTGTTCAATTTTGAGACGAAAAAACATTTTTTTTTTACACTGAAAATTTTCGGTCCGGTTCGGACTTCCGAAATTTTCGACCAAAATTCGGAAATATTTGTTTTTGTTTTTTATGTGTTTTGTTCAATTTTGAGACGAAAAAAAATTTTTTTTTTTTTTTACACTACACCACCAAAAAACGAAAATTGGTCTTCAGACTGGTACTTTGACCTAATTATACTGTACTACCGGAGTGGGTTAAAAGTGGTGATGATTGCGAATGTGTAGCGCATATATAGGTAAAAAGATTCCCCATAGTTTGGAAGCACAATTTTGTTGCGTTTGCCTTCGGGCGGTCGCCAAAAGTACACTCTCCGCCTCTCAATGGTCCGTACACCCTCTTTTTGGCATGAGAATACTCGGCGTTCTTGACTCGTATAAGGCTTCCGTGATTCAAATGGCAACATTCACGGTCTCCTTTAACCTTTCCCCACCCCATGGGAATAAGGTTTTATTTCACTTGGCTTCTGATGGCTGGAGAACTCCAACTCCGGTTCGGACTTTTCGACCAAAATCCAGAAATGTTTGTCTTTATTTTTTGTGTTTTGTTCAATTTTGAGACGAAAAAAAATTTTTTTTTTTTTTACACTACACCAAAAAAACGAAAAATCGGTGTTCAGACTGGTACTTTGACCTAATTATACTGTACTACCGGAGTGGGTTAAAAGCGGCGGTGATAGATAATGTGTAGCCCATATATAGGTAAAAAGATTCCCCGTAGTTTGGAAGCACAATTTTGTTGAGTTTGGCTTAGGGAGGTCGCCAAAATACACTCTCGGCCTCTCAACGGTCCGTACACCCTCCTTTCGGCATGAGAATACTCGGCGTTCTTGAATCGTATAAGGTTTCTGTGATTGAAATGGCAACATTCACGGTCTCTTTAAACCTTTCCCCTCCCCAGGGGAATAGGGTTTTATTTCACTTGGCTTCTGATGGCTGGAGAACTACCGCTCCGGTTCGGACTTGAAAAATTTTGAACAAAAATCGGAATTTTTTTTTCGGTTTTCTGTGCGTTTTGGTCAATTTTGAAACGAAAAAAAAATTCTTTACCTGGAAGTTTTTGGTCCGGTCTTCGGTCAGCTACTACGACCTGATTATACTTTACTACCGGAGTGGGTTAAAAGCGGTGGTGATTGAAAAATGTGTAGCCCGTATATAGACAAGAAGATTCCCCATAGTGTGGAAGCACAACCTTGTTGCATTTGGATTCGGGCGGTCACCAAATGTACACTCTCGGCCTCTCAACCATGCGAACACCCTCTTTTTGGCATGAAAATACTCGACGTTCTTGAATCATATAAGGCTTCCGTGGTTGAAATGGCAACATTCACAGCCTCTTTAAACCGTTCCCCCACCCCACGGGAATAGGATTTTATTTCACTTGGGTTCTGATGGCTGGAAAACTACCACTCCGGTTCGGACTTGGAAAATTTTCAACAAAAATGGGATTTTTTTTTTTTTGGTTTTCTACGCGTTTTGGTCAAGTTTGAGACGAAAAAAATTGTTTTTTTACCTGGAAGTTTTTGGTCGGGTATTCGGACAGGTACTATGACCTCATTATACTTTGCTACCGGAGTGGGATAAAAGCGTTGCTGATTGAAAATCTGTAGCCCGTATATAGATAAAAAGATTCCCCGGAGTGTGGAAGCACAATCCTGTTGCATTTGGCTTCGGGTGGTCGCCAAATGTACACTCTCGGCCTCCCAACGGTCCGTACACCCTCATTTTGGCATGAGAATAATCGACGTTCTTGAATCGTATAAGGCTTCCGTGGCTGAAATGGCAACATTCGCGGTCTCTTTAAACCTTCCCCATCCCATGGGAATAGGGTTTTATTCCACTTGGCTTCTGATGGCTGGAGAACTACCACTCCGGTTCGGACTTGGAAACTTTTGAACAAAAATCGGATTTTTTTTTTCGGTTTTCTATGCGTTTTGGTAAATTTTGAGACAAAAAAATATTTTTTGTTACCTGGAAATTTTTTGGTCCGGTTGGGACTGAAAATGTTTGATCAAAAACCAAACTTCTTTCTTTCGATCGCCACTTTGATCTGACGAAACTGTACTACGAGACGGGTTAAAGTGGCCGTAATTCAGAATTTGGATGTTGAGGCTTTTCCTCCACCTGTAAAACTATCAGACGCGACTGCCCAACCCCCACCCAACACAAACACCATTAGTTGGACTCTACATCTCGGGCGTCCATGCCAGGAAACACGTCTGAAAAACATTGATCATTTTGCACCCGGCGACCTCAACTTCAGTGAACGCTGTACATAATTTGGATTTTCCTGAAAGGAAAATCTATTTGTTATTGCCAAGATTATTATTCTTTTTTTTTTTTTTTTTTTTTTTTTTTTTTTTTTTGTTTTTCCAACACATCGGGGAAAGAGTTTTCTCGAAAACGGTCTTTAAGATTTTTTTCAAACTTTGCACGATCAATGACGGCCATGAGTTCTAATAAATAAAACCATCAGTATTTGGGGGAAAATGTTTCTTGGTGGGCAAAAACGCCCAAAAACGCCCAAAGCTTCGTAGGCCAATATCTCATGAAAGAAAAAAGCTATCGACTTAATTTTTTGACAGACTTGTCAGAATTACTCTTGTCTAAAACAAATATAATCGGTATTTTTTTCCATTTTTTATGATTTCTGCCAAAATTTTTCACAAAACGGAAAGTTATCTCAAAAATCGGCCATTTTGGATTGAAATATCGAGATTTAAATATAACGAGCCCTCTAAAAGGGTTCCAAATTGAAGGAAATAATACCGCTTTATAAAAAAAATCGAAAGAATTTCGTTTCGATTTTTCGGTAATCCAAAATGGCGGCCGAAAAATCGAATTTTTATTTTCGGTTATTTATGTGTTTCAGGCCATTTGGAGACGAAAAAAAAAAAATTTTTTGCACCAGAAAAATTTTCGGTTTGGACTTAAAAATTTTCGACCAAAAGTCGGAATTTTTTGTTTCCACCGGGCTACTTTGCCGTCACAGTACTCAACAAGTGGGACGATTTGAAAGCTTCTAAGGGTAGAAATGTTGAAGTCACAGTGTACATGAACAGTTATCATCTTTTGGAAATGGAGTTGTTCTTAATTTGGCTTCCGCTAGCAGTCAAACATGGCTTCGGGACACTGTGACCAAAAATTGAAAAAAAATTTCTTGTTTTTTTTTTTACTTTATTATGTCTAGATTCATTATTTCTCATAAATAAAAACTATCAATGACGGCCATGAGTCCTAATAAATAAAACCATCAGTATTTGGGGGAAAATGTTTCTTGGTGGGCAAAAACGCCCAAAAACGCCCAAAGCTTCGTAGGCCAATATCTCATGAAAGAAAAAAGCTATCGACTTAATTTTTTGACAGACTTGTCAGAATTACTCTTGTCTAAAACAAATATAATGAGTATTTTTTTCCATGTTTCATGTTTTCTGCCAAAATTTTTCACAAAACGGAAAGTTATCTAAAAAATCGGCCATTTTGGATTGAAATATCGAGATTTAAATATAACGAGCCCTCTAAAAGGGTTCCAAATTGAAGGAAGTAATACCGCTTTATAAAAAAAATCGAAAGAATTTCGTTTCGATTTTTCGGTAATCCAAAATAGCGGCCGAAAAATCGAATTTTTATTTTCGGTTATTTATGTGTTTCAGGCCATTTGGAGACGAAAAAAAAAAATTTTTTGCACCAGAAAAATTTTCGGTTTGGACTTAGAAATTTTCGACCAAAAGTCGGAATTTTTTGTTTCCACCGGGCTACTTTGCCGTCACAGTACTCAACAAGTGGGACGATTTGAAAGCTTCTAAGGGTAGAAATGTTGAAGTCACAGTGTACATGAACAGTTATCATCTTTTGGAAATGGAGTTGTTCTTAATTTGGCTTCCGCTAGCAGTCAAACATGGCTTCGGGACACTGTGACCAAAAATTGAAAAAAAATTTCTTGTTTTTTTTTTACTTTATTATGTCTAGATTCATTATTTCTCATAAATAAAAACTATCAATGACGGCCATGAGTCCTAATAAATAAAACCATCAGTATTTGGGGGAAAATGTTTCTTGGTGGGCAAAAACGCCCAAAAACGCCCAAAGCTTCGTAGGCCAATATCTCATGAAAGAAAAAAGCTATCGACTTAATTTTTTGACAGACTTGTCAGAATTACTCTTGTCTAAAACAAATATAATCGGTATTTTTTTTCCATTTTTTATGTTTTCTGCCAAAATTTTTCACAAAACGGAAAGTTATCTCAAAAATCGGCCATTTTGGATTGAAATATCGAGATTTAAATATAATGAGCCCTCTAAAAGAGTTCCAAATTGAAGGCAGTAATACCGCTTTATAAAAAAATCAAAAGAATTTCGTTTCGATTTTTCGTCAAAGCAAAATGGCGGCCAAAAAATCGAAATTTTTTTTTCCGTTTTTTATGCGTTTTGTTCTATTTTGAGAGGAAAAAACATTTTTTTTTTACACTGAAAATTTTCGGTCCGGTTCGGACTTCCGAAATTTTCGACCAAAATTCGGAAATTTTTGTTTTTGTTTTTTTATGTGTTTTGTTCAATTTTGAGACGAAAAAAATTTTTTTTTTTTTTTTACACTACACCACCAAAAAACGAAAATTGGTCTTCAGACTGGTACTTTGACCTAATTATACTGTACTACCGGAGTGGGTTAAAAGCGGTGATGATTGCGAATGTGTAGCGCATATATAGGTAAAAAGATTCCCCATAGTTTGGAAGCACAATTTTGTTGCGTTTGCCTTCGGGCGGTGGCCAAAAGTACACTCTCGGCCTCTCAACGGTCCGTACACCCTCTTTTTGGCATGAGAATACTCGGCGTTCTTGACTCGTATAAGGCTTCCGTGATTCAAATGGCAACATTCACGGTCTCCTTTAACCTTTCCCCACCCCATGGGAATAAGGTTTCATTTCACTTGGCTTCTGATGGTTGGAGTACTACCACTCCGGTTCGGACTTAAAAATTTTCAACCAAAATCCGGATTTTTTTTGTTTTTTGTGTGTTTTGTTCAATTTTGAGACGAAAACAATTTTTCTTTTACCTGGAAATTTTTTGGTCCGATTTGGAATGAAAATTTTTGATCCAAAACCAAACTTTTTTCTTTCGATCGCCACTTTGACTTCACAAAACTGTACTACGAGACGGGTTAAAGTGGCCCTTATTCAGAATTTGGATGTTGAGGCTCTTCCTTATCCTTCGCAACTGCCCAACCCCCCACCCAACGCAAACACTCATTAGACTCTACAGACTCTAACGTCCAAGCCAGGAAACACGTCTGAAAAATATTGATCATTTTGCACCCGGCGACCTCAACTTCAGTGAACGCTGGATATAACGTTACATGGTATTTTGTATCCTAAACTGAAATCGAAAGTAGAACACTGAGAGTCTGTAATATTTTATGGGCATATGACTCCAGCTACTCATCCCCTCCCCCGCCCTCACTGAATTTGATGACGGTGGCAATTCCGACGGTATTGCCAGATTGTTACTAACTGTGTAGACATTACACAGCAACACATCCCTACTTAGCCTGGCTGTCATTACCGAATCGGACTGTATCAAATTTTTGCGGCAATCCACGAAGCGATTTGGAACAGTTCTCACACGTGTACGGCTCATCATTACAAACAATATTTACGCGAACCATCAAAAACTTTGCGCGAACCGTCGGGGATTTCGAAGCAACCCATTTTTCGTTCGCGTATTTTTCAATTCAGGCGACCTCCAGGCGAACGAAAAGATCGTTCGCTTAAAAAGCAGGCCTATTGTGTTAACCATTGACTAAACGCAGAGCCATGACAATCCTCAAATGAGGCATTATGAGGCTCTAGAATAGTTATCAGAGACTCTTATTTAAAAAAATCGGGAAAGGGGGGGGGACCCCCTCCAATACCCTCCCTCACCTCGGCGGGGCTGTGCATTTTGGGTATGCCCAATATATTACGGACTTTGGGTCCAAGTTCGAATTAGCCTTAGGTACAGAATTGTCCCCTCCCCCCCCCCCCTCTCCCCACACCCATGTCGAATTTTTAAATAATGCTGACTTCGGGCCGAGGAAGTTGCCTTCTGGTTCCGCGTTTCAATTTCAGGCTTTCACCATAAGAGCTCACGGCATAGATAAATAACTGAGAATTATTCATCTTCTCTGCGACGTACATGTAGATAAGAAGCAACAGGAAGGGTTGGAGAAATATGACCAATGTCTGGTGGAATTCCCTTAATGTGACAACAGAATACATGATTGGGTAATCTTGATTTTAGGCCTACACATGTTGTGGTAATACAAATCCATGTTTGTCATTGTCAGAATGGCAGGAGGGCCATAATGTTCCGCCTAAAATGGGTCCAGGTGGGCCATTTTTGTTCCACCTTAATTCATTAAAAGCGGGCGACTTTCTTGAGTTGACACGAAGTTAGTTGAGCTTTGCCAATCCAGTGAATAGTGATATCCCACAAATATCAAATAGTTTACCTTGGGTACCGGCAAGAAATTTGGTGACCCCCCCCCCCCCCCCCCCTAAAGAACAATACATAGTGGTAAATATATTGGAAGAATTTTTACTCAATAAAGAAATATTTTGATATGCTGTTATTTCGAAAACAAAACGTTTCAAATAACGGAATTGTGAAAGCAAGAAAGGAAACTTGGAATCCGATGCTGAAAACAAAGCTCTGCACATCAAGGGAGAGTACTCATCACCATTCTCTTGGCAAAGCCATCTGTTCAAAAAACGCAATGTCATTCACTTCACGTGGTTAGAAGCCTCTGACTGCTCAACACGGCGTAATGACAATTTGTGTCTGTCACATTGAGACATGCTGGCACTCAGATCTAAATACATGCATTTATGACAGAGAACAGTTATATTCAGAAAAATATGCGCTTTTAGATTATACAGGGTAGGCGTTCAGTGTCATTTTACGTTTTGAGTGAAAAATCATTGAAACTTTGATTACAGGAAATATCCGGACAGTTACCTACCTGCAAAAACCCATTTGCTTCCTAACATTCTGACATGGAAGCCGAAAGTAATACAGCACCACGAAGGCTTGGAATTATACTTTTGAATGGGAATTACAAGTGACATGGATTTACTGCCAAATGTGGTCCAGTCGTTGACGTTTAATGAGGTCGACAAAGTAATAACGCGCAGTTTGAAATGTCTATGGTTGTTCCAATGTATGGAGCCTTGGCGGTCAGTACAGAATTTCATTAGATGCGACCTCTGGGAGCTGGCAGACTGCATAGAGATACTGCCGACACTGCTGCTGTTTTGATTCAGTAGTGTAGCCACGGAATTAAGGGGTGGGGGATAGGGGGTGGGCAAGTCCCCTAAATCCCCCCCCCCCCAAAAAAAAAAAAATAAATAAAAATTGACCCAGTGCAATTTCATACAACATAGAGCCCCCACAAATGCTCTCCAATATAGTGCAGCACATGCTACAACTGCTCAGATTGAATCTTAAGAGTACTGAACTTTGCAAAATATTCTCGGGTAGACTTTGTCCTTACTAGGAGTCTATGACCCTCTGGACATTACCCCCTCTGCAAATTTCTCTGTACTAATCCCGAAACCCGACAACAACCTTACAAATACCATGGTAGCTATCACACTTCTCTCCTGAACAATAGCTGCTGGTCAAACGAGAAGACTCCAGTGATTTACATCAAACAACAGGGTTTCTGTAAAAAAAAAATCTTGACATTATATCGTCTACCGTCAATATGTTAATAGGCTCATCAAAAATCCGTTTTTCTGCGTTCTTCTCAATTTTGAGACGAAAAATAGGAGGAAAATCCTGTGTATTGTGCGGGCACAATCACTTCATCTAGTTTGAAATAAAAATTTTCAGTAAAACCCGCAGACATTGGTATTCGCGTTTCTTTTAAGTATTTAGTATTACTTAATCAGTCCTTGCTGATAGAACACCAATTCAAATGATTTGTTGTAATTTGTAATATATTCAAAAATATTTGCGCTTTTAGATTGTATAGTGTAGGCGTTAAGTGTCATTTTACGTTTTGAGTGAAAAATCATTGAAACATTAAGGGTGTCTAATTATAAGAAATAACCCGACAATTACCTACCTGCAACTATCCATTTGCTTCCTAACATTCTGACATGGAAGCCAAAAGTAATAGAGCACCACGAAGGCCTGGAATTAGTTGCTGTAGCCAAATTGAGGACTGGGAAACTCTGCCCCCCCCCCCCCCCAAAAAAAGGTGGGTGTGCGACGGTGGCGAACCACGACCCCAATAAACATCTCTGTCGAAAATTTACACATTCTGTCGGAAAATAATTTCTGACCAGTGTGGCATAGACTCAGAGCCAGCAGCCGACGAAGCTAACAATTGTCCAATGACCTCCTATATAACTTTTAGAATATCATGATTGTCAAAGAACTCATTATTCAAGTCGGCAAGGAGATTTCCCAACACCAGACCAGAACCGAGACCGGAAAGTGCGGGATTTAGAAATGTCACACGCCATTACGCAGAGCCATGACAAGCCTCAAATGAGAATTGTTATCAGTGCCTCTTATTTAAAAAAAAGTCGGGAAGGGGAGCCTCCCCCCCCCCCTCAAATACCCTCCCACATCTCGGGACTATGCACTTTGGATATGCCTAATATGTTACGGACTTTGGGTCCAAGTTTGAATTAGCTTTAGGTATACATATGCCCCCCCCCCCCCCCTCACCCCACACACATGTCAAATTTTTAAATACTGCTGACTTCGAGCCTGGGAAGTTGCCTTCTGGTACCGCGTTTCAATTTCAGGCTTTCACTATAAGAGCTCATGGCATAGATAAATAACTGAGAATTATTCATCTACCCGAAGACCCTGCAACGTACATGTAGATAAGAAGCAACAGGAAGGGTTGTGGCAATATGACCAATACCTGGTGGAATTCCCCTAAAGCGGATAACAGTATACATAAGTGTTTAATCTTGACTTTCGGCCTGTACTTGTTGTGGTCGTACAATCAAATCCATCAGGTTTATTGAACGAGAAGTAGAACTTATTAAGAAATGACATAAACTAACACTCCTCATACTGATTTGTCAGCTCCCACCCGAACCAACCCCCCCCCCCCACTCCCACCCAATTACGCGCTCGTTTTTTATTTCTGAACTCTAGATATTTCTTCTGCAATCGTGAGGAACCACGACATCACTGCCCATCATGTAGTGTTTCCGCCTCCACGCATAAGAATCGGATGCAAAAGCATTTGGAAATCTTCAAAAGTAACCTTCATTGAAACACTTAAGGTAGCAGTTGTTTTGGACTTCTGAATGGGAATTACAACTGACATGGATTTACTGGCAAATGTCGTCCACTCGTTGACATTTAATGAGGTCGACATAGTAATAATGCGCAGTTTGGAATGGCTATGGTTGTTCCAATGTATGGAGTCTTGGCGGTCAGTACAGAATATCATTAGATGTGACCTCTGGGAGCTGGCATATACTGCATAGAGGTCTTGCAATTATATCTTCTACCGTCAGTATGTTGATAGGCTCATCAAAAATCCGTTTTTCTGTGTTCTTCTCAATTTTGAGACGAAAACGCTCAGGAACTGAAAATACGAGGAAAATCCTGTGTATTGTGCGGGCACAATCACTTCATCTAGTTATTCTTTTTTTTTTTTTTTTTTTTTTTTTTTTTTTTTTTTGTTTTTCCAACACATCGGGGAAAGAGTTTTCTCGAAAACGGTCTTTAAGATTTTTTTCAAACTTTGCACGATCAATGACGGCCATGAGTTCTAATAAATAAAACCATCAGTATTTGGGGGAAAATGTTTCTTGGTGGGCAAAAACGCCCCAAAACGCCCAAAGCTTCGTAGGCCAATATCTCATGAAAGAAAAAAGCTATCGGCTTAATTTTTTGACAGACTTGTCAGAATTACTCTTGTCTAAAACAAATATAATCGGTATTTTTTTCCATTTTTTATGTTTTCTGCCAAAATTTTTCACAAAACGGAAAGTTATCTCAAAAATCGGCCATTTTGGATTGAAATATCGAGATTTAAATATAACGAGCCCTCTAAAAGGGTTCCAAATTGAAGGAAGTAATACCGCTTTATAAAAAAAATCGAAAGAATTTCGTTTCGATTTTTCGGTAATCCAAAATGGCGGCCGAAAAATCGAATTTTTATTTTCGGTTATTTATGTGTTTCAGGCCATTTGGAGACGAAAAAAAAAAATTTTTTGCACCAGAAAAATTTTCGGTTTGGACTTAGAAATTTTCGACCAAAAGTCGGAATTTTTTGTTTCCACCGGGCTACTTGGCCATCACAGTACTCAACAAGTGGGACGATTTGAAAGCTTCTAAGGGTAGAAATGTTGAAGTCATAGTGTACATGAACAGTTATCATCTTTTGGAAATGGAGTTGTTCTTAATTTGGCTTCCGCTAGCAGTCAAACATGGCTTCGGGACACTGTGACCAAAAATTGAAAAAAAATTTCGTTTTTTTTTTTACTTTATTATGTCTAGATTCATTATTTCTCATAAATAAAAACTATCAATGACGGCCATGAGTCCTAATAAATAAAACCATCAGTATTTGGGGGAAAATGTTTCTTGGTGGGCAAAAACGCCCAAAAACGCCCAAAGCTTCATTGGCCAATATCTCATGAAAGAAAAAAGCTTTCGACTTAATTTTTTGACAGACTTGTCGGATTTACTCTTGTCTAAAACAAATATAATCGGTATTTTTTCCATTTTTTATGCTTTCTGCCAAAATTTTTCACAAAACGGAAAGTTATCTCAAAAATCGGCCATTTTGGATTGAAATATCGAGATTTAAATATAAAGAGCCCTCTAAAAGGGTTCCAAATTGAAGGAAGTAATACCGCTTTATAAAAAAAAATCGAAAGAATTTCGTTTCGATTTTTCGTTAATCCAAAATGGCGGCCAAAAAATCGAAATTTTTTTTTTCGTTTTTTATGTTTTGTTCAATTTTGAGACAAAAAAAAAAAAAAAAAATTTTTTTGCACTGAAAAATTTCGGTCCGGTTCTGACTTCCGAAATTTTCGACCAAAATTCGGAAATTTTTGTTTTTGTTTTTTATGTGTTTTGTTCAATTTTGAGACGAAAAAAAAAAATTTTTTTTTTTTACACACCACCACCAAGAAACGAAAATTGGTCTTCAGATTGGTACTTTGACCTAATTATACTGCACTACCGGAGTGGGTAAAAAGCGGCGGCGATTGCGAATATGTAGCGCATATATAGGTAAAAAGATTCCCCGCAGTTTGGAAGCACAATTTTGTTGCGTTTGCCATCGGGCGGTCGCCAAAAGTACACTCTCGGCCTCTCAACGGTCCGTACACCCTCTTTTTGGCATGAGAATACTCGGCGTTCTTGACTCGTATAAGGATTTCGTGATTCATATGGTATCATTCACGGTCTGTTTAAACCTTTCCCTACCCCATGGGAATAAGGTTTTATTTCACTTGGCTTCTGATGGCTGGAGAACTACCACTCCGGTTCGGACTTTTCGACCAAAATCCGGAAATTTTTGTTTTTGTTTTTTATGTGTTTTGTTCACTTTTGAGACGAAAAAAAATTTTTTTTATTTTACACTACACCAAAAAACGAAAAATCGGTCTTCAGACTGGTACTTTGACCTAATTATACTGTTCTACCGGAGTGGGTTAAAAGCGGTGGTGATTGAGAATGTGTAGCCCGTATACAGGTAAAAAGATTCCCCGTAGTTTGGAAGTACAATTTTTTTGAGTTTGGCTTCGGGCGGTCGCCAAAATACACTCTCGGCCTCTCAACGGTCCGTACACCCTCTTTTCGGCATGAGAATACTGGGCGTTCTTGAATCGTATAAGGCTTCCGTGATTGAAATGGCAACATTCACGGTATTTTTAAACCTTTCCTCACCAAATGGGAATAGGGTTTTATTTCACTTGGCTTCTGATGGCTGGAGAACTACCACTCCGGTTCGGACTTTTAGACCAAAATCCGGAAATTTTTGTTTCTGTTTTTTTATGTGTTTTGTTCAATTTTGAGACGAAAACAATTTTTTTTTTACCTGGAAATTTTTTGATCCGGTTTGGACTGAAAAGTTTTGATCTAAAAACAAACTTTTTTTTTTAGATCACCACTTTGACCTGACAAAACTGTACTACGAGGCGGGTTAAAGTGGCCGTTATTCAGAATTTGGATGTTGAGGCTCTTCCTCCACCAGTAAAACTATCCGACGCGACTGCCCAACCCCCACCCAAGGCAAACACGCATTAGATTAGACTCTTCAGACTCTGGCGTCCAAGCCAGGAAACACGTCTGAAAAACCTTGATCATTTTGCACCCGGCGACCTCAATTTCAGTGAACGTTGTTCATAATGTTACATGGTATTTTGTATCCTAAACTGAAATCGAAAGTAGAACACTGAGAGTCTGTTATTTTTTATGGGAATATGACTCCAGCTACTCATCCCCTCCCCCGTCCTTATTGAATTTGATGACCGACGGTATTGCCAGATTGTTACTAACTGTGTAGACATTACATAGCGACACATCCCTAATTAGCCTGGCTGCCATTACCGAATCGGACTGTATCAAATTTTTGCGGCAATCCACGAAGCGATTTGGAACAATTCTCACACGTGTACGGCTCATCGTTACAAACAATATTTATGCGAACCATCAAAAACTTAGCACGAACCGTCGGGGATTTCGAAGCAACCCATTTTTCGTTCGCGTATTTTTCAATTCAGGCGACCTCCAGGCGAACCAAAAGATCGTTCGCTTAAAAAGCAGGCCTATTGTGTTAACCATTGACTAAACGCAGAGCCATGACAATCCTCAAATGAGGCATTATGAGGCTCTAGAATAGTTATCAGAGACTCTTATTAAAAAAAATCGGGAAGGGGGGACCCCCTCCAATACCCTCCCTCACCTCGACGGGGCTGTGCATTTTGGGTATGCCCAATATATTACGGACTTTGGGTCCAAGTTCGAATTAGCCTTAGGTACAGAATTGCCCCCCCCCCCCTCCTCCCCACACCCATGTCGAATTTTTAAATAATGCTGACTTCGGGCCGGGGAAGTTGCCTTCTGGTACCGCGTTTCAATTTCAGGCTTTCACCATAAGAGCTCACGGCATAGATAAATAACTGAGAATTATTCATCTACCCTGCGACGTACATGTAGATAAGAAGCAACAGGAAGGGTTGGGGAAACATGACCAATGTCTGGTGGAATTCCCCTAAAGTGACAACAGAATACATGATTGGTTAATCTTGATTTTAGGCCTACACATGTTGTGGTCATACAAATCCATGTTTGTCATTGTCAGAATGGCAGGAGGGCCATAATGTTCCGCCTAAAATGGGTCCAGGTGGGCCATTTTTGTTCCACCTTAATTCATTAAAAGCGGGCGACATTCTTGAGTTGACACGAAGTTAGTTGAGCTTTGCCAATCCAGTGAATAGTGATGTCCCACAAATATCAAATAGTTTACTTTGGGTACCGGCAAGAAATTTGGTGACCCCTCCCCCCCCCCCCCCCCAAAGAACAATACATAGTGGTAAATATATTGGAAGAATTTTTACTCAATAAAGAAATATTTTGATATGCTGTTATTTCGAAAACAAAACGTTTCAAAAAACGGAATTGTGAAAGCAAGAAAGGAAACTTGGAATGCGATGCTGAAAACAAAGCTCTGCACATCAAGGGAGAGTACTCATCACCATTCTCTTGCCAAAGCCATCTGTTTCAAAAACGCATTGTCATTCACTTCACGTGGTTAGAAGCCTCTGCACTGCTCAACACGGCGTAATGACAATTTGTGTCTGTCACATTGAGACATGCTGGCACTCGGATCTAAATACATGCATTTATGACAGAGAACAGTTATATTCAGAAAAATATGCGCTTTTAGATTATACAGGGAAAGCGTTTGATTTACTGCCAAGTGTCGTCCACTCGTTGACATTTAATGAGGTCGACATTGTAATAACGCGCAGTGTGAAATGTCTATGGTTGTTTCAATATATGGAGCCTTGGTGGTCAGTACAGAATTTCATTAGATGCGACCTCTGGGAGCTGGCATACTGCAAAGCGAACCTGCCGACATTGCTGCTGTTTTGATTCAGAAGTGTAGGCACGGATTAATGTTAAATGCTCCCCCCCCCCCCCCCCCCCCAAAAAAAAAAAAAAATAAAAAAATAAAAATAAAAATTGACCCAGTGCAATGCCATACAACATAGAGCCCCCACAAATGCTCTCCAATATAGGGCAGCACATGCTACAACTGCTCAGATTGAATCTTAAGAGTATTGAACTTTGCAAAATATTCTCGGGAAGACTTTGTCCTTACTAGGAGTCTGTGACCCTCTGGACATTACCCCCTCCGCAAATTTATCTGTACTAACCCAGAAACCCGACAACGACCTTCCAAATATCATGGTAGTTATCACACTTTTCTCCTGAACAATAGCTGCTGGTCAAACGAGAAGACCCCAGTGATTTACATCAAACAGCAGGGTTCCTGTAAAAAAAAATCTTGACATTATATCGTCTACCGTCAATGTGGTGATAGGCTCATCAAAAATCCTTTTTTCTGCGTTCTTCTCAATTTTCAGACGAAAAAGAGGAGGAAAATCCTGTGTATTGTGCGGGCACAATCACTTTATCTAGTTCTTTTTTTTTTTTTTTTTTTTTTTTTTTTTTTTTTTGTTTTTCCAACACATCGGGGAAAGAGTTTTCTCGAAAACGGTCTTTAAGATTTTTTTCAAACTTTGCACGATTAATGACGGCCATGAGTTCTAATAAATAAAACCATCAGTATTTCGGGGAAAATGTTTCTTGGTGGGCAAAAACGCCCAAAAACGCCCAAAGTTTCGTAGGCCAATATCTCATGAATGAAAAAAGCTATCGACTTAATTTTTTGACAGATTTGTCAGAATTACTCTTGTCTAAAACAAATATAATCGGTATTTTTTTCCATTTTTTATGTTTTCTGCCAAAATTTTTCACAAAACGGAAAGTTATCTCAAAAATCGGCCATTTTGGATTGAAATATCGAGATTTAAATATAACGAGCCCTCTAAAAGGGTTCCAAATTGAAGGAAGTAATACCGCTTTATAAAAAAAATCGAAAGAATTTCGTTTCGATTTTTCGGTAATCCAAAATGGCGGCCGAAAAATCGAATTTTTATTTTCGGTTATTTATGTGTTTCAGGCCATTTGGAGACGAAAAAAAAAAAATTTTTGCACCAGAAAAATTTTCGGTTTGGACTTAGAAATTTTCGACCAAAAGTCGGAATTTTTTGTTTCCACCGGGCTACTTTGCCGTCACAGTACTCAACAAGTGGGACGATTTGAAAGCTTCTAAGGGTAGAAATGTTGAAGTCACAGTGTACATGAACAGTTATCATCTTTTGGAAATGGAGTTGTTCTTAATTTGGCTTCCGCTAGCAGTCAAACATGGCTTCGGGACACTGTGACCAAAAATTGAAAAAAAAATTCTTGTTTTTTTTTTACTTTATTATGTCTAGATTCATTATTTCTCATAAATAAAAACTGTCAATGACGGCCATGAGTCCTAATAAATAAAACCATCAGTATTTGGGGGAAAATGTTTCTTGGTGGGCAAAAACGCCCAAAGCTTCGTAGGCCAATATCTCATGAAAGAAAAAAGCTATCGACTCAATTTTTTGACAGACTTGTCAGAATTACTCTTGTCTAAAACAAATTTAATCAGTATTTTTTTCCATTTTTTATGTTTTCTGCCAAAAATTTTCACAAAACGGAAAGTTATCTCAAAAATCGGCCATTTTGGATTGAAATATCGAGATTTAAATATAATGAGCCCTCTAAAAGAGTTCCAAATTGAAGGCAGTAATATCGCTTTATAAAAAAAATCGAAAGAATTTCGTTTCGATTTTCCGTCAATCCAAAATGGCGGCCAAAAAATCGAAAAATTTTTTTTTCGTTTTTTATGCGTTTTGTTCAATTTTGAGACGAAAAAACATTTTTTTTTTACACTGAAAATTTTCGGTCCGGTTCGGACTTCCGAAATTTTCGACCAAAATTCGGAAATATTTGTTTTTGTTTTTTATGTGTTTTGTTCAATTTTGAGACGAAAAAAAATTTTTTTTTTTTTTTACACTACACCACCAAAAAACGAAAATTGGTCTTCAGACTGGTACTTTGACCTAATTATACTGTACTACCGGAGTGGGTTAAAAGTGGTGATGATTGCGAATGTGTAGCGCATATATAGGTAAAAAGATTCCCCATAGTTTGGAAGCACAATTTTGTTGCGTTTGCCTTCGGGCGGTCGCCAAAAGTACACTCTCCGCCTCTCAATGGTCCGTACACCCTCTTTTTGGCATGAGAATACTCGGCGTTCTTGACTCGTATAAGGCTTCCGTGATTCAAATGGCAACATTCACGGTCTCCTTTAACCTTTCCCCACCCCATGGGAATAAGGTTTTATTTCACTTGGCTTCTGATGGCTGGAGAACTCCCACTCCGGTTCGGACTTTTCGACCAAAATCCAGAAATGTTTGTCTTTATTTTTTGTGTTTTGTTCAATTTTGAGACGAAAAAAATTTTTTTTTTTTTTTACACTACACCAAAAAAACGAAAAATCGGTCTTCAGACTGGTACTTTGACCTAATTATACTGTACTACCGGAGTGGGTTAAAAGCGGCGGTGATAGTTAATGTGTAGCCCATATATAGGTAAAAAGATTCCCCGTAGTTTGGAAGCACAATTTTGTTGAGTTTGGCTTAGGGAGGTCGCCAAAATACACTCTCGGCCTCTCAACGGTCCGTACACCCTCCTTTCGGCATGAGAATACTCGGCGTTCTTGAATCGTATAAGGTTTCTGTGATTGAAATGGCAACATTCACGGTCTCTTTAAACCTTTCCCCTCCCCAGGGGAATAGGGTTTTATTTCACTTGGCTTCTGATGGCTGGAGAACTACCGCTCCGGTTCGGACTTGAAAAATTTTGAACAAAAATCGGAATTTTTTTTTCGGTTTTCTGTGCGTTTTGGTCAATTTTGAAACGAAAAAAAAATTCTTTACCTGGAAGTTTTTGGTCCGGTCTTCGGTCAGCTACTACGACCTGATTATACTTTACTACCGGAGTGGGTTAAAAGCGGTGGTGATTGAAAAATGTGTAGCCCGTATATAGACAAGAAGATTCCCCATAGTGTGGAAGCACAACCTTGTTGCATTTGGATTCGGGCGGTCACCAAATGTACACTCTCGGCCTCTCAACCATGCGAACACCCTCTTTTTGGCATGAAAATACTCGACGTTCTTGAATCATATAAGGCTTCCGTGGTTGAAATGGCAACATTCACAGCCTCTTTAAACCGTTCCCCCACCCCACGGGAATAGGATTTTATTTCACTTGGGTTCTGATGGCTGGAAAACTACCACTCCGGTTCGGACTTGGAAAATTTTCAACAAAAATGGGATTTTTTTTTTTTTGGTTTTCTACGCGTTTTGGTCAAGTTTGAGACGAAAAAAATTGTTTTTTTACCTGGAAGTTTTTGGTCGGGTATTCGGACAGGTACTATGACCTCATTATACTTTGCTACCGGAGTGGGATAAAAGCGTTGCTGATTGAAAATCTGTAGCCCGTATATAGATAAAAAGATTCCCCGGAGTGTGGAAGCACAATCCTGTTGCATTTGGCTTCGGGTGGTCGCCAAATGTACACTCTCGGCCTCCCAACGGTCCGTACACCCTCATTTTGGCATGAGAATAATCGACGTTCTTGAATCGTATAAGGCTTCCGTGGCTGAAATGGCAACATTCGCGGTCTCTTTAAACCTTCCCCATCCCATGGGAATAGGGTTTTATTCCACTTGGCTTCTGATGGCTGGAGAACTACCACCCCGGTTCGGACTTGGAAACTTTTGAACAAAAATCGGATTTTTTTTTTCGGTTTTCTATGCGTTTTGGTAAATTTTGAGACAAAAAAATATTTTTTGTTACCTGGAAATTTTTTGGTCCGGTTGGGACTGAAAATGTTTGATCAAAAACCAAACTTCTTTCTTTCGATCGCCACTTTGATCTGACGAAACTGTACTACGAGACGGGTTAAAGTGGCCGTAATTCAGAATTTGGATGTTGAGGCTTTTCCTCCACCTGTAAAACTATCAGACGCGACTGCCCAACCCCCACCCAACACAAACACCATTAGTTGGACTCTACATCTCGGGCGTCCATGCCAGGAAACACGTCTGAAAAACATTGATCATTTTGCACCCGGCGACCTCAACTTCAGTGAACGCTGTACATAATTTGAAATCAAAATTTTCAGTAAGACCCGCAGACATTGGTATTCACGTTTCTTTTAAGTATTTAGTATTACTTAATCAGTCCTTGCTGATAGAACACCAATTCAAATGATTTGTTGTAATTTGTAATATATTCAAAAATATTTGCGCTTTTAGATTGTATAGTGTAGGCGTTAAGTGTCATTTTACGTTTTGAGTGAAAAATCATTGAAACATTAAGGGTGTCTAATTATAAGAAATAACCCGACAATTACCTACCTGCAACTATCCATTTGCTTCCTAACATTCTGACATGGAAGCCAAAAGTAAGAGAGCACCACGAAGGCCTGGAATTAGTTGCTGTAGCCAAATTGAGGACTGGGAATCTCTGCCCCCCCCCCCCCCCCCAAAAAAGGTGGGTGTGCGACGGTGGCGAACCACGACCCCAATAAACATCTCTGTCGAAAATTTACACATTCTGTCGGAAAATAATTTCTGACCAGTGTGGCATAGACTCAGAGCCAGCAGCCGACGAAGCTAACAATTGTCCAATGACCTCCTATATAACTTTTAGAATATCATGATTGTCAAAGAACTCATTATTCAAGTCGGCAAGGAGATTTCCCAACACCAGACCAGAACCGAGACCGGAAAGTGCGGGATTTAGAAATGTCACACGCCATTACGCAGAGCCATGACAAGCCTCAAATGAGAATTGTTATCAGTGCCTCTTATTTAAAAAAAAGTCGGGAAGGGGAGCCTCCCCCCCCCCCCCCTCAAATACCCTCCCACATCTCGGGACTATGCACTTTGGATATGCCTAATATGTTACGGACTTTGGGTCCAAGTTTGAATTAGCTTTAGGTATACATATGCCCCCCCCCCCCCCTCACCCCACACACATGTCAAATTTTTAAATACTGCTGACTTCGAGCCTGGGAAGTTGCCTTCTGGTACCCGCGTTTCAATTTCAGGCTTTCACCATAAGAGCTCATGGCATAGATAAATAACTGAGAATTATTCATCTACCGGAAGACCCTGCAACGTACATGTAGATAAGAAGCAACAGGAAGGGTTGTGGCAATATGACCAATACCTGGTGTAATTCCTCTAAAGCGGATAACAGTATACTTAAGTGTTTAATCTTGACGTTCGGCCTGCACTTGTTGTGGTCGTACAATCAAATCCATCAGGTTTATTGAAGGAGAAGTAGAAGTTATTAAGAAATGACATAAACTAACACTCCTCATACTGATTTGTCAGCTCCCACGCGAACCACCCCCCCCCCCCCCCCCCACTCCCACCCAATTACGCGCTCGTTTTTTATTTCTGAACTCTAGATATTTCTTCTGCAATCGTGACGAACCACGACATCACTGCCCATCATGTAGTGTTTCCGCCTCCACGCATAAGAATCGGATGCAAAAGCATTTGGAAATCTTCAAAAGTAACCTTCATTGAAACACTTATGGTAGCAGTTGTTTTGGACTTCTGAATGGGAATTACAACTGACGTGGATTTACTGGCAAATGTCTTCCACTCGTTGACATTTAATGAGGTCGACATAGTAATAATGCGCAGTTTGGAATGGCTATGGTTGTTCCAATGTATGGAGCCTTGGCGGTCAGTACAGAATATCATTAGATGTGACCTCTGGGAGCTGGCATACTGCATAGAGGTCTTGCAATTATATCTTCTACCGTCAGTATGCTGATAGGCTCATCAAAAATCCGTTTTTCTGCGTTCTTCTCAATTTTGAGACGAAAACGCTCAGGAACTGAAAATGCGAGGAAAATCCTGTGTATTGTGCGGGCACAATCACTTCATCTAGTTTGGATTTTCCTGAAAGGAAAATCTATTTGTTATTGCCAAGATTATTTGGATTTTCCTGAAAGGAAAATCTATTTGTTATTGCCAAGATTATTATTCTTTTTTTTTTTTTTTTTTTTTTTTTTTTTTTTTTTTGTTTTTCCAACACATCGGGGAAAGAGCTTTCTCGAAAACGGTCTTTAAGATTTTTTTCAAACTTTGCACGATCAATGACGGCCATGAGTTCTAATAAATAAAACCATCAGTATTTGAGGGAAAATGTTTCTTGGTGGGCAAAAACGCCCAAAAACGCCCAAAGCTTCGTAGGCCAATATCTCATGAAAGAAAAAAGCTATCGACTTAATTTTTTGACAGACTTGTCAGAATTACTCTTGTCTAAAACAAATATAATCGGTATTTTTTTCCATTTTTTATGTTTTCTGCCAAAATTTTTCACAAAACGGAAAGTTATCTCAAAAATCGGCCATTTTGGATTGAAATATCGAGATTTAAATATAACGAGCCCTCTAAAAGGGTTCCAAATTGAAGGAAGTAATACCGCTTTATAAAAAAAATCGAAAGAATTTCGTTTCGATTTTTCGGTAATCCAAAATGGCGGCCGAAAAATCGAATTTTTATTTTCGGTTATTTATGTGTTTCAGGCCATTTGGAGACGAAAAAAAAAAAAATTTTGCACCAGAAAAATTTTCGGTTCGGACTTAGAAAATTTCGACCAAAAGTCGGAATTTTTTGTTTCCACCGGGCTACTTTGCCGTCACAGTACTCAAAAAGTGGGACGATTTGAAAGCTTCTAAGGGTAGAAATGTTGAAGTCACAGTGTACATGAGCAGTTATCATCTTTTGGAAATGGAGTTGTTCTTAATTTGGCTTCCGCTAGCAGTCAAACATGGCTTCGGGACACTGTGACCAAAAATTGAAAAAAAAATTCTTGTTTTTTTTTTACTTTATTATGTCTAGATTCATTATTTCTCATAAATAAAAACTATCAATGACGGCCATGAGTCCTAATAAATAAAACCATCAGTATTTGGAGGAAAATGTTTCTTGGTGGGCAAAAACGCCCCAAAACGCCCAAAGCTTCGTAGGACAATATCTCATGAAATAAAAAAGCTATCGACTTAATTTTTTGACAGACTTGTCAGAATTACTCTTGTCTAAAACAAATATAATCGGAATTTTTTCCATTTTTTATGTTTTCTGCCAAAATTTTTCACAAAACGGAAAGTTATCTCAAAAATCGGCCATTTTGGATTGAAATATCGAGATTTAAATATAACGAGCCCTCTAAAAGGGTTCCAAATTGAAGGAAGTAATACCGCTTTATAAAAAAAATCGAAAGAATTCCGTTTCGATTTTTCGGTAATCCAAAATGGCGGCCGAAAAATCGAATTTTTATTTTCGGTTATTTATGTGTTTCAGGCCATTTGGAGACGAAAAAAAAAATTTTTTTGCACCAAATCAGTATTTTTTTCCATTTTTTATGTTTTCTGCCAAAATTTTTCACAAAACGGAAAGTTATCTCAAAAATCGGCCATTTTGGATTGAAATATCGAGATTTAAATATAATGAGCCCTCTAAAAGAGTTCCAAATTGAAGGCAGTAATACCGCTTTATAAAAAAAATCGAAAGAATTTCGTTTCGATTTTTCGTCAATCCAAAATGGCGGCCAAAAAATCGAAAATTTTTTTTTCGTTTTTTATGCGTTTTGTTCAATTTTGAGACGAAAAAACATTTTTTTTTTACACTGAAAATTTTCGGTCCGGTTCGGACTTCCGAAATTTTCGACCAAAATTCGGAAATTTTTGTTTTTGTTTTTTATGTGTTCTCTTCAATTTTGAGACGAAAACAATTTTTTTTTTTTTTTTACACTACACCACCAAAAAACGAAAATTGGTCTTCAGACTGGTACTTTGACCTAATTATACTGTACTACCGGAGTGGGTTAAAAGCGGTGATGATTGCGAATGTGTAGCGCATATATAGGTAAAAAGATTCCCCATAGCTTGGAAGCACAATTTTGTTGCGTTTGCCTTCGGGCGGTCGCCAAAAGTACACTCTCGGCCTCTCAACGGTCCGTACACCCTCTTTTTGGCATGAGAATACTCGGCGTTCTTGACTCGTATAAGGCTTCCGTGATTCAAATGGCAACATTCACGGTCTCCTTTAACCTTTCCCCACCCCATGGGAATAAGGTTTTATTTCACTTGGCTTCTGATGGCTGGAGAACTACCACTCCGGTTCGGACTTTTCGACCAAAATCCGGAAATGTCTGTCTTTATTTTTTATGTGTTTTGTTCAATTTTGAGACGAAAAAAATTTTTTTTTTTTTTTTTACACTACACCAAAAAAAAACGAAAAATCGGCTTCAGACTGGTACTTTGACCTAATTATACTGTACTACCGGAATGGGTTAAAAGCGGCGGTGATTGAGAATGTGTAGCCCATATATAGGTAAAAAGATTCCCCGTAGTTTGGAAGCACAATTTTGTTGAGTTTGGCTTAGGGAGGTCGCCAAAATACACTCTCGGCCTCTCAACGGTCCGTACACCCTCCTTTCGGCATGAGAATACTCGGCGTTCTTGAATCGTATAAGGTTTCTGTGATTGAAATGGCAACATTCACGGTCTCTTTAAACCTTCCCCCTCCCCAGGGGAATAGGGTTTTATTTCACTTGGCTTCTGATGGCTGGAGAACTACCGCTCCGGTTCGGACTTGAAAAATTTTGAACAAAAATCGGAATTTTTTTTTCGGTTTTCTGTGCGTTTTGGTCAATTTTGAAACGAAAAAAAATTCTTTACCTGGAAGTTTTTGGTCCGGTCTTCGGTCAGCTACTACGACCTGATTATACTTTACTACCGGAGTGGGTTAAAAGCGGTGGTGATTGAAAAATGTGTAGCCCGTATATAGACAAGAAGATTCCCCATAGTGTGGAAGCACAACCTTGTTGCATTTGGATTCGGGCGGTCACCAAATGTACACTCTCGGCCTCTCAACCATGCGAACACCCTCTTTTTGGCATGAAAATACTCGACGTTCTTGAATCATATAAGGCTTCCGTGGTTGAAATGGCAACATTCACCGCCTCTTTAAACCGTTCCCCCACCCCACGGGAATAGGATTTTATTTCACTTGGGTTCTGATGGCTGGAAAACTACCACTCCGGTTCGGACTTGGAAAATTTTCAACAAAAATGGGATTTTTTTTTTTGGTTTTCCACGCGTTTTGGTCAAGTTTGAGACGAAAAAAATTGTTTTTTTACCTGGAAGTTTTTGGTCGGGTCTTCGGACAGGTACTATGGCCTCATTATACTTTGCTACCGGAGTGGGTTAAAAGCGGTGGTGATTGAAAATCTGTAGCCCGTATATAGATAAAAAGATTCCCCGGAGTGTGGAAGCACAATCCTGTTGCATTTGGCTTCGGGTGGTCGCCAAATGTACACTCTCGGCCTCCCAACGGTCCGTACACGGTACACCCTCATTTTGGCATGAGAATAATCGACGTTCTGAATCGTATAAGGCTTCCGTGGTTGAAATGGCAACATTCGCGGTCTCTTTAAACCTTCCCCATCCCATGGGAATAGGGTTTTATTCCACTTGGCTTCTGATGGCTGGAGAACTACCATTCCGGTTCGGACTTGGAAACTTTTGAACAAAAATCGGATTTTTTTTTTCGGTTTTCTATGCGTTTTGGTAAATTTTGAGACAAAAAAATATTTTTTGTTACCTGGAAATTTTTTGGTCCGGTTGGGACTGAAAATGTTTGATCAAAAACCAAACTTCTTTCTTTCGATCGCCACTTTGATCTGACGAAACTGTACAACGAGGCGGGTTAAAGTGGCCATAATTCAGAATTTGGATGTTGAGGCTCTTCCTCCACCTGTAAAACTATCAGACGCGACTGCCCAACCCCCACCCAACACAAACACCCATTAGTTGGACTCTACATCTCGGGCGTCCATGTCAGGAAACACGTCTGAAAATCATTGATCATTTTGCACCCGGCGACCTCAACTTCAGTGAACGCTGTACATAATTTGAAATCAAAATTTTCAGTAAAACCCGCAAACATTGGTATTCGCGTTTCTTTTAAATATTTAGTATTACTTAATCAGTCCTTGCTGATAGAACACCAATTCAAATGATTTGTTGTAATTTGTAATATATTCAAAAAAATATGCGCTTTTAGATTGTATAGTGTAAGCGTTAAGTGTCATTTTACGTTTTGAGTGAAAAATCATTGAAACATTAAGGGTGTCTAATTATAAGAAATAACCCGACAGTTACCTACCTGCAACTATCCATTTGCTTCCTAACATTCTGACATGGAAGCCAAAAGTAATAGAGCACCACGAAGGCCTGGAATTAGTTGCTGTAGCCAAATTGAGGACTGGGAAACTCTGCCCCCCCCCCCCCCCCCAAAAAAAGGTGGGTGTGCGACGGTGGCGAACCGCGACCCCAATAAACATCTCTGTCGAAACTTTACACATTCTGTAGGAAAATAATTTCTGACCAGTGTGGCATAGACTCAGAGCCAGCAGCCGACGAAGCTAACAATTGTCCAATGACCTCCTATATAACTTTTAGAATATCATGATTGTCAAAGAACTCATTATTCAAGTCGGCAAGGAGATTTCCCAACACCAGACCAGAACCGAGACCGGAAAGTGCGGGATTTAGAAATGTCACACGCCATTACGCAGAGCCATGACAAGCCTCAAATGAGAATTGTTATCAGTGCCTCTTATTTAAAAAAAAGTCGGGAAGGGGAGCCTCCCCCCCCCCCCCTCAAATACCCTATGCACTTTGGATATGCCTAATATGTTACGGACTTTGGGTCCAAGTTTGAATTAGCTTTAGGTATACATATGCCCCCCCCCCCCCCCCTCACCCCACACACATGTCAAATTTTTAAATACTGCTGACTTCGAGCCTGGGAAGTTGCCTTCTGGTACCGCGTTTCAATTTCAGGCTTTCACCATAAGAGCTCATGGCATAGATAAAGAACTGAGAATTATTCATCTACCCGAAGACCCTGCAACGTACATGTAGATAAGAAGCAACAGGAAGGGTTGTGGCAATATGACCAATACCTGGTGGAATTCCTCTAAAGCGGATAACAGTATACATAAGTGTTTAAACTTGACTTTCAGCCTGTACTTGTTGTGGTCGTACAATCAAATCCATCAGGTTTATTGAAGGAGAAGTAGAACTTATTAAGAAATGACATAAACTAACACTCCTCATACTGATTTGTCAGCTCCCACCCGAACCCCCCCCCCCCCCCCCCACTCCCACCCAATTACGCGTTCGTTTTTTTATTTCTGAACTCTAGATATTTCTTCTGCAATCGTGAGGAACCACGACATCACTGCCCATCATGTAGTGTTTCCGCCTCCACGCATAAGAATCGGATGCAAAAGCATTTGGAAATCTTCAAAAGTAACCTTCATTGAAACACTTATGGTAGCAGTTGTTTTGGACTTCTGAATGGGAATTACAACTGACATGGATTTACTGGCAAATGTCGTCCACTCGTTGACATTTAATGAGGTCGACATAGTAATAATGCGCAGTTTGGAATGGCTATGGTTGTTCCAATGTATGGAGCCTTGGCGGTCAGTACAGAATATCATTAGATGTGACCTCTGGGAGCTGGCATACTGCATAGAGGTCTTGCAATTATATCTTCTACCGTCAGTATGTTGATAGGCTCATCAAAAATCCGTTTTTCTATGTTCTTCTCAATTTTGAGACGAAAACGCTCAGGAACTGAAAATACGAGGAAAATCCTGTGTATTGTGCGGGCACAATCACTTCATCTAGTTTGGATTTTCCTGAAAGGAAAATCTATTTGTTATTGCCAAGATTATTATTCTTTTTTTTTTTTTTTTTTTTTTTTTTTTTTTTTTTGTTTTTCCAACACATCGGGGAAAGAGTTTTCTCGAAAACGGTCTTTAAGATTTTTTTCAAACTTTGCACGATCAATGACGGCCATGAGTTCTAATAAATAAAACCATCAGTATTTGGGGGAAAATGTTTCTTGGTGGGCAAAAACGCCCCAAAACGCCCAAAGCTTCGTAGGCCAATATCTCATGAAAGAAAAAAGCTATCGGCTTAATTTTTTGACAGACTTGTCAGAATTACTCTTGTCTAAAACAAATATAATCGGTATTTTTTTCCATTTTTTATGTTTTCTGCCAAAATTTTTCACAAAACGGAAAGTTATCTCAAAAATCGGCCATTTTGGATTGAAATATCGAGATTTAAATATAACGAGCCCTCTAAAAGGGTTCCAAATTGAAGGAAGTAATACCGCTTTATAAAAAAAATCGAAAGAATTTCGTTTCGATTTTTCGGTAATCCAAAATGGCGGCCGAAAAATCGAATTTTTATTTTCGGTTATTTATGTGTTTCAGGCCATTTGGAGACGAAAAAAAAAAAATTTTTGCACCAGAAAAATTTTCGGTTTGGACTTAGAAATTTTCGACCAAAAGTCGGAATTTTTTGTTTCCACCGGGCTACTTGGCCATCACAGTACTCAACAAGTGGGACGATTTGAAAGCTTCTAAGGGTAGAAATGTTGAAGTCATAGTGTACATGAACAGTTATCATCTTTTGGAAATGGAGTTGTTCTTAATTTGGCTTCCGCTAGCAGTCAAACATGGCTTCGGGACACTGTGACCAAAAATTGAAAAAAAATTTCGTTTTTTTTTTTACTTTATTATGTCTAGATTCATTATTTCTCATAAATAAAAACTATCAATGACGGCCATGAGTCCTAATAAATAAAACCATCAGTATTTGGGGGAAAATGTTTCTTGGTGGGCAAAAACGCCCAAAAACGCCCAAAGCTTCATTGGCCAATATCTCATGAAAGAAAAAAGCTTTCGACTTAATTTTTTGACAGACTTGTCGGATTTACTCTTGTCTAAAACAAATATAATCGGTATTTTTTCCATTTTTTATGCTTTCTGCCAAAATTTTTCACAAAACGGAAAGTTATCTCAAAAATCGGCCATTTTGGATTGAAATATCGAGATTTAAATATAAAGAGCCCTCTAAAAGGGTTCCAAATTGAAGGAAGTAATACCGCTTTATAAAAAAAAATCGAAAGAATTTCGTTTCGATTTTTCGTTAATCCAAAATGGCGGCCAAAAAATCGAAATTTTTTTTTTCGTTTTTTATGTTTTGTTCAATTTTGAGACAAAAAAAAAAAAATTTTTTTGCACTGAAAAATTTCGGTCCGGTTCTGACTTCCGAAATTTTCGACCAAAATTCGGAAATTTTTGTTTTTGTTTTTTATGTGTTTTGTTCAATTTTGAGACGAAAAAAAAAAATTTTTTTTTTTTACACACCACCACCAAGAAACGAAAATTGGTCTTCAGATTGGTACTTTGACCTAATTATACTGCACTACCGGAGTGGGTAAAAAGCGGCGGCGATTGCGAATATGTAGCGCATATATAGGTAAAAAGATTCCCCGCAGTTTGGAAGCACAATTTTGTTGCGTTTGCCATCGGGCGGTCGCCAAAAGTACACTCTCGGCCTCTCAACGGTCCGTACACCCTCTTTTTGGCATGAGAATACTCGGCGTTCTTGACTCGTATAAGGATTTCGTGATTCATATGGTATCATTCACGGTCTGTTTAAACCTTTCCCTACCCCATGGGAATAAGGTTTTATTTCACTTGGCTTCTGATGGCTGGAGAACTACCACTCCGGTTCGGACTTTTCGACCAAAATCCGGAAATTTTTGTTTTTGTTTTTTATGTGTTTTGTTCACTTTTGAGACGAAAAAAATTTTTTTTTATTTTACACTACACCAAAAAACGAAAAATCGGTCTTCAGACTGGTACTTTGACCTAATTATACTGTTCTACCGGAGTGGGTTAAAAGCGGTGGTGATTGAGAATGTGTAGCCCGTATACAGGTAAAAAGATTCCCCGTAGTTTGGAAGTACAATTTTTTTGAGTTTGGCTTCGGGCGGTCGCCAAAATACACTCTCGGCCTCTCAACGGTCCGTACACCCTCTTTTCGGCATGAGAATACTGGGCGTTCTTGAATCGTATAAGGCTTCCGTGATTGAAATGGCAACATTCACGGTATTTTTAAACCTTTCCTCACCAAATGGGAATAGGGTTTTATTTCACTTGGCTTCTGATGGCTGGAGAACTACCACTCCGGTTCGGACTTTTAGACCAAAATCCGGAAATTTTTGTTTGTTTTTTTATGTGTTTTGTTCAATTTTGAGACGAAAACAATTTTTTTTTTACCTGGAAATTTTTTGATCCGGTTTGGACTGAAAAGTTTTGATCTAAAAACAAACTTTTTTTTTTAGATCACCACTTTGACCTGACAAAACTGTACTACGAGGCGGGTTAAAGTGGCCGTTATTCAGAATTTGGATGTTGAGGCTCTTCCTCCACCAGTAAAACTATCCGACGCGACTGCCCAACCCCCACCCAAGGCAAACACGCATTAGATTAGACTCTTCAGACTCTGGCGTCCAAGCCAGGAAACACGTCTGAAAAACCTTGATCATTTTGCACCCGGCGACCTCAATTTCAGTGAACGTTGTTCATAATGTTACATGGTATTTTGTATCCTAAACTGAAATCGAAAGTAGAACACTGAGAGTCTGTTATTTTTTATGGGAATATGACTCCAGCTACTCATCCCCTCCCCCGTCCTTATTGAATTTGATGACCGACGGTATTGCCAGATTGTTACTAACTGTGTAGACATTACATAGCGACACATCCCTAATTAGCCTGGCTGCCATTACCGAATCGGACTGTATCAAATTTTTGCGGCAATCCACGAAGCGATTTGGAACAATTCTCACACGTGTACGGCTCATCGTTACAAACAATATTTATGCGAACCATCAAAAACTTAGCACGAACCGTCGGGGATTTCGAAGCAACCCATTTTTCGTTCGCGTATTTTTCAATTCAGGCGACCTCCAGGCGAACCAAAAGATCGTTCGCTTAAAAAGCAGGCCTATTGTGTTAACCATTGACTAAACGCAGAGCCATGACAATCCTCAAATGAGGCATTATGAGGCTCTAGAATAGTTATCAGAGACTCTTATTAAAAAAAATCGGGAAGGGGGGACCCCCTCCAATACCCTCCCTCACCTCGACGGGGCTGTGCATTTTGGGTATGCCCAATATATTACGGACTTTGGGTCCAAGTTCGAATTAGCCTTAGGTACAGAATTGCCCCCCCCCCCTCCTCCCCACACCCATGTCGAATTTTTAAATAATGCTGACTTCGGGCCGGGGAAGTTGCCTTCTGGTACCGCGTTTCAATTTCAGGCTTTCACCATAAGAGCTCACGGCATAGATAAATAACTGAGAATTATTCATCTACCCTGCGACGTACATGTAGATAAGAAGCAACAGGAAGGGTTGGGGAAACATGACCAATGTCTGGTGGAATTCCCCTAAAGTGACAACAGAATACATGATTGGTTAATCTTGATTTTAGGCCTACACATGTTGTGGTCATACAAATCCATGTTTGTCATTGTCAGAATGGCAGGAGGGCCATAATGTTCCGCCTAAAATGGGTCCAGGTGGGCCATTTTTGTTCCACCTTAATTCATTAAAAGCGGGCGACATTCTTGAGTTGACACGAAGTTAGTTGAGCTTTGCCAATCCAGTGAATAGTGATGTCCCACAAATATCAAATAGTTTACTTTGGGTACCGGCAAGAAATTTGGTGACCCCTCCCCCCCCCCCCCCCAAAGAACAATACATAGTGGTAAATATATTGGAAGAATTTTTACTCAATAAAGAAATATTTTGATATGCTGTTATTTCGAAAACAAAACGTTTCAAAAAACGGAATTGTGAAAGCAAGAAAGGAAACTTGGAATGCGATGCTGAAAACAAAGCTCTGCACATCAAGGGAGAGTACTCATCACCATTCTCTTGCCAAAGCCATCTGTTTCAAAAACGCATTGTCATTCACTTCACGTGGTTAGAAGCCTCTGCACTGCTCAACACGGCGTAATGACAATTTGTGTCTGTCACATTGAGACATGCTGGCACTCGGATCTAAATACATGCATTTATGACAGAGAACAGTTATATTCAGAAAAATATGCGCTTTTAGATTATACAGGGAAAGCGTTTGATTTACTGCCAAGTGTCGTCCACTCGTTGACATTTAATGAGGTCGACATTGTAATAACGCGCAGTGTGAAATGTCTATGGTTGTTTCAATATATGGAGCCTTGGTGGTCAGTACAGAATTTCATTAGATGCGACCTCTGGGAGCTGGCATACTGCAAAGCGAACCTGCCGACATTGCTGCTGTTTTGATTCAGAAGTGTAGGCACGGATTAATGTTAAATGCTCCCCCCCCCCCCAAAAAAAAAAAAAATAAAAAAATAAAAATAAAAATTGACCCAGTGCAATGCCATACAACATAGAGCCCCCACAAATGCTCTCCAATATAGGGCAGCACATGCTACAACTGCTCAGATTGAATCTTAAGAGTATTGAACTTTGCAAAATATTCTCGGGAAGACTTTGTCCTTACTAGGAGTCTGTGACCCTCTGGACATTACCCCCTCCGCAAATTTATCTGTACTAACCCAGAAACCCGACAACGACCTTCCAAATATCATGGTAGTTATCACACTTTTCTCCTGAACAATAGCTGCTGGTCAAACGAGAAGACCCCAGTGATTTACATCAAACAGCAGGGTTCCTGTAAAAAAAAATCTTGACATTATATCGTCTACCGTCAATGTGGTGATAGGCTCATCAAAAATCCTTTTTTCTGCGTTCTTCTCAATTTTCAGACGAAAAAGAGGAGGAAAATCCTGTGTATTGTGCGGGCACAATCACTTTATCTAGTTATTCTTTTTTTTTTTTTTTTTTTTTTTTTTTTTTTTTTTGTTTTTCCAACACATCGGGGAAAGAGTTTTCTCGAAAACGGTCTTTAAGATTTTTTTCAAACTTTTCACGATCAATGACGGCCATGAGTTCTAATAAATAAAACCATCAGTATTTGGGGGAAAATGTTTCTTGGTGGGCAAAAACGCCCAAAAACGCCCAAAGCTTCGTAGGCCAATATCTCATGAAAGAAAAAAGCTATCGACTTAATTTTTTGACAGACTTGTCAGAATTACTCTTGTCTAAAACAAATATAATCGGTATTCTTTTCCATTTTTTATGTTTTCTGCCAAAATTTTTCACAAAACGGAAAGTTATCTCAAAAATCGGCCATTTTGGATTGAAATATCGAGATTTAAATATAACGAGCCCTCTAAAAGGGTTCCAAATTGAAGGAAGTAATACTGCTTTATAAAAAAAATCGAAAGAATTTCGTTTCGATTTTTCGGTAATCCAAAATGGCGGCCGAAAAATCGAATTTTTATTTTCGGTTATTTATGTGTTTCAGGCCATTTGGAGACGAAAAAAAAAAATTTTTTGCACCAGAAAAATTTTCGGTTTGGACTTAGAAATTTTCGACCAAAAGTCGGATTTTTTTGTTTCCACCGGGCTACTTTGCCGGCACAGTACTCAACAAGTGGGACGATTTGAAAGCTTCTAAGGGTAGAAATGTTGAAGTCACAGTGTACATGAACAGTTATCATCTTTTGGAAATGGAGTTGTTCTTAATTTGGCTTCCGCTAGCAGTCAAACATGGCTTCGGGACACTGTGACCAAAAATTGAAAAAAAATTTCTTGTTTTTTTTTTACTTTATTATGTCTAGATTCATTATTTCTCATAAATAAAAACTATCAATGATGGCCATGAGTCCTAATAAATAAAACCATCAGTATTTGGGGGAAAATGTTTCTTGGTGGGCAAAAACGCCCAAAAACGCCCAAAGCTTCGTAGGCCAATATCTCATGAAAGAAAAAAGCTATCGACTTAATTTTTTGACAGACTTGTCAGAATTACTCTTGTCTAAAACAAATATAATCGGTATTTTTTTCCATTTTTTATGTTTTCTGCCAAAATTTTTCACAAAACGGAAAGTTATCTCAAAAATCGGCCATTTTGGATTGAAATATCGAGATTTAAATATAATGAGCCCTCTAAAAGAGTTCCAAATTGAAGGCAGTAATACCGCTTTATAAAAAAAATCGAAAGAATTTCGTTTCGATTTTTCGTCAATGCAAAATGGCGGCCAAAAAATCGAAATTTGTTTTTTCATTTTTTATGCGTTTTGTTCAATTTTGAGACAAAAAAACATTTTTTTTTTACACTGAAAATTTTCGGTCCGGTTCGGACTTCGAAATTTTCGACCAAAATTCGGAAATTTTTGTTTTTGTTTTTTATGTGTTTTGTTCAATTTTGAGACGAAAAAAATTATTTTTTTTTTTTTACACTACACCACCAAAAAACGAAAATTGGTCTTCAGACTGGTACTTTGACCTAATTATACTGTACTACCGGAGTGGGTTAAAAGCGGTGATGATTGCGAATGTGTAGCGCATATATAGGTAAAAAGATTCCCCATAGTTTGGAAGCACAATTTTGTTGCGTTTGCCTTCGGGCGGTCGCCAAAAGTACACTCTCGGCCTCTCAACGGTCCGTACAATCTCTTTTTGGCATGAGAATACTCGGCGTTCTTGACTCGTATAAGGCTTCCGTGATTCAAATGGCAACATTCACGGTCTCCTTTAACCTTTCCCCACCCCATGGGAATAAGGTTTTATTTCACTTGGCTTCTGATGGCTGGAGAACTACCCCTCCGGTTCGGACTTTTCGACCAAAATCCGGAAATGTTTGTCTTTATTTTTTATGTGTTTTGTTCAATTTTGAGACGAAAAAAATTTTTTTTTTTTTTTTTTACACTACACCAAAAAAACGAAAAATCGGTCTTCAGACTGGTACTTTGACCTAATTATACTGTACTACCGGAGTGGGTTAAAAGCGGCGGTGATTGAGAATGTGTAGCCCATATATAGGTAAAAAGATTCCCCGTAGTTTGGAAGCACAATTTTGTTGAGTTTGGCTTAGGGAGGTCGCCAAAATACACTCTCGGCCTCTCAACGGTCCGTACACCCTCCTTTCGGCATGAGAATACTCGGCGTTCTTGAATCGTATAAGGTTTCTGTGATTGAAATGGCAACATTCACGGTCTCTTTAAACCTTTCCCCTCCCCAGGGGAATAGGGTTTTATTTCACTTGGCTTCTGATGGCTGGAGAACTACCGCTCCGGTTCGGACTTGAAACATTTTGAACCAAAATCGGAATTTTTTTTTCGGTTTTCTGTGCGTTTTGGTCAATTTTGAAACGAAAAAAAATTTTTTACCTGCAAGTTTTTGGTCCGGTCTTCGGTCAGCTACTACGACCTGATTATACTTTACTACCGGAGTGGGTTAAAAGCGGTGGTGATTGAAAAATGTGTAGCCCGTATATAGACAAGAAGATTCCCCATAGTGTGGAAGCACAACCTTGTTGCATTTGGATTCGGGCGGTCACCAAATGTACACTCTCGGCCTTTCAACCATGCGAACACCCTGTTTTTGGCATGAAAATACTCGACGTTCTTGAATCATATAAGGCTTCCGTGGTTGAAATGGCAACATTCACCGCCTCTTTAAACCGTTCCCCCACCCCACGGGAATAGGATTTTATTTCACTTGGGTTCTGATGGCTGGAAAACTACCACTCCGGTTCGGACTTGGAAAATTTTCAACAAAAATGGGATTTTTTTTTTTTTTTGGTTTTCTACGCGTTTTGGTCAAGTTTGAGACGAAAAAAAATTGTTTTTTACCTGGAAGTTTTTGGTCGGGTCTTCGGACAGGTATTATGACCTCATTATACTTTGCTACCGGAGTGGGTTAAAAGCGGTGGTGATTGAAAATCTGTAGCCCGTATATAGATAAAAAGATTCCCCGGAGTGTGGAAGCACAATCCTGTTGCATTTGGCTTCGGGTGGTCGCCAAATGTACACTCTCGGCCTCCCAACGGTCCATACACCCTCATTTTGGCATGAGAATAATCGACGTTCTTGAATCGTATAAGGCTTCCGTGGTTGAAATGGCAACATTCGCGGTCTCTTTAAACCTTCCCCATCCCATGGGAATAGGGTTTTATTCCACTTGGCTTCTGATGGCTGGAGAACTACCACTCCGGTTCGGACTTGGAAACTTTTGAACAAAAATCGGATTTTTTTTTTCGGTTTTCTATGCGTTTTGGTAAATTTTGAGACAAAAAAATATTTTTTGTTACCTGGAAATTTTTTGGTCCGGTTGGGACTGAAAATGTTTGATCAAAAACCAAACTTCTTTCTTTCGATCGCCACTTTGATCTGACGAAACTGTACTACGAGACGGGTTAAAGTGGCCGTAATTCAGAATTTGGATGTTGAGGCTCTTCCTCCACCTGTAAAACGATCAGACGCGACTGCCCAACCCCCACGCAACACAAACACCCATTAGTTGGACTCTACATCTCGGGCGTCCATGCCAGGAAACACGTCTGAAAAACATTGATCATTTTGCACCCGGCGACCTCAACTTCAGTGAACGCTGTACATAATTTGAAATCAAAATTTTCAGTAAAACCCGCAAACATTGGTATTCGCGTTTCTTTTAAATATTAAATATTACTTAATCAGTCCTTGCTGATAGAACACCAATTCAAATGATTTGTTGTAATTTGTAATATATTCAAAAAAATATGCGCTTTTAGATTGTATAGTGTAGGCGTTAAGTGTCATTTTACGTTTTGAGTGAAAAATCATTGAAACATTAAGGGTGTCTAATTATAAGAAATAACCCGACAATTACCTACCTGTAACTATCCATTTCCTTCCTAACATTCTGACATGGAAGCCAAAGGTAATAGAGCACCACGAAGGCCTGGAATTAGTTGCTGTAGCCAAATTGAGGACTGGGAAACTCTGCCCCCCCCCCCCCCCCCCCAAAAAAAAGGTGGGTGTGCGACGGTGGCGAACCGCGACCCCAATAAACATCTCTGTCGAAAATTTACACATTCTGTCGGAAAATAATTTCTGACCAGTGTGGCATAGACTCAGAGCCAGCAGCCGACGAAGCTAACAATTGTCCAATGACCTCCTATATAACTTTTAGAATATCATGATTGTCAAAGAACTCATTATTCAAGTCGGCAAGGAGATTTCCCAACACCAGGCCAGAACCGAGACCGGAAAGTGCGGGATTTAGAAATGTCACACGCCATTACGCAGAGCCATGACAAGCCTCAAATGAGAATTGTTATCAGTGCCTCTTATTTAAAAAAAAGTCGGGAAGGGGAGCCTCCCCTTCCCCCCTCAAATACCCTCCCACATCTCGGGGCTATGCACTTTGGATATGCCTAATATGTTACGGACTTTGGGTCCAAGTTTGAATTAGCTTTAGGTATACATATGCCCCCACCCCCACCCCCTCACCCCACACACATGTCAAATTTTTAAATACTGCTGACTTCGAGCCTGGGAAGTTGCCTTCTGGTACCGCGTTTCAATTTCAGGCTTTCACCATAAGAGCTCATGGCATAGATAAATAACTGAGAATTATTCATCTACCCGAAGACCCTCAACGTACATGTAGATAAGAAGCAACAGGAAGGGTTGTGGCAATATGACCAATACCTGGTGGAATTCCTCTAAAGCGGATAACAGTATACATAAGTGTTTAATCTTGACTTTCGGCCTGTACTTGTTGTGGTCGTACAATCAAATCCATCAGGTTTATTGAAGGAGAAGTAGAACTTATTAAGAAATGACATAAACTAACACTCCTCATACTGATTTGTCAGCTCCCACCCGAACCACCCCCCCCCCCCCCACTCCCACCCAATTACGCGCTCGTTTTTTATTTCTGAACTCTAGATATTTCTTCTGCAATCGTGAGGAACCACGACATCACTGCCCATCATGTAGTGTTTCCGCCTCCACGCATAAGAATCGGATGCAAAAGCATTTGGAAATCTTCAAAAGTAACCTTCATTGAAACACTTATGGTAGCAGTTGTTTTGGACTTCTGAATGGGAATTACAACTGACATGGATTTACTGGCAAATGTCGTCCACTCGTTGACATTTAATAAGGTCGACATAGTAATAATGCGCAGTTTGGAATGGTTATGGTTGTTCCAATGTATGGAGCCTTGGCGGTCAGTACAGAATATCATTAGATGTGACCTCTGGGAGCTGGCATACTGCATAGAGGTCTTGCAATTATATCTTCTACCGTCAGTATGTTGATAGGCTCATCAAAAATCCGTTTTTCTGTGTTCTCAATTTTGAGACGAAAACGCTCAGGAACTGAAAATACGAGGAAAATCCTGTGTATTGTGCGGGCACAATCACTTCATCTAGTTATTCTTTTTTTGGATTTTCCTGAAAGGAAAATCTATTTGTTATTGCCAAGATTATTATTCTTTTTTTTTTTTTTTTTTCTTTTTTTTTTTTTTTTTGTTTTTCCAACACATCGGGGAAAGAGTTTTCTCGAAAACGGTCTTTAAGATTTTTTTCAAATTTTGCACGATCAATGACGGTCATGAGTTCTAATAAATAAAACCATCAGTATTTGGGGGAAAATGTTTCTTGGTGGGCAAAAACGCCCAAAAACGCCCAAAGCTTCGTAGGCCAATATCCCATGAAAGAAAAAAGCTATCGACTTAATTTTTTGACAGACTTGTCAGAATTACTCTTGTCTAAAACAAATATAATCGGTATTTTTTTCCATTTTTTATGTTTTCTGCCAAAATTTTTCACAAAACGGAAAGTTATCTCAAAAATCGGCCATTTTGGATTGAAATATCGAGATTTAAATATAACGAGCCCTCTAAAAGGGTTCCAAATTGAAGGAAGTAATACCGCTTTATAAAAAAAATCGAAAGAATTTCGTTTCGATTTTTCGGTAATCCAAAATGGCGGCCGAAAAATCGAATTTTTATTTTCGGTTATTTATGTGTTTCAGGCCATTTGGAGACGAAAAAAAAAATTTTTTGCACCAGAAAAATTTTCGGTTTGGACTTAGAAATTTTCGACCAAAAGTCGGAATTTTTTGTTTCCACCGGGCTACTTTGCCGTCACAGTACTCAACAAGTGGGACGATTTGAAAGCCTCTAAGGGTAGAAATGTTGAAGTCACAGTGTACATGAACAGTTATCATCTTTTGGAAATGGAGTTGTTCTTAATTTGGCTTCCGCTAGCAGTCAAACATGGCTTCGGGACACTGTGACCAAAAATTGAAAAAAAAATTCTTGTTTTTTTTTTACTTTATTATGTCTAGATTCATTATTTCTCATAAATAAAAACTATCAATGACGGCCATGAGTCCTAATAAATAAAACCATCAGTATTTGGGGGAAAATGTTTCTTGGTGGGCAAAAACGCCCAAAAACGCCCAAAGCTTCGTAGGCCAATATCTCATGAAAGAAAAAAGCTATCGACTTAATTTTTTGACAGACTTTTCAGAATTACTCTTGTCTAAAACAAATATAATCGGTATTTTTTTCCATTTTTTATGTTTTCTGCCAAAATTTTTCACAAAACGGAAAGTTATCTCAAAAATCGGCCATTTTGGATTGAAATATCGAGATTTAAATATAATGAGCCCTCTAAAAGAGTTCCAAATTGAAGGCAGTAATACCGCTTTATAAAAAAAATCGAAAGAATTTCGTTTCGATTTTTCGTCAATGCAAAATGGCGGCCAAAAAATCGAAATTTTTTTTTTCGTTTTTTATGCGTTTTGTTCAATTTTGAGACGAAAAAACATTTTTTTTTTACACTGAAAATTTTCGGTCCGGTTCGGACTTCCGAAATTTTCGACCAAAATTCGGAAATTTTTGTTTTTGTTTTTTATGTGTTTTGTTCAATTTTGAGACGAAAAAAAATTTTTTTTTTTTTTTTTACACTACACCACCAAAAAACGAAAATTGGTCTTCAGACTGGTACTTTGACCTAATTATACTGTACTACCGGAGTGGGTTAAAAGCGGTGATGATTGCGAATGTGTAGCGCATATATAGGTAAAAAGATTCCCCATAGTTTGGAAGCACAATTTTGTTGCGTTTGCCTTCGGGCGGTCGCCAAAAGTACACTCTCGGCCTCTCAACGGTCCGTACACCCTCTTTTTCGCATGAGAATACTCGGCGTTCTTGACTCGTATAAGGCTTCCGTGATTCAAATGGCGACATTCACGGTCTCCTTTAACCTTTCCCCACGACATGGGAATAAGGTTTTATTTCACTTGGCTTCTGATGGCTGGAGAACTACCACTCCGGTTCGGACTTTTCGACCAAAATCCGGAAATGTTTGTCTTTATTTTTTATGTGTTTTGTTCAATTTTGAGACGAAAAAAAAATTTTTTTTTTTTTTTACACTACACCAAAAAAACGAAAAATCGGTCTTCAGACTGGTACTTTGACCTAATTATACTGTACTACCGGAGTGGGTTAAAAGCGGCGGTGATTGAGAATGTGTAGCCCATATATAGGTAAAAAGATTCCCCGTAGTTTGGAAGCACAATTTTGTTGAGTTTGGCTTAGGGAGGTCGCCAAAATACACTCTCGGCCTCTCAACGGTCCGTACACCCTCCTTTCGGCATGAGAATACTCGGCGTTCTTGAATCGTATAAGATTTCTGTGATTGAAATGGCAACATTCACGGTCTCTTTAAACCTTTCCCCTCCCTAGGGGAATAGGGTTTTATTTCACTTGGCTTCTGATGGCTGGAGAACTACCGCTCCGGTTCGGACTTGAACCAAAATCGGAATTTTTTTTTTTCGGTTTTCTGTGCGTTTTGGTCAATTTTGAAACGAAAAAAAATTCTTTACCTGGAAGTTTTTGGTCCGGTCTTCGGTCAGCTACTACGACCTGATTATACTTTACTACCGGAGTGGGTTAAAAGCGGTGGTGATTGAAAAATGCGTAGCCCGTATATAGACAAGAAGATTCCCCATAGTGTGGAAGCACAACCTTGTTGCATTTGGATTCGGGCGGTCACCAAATGTACACTCTCGGCCTCTCAACCATGCGAACACCCTCTTTTTGGCATGAAAATACTCGACGTTCTTGAATCATATAAGGCTTCCGTGGTTGAAATGGCAACATTCACCGCCTCTTTAAACCGTTCCCCCACCCCACGGGAATAGGATTTTATTTCACTTGGGTTCTGATGGCTGGAAAACTACCACTCCGATTCGGACTTGGAAAATTTTCAACAAAAATGGGATTTTTTTTTTTTTGGTTTTCTACGCGTTTTGGTCAAGTTTGAGACGAAAAAAATTGTTTTTTTACCTGGAAGTTTTTGGTCGGGTCTTCGGACAGGTACTATGACCTCATTATACTTTGCTACCGGAGTGGGTTAAAAGCGGTGGTGATTGAAAATCTGTAGCCCGTATATAGATAAAAAGACTCCCCGGGGTGTGGAAGCACAATCCTGTTGAATTTGGCTTCGGGCGGTCGCCAAAATACACTCTCGGCCTCTCAACGGTCCGTACACCCTCTTTTCGGCATGAGAATACTCGACGTTCTTGAATCGTATAAGGCTTCAGTGATTGAAATGGCAACATTCACGGTATCTTTAAACCTTTCCTCACCAAATGGGAAGGGGGTTTTATTTCACTTGGCTTCTGATGGCTGGAGAACTACCACTCCGGTTCGGACTTTTAGACCAAAATCCGGAAATTTTTGTTTCTATTTTTTTTATGTGTTTTGTTCAATTTTGAGACGAAAACATTTTTTTTTTACCTGGAAATTTTTTGGTCCGGTTTGGACTGAAAATTTTTGCTCAAAAAACAAACTTTTTTTTTTAGATCACCACTTTGACCTGACAAAACTGTACTACGAGGCGGGTTAAAGTGGCCGTTATTCAGAATTTGGATGTTGAGGCTCTTCCTCCACCAGTAAAACTATCCGACGCGACTGCCCAACCCCCACCCAAGGCAAACACGCATTAGACTCTACAGACTCTGGCGTCCAAGCTAGGAAACACGTCTGAAAAACCTTGATCATTTTGCACCCGGCGACCTCAATTTCAGTCAACGTTGTTCATAATGTTACATGGTATTTTGTATCCTAAACTGAAATCGAAAGTAGAACACTGAGAGTCTGTTATTTTTTATGGGAATATGACTCCAGCTACTCATCCCCTCCCCCGTCCTCATTGAATTTGATGACGGTGGCAATTCCGACGGTATTGCCAGAGTGTTACTAACTGTGTAGACATTACATAGCGACACATCCCTAATTTGCCTGGCTGCCATTACCGAATCGGACTGTATCAAATTTTTGCGGCAATCCACGAAGCGATTTGGAACAATTCTCACACGTGTACGGCTCATCATTATAAACAATATTTATGCGAACCCTGAAAAACTTTGCGCGAACCGTCGAGGATTTCGAAGCAACCCATTTTTCGTTCGCGTATTTTTCAATTCAGGCGACCTCCAGGCGAACCAAAAGATCGTTCGCTTAAAAAGCAGACCTATTGTGTTAACCACTGACTAAATGCAGAGCCATGACAATCCTCAAATGAGGCATTATGAGGCTCTAGAATAGTTATCAGAGACTCTTATTAAAAACAATCGGGAAGGGGGGACCCCCTCCAATACCCTCCCTCACCTCGGCGGGGCTGTGCATTTTGGGTATGCCCAATATATTTAGGTCCAAGTTCGAATTAGCCTTAGGTACAGAATTGTCCCCTCCTCCCCCCCCCCCCCCTCTCCCCACACCCATGTCGAATTTTTATATAATGCTGACTTCGGGCCGGGGAAATTGCCTTCTGGTACCGCGTTTCAATGTCAGGCTTTCACCATAACAGCTCACGGCATAGATAAATAACTGAGAATTATTCATCTACCCTGCGACGTACATGTAGATAAGAAGCAACAGGAAGGGTTGGGGAAATATGACCAATGTCTGGTGGAATTCCCCTAAAGTGACAACAGAATACATGATTGGTTAATCTTGATTTTAGGCCTACACATGTTGTGGTCATACAAATCCATGTTTGTCATTGTCAGAATGGCAAGAGGGCCATAATGTTCCGCCTAGAATGGGTCCAGGTGGGCCATTTTTGTTCCACCTTAATTCATTAAAAGCGGGCGACTTTCTTGAGTTGACACGAAGTTAGTTGAGCTTTGCTAATCCAGTGAATAGTGATGTCCCACAAATATCAAATAGTTTACCTTGGGTACCGGCAAGAAATTTGGTGAAAAAAAAACACTAAAGAATAATACATAGTGGTAAATATATTGGAAGAATTTTTACTCAATAAAGAAATATTTTGATATGCTGTTATTTCGAAAACAAAACGCTTCAAAAAACGGAATTGTGAAAGCAAGAAAAGAAACTTGGAATGCGATGCTGAAAACAAAACTCTGCACATCAAGGGAGAGTACTCATAACAATTCTCTTGCCAAAGCCATCTGTTTCAAAAACGCATTGTCATTCACTTCACGTGGTTAGAAGCCTCTGCACTTCTCAACACGGCGTAATGACAATTTGTGTCTGTCACATTGAGACATGCTGGCACTCAGATCTAAATACATGCATTTATGACAGAGAACAGTTATATTCAGAAAAATATGCGCTTTTAGATTATACAGGGCAGGCGTTTGATTTACTGCCAAATGTCGTCCACTCGTTGACATTTAATGAGGTCGACATAGTAATAACGCACAGTGTGAAATGTCTGTGGTTGCTTCAATATATGGAGCCTTGGCGGTCAGTACAGAATTTCATTAGATGCGACCTCTGGGAGCTGGCATGCTGCATAGCGATCCTGCCGACATTGCTGCTGTTTTGATTCAGTAGTGTATAGCCACGGAATTAAGGGGAGGGGAGAGGGGGGAGGGGCAAGTCCCTAAATGTTTCCCCCTCCACCCCCCCCCCCCAAAAAAAAAAATTGACCCAGTGCAATTTCATACAACATAGAGCCCCCACAAATGCTCTTCAATATAGGGCAGCACATACTACAACTGCTCAGATTGAATCTTAAGAGTACTGAACTTTGCAAAATATTCTCGGGAAGACTTTGTCCTTACTAGGAGTCTATGACCCTCTGGACATTACCCCCTCCGCAAATTTCTCTGTACTAACCCAGAAACCCGACAACGACCTTCCAAATACCATGGTAGTTATCACACTTTTCTCCTGAACAATAGCTGCTGATCAAACGAGAAGACCCCAGTGATTTACATCAAACAACAGGGTTTCTGTAAAAAAAAATCTTGACATTATATCGTCTACCGTCAATGTGTTCATAGGCTCATCAAAAATCCTTTTTTTCTGCGTTCTTCTCAATTTTGAGAGGAAAAATAGGAGGAAAATCCTGTGTATTGTGCGGGCACAATCACTTCATCTAGTTTTTTTTTTTTTTTTTTTTTTTTTTTTTTTTGTTTTTCCAACACATCGGGGAAAGAGTTTTCTCGAAAACGGTCTTTAAGATTTTTTTCAAACTTTGCACGATCAATGACGGCCATGAGTTCTAATAAATAAAACCATCAGTATTTCGGGGAAAATGTTTCTTGGTGGGCAAAAACGCCCAAAAACGCCCAAAGCTTCGTAGGCCAATATCTCATGAAAGAAAAAAGCTATCGATTTAATTTTTTGACAGATTTGTCAGAATTACTCTTGTCTAAAACAAATATAATCGGTATTTTTTTCCATTTTTTATGTTTTCTGCCAAAATTTTTCACAAAACGGAAAGTTATCTCAAAAATCGGCCATTTTGGATTGAAATATCGCGATTTAAATATAACGAGCCCTCTAAAAGGGTTCCAAATTGAAGAAAGTAATACCGCTTTATAAAAAAAATCGAAAGAATTTCGTTTCGATTTTTCGGTAATCCAAAATGGCGGCCGAAATATCGAATTTTTATTTTCGGTTATTTATGTGTTTCAGGCCATTTGGAGACGAAAAGAAAAAATTTTTTGCACCAGAAAAATTTTCGGTTTGGACTTAGAAATTTTCGACCAAAAGTCGGAATTTTTTGTTTCCACCGGGCTACTTTGCCGTCACAGTACTCAACAAGTGGGACGATTTGAAAGCTTCTAAGGGTAGAAATGTTGAAGTCACAGTGTACATGAACAGTTATCATCTTTTGGAAATGGAGTTGTTCTTAATTTGGCTTCCGCTAGCAGTCAAACATGGCTTCGGGACACTGTGACCAAAAATTGAAAAAAAATTTCTTGTTTTTTTTTACTTTATTATGTCTAGATTCATTATTTCTCATAAATAAAAACTATCAATGACGGCCATGAGTCCTAATAAATAAAACCATCAGTATTTGGGGGAAAATGTTTCTTGGTGGGCAAAAACGCCCAAAAAACGCCCAAAGCTTCGTAGGCCAATATCTCATGAAAGAAAAAAGCTATCGACTCAATTTTTTGACAGACTTGTCAGAATTACTCTTGTCTAAAACAAATTTAATCAGTATTTTTTTCCATTTTTTATGTTTTCTGCCAAAATTTTTCACAAAACGGAAAGTTATCTCAAAAATCGGCCATTTTGGATTGAAATATCGAGATTTAAATATAATGAGCCCTCTAAAAGAGTTCCAAATTGAAGGCAGTAATACCGCTTTATAAAAAAATCGAAAGAATTTCGTTTCGATTTTTCGTCAATCCAAAATGGCGGCCAAAAAATCGAAATTTTTTTTTTCGTTTTTATGCGTTTTGTTCAATTTTGAGACGAAAAAACATTTTTTTTTTACACTGAAAATTTTCGGTCCGGTTCGGACTTCCGAAATTTTCGACCAAAATTCGGAAATTTTAGTTTTTGTTTTTTATGTGTTTTGTTCAATTTTGAGACGAAAAAAATTTTTTTTTTTTTTCTACACTACACCACCAAAAAACGAAAATTGGTCTTCAGACTGGTACTTTGACCTAATTATACTGTACTACCGGAGTGGGTTAAAAGTGGTGATGATTGCGAATGTGTAGCGCATATATAGGTAAAAAGATTCCCCATAGTTTGGAAGCACAATTTTGTTGCGTTTGCCTTCGGGCGGTCGCCAAAAGTACACTCTCGGCCTCTCAACGGTCCGTACACCCTCTTTTTGGCATGAGAATACTCGGCGTTCTTGACTCGTATAAGGCTTCCGTGATTCAAATGGCAACATTCACGGTCTCCTTTAACCTTTCCCCACCCCATGGGAATAAGGTTTTATTTCACTTGGCTTCTGATGGCTGGAGAACTACCACTCCTGTTCGGACTTTTCGACCAAAATCCAGAAATGTTTATCTTTATTTTTTGTGTTTTGTTCAATTTTGAGACGAAAAAAAATTTTTTTTTTTTTTACACTACACCAAAAAAACGAAAAATCGGTCTTCAGACTGGTACTTTGACCTAATTATACTGTACTACCGGAGTGGGTTAAAAGCGGCGGTGATCGAGAATGTGTAGCCCATATATAGGTAAAAAGATTCCCCATAGTTTGGAAGCACAATTTTGTTGAGTTTGGCTTAGAGAGGTCGCCAAAATACACTCTCGGCCTCTCAACGGTCCGTACACCCTCCTTTCGGCATGAGAATACTCGGCGTTCTTGAATCGTATAAGGTTTCTGTGATTGAAATGGCAACATTCACGGTCTCTTTAAACCTTTCCCCTCCCCAGGGGAATAGGGTTTTATTTCACTTGGCTTCTGATGGCTGGAGAACTACCGCTCCGGTTCGGACTTGAAAAATTTTGAAAAATCGGAATTTTTTTTTCGGTTTTCTGTGCGTTTTGGTCAATTTTGAAACGAAAAAAAAATTCTTTACCTGGAAGTTTTTGGTCCGGTCTTCGGTCAGCTACTACGACCTGATTATACTTTACTACCGGAGTGGGTTAAAAGCGGTGGTGATTGAAAAATGTGTAGCCCGTATATAGACAAGAAGATTCCCCATAGTGTGGAAGCACAACCTTGTTGCATTTGGATTCGGGCGGTCACCAAATGTACACTCTCGGCCTCTCAACCATGCGAACACCCTCTTTTTGGCATGAAAATACTCGACGTTCTTGAATCATATAAGGCTTCCGTGGTTGAAATGGCAACATTCACCGCCTCTTTAAACCGTTCCCCCACCCCACGGGAATAGGATTTTATTTCACTTGGGTTCTGATGGCTGGAAAACTACCACTCCGTTTCGGACTTGGAAAATTTTCAACAAAAATGGGATTTTTTTTTTTTGGTTTTCTACGCGTTTTGGTCAAGTTTGAGACGAAAAAAATTGTTTTTTTACCTGGAAGTTTTTGGTCGGGTCTTCGGACAGGTACTATGACCTCATTATACTTTGCTACCGGAGTGGGTTAAAAGCGGTGGTGATTGAAAATCTGTAGCCCGTATATGGATAAAAAGATTCCCCGGAGTGTGGAAGCACAATCCTGTTGCATTTGGCTTCGGGTGGTCGCCAAATGTACACTCTCGGCCTCCCAACGGTCCGTACACCCTCATTTTGGCATGAGAATAATCGACGTTCTTGAATCGTATAAGGCTTCCGTGGCTGAAATGGCAACATTCGCGGTCTCTTTAAACCTTCCCCATCCCATGGGAATAGGGTTTTATTCCACTTGGCTTCTGATGGCTGGAGAACTACCACTCCGGTTCGGACTTGGAAACTTTTGAACAAAAATCGGATTTTTTTTTTCGGTTTTCTATGCGTTTTGGTAAATTTTGAGACAAAAAAATATTTTTTGTTACCTGGAAATTTTTTGGTCCGGTTGGGACTGAAAATGTTTGATCAAAAACCAAACTTCTTTCTTTCGATCGCCACTTTGATCTGACGAAACTGTACTACGAGACGGGTTAAAGTGGTCGTAATTCAGAATTTGGATGTTGAGGCTTTTCCTCCACCTGTAAAACTATCGGACGCGACTGCCCAACCCCCACCCAACACAAACACCATTAGTTGGACTCTACATCTCGGGCGTCCATGCCAGGAAACACGTCTGAAAAACATTGATCATTTTGCACCCGGCGACCTCAACTTCAGTGAACGCTGTCCATAATTTGAAATCAAAATTTTCAGTAAAACCCGCAAACATTGGTATTCGCGTTTCTTTTAAGTATTTAGTATTACTTAATCAGTCCTTGCTGATAGAACACCAATTCAAATGATTTGTTGTAATTTGTAATATATTCAAAAAAAATTGCGCTTTTAGATTGTATAGTGTAGGCGTTAAGTGTCATTTTACGTTTTGAGTGAAAAATCATTGAAACATTAAGGGTGTCTAATTATAAGAAATAACCCGACAATTACCTACCTGCAACTATCCATTTGCTTCCTAACATTCTGACATGGAAGCCAAAAGTAATAGAGCACCACGAAGGCCTGGAATTAGTTGCTGTAGCCAAATTGAGGACTGGGAAACTCTGCCCCCTCCCCCCCCCCCCCCCAAAAGGTGGGTGTGCGACGGTGGCGAACCGCGACCCCAATAAACATCTCTGTCGAAAATTTACACATTCTGTCGGAAAATAATTTCTGACCAGTGTGGCATAGACTCAGAGCCAGCAGCCGACGAAGCTAACAATTGTCCAATGACCTCCTATATAACTTTTAGAATATCATGATTGTCAAAGAACTCATTATTCAAGTCGGCAAGGAGATTTCCCAACACCAGACCAGAACCGAGACCGGAAAGTGCGGGATTTAGAAATGTCACACGCCATTACGCAGAGCCATGACAAGCCTCAAATGAGAATTGTTATCAGTGCCTCTTATTTAAAAAAAAGTCGGGAAGGGGACCCCCCCCCCCCCCCTCAAATACCCTCCCACATCTCGGGGCTATGCACTTTGGATATGCCTAATATGTTACGGACTTTGGGTCCAAGTTTGAATTAGCTTTAGGTATACATATGCCCCCCCCCCCCTCACCCCACACACATGTCAAATTTTTAAATACTGCTGACTTCGAGCCTGGGAAGTTGCCTTCTGGTACCGCGTTTCAATTTCAGGCTTTCACTATAAGAGCTCATGGCATAGATAAATAACTGAGAATTATTCATCTACCCGAAGACCCTGCAACGTACATGTAGATAAGAAGCAGCAGGAAGGGTTGTGGCAATATGACCAATACCTGGTGGAATTCCTCTAAAGCGGATAACAGTATACATAAGTGTTTAATCTTGACTTTCGGCCTGTACTTGTTGTGGTCGTGCAATCAAATCCATCAGGTTTATTGAAGGAGAAGTAGAACTTATTAAGAAATGACATAAACTAACACTCCTCATACTGATTTGTCAGCTCCCACCCGAACCACCCCCCCCCCCCCCCCCCACTCCCACCCAATTACGCGCTCGTTTTTTATTTCTGAACTCTAGATATTTCTTCTGCAATCGTGAGGAACCACGACATCACTGCCCATCATGTAGTGTTTCCGCCTCCACGCATAAGAATCGGATGCAAAAGCATTTGGAAATCTTCAAAAGTAACCTTCATTGAAACACTTATGGTAGCAGTTGTTTTGGACTTCTGAATGGGAATTACAACTGACATGGATTTACTGGCAAATGTCGTCCACTCGTTGACATTTAATGAGGTCGACATAGTAATAATGCGCAGTTTGGAATGGCTATGGTTGTTCCAATGTATGGAGTCTTGGCGGTCAGTACAGAATATCATTAGATGTGACCTCTGGGAGCTGGCATACTGCATAGAGGTCTTGCAATTATATCTTCTACCGTCAGTATGTTGATAGGCTCATCAAAAATCCGTTTTTCTGTGTTCTTCTCAATTTTGAGACGAAAACTCTCAGGAACTGAAAATACGAGGAAAATCCTGTGTATTGTGCGGGCACAATCACTTCATCTAGTTTTATTTTGAGAAGTTTAGGAATTTAAGTCAGACAAGGTGCGTGTGTGTTAGAAAGTTTACTCTTAGCTTTCTCTGAGATATGATGAGAATCACTTTCTCAGGACCTCGTCTGGTTAAAAACTGTCAACTGATCTCTGATGAATGATGGATCTCTGATGAATGATGATAGGGCGTGTCTATGGAGGGGCAAGTGTAAAATACTTTTATTAATTTTTGGTGATTGGTTTATTCATGACCTAGTGGTGGGTGTTGCCAAATTGGAATGTCATAGTCCTCACTAAGGAAGGATTAGTCAAGTTGTAAATAGTTAAATTCACTTGGTGTCAATGACGTTCACAGGTGTAAATTAATCCTTCCCCAAGCTATAATCAAGATGGTCAAATTCATTCCCCAAAGGTGTGAAGAGATTAATTCTTTGTCCATGTTTTTAATTAGTTGTAAGATATTATGGCATGTCTCGACAAAAGATTTAACAACAATAGTGTAACATTACCACTTTAATGTAAGCTTTGTGATAGGTTTCCGCCCCAAAAGTATATAAGGTCAGGGTTTTCAGACATTGCACCTCATTTTCATTCTTTCGCACCTCTGATTTCAGAGAGCGAACATCCAATCATGGAAATACCGGATAGATTGTTGAAGACTATTACAACCTTAGGGGTCTCTCGTCCTATCACCTGGACTGTCCAGGAGATAGGAACGAGAGTCCACTTATCTATGGAATTCCTAGTTGAAGAAGAGAAAATATCACCGCCCTCCTCCGGGAGAGGTAGTACCTTTGTTGAGAGGACCTCCTCTCGCACTAGTCCTCACCCGAAGAGGGAAGGAGGCCCTGAAAAGAGAAAGAGAAGAAAGAAGAGCCCGTCCACCAAGCGGAGGGATTCCCGGCGCTTGGAGGCATTCTTGGAGATGAAGAAAGAGAAAGGTGAGGAGAAGAAAGAGCCAGGGGCGGGCACCACTTCCCCTCCCACTCCCACAGACAGCCCCATCCAAATGCCGGCTTCCAAGTCGGTATTGTCGGATGTGGAAGAGTCTGTGGAGACTGAGGTGGAAATGGAAGCTGCCCTCTCGCCTCTTCCTGATCCCCACTCGCCTCTTCCTTCTAAACCAGAATGCCAGGACGCGGACGACAGGATAGGGAACATCTTACGGGAACACCAAATACAAGGGGACCTTCACAGACAAGAGATGGACAGGAAGCACCAACTACTCCTCCAACAAATCGAAGAAGCCAAAAAACTAATAGACGCCAGAAACCTACAACAATAAAAGTCTCAGCAATCACCCACAACCACTTCAGACTCGGCTAGGACCAGACCCCACAAAACTCAGCAACCACCATCAGGCAGCCCACCAACAACACCAACTACCACTGTCTCTCCTTCCAAACCTCCACCTCTGAAAAAGAAGCAGAAAAGACACAAGCGCCGCTAACAACCCACAACTTCTCCTCCTTTATCACGGTCTGACACTTTGAAATTCTACAGCTAATGAGGGTCGAAAGGGGCTTGCTCCCCATATCGTCCCTGCGCGCCTTCGGCGTGGAAAACCATTTGATTTGACATTGGGGTAATAGTCTAACCTCCAGCCCATCACACTCTTCCCCCGAAGAGGAGATGGAGGAGGATGGTCTGTTTGTGGAGCAGGAAGTTGCGGCTGACATCGCACATGTCGCTAAACCTACTCTTGCTCTTCCTGCTTTTTTCCGACCGGGACACCATCCAGGAAGCAAACACCGCGGAGTCCGTGGAAAGTATCCTAGGAGAAAAGGCCAGAGACGACGACCACCTTATATATCTACCAGCCCATATTAAGACCTTGAAAGATCGTGGGTGCAAAGGCAACATGCTCAGAATAGGATTAGAGAGTCCCAGCAACCACTACCTGAGAACAACACCAAAGAGCTCTTCACCACCGGCAGCTGCGAGGGCTAGACCTTACCAACCGAGTCAGCCCTCCACCACTTCTGCAACTCCACCAAAGGGGGTATCACCAACTCAGCCACCTCCTCCTAAGAAAAGCAGACGAAATCATAGACGCCGCTAAGCATCTTAACACTTTCCTCCTTTACCACGGCTAGACCAGACAAACCGAATCACATACTGTTAAAGAGGGTCGAAAGTGGTTTGCCCCAAACCGTCCTTGCGCGCCTTCGGCGCGCGAAACCATTTCATCCATTGGGGTGAGATCTGAACGGTAGAGGTTGATGAAAGTCCAGGAGTTGGTCGGGGGAGGCCACGGACAAACGAAGAGGCAAAATTGTGGAAGAGTGGAATAACTGGTGTTTTTTTTAACTTAGGCAAATAGACGGTGAAATAATGTGGGGTAGTGCAAATTGAGAACTCTTATAGGTTTTGAATAGTGTGGATAGACTGATTAAGATTCGCATCAGAGGTTAAGGACCTTCCCATCGGTCCATGTGAAAAGAACGATCCCTAAAACAGTCCAACAGGAAGGAAAGGCGAGCGGAGAACGAGCTGGGATGCAGTGGTAAAACTTACAGACGCCCGGGCGGACACTGTGAACTGTAAATATATCATAGGGTTGTGAAAATGTATATATTCAAGGTCATGGTTGTGAGAAAGGTATTTTATTTTATATGTAAATAAATTGTTTTGTACCGTCATTCCCTATCAGTAATTGCATAATCCCCTTATTTGTATTTACACTCATTTTATCTACGAAGCTACGAGCACCTCGAGAAATGCGAACGAGGAACTCGGGTCAGGTATAAGTTCACTCTGGTTTCAGGGCACACTCTAAGGGAGTGCGATGGAACTCGGGCGATCTAACCCTCCCCGAGACAAATAATATTTATTGTTCAATGGTGGGCATCCCAAAGCACCCACCTACCCCTTTGACAATCTTCCGCTCTTGAAACTGTCGCAAAAGGTGTAACAATGGCTGTGGAAACTGCCGTTTGGCGACAGTAAATAGACAAACGAAGCTAATTTAGAGATATACGTAACATGAAGTGTTTTTTTTCTTTTCTATTTGTAAGTGTCCAATTATTCCTGTTCTTCGAGTTCAGCTTTTCTTACCGACTTTGAACAACTGAGAAAGAAATCCTCTCTTATTTATAGCACGTCAAGAGAGGATTACAGCAGAGCAGTTTTTTGAGGTGCTTTATCCAGACAAGATGTCTAAAGGTACGTGGACAAATAGAAATGAAAAGCTCCAGTAAAGGCTGAAACCGGACGCCCCGTAGATAGAACACTATATGTGTGTCTTATAGTTTGGTTTGTGGAGAATTATTATCTAGCGGAAACTTTACTGTAATCCACTCTACGTATTTTATCTTCCTTAAAACGTTTTCTAGAATTCAACAGGAAAACTGCACACTGTTTTATGTTATGTTAATACTTTGGCGATGAAGTGCATGGCCTCGTCTGCGTTTGTTTGGAAGGCTTAAAATATAGAGGTGTGGTATGTACACTACACAGAAAGAAGTTTATCAATTGTTAGGAAATGCTAAACAAAACCATAACAAAGATAACAGATGAAAAGGGGTGCACTACACAAGGTTTTAACTCTTTGCCTGTTGTTGGCAGAGCTTCATGCACAATTCAAGAGTACTACACTCTAAAATCAGTTGGGCTAAAATCGACCCAAATTAACTGGGTTGAGTGAATATGAACCCAGATGGTTTCATATTTACTCAACCCCGCTAACTTGGACTGGGTTTTAAGTCAGTTAATTTGAGAGTGTTGTAGAGTTTTCCTGGCTTCTGTTAACAAAATATACGCCTTTAAACGGGAGTACCTCTCTTGTCAATGGTCTCGTAATGTCTGACTTTTTGATTAAATCAAGTCATGGCTGCAATATAGCAGCCATAACATGATTTTATGATAAATCCAATACAATACTCCACAGGTTGAGAGTTTGGAGCCCTCAAAATTACAAGCAATTTTAGTCCAGAAACCGTGATGCACTTTGTTGAAATATTTCCTCCCTCCCTTCACATACATATATTATGAGCGCCCGATTTTACGTCAACACACAAGTTTCACTCTTCAGAGAACGTCTATTCGACAGGAAGAGAATGTTGTATGTGTCTGTTTGTTTCATTCTTCTGTGTATGACCCGTAGTGCATATAGGAGTAACTCAGTTTTTGAGCGTTTTACTGTGTCTTGACATGGGTTAAGCACATACAGTTCCATGTTAGCAAGTTTCTTCATTGTATAATATCCCGCCTCTACCAAAAAGCTAACATAGTAAAATTATTCATCTAAAACAAATGGTACATTCTGATATTCACGAGGTGGTACAAAGATCCTCATGTGATGGATGGCCCCCTCATTAGAGAAATCCGATGAGTGTTTGCAAACAATCGATCGACTAATAGAGATAGATAGTAACGACCACATTTATAAAGCAATACACTATTTCCATAAAGTAGCTTGTAGTATGACAAAGATACTACGATGTAACACTTTACGTAGCTCAAGTTGAGAACAAAGCTACTGTTATCTTACAATAATTTGAGTTATCCTGATTGTCGTGACGTGCCCTATCTCCTCCGCTTCTAAGGGCCTGGTCGAAATCAAACTCGGCGAATGTATGTATTTCTGCCCGCTATAACTAAATCGACAGGTTGGGTGGCAATATTTTGCTTTATTCCATATCATATCTCACTGTGTCTTTATACTATAATTTGAGTTATTCTGTTTGTCGCGACGTGCTCTACCTCCCCAGCCTTTCCGGCCCCGAGGGACTTCAAACTCGGCAGCTGTGCGTATTTCTACCTGTAATACAAAAATCGCTATGTTTGCGTTATTCCTTACAATCAGCAATTGTGTCGCCTCATGTGTTGGTCTGTATGCAGACATGAGTCGCCATTAAAACTATGTACGTAGCGCGAGTCCACTTCCACTAGTCTTTCCAATGTGACTAAGTAATTGTTCTTCGTTCAAACAGAAAGCCAACAACTGCTTATTGGACGAATTAATACCTTTTGCATGCCGCTAGTATATATTCCTACAAGGACAGTAAGACTCCTGCCAGCAGAATATACACAGAACGACACGTATGTGTAAATGGGTTAATCGATACACAGGCCTCGAGTTTCATCCTTTCACGATGGCACAAATACTCTATCGATTAATCAATTCACACACGCGTGTCGTTCTGTGTTTATTACACTCCTTCACGTCTACAAAAAAATTATCGGAGAACACTCAGCAATTCATTTGACAACTATCAACAAAGAGAACACATTTTATCGCCAACGAAATTTACAAATCCCAGTCACTTCGGCTTCAAGTCATTTCGGCCCCAGTCATTTCGGCCTCAGTTATTTCGGCCTCTTGGCAATTAGGCCCCAATATACCAAGTCATTTCGGCCCCTATAAATATCTTTTTAATTTAAATATTTTTTTATTTATTTGTTTTTCAACATTTATACCTCAAATAGATATTGAGGTATACATATGATATATGGTATTCTTTCATGCCTAGTAGATTTTCTTTCGTGGTGAATGGATGAATGGAACGTTTCAGCACGCCGAAAGCGCACAGGGACGATGCGGGATTTAAAATCCCTTGCGACCAGAATAATTTTATTTGCTTATAAATCCACGAGAGTCGGAAGTGAGGGTCAGTAATATAATTTGGTTTGAGTGGGGTACTGGGGTCAGATCCCCACTGACCTCGAACTGGAAGGTGACTTGGAATTGCGCATAACTACAACTCTCCCTGCACATTATCCATAACGGTTAAAAAGGAAAAAATACACCAATATGTGTTTTTGAAAGCTGGGAGTCATCCAGTTTGGTAATTACTTTGATGGCTTGATTCTGCTGTTAAAGCATCCCATGACTGACAATTACCCATTATTTCTAAACATAAACTATGCGTTGCATTGTTCTTTATTGATCTCTACCCTCGAAATGGGACCGAAGTGACCAAGGGGCCGATGTGACTGAGGTCGAAGTGACAAGGGCCGAAGTGACTGGATACCAAATTTACGAGGGGACGCGTGTTACTATTTCGACCACAGAGTTCCAATGTGTTCTGTGTGCCTGCTGGCACATAGAACACATTGGAACTACGGGGACGATTTTCAGCTATCGCTAGCAATTCAAACTGTAATTTCGTTACACGGTTTGTAGAAAATTCCAATGAAATTTCGCTTGTATTTAAAAATAGTCAGTCAACAGATTTTCGTTTACCGCACGGTTTAGTGTTACTGTAGATGGGGATTACATAGAACAGGCGTGTAATACATCAATAATCCGGTTTCTGTTTTGAGTTTATCCCTATAAATGTAATCAATCATTTCAAGAATGTTTTTTGGGGGATTTCATTGATTGGAATTTGTCATCAAATCCAGCCATGGCTGGATTTTATTTTAAACATCTAAGAATATATTCAGCACGTTGAGGGTCAATAAGGTATCATTATCTAAAAGGAAAAATATGGAAAAAAACAAAACTTTATTTTTGAAAATCCGCGAACATTCTCAGCATATAAGAGTCAACTGGGGGTCATTAACTTGATCGAAGGGAAAAATATGAAAATTTATAACTTGTTAGTGTCGATTTGTGTTTCTAACGCTGAGTAGATTTAGCAGCTCCCATGGGTATAAAGATTTAGTTTGTTTACGATATGAGATTCACATCCATCGTCAAGAAAACACTCGAGAGATTTAACAAGTTTGTCTCCTGGGCGCAGTGACTACTCTGTGACCAGAAATCATGACTGACCTTTTCTGGCCAGAAATTTAAATGTATTCCTAAAAGAGTCGAAGGCCATGTTTAACCCTTTGAACCCTTGCGGTCGCTTTTACGGCCAGGAACATGATAAGTCATAATGTCATTATATAGGATGGCTGTTCAATAAATCGTCCCCTGAGTTCCAATGTGTTCTATGTGCCAGTAGGCACATAGAACACATTGGAACTCAAGAGACGAAATGTGTGGGGTAGACCAATCAATATCTTCAACGTGCAGCCCCGAGGTCTACTCCAAATAATGAACTGGCGTGGAAGATACCACTAGAGTTTAACCCTTTACATAACATGAAAAGCAGACCACACTTGCAAAAAAATTTCTTGAATAACTAATTTTTTTCATTTTTTGTCTCACAAACATAGGTTATGACCCCTCGTTGGAACGAGCTCGTCGAGCTCGTTCCAACGAGGGGTCATAACCTATGTTTTTGAGACAAAAAATGAAAAAATAATGAAAATTAATTGGCGATTTTTGAGAATAGCGCTGGCCGGTTTTGGTCGTTACGTTGGGTAAAGGGTTAAAGGGTTAAGACGCCTATGTAGATGTGTCGTTAGTGCAACTGCGGATTGGAATTACGATGCCTCGAGTGTTAGTTTTTAACACTTTGCGATTGATATATAAAGTACGACCGCAGTTGAATAGTCAGTTTCCACAGGTGGGCAATATTTCCACGGACGCAATAATATTAGTTTCCAAACAGTAACTATAGGAATAATCATCAAACATTTAATTAATGAAGCACCGGGTACAACCGATGCTTCATTAATTAAAATGTTGCTGATGATGATTTTTTACTACCTGGTAAACGCATGCGTGGACATCACTGCCCATCCACACACATCTACATATAACTGTGCTGTAGATGTGTGAAGGAAACGAAAGGAGGTCCATCGTTCCTTTCACATTAACAGAACAAAAAAAATCATGCTCTTTATTGTCCCGTTTTTTAAAACGGTTTATTCCTTTTAAGGTAAAAAAGAGATTATCGAAGTGAATACTACTCAAGAACAGAAGAGGATTCTCAACTCAGATCTGTTTATAAGTATATTTTTGAATATTAGTTTTATTTCAGGGAAGTTTTTATTTATTTTGTTTTGTTTATGTGTTTGGGAGGATCGTAGGGTGTAATAAGGAGGTTTAGTTGATAGGTTTTTCCAATTTTGCTGTTCAACTACGTTAGTTACCTTTTTTCGTGTTTTTGTTGCCTTGGTGTTTTCGGTTATTAGATTCTACATAATATTTTTTTCATGAGTGGTAAGTGCACGACGGGTGTTCAGACGGAGGTAAGTATGGGTATCAAGGGAGGTCTGAGGGAGGTGAGTCGAGGGGTGCAGGTCGGGGAGAGTGAGGATCCGGCGTGCATACAGTGTAATATGAGGTATGGTGGTGGTCGGCCAATGGAGACTAGTGGGGTATGTGCGAATTGCAGGGATATTTTACAGTTGTTAGAGAAGTGTGTTGGATTCGAGCGGGAGATTGCAGAGCTGAGAGGGAGGTTGGGGAGGGCCGGTGTATCTGGAGTTATCCCGTTGAAGGTTACCTACGATGGTGAGGTGGAAGGTGGGTGGAAGGTCGTTGTGGACTCAAGGAGGAAACTGGGAAGCAGGAAACGTGGGGAATAATGCTTGATGTTGGGGGTGTAACTGAGGAGGGGGGGGGGTTCTATTATGAAAATTCGGAAGGTGGCGTCAGGTCAGGGCTGCGTCGAGTCCGGAAGCCAGAGTCGGCGTAAGGCTGCCAAGGTTGCGAGGCGGTGTTTAGAAAACAGGTTTAGTGTTTTAGACTGTGATACCCCTGGGGACGAGAGTGAGGGGGAAAGTGTGGGGGCGAGATGGTTGTTGATGATGATAGGCCAGTCGGGGTAAGGAGGGCGGTCAAGAGAAAGAGGGGGCCAGGAGCTTGCAAAACGAGAGGAGGTGCAGATGATATAGGAACTGGGGCCGGAAGAAGAAAATTAGTTGTAGCGGGGAGCAGCATTGTACGTGGGATTGACAATGTAGTTTGTGGTCCTGATAGTTCCAATCGAACAGTCTTGTGCTTTCCGGGGGCGAAGGTGGAGGATCTCAGGGACCGGGTAGATGGCATTGTGGCAGGGTCAGGACCGGGACCGGTAGTGGTGGTCCATGTGGGGACCAACAATGTCAGGGAGAGAAGGTCAGTAAGTTTGGTGGAGTCGTATAGAAGCTTAGTCGGCAAACTGCTAAGTAGGAATGCAAGGGTAGTCGTATCCGGGGTCCTTCCTGTCCTTAGAGGTGGGGACGAACGGAACTCAAGGATTTGGGCGCTAAATGAAGAGTTAGAGGACTACTGTGTTGATCTGGGAATTCCCTCTATCGACCATTGGGACACGTTTTGGGGCAATGGGAGCATGTACGGGCGTGACGGGCTGCATCTTAGCAGGGTGGGGAAACGGGTATTGGGGGATAAAATTCTACGGGTAGCAGAGCCTTTTTTGGAGAGGAGCGGGGTGGGAGGTCAGAGGCAAGTAAAACTAGAGTGGACATAGGTGGGGCGAACAAGAGTGAGGGGGACAGAATAAGTTTACCAAGACTAGCGCCAGAAAACAATGGGCCCAGTAGGTGGAAGCCAATGAACCTCGGTACCCTGAAAGTGGGTTATAGCAACATCCAGGGTCTCCACCGGAAAGTGAGTGAAATTGCTACATTGATCGAGGCAGAGGAGTTTGATGTCATGGGCTTAAGCGAGACGTGGGTAAGACACGAGGAACGGGTAGACCAAGTAAGCGGGCGTGTGTGGATAGGTGTAGGGCGAACGGAAGGCCAGAAAAAGGGGGGAGGGGGTAGGCATGTACATTAAAGAGGATTTAAAACTGTCGCTGATCACAGATCTGGAAGATATCATCACCTCGGCTGAGGTGTCAAAAGAAATTGGATGGATAAAGATCAGTCTGAGAAACAAAAGTATTGCCCTTGGGATTGTGTAATGTGTGGTGGAGGGAAGTAAACCCGAGTGGAATGACTCGATATACTCAACACTAAGTTCCAATATCATTGAACTAGAAAACAGGGGGCTCGGTATAATTCTGATGGGCGACTTTAATGGACACATAGGTGACAAGGAAGAAGGCATAGAGGGTGGGGACAAGAAAGTCAACAGGAATGATAGGAAGCTGTTGAACTTCACAAATGAGCTCGGTCTGAAGATTCTGAACAGGGACGCTAGATGTAGGGGGAAATGGACCTGGGAGAGAAACGACAGAAAATCAATAATTGACTACATTCTCACAGATATGATTTTATGGAGGGAGGTGATAAGGGTAGAAGTGGATGATGAGGGCAAAATGGAGTTGGATAGTGATCACAACTTGATTACAGTGACGATCAGGGCCAAAAACCTAGAGAAAAGGAAAGGAAGCTTCAAGGAGGTTTGGGAACTCAAAAAGGATGCCGACTGGGCGAAGTTCGAAGAAAAACTGAAACCAAAGCTTGCAGCCGTACACAAGGGGGGGGGGGGGGGGGGCAGTGTCCAGAAGATGACGACGCCATAGTTGCGAGCATAGTGGAGGCGGGGAAGGCAAGTGTAGGAAAGATTAGGGTGACAACACGGTAACTTGGGTACAGAGTGAACGAAGAACTGAAAAGGGCCATAAAAGTTAGAAAAGCTAAATGTGCTGCATACAGGAGAAGTAGAAAACTTAAGGGGATGGAAAGCAATGAGGCCATGGTAGCAAAGGAAGAATACCAACAAGCACGAAATAAAGTAAACAAGATTAAAGACGACAACTGTTAGGACGATAAGAACGACAGGGGGGTCGAGTTCGAGCGTATTTTGGAAATGGGTGAACAAACGTAACAAAGGGAATAACCCACAGAGCATTAAAGTAGATGGCAGAGTTATATAAGAGCGAGATCAAATCGCATTAGAACTAGTCAAGCACTGGGAAAAGGTAAACGATAAGCGATGGGGCATGGGGAACCCACCGGAGTGTCCGAACCAGGTCGAGGAAAATCTCTCGGACTTCGTGTGCAGCGAAATCAAAACTGAGGAGGTGCGAAGGGTGATCTCAAAATTAAGGAATGGAAAAGCGGGAGGGGTGGACGAAATTCCTAACGAGTTTATCAAAAAAGGGGGAGAGGAACCCTTGGAAAGCCGAACTGCCCTATTCAATTTAGCCATAGAACTACAAGAGGTCCCAAAGGAGTGGAGGGAAAGTAAAGTGACATTTATTCACAAAAAGGGGGAAAAAGACGTCTTGGATAACTATCGAGGGATCTCTGTCAGCAGCAACATTGGAAAAGTCTTTTGCAAAGTCACGTATGATTAGAGGAGGTGATTGAAGAGTAGGGTTTTTGGGGAGAAATCCAGAATGGCTTCAGGAAGGGAAGGAGACTCGTTGACCATCTTTTCACGCTATCCCAAATGATAGAATCCGCGAAAGCAAAAAGAAAAAGCTGTTCATGGCCTTTTTGGATGTTAAAAAGGCATGCGATAGAGTATGGAGGGAGGGAATGTGGCGCAAGCTGGAGGCTCTGGGCTTGGGGGGCGAGTTTGTTGGGATTATGAAAGCATTATATAAAGACGTACAGAGTGAACTTAGCCTGGGAAACATTACAACAAAACGTGTGCCTATGGAGATAGGCCTAAAACAGGGGTGTATCCTTTCGCCAATTCTTTTTGCATTGCACATCAAAGGTTTAGGAGATGAACTCCTGCATAGCGACGAGGGGGTTGCAGTTGGAGACTTGAAGATCCCAGGGCTATTTTTTGCAGACGATATGGTGTTAGTGTCAGAAAGCGAAGAGGGGCTAGCGAAGATGCTGGGAATTGTTGGGAAATATGGGAGCAAATGGAGACTCGAACTTAATGAAATCAAGAGCAAAGTTATACCCGTGGGCCGCAAAGTGGACCCCACTCGAAGGTGGAGAGTGGGGGAGTTCTGCATTCCGGAAGGTAGCAGTAGACTTCTTAGTGTAGGAGAGACTAGTGACTATGAGTACCTGGGGGTAAATATAAACATCACAGGGAGAGGCATCTACCGAACCATACAAATCAATTGATTCTGAAGGGGAAGCGAATCCTTAACCAAATGAAACTTATAGGGAGAAACAGTTTCAATAAGGTTTTCGTGGGGAAAACCATTTGGGAAATGGTGGGTCTGCCAAGTATAACATACGGTACGGAAGATGTACCCCTAAACCAGACAGCTGTGAAGAGCTTGGAAATCCTGCAGAACGATGCAGGCCGATGGATAACAGGCTCGAGTAATGCCACAGCGCTAGAAGCAATCAGGGGTGAGCTTGGGTTGATGAGGATCAAGGACAGGATAGACCTATTGAAACTCGGTTATCTTAATTATTTGGTAAATCTCCCCGATAGCCGATATGTAAAGTAATGTTCCTGAGAACTTTCAACACAAATATCAAAACGGGGTGGATGGTCCAAGTGAGGGAGCTAGTAGAAAACTACTAATTGGAGATCTCGGACCTAGATGCTGGGTCAAACCAGGGCAAAAAGATCGTCAGAGAAAGGGTCATGGAGGATTGTAACCGTAATTGGTGAGAGGGGGTCAAATCAAAGAGATCTTTGGGTGGCCTGCGTGATAAAGAGAAGCCTGGTTTTGAAGAGTACCTTGATGGCACCTTTGGGGGTCACTGTTGTTCAAGCTGAGGTCGCGATCCCTGGAGCTGAGGGGAAAAATTGGGAAAAACAGTGAAAAGGAGTGCCAGATGTGTAACGTGGACGTGGTGGAGACCCTGGAACACTTTCTTATAGAATGCCCAAAATACCAGTCTAAAAGAACAAGATTCACGGGGAGTATAATGGAGAAGGGGGATGGGAGAATGAAGGACATGTGGTTAGGGGCGACTCAAAGGAGAGAGTTAATATACTAATCGGAGAGATTGGGCAGAATGGGGCAAGTGATGTCATCAAGCAGTTCGTCTCCGAGTGTTGGGAGGAGAGAAGAAGCGCGGGAATAGGGAGGCAGTTGGTAGAACATGGGTAACCAAGGCCTTCTCATACGAGAACCGCGACAAATCAACGGCCGACCGAAGTGTTATTATTATTATTATTATTACCTTTGTCAAGTCTGTTTTCCTGCAATATTACTTGCACTGTGTAACTTATCAGCCTATTTCGTAATGTTACATTTTGAAACAATTTTTCCCTTTGATGTCGATGTATTTTGTAAAAAAAGTGCTAAAATCTACAGACACTGCACCCGTGCAAGTAGGGTTCATCTTGGAAAAAAAAGACTCCTTTCTCCATTTGATGTCGATGTATTTTGTAATAAAAGTGCTAATATCTACAAACACTGCACCTATGCAAGTATGGTTTATCTCGGAAAAAGGGATTCCATACCCACGGACGTTTTTCAAAAAGGAATTCTAGTTGGATTCCGTAAGAAGGATGTCTATTAGGTGATAGTTATGGTCCCTAGCACCTGATCGGCTTTTGGTTTTTAGACCACCCCAACCTTCGTAGGTCTAATGTACTGCTGACTTATCTATAATCATCATCATCTGTCCTATGATCGAGTTCTACTGTAGTCAGTCGATGCTATAGTCTTTTACCACCTTTATAGCCTTGTACGATTACATTTCTACAAGTCAGTTAGGGGGTGAGGTAGTAGTATTTTGGTAATTCTATGAAGTAAACGAGGATTTTGGGAAGATCCGTACCAGCAAACTACTCCAGTTCAATCGAACACATCCTTAGAACATGCCCCGCCCTATTGCACGCCTTTAGGTCGCATAGCAACCACGTGCCATTATCTATTTATTGGTGTTTAACCCTTAGGTCCTCAGATTACTTTATGTTAATAACTATCGTGTATACATGTATACAGCTACCTATGATTTAACAGTGCTTTTACATTATTGTTGGCTGCCTGTACAGGCAGCCAACAATTATGTAAAAACTCTGTCAAGATAAATACATCATACCATTAAACGCATCATACTAGTTTTATTCGCAACCCATGCATGTAGGGTTGCACATAAAACTAATCCAAACATTCGGACGTACATACTACGGAAGCCTATTAGCTTCACGTCGTTTTTAGTTATTAAATTGTAGCTACAATTTAATAAATTGTACCTACAATTTAGCTAACTTGTAGTTACAATTTATTAAATTGTAAGTACAATTTAGCTAAATTGTAACTACAATTTATTAAATTGTAACTACAATTTAGCTAACTTGTAGTTACAATTTATTGAACTGTAAGTACAATTTAGCTAAATTGTAACTACAATTTATTAAATTGTAACTACAATTTAGCTAAATTGTAGGTACAATTTATTAAATTGTAGCTACAATTTAATAACTAACTAAAAACGACGTGAAGCTAATAGGTTTCCGTAACATACAGATACGAAAGTAGCTTTAATATTTGTACAGGGGGCGCGGTGACGTTGCGGAAGCCGGTTCTCGTCAGATCACCGAAGTTAAGTAACTGTCTGTGTCCTTGGGCAAGGCACTTAACCCCGTGTATCACGGCGTACTGCACGTCGATGGTGCGCATGTCTTCAACCAATCTAACCCTGTCTGTGCTGCAGTGCGGAGTAACGATGTTGGGGAGCTGGCAGCTGCTTGTCGTTGCTCGGTGGTTCTCTCCGGGTACTCAGACGTCCTCTACCCGTAAAACTGTCACGGTCATGAATATGCCACTGTGCATAAGTATGTGACCTTAAAACACCAATAAATAAACAATACATATTTGTATACTACGTTGAAAAACTTCTTGCTGCACTTCCTTGAAAAAGAGTTATTACATTATGCAACTCTTGTTGAGTCTATTTCTTCGCGTTCGGTAATATTTATTCCATTCTATCTTTTATGTCGACGTGTTTTGAAATAAAAAGACGAATACTTGCAACTGTTGCACACATATAGTTCTGTGAACACAACAGCGGAAGGAGAATTTTGATCGGATTGCGACTGTGGGCCGATCCGGTAGAAATTCTCTGTTCCCATTCCACCACACAATCTTTCTTGTCGATAAAACATATTGTGTGACATTCTGTTCTCCAAGAGCCTTTTCCAGTAATGAATCACTCAATAATAAATTGCCATGCCAAAATGCGAAGACACATCATTTAAAACCAAATATCACACTGAAATGTTTGAAGAAACTTGTCTTAAATGATGATGCTATGGTAATGTCTAAAATGGTCTAAAACATGAGATTGCATGCCATGTTTTTAAAGCATCGTCAAAACTGATCCAGATGGCAACATATATATATAGATGTGTGTGATGTGCTTGCAAGTATGGGTGTGTTTGTCTGTCTGTCTGATATTTGTTACTTCTTGCCTTGAAGATTACACACGCCGGTGTATTGATTGCTAAATGGTTCCAGGTCACTAATAGGCAAATTGATGTACAGCGGCGTAATGTTATGTTTAAGGAGTCGCCAAATGAGGATTTGAAATGAGAGATCTACTATCTGCTGGATTCTTGGCAAGCACTCATAGATTCGTCTACATATTAACTGAGTGGGTGCTAGAACCCACTTTCAGAGCTTTCAGAAAATGAAGGTACCAGAGCAAAAAACAACTAACCTTTTCCTTGCTATTTCATTTTCAGCCAAACGGAAATAAAATTTCGGTTATATTATTTGTTTTATTACAAATTATTGGAGAGTGCCCATGGGCACTCTCCAATTATTTGCATTAAAACAAAAGTTGAATAAACAAATTCATACCACCAAAAATATTCTAACTCTAAACAAGTGCTTGGCAATGGGTAATTGTGAAGTAAGGGTGTCAATTCTGGCCAGATAAACGAAACTGGTTGAATTTATAAATCTTGCTACATTATGCATTGCCGATCTAACAAAAGGAATCTCTTACACGGTTTTGCTGTTAGCCATAAATAACTTCTAGATTTAACACTTTAACACGACTAGATCTGCAAACAGATTCTTGAAAAACTGAAATACTTCATTTTTGCCTCAAAAACATAGAGTATGATCCATGATGTTTGTTAGGCAATAATTGATAAAATAATAAATTTCGAATGGCGATTTTTGTGAGTAGCGCTGGCCGTATCGAACTGTTAAGTCATAAGGGTTAAAGAACGATCTAACACTGACTTATACACGCCGTGAGTCTTCCCATGAAAAATGGAAAAAGCATTCGGAAATTGAATTTCTTAGATGGATATCAGTTTCTCATTTATTTTGCTCACTGTCAACAGCGTCGAGAAAAAGGGGATGTGTCGATGTGTTTGCCATGTTTTCATGTCAACATCTTGATGAATGGCCAAAAGTCAAACTGATCTACAAGATTACCAAAAAGATATAAGAACTAACTTACACTTTTAATTCTGAATTCCAATAAATTTAGTATGACTGTATATCAAGACAAAGGCTTTGTGTCATATACTGGAAAACGAACTTCCAGCAGCGTGGAACATCCTCTCACTTCGCGCAGAAGATAGTATTTAGTGTGTGTGAAACAGAGACAATTATTGTTTTTATAAGACGTCTTCTTTTTCCTCATCTTTACTCTTTGAACGCCGGGTCACCGAGATGACTTGAATGCAAATATTCCAATCACCGTACTATTGGCATACTGTTAGACAGTCACTGGTACTCGGCTATATTTTTAGGCGAGTATTTTTAAGAGAGTGGTGGCCGAGTGGATAAGTGCGCTGGTCTCTCATGCCAGAGTTCCCGGGATCGATCCCCGGTCGGGGAATGTTCTCGAGGTGTCCGAACACTCTCTGTCAGCATCAATTGTGAGGTTGATGCTGTCACAGCGTACCGTCCTATCGGGTGGGGACGTAAAATGGCTGTCCTCTGTGCGGAGAGAGACACACTCCGTGCAGGCTAAAGATCCCTTCGTAGTATTCGAGAAGAGCTAGTCCACGAAGTTGCAGCTATGAAGGTCATCCCTCACACCTACGCCATTGGGCCAAGGAGAGGCGTTAATATAAGTTGCATAACTTGTTCGCCAATCCTTGTAAAACAAATAAAATTAAATAAATATATTTTTAGGCTCCTGGAGGTATTAGGTATGTTCCTTGGGACACCCAAGAACTTTAAGGCCTCTAATTAACCGGGGACAGTAACTACATTTGGACCAATAACCATTAGATGAAGAGAACTTTTCTCAAATGATCCAAAGTAGAGTAAAAAGTAAACAATGAAGTTATAGAGTACAGCTGCAGCTGTCACTTTCTCTGATCTTTTCATCTTTTGCTTCTAAGTTATCATCAAACCAAGTTGAAAAAACCTTTGTCATACAAAATAATTTCCTTATTATTCTGTTCTGCCTTTTTTTATTAGGGTTTAACGACACATTAACAGCCAGGGTCATATCATGTCGATGACAGTTTTACGGGTGGAGGAAGCCGGAGTACCCGGAGGGAACCACCGAGCAACGACGAGCAGCTGTCAGCTCTCCAACATCGTAACTCTGAATTCTGCTCCGCGGCACAGGCAAGGTTAGATTGGTTGAAAACATGCGCACCAACGACGTGCAGTACGCCTTAGTACACAGCGCCATCGTGCCCCCGTGTAGGCAATCGGGGTTAAGTGCCTTGCCCAAGGACACAACGCGGGAGCACGAATCAGTCGCTGAAATGGTCACCCATCCAACTACTAACCGCGCTCGACGTTGCTTAACTTCGGTGATCTGACGAGAACCGGTTACCGCGACGCCACCGCGCCCCTTCTGTTCTGCCTTAAAACCCAAGACAACTTCAGTTCCAAGGGTTTGGTTGAGGGTGGGTGACTTTCTGGGTGCACTTTCGACAGGTATGATTTATTAACACTTTGAGCCCGAGGAGACGCTTTTTCCGGGCCAGGAACATGATACCTCATAATTTCATAAAATATGGTGGATGCTTTCTGAATGTGGGGAGTAGACCAATCAATATTTTCAACGTGCGGCCTCGAGGCTGCATAATACACCCAAATAAGAACATGGACTCCAATTTCTGCCATTGATATGGACATGGAAGATACCGCTGGGGTGCGAAGGGTTAAAATGGAGTACATGCATGATGTGCATTTAACACTCTCACCACTTCAATATGGGTCTTATGTTTTTTTTATTTATTTGATGGACTTGATAGCATTTCAGCAGTCATATTGTCACTCGAGTGAACACAAATTGGCGTCTATGAGAGTTCTCAGTTCCAGGTTTCAGTAAGCCTTCATTTGTAAGTATTGTGTTATATCGAGTACTCGAGAAATATTTTACTCGAGTACAATATTCCAACACGTATTCCAGCCAACACTAAACGTTAGGTCCTATCATCATCCAGTATGACGGATAATTGGTATCTGAAAGAAACGAAGTGGGTTTTTTTTGGAAAAGGTAAAAGTCGGGCCGTTTGCAGGGTGCGCATTCTTGGATATCTTTCAAATGGCCGGTCTCGCACATTTTCCATAAAACACTTCATTTCTTTCACTTACTAATTAGGAACGAGGAATGTCATAACATGGATGAGACACTGGTTACGTAACACCTTGTAGATTAGAAAACATGAGCCAAGATCAGTGGGGCCACTGAAATGCAGAAAATAATTTCGCTGCTCAAAACAACTGGGCAGAGCTATCAATTTGGAAACTGTGTCATACTTATATCTCAAGCGTGGTACATGTATGACATTATCAATATGGAACCAACGCCAATTAAGTCGAAACTCCCAGATGTTTAAATATGTGTTACATTCTTTCTGGTCACCATCCGGCTATTATGCTATTACTTGAATTTTTCGGAAATGCATGAAATCAATCCATTCCGGAAGTTCATATATAAATGTCAGCTCTTAAAAATAGTGGGCGCGGACAAACATTTTCAAAGTGTGTCACGCTTTCATATCTATAAAACGATCCAGATGTGTGGAGAGTTAAAATTTTAAAAATAGGACGCAATATATTTTATATCACGCAGAGTTCGCCATATCGATTTCGGACCAATACAAGGTTTGAAATACAATATTCAAAGATGTAATTTTTTTTAATTTCTTCATAATCACTTTCTCGTTTATGTATACAATTCTGGTCATATTCCACGCGTGGGCAGTGATGTCCACACATGCGTTTACTTGGTAATAAAAATCAATATCAGCAAAAATTTAATTAATGAAGCACCGGGTGATACCCGGTGCCTCATTAATTAAATTGTTGATGGTTATTCCTATAATTAGTGTTTGGAATCTAATATTATTACGCCCGTGGAAGGTGACCAGTCCACGGCGGCTTTACTACTGCAGATATCCTTATATGTAAAGATTTCAAATGCTGTGCACAAAAATAACATTTCTGAATTCCTTAAGGATGTCTTGGTGCTGATAATATGTCTCCATTAATTCTCTTTCTTGGAGATTTAGTTCTGAAGCTCTCATCATGTCACACGGACTCGAATTTACTGATTGCAACGAATTCTTTTTCGCTAGTTTTATCTCAATTTCCATACATTTAAATAGTAAATGTTTTTGTCAGTATGCCGTTGGCATTTTGTCTGGGAGAAAAGTTTCTTCTCAAAAAGAAGATACGGCTAGTAATTAAGATTAATATTATAAACGTTGTCTTTTATCTTTCTCGCGCTTAGTGTTTTTTTTCTATTATCTGCTGTTTCTGTCTACTGCTTATTCTGATTATGCGGTGTCGGAGATAAATGCGAGGTTTTCACTTTCACGATTCGGGCTGCCGGAAGCCCGCTGTTTTAACCGTGATTATCCCTGGTAAATCCGGTCCAGCCCCCGTAGACACGACCTTGGTGTTCCAGAATAAACTCTCGCGGTTCCGCCGCCTTGCTTTTTTCCGTGGAGCGATTTTCAAAATGTTTGGAAATTTCATTTTCCGTCACAACCGTAAGTGGCTCTAGAAAACCGTAGACACCGGAACACAGCCATAACATATCCGTAGCCGATCCGGCATTAGCCGTATTCAGAAAAGGGGTTCCGTTTGGCCACAGAAAGCACCGGATAGACTACGGATATGCTACGGTTGTGTCACGGTGAGAGAAGTTGGTCTGGTGGGCCAAATATATAGTTTTGACGGACCAAACCGTGGGAGAACGTGACATAACCGTAGAGAGCGAAGTCGAACCGTTGCGGAACCGTAGCATATCCACAACACCATAGCATAGCCATGACTAACCGGGACAAACCATAGGATAACCTAAGCTTGTCCGCGGCACTGCCGGTGGAGCCATAGCATAACCGTAGGAAAACCGTCACATAACCGTAATAATCCTTGGCGAATCCTTGGTACTTCCTTCGCACAATCATAGTACATTCTTAGCGCTTACTTAGATCTTCCATAAGCGCCGCAGCAACACCCTAGTGCAACCGTAGAAATTGTCTATCGTGGCCAAAACACGCCAGTTTTACCACGGTTCAAAACCGTAACAATCCAGGTTCCAAACCTTGAAAGTGAGAACTCCTCAATAGCAGAGGTTGGGATATATCGCTACTCTCCTAATGGAGATTTCTTAATAATTTTACGGTTCGGTCAGATTGTGTTTATTTACACGATAGTCCGTTCACCCTAAAAGAAATTCAATTTTAAACTTGAACCAAGGCTATTACACCTTATGAACAACAGTTTTTAATAACATCCTGCCTGCTCTAAGAGGGCTGACAACCTCTTTTTACTGGACTGGATGACGAAACTAGGGATATTACTCCAGTTAAATACCAATAGTTCAATAATTGTGTACTCTAAGAGTACAGACACCCTCCTTTAATTGGACTGGATGTCGAAGCTATCACAGCTCTTACAGAAATTTCGATGTAAACCCACAATCGGTTTAACATCGCTACTTTCTGTCACAAATTGTATGTTTTCGAATCGCACCAGAAAAAAATCTTAATCTCGTAACTTCTAACATGTGGTTTGTGTTCGCCTTTGTTGATTAAATAATGTCTTCTGAGTTTGATAATTATGTGATCTACATTCTGTCAGATCTCTGTGTGTTCTTTCTGAAAGTATATCACAAAACAGAAAATCAGAAGGTCAAATCTTTACCCAATTCGAAAGGCAGACGGGTTCATATTCACCCAACCCAGTTAATTTGGGTTTTGTAGCAGATTTTAGAGTGCATTCATTTTTGCCTCTAAAATACAGCTTATGAATCCTCGTAGGTGCAACGGGCTCGTTCCAATAGAGATTCGTAAGCTATGTTTCTGAAACCAAAAGATGAACACAATGAAATTTGCTTGTCGATTTTTGTCAATAGAGCAGGCCGGATTTAGCCATTAAGTTTGGCAAAGCCTACTTTGAGAAAGAGCTAAAGACTTTTCGGCAGAGGTGTACACTGTACATTCGGAGGTGGGAGGTGGGAGGAGGTCATGCCTTCCAGAATTTTCGATCCTGACGGGTAGTTATGGAGCAGAAGACTATTGCCCGATAGCACGCGTATCCTAATCGTGGATTTGGCACAAAGACATCAAGGGCGTCGCTTAGGGGCTACCACTCCTCCACCCTAATATTTTTTTCCCACGTCAGGACGTTATCATCTGGATTGGAGTTTAAGATATCGATTTGTTCTTGTTTCTAATCATGCGCTTTCTTGGGAAACTGAATTTGCTACTTGAACGTATGTCACGCACACAGTCGATACACACATTTGAATTAACCTTTTACCTAACATGAAAAGCAGACGACACTTGCAAAGAAAAATACTTGAATAACTAATTTTTTTCATTTTTTGTCTCAAAAACATAGGTTATGAGCCCTCATTGGAACGAGCTCGTCGAGCTCGTTCCAAAGAAGGGCCATAACCTATGTGTTTGAGACAAAAAATGAAAAAATAATGAAACTTAATTGGCGATTTTTGAGAATAGCGCTGGTCGGGTTTGACCGTTACGTTGGGTAAAGGGGTTAAATAAGAAAGTGTCATATTATGACAAGAAATCGCAATATCAGGCTCGACTAACACAGTGCCTAGTATTATTAGAGTTTAGTGACTAAATCTTGTCTATGAGGATGTAGAAAATTGAAAAATCAAGTAGAAGAGAACTATTTAATACCAAGTTATACACAATAAGTTTGAAGTTTTACCGTGTGGAGGTGTGAACTCCGTTGAGGAAGACTGGAAAGGAATAAACAGCGTTTACAGGGGAACATGTAAAATGTTAGCAGCCATGTTGTGACTTCATTATCACGCTTATATATGTTGTCAATGCGCATGTTATAAGGATAATACGTGTTTCCGGCGTCTATTCTATATGATGGAAGCTGTCATCTTGTTTATCCTGGCAGCACGTGATTACTATGTAGCTAATAGTCTTGCATCAGGGCCGAGAGGGCTCCAAAAGACACATTTGATTGTATTCCAGTGTGTCTAATAACCTGCACCTATCCCACAACTCTTAACAGTTATCCAAATGAACCCTAAAAACTGTTTCTCATTTTCTTTCATGTAATGCCATTTATATAATACCATTGTGCTGTTTAGTCTTGGTAATCCCTACCATTCTTCCACTGACTGAATCATCCAATCAGTTCGCTTTATCAGATTCAAACAACCACCCCAACCTATTCATCTTAGCACCACACATCAGTTGCATATACAGTTCCTTGCCCAAATGAAGGCGAGGCAGCTCGGAGATATGCAAGTGTTATAGTGCACAATGTGTGGACAAAAAACATGCTCCGTATGAGCACACGCCGATGTACCGATATGGGCTTGTGTACCGTACGGCCGTTGTGGAATGGTCACTTTCCACGACAGAGCAATATTTCCACGGACGCAATATTATTAGGTAACAAACACTAATTATAGGAATAATCATCAGAATTTTAATTAATGAAGAACCGGCTTGTACCCGGTGCTTTGTTAATTAAAATTTTGCTGATGATGATTTTTATTACCTGGTAAGCAGACGCATGCGTGAACATCACTACCCACGCGTAGAATACGACCAGTCAACGGCGACTGTACTGCACTAATGCATAATATGCACGCAAAACACGCTGCACGTGAATATACACAGTCTGCATGTGACGTTTTAAAACCTGAAAATTCGTAGTAATGAATAGGAAGCGAGTTATATGTCCAATACCAAGGAGGGAGGTATGAGCACTGCGAACGCGAAAAGAGTAACTGCGACTTGCAAATGGAGGACCACAATTGGTATAAATGAGCAAACTAACAATAACCTTTTCGGGTTTTTACACTCTTCAGCGTGCAGGCATATCTGTAATAGGTTTTTAAGATAAATGGATAGCTTCACCAGCACTAAAGTAGACCATTTTTAAATTGAAAGGACGGGGGTTGTACACGAAAGATTGTGATATTTTAGTTGGACAAATACCTCTGTACGTGTATGGCTATTAAGTGGCTTTATAGGATTTTGCATGTGCAATAAGTTTACAATAGATCTTGAAGGCAGGGGCACCGGGAGCACTTCAGGACAGGTGTGTGGAGGGGGGGCAGATCCCGGGGAAAAGGACATTTACTCGCACTAGCAAACCCGCCATGACATGCCGAAGCACGAGATGAGGAGGTTTGAGAGGAGATTCCCCCTCCCATCTGGAGGAGGCACCATCTTCCAAACTTCCCCAACTCCCACAAGCTCCCAGAACGGATTTGGGGGTATTTTAGCTTCACTTCGATAATACATGATTGAAAAATATTGAGTGACGAACCTAGGAAGGGCACTGTCTGCCCCCTCTCGCTCCCGTGGTCCGAATGCAAGGGGTGGGGCGGTCCTGTTTGAAGGTACAGTAGTATTGTCAAAAGCGGTCATAGAATATTGCCATCTAGTCAAAATTCTCTGTCCGCTTTCATAAACATTTATTTATTTATTTATTTATTTATTTATTTATTTATTTATTTATTTATTTATTTATTTATTTATTTATTTATTTATTGTGTTTAAGGTGTCATATTTTTGTACAATAGCAAATAGTGACCACAACATGGAGATAAAGCCAAATTTCGCCAATGCCCATGTTTATACCCATGTTACCCATTTTAGAGGACTTCTACCCCAAGCTTTGGTGACTGGGTTTTATTTTACCATAGTAAACAAGCACCGCTTCACTTCCCGGGGTTCTCACTGGGATCATTCATGCCCATAACAGTGTAGGATCTCACCCATGGCAAAAGAAACGCGTCAGCATTGCAACTCAAATGTCATTTTCGTTTGTGTTTCTTCATTGAGTCACGATTTCACAATGTTTTATTTATTTATGTTTTATTAATGAAATATCTATCCAGTGTTTTAAATGTGTAGCGATCTAATCGAGAAAGAGGCCGCCTCAGTGATCACAGTACTGTACATCGATAGTTGGAGGCGTCGCTTAGGAAGGTGTTAAACACCCCTCCCCTCCAATAATTTTTCCACAGTCTAAATTGGAGTCTTTGATACTGATTCGCTCTTGCCAGTAATTGTGGCCTTTCTAACCAGACGAGATTTGATATATGAACGTATGTCACACACACAGTCGGTCAAACAAGTGTTGGTCTGTAGTACATGTACCCGATTCGAGTTATTGAAGTGCAGGCACGGCCAATGTAGAGTAACTGTACGGGATGCGTTTATTAAAAAAGGGGGAGCACGGTGGCTCAGTAGTAGACTGTTGAACTTTTATACTAGAGGTCCCGACTTCGATCCCCGTCCGGGACGACCCGCGTTTTGTCCTTGGGCAAGGCATCCCGGTTGGTTACATAGGGCACGATGGTGCCGTTTACTAAGACGTTCTGCACGTCGATGGTGCACATGTCTTCAACCGCTGTAACTCTGCTTGAGCGGAGCTTGAACAGAGTTGGAATGTTGAGGAGCTTACAGTTGCTCATCGATGCTCGGTGGTTCTCTCCGGGTACTTCGGATCCCCCTCCCCCCTAAAACTGTCACGGTAACGATTAGCCACTGTGCGTAAGTATGTGACCTTAAACACCAATAAATTAATTAATTAATTAATAAAGAAGCTGCGAATTTATTTTATTTATCCACAAATGAATCAAAGAAACCTTGAATTTTATTTATAAATAGTCCAACTACATCATCAAGACATGCCTTCGACGAAGGCATGTCTTGATGATGTAGTTGGAATAGTTTATCCGTCGGGACTCGAACCATCAGAGTCGGGATAAATGAAGCTTGCACACCCTCCCACAACATGTCATATTCGGGATGCCACTGAGATGAAATGAGATGAAATTATTCCATTGGAATATGCTCTTGTATTTTCAGGTGGTGTTTCTGATCCAGTTTCTGTTTGGATATGTGCTTTCCCGGTTTGTATTATATTTGCACCATGCATCATGTACAGCATTAGGAGAGTAAGTAAGGCTGGGGGAGGGGGAAGGAGAGTGGCCAAATATACCACACGAAAAATTCACGCTGGGCCTCTCTCAATTATATTGGACTTCAACACAATATTCGGGGTGTTAACACTTGCCCGAGGATGTGGTGCCTCTTTTCGGATGCGCAAATCAAACTTTTCTCCCGCCGGGTCATTCCACAGTTGGTCACATAGGTTTGGCATCATTTAGATTATTCAGTTATAACACACTACAGGGGAGCCGACAGAGGCTTAATGTCTACGAACTGACGTCCTGTCGGTCCCGAAAATCAAACTTTCTCACACTTAGTCGTCCCATGGACGGCCCTGTGTGTTCAGTTGTGTTAACATGAGGTAGAGCACTATTCGCGGATCTCCCAGTAACTTTTTAGACCCACTCAACACCTGCGACGGGGGTGGCGCCATGGATTTCTCGACAGGGGGGGGGGGGGGGGCTGACCTCTCCGACAGAGGTCTATAATATTTGACCTCCCAAACGAATGAAAATGAGTGAAGATTGGTAAATTGGAGAACCAAAATAGAAGTAAATTGAGTATGTTTGTTGATTATTTAACGTAAACATATTATAATAAGGTCAGGAAATATTTCATCTATAAAGCCAGATTGATAATGGAAGTAATGGAACGCCAGATGGATAACAACTGTCATAACGCCTTACAAAGAAGAACCATATTCCTCGTTCTTGATCGACACAAGACGAGATATCTACATTCGATTGAGACTCTCCGACGGACTGACTAAAAATCTCCAACGGTGGGGCTGGACCTCTCCGATGGGGGGGGGGGGGGGGGCTGTAGCCCGACCCCCCCCCCCCCCTTGGCGCCACCACTGCCCTGCGAGTATGCGTAAAATAGAGTAGATGAAATTTGATTTCATCGACAATGCGCTGAAGGTTTGTGCACGTTCCCTAAGCTTTTTCTAAAAAGCATTGTCTAATTTTGTAATCCGCGAGTGGGAACTTGCATCCGAGTGGTGAAATAGTATTAATTCTCAAATCGTCTGCTGCAGTGTGAAGTGAATCCCTACAAATGATTCTCAGGCTGTTTGCTATCTTGGGGTCAACCATTGATATGATGGGGAATATCAACCAACCAAATCATCTTACTGTTAGATTAATTCATATTTAATAGAATTATTGAGACCTCTGCCCCAATTAACAATACTAATAGCATGACTGTTGTAGTCGATGACTGTCAAATGTAATAAACAAGTTATCTATTACAGTTCTGAGAACTACTCCCGAAGCTATGATTTGTTTCAAGAGTAGAGTACTTATGGAATAAGTGTTCTGTAATCAGGATATCAATTATGAGACGTTTTCACTACCCACTCCAACTGTACATTCGTCAATTAAGTATTCCATGTGGCCACACGATTGGGTTCGCCGGTTCAGGTCTGGTTTGCACTGCTGGGGATTTTGTGTCATGCATGTACGGTTTGCGTAATAAGTCATTTGATCCATCAAGCAGAGTTACATAGCTGTTAGAAGAACTGAATGAATAATCGTACGAAATAATGATGAGATTTTTAACCATTTATTTAGCACGATTAATCCCACTCGCATTGCTCATGCCTTAGGAACTTTCGCAAATATCTATGGTACCTGAATGCAATGCCATGAACCTATACGTCTACTTCCCAACTTGCCCCCTTCATGACCCTCCCTTGCCTCCCCCCCCCCCCCCACCCTTCGTGAAACACTTTCTGGCGCCGTCATTGGCCCAGTCGAATTGGTGGTCAGGATCACTTCCCTTGTCCAATTCGCAGGAAACAAAAACAATTGCTCCCAGTCAAACTGACATGCAGGATAACTGCTCCAAGTCCATTTGGGGACATTTTTTCTTAGTGCCATTCTAGACTGTTCAGCTAAACACAAACCTTAATGTCTGAAATCAATAATGAAAAACATGTACCAGCACTTTGCTTGTAGTTACTATTAATTTTATCGTTATTCAGTTATATAAGTCGTGTTTAAAGTCTCTCGAGTTTGAATCAAGCTGAAGAGAGGGAGCTTTTTCGGCTTCGTCTGTTCCGGTGTAACAGGAATGGAAGTCCGTAGGAAAATTAGTCCCTCTGGACTATTATTCCGCGGAATTATAGTCCTAGGTCTAACATTTCTAGGAATAGTAGTCCGGCGGACTACTATTCCTAGAAATGTTAGACCTAGGACTATAATTCCGCGGAATAATAGTCCAGAGGGACTAACGTTCCTACGGACTTCCATTCCTTTTACACCGGCTCACTTCCAGGGGGTGAGAACGAAGAGAGCACCTTACAACTCTTTATAAAATCTCCATTCAAATTGTACTGAGCGATAAGGCGAAGATGTGCAGAAAAGTTCGTTTTCGCAAATATCTGAGGCCAGCGATCTTGACACTTTAACAATTCCCTATGGAAATTTACATTGTAAAAAGATCGTCTTTTTCCAGCACACTTCGAGTTTATTTTCCTTTTTCTTTTTCCCCATTGGGTTAACCTTAGCCGAAGTTACAAGCTCAGGTGAAAATTGTCTAAGTCCAATTTTAGCTGAGCCAGAAAAAGTTTCAATGGAAAATCCCATTGTGAGCCAGAAATGCATTTCTTATCAACCTACTCACAATTGTTTACTACAGGCTTGCACTACAGTGGAAGTCCCTAACTCGGATAAAATACTCTCTATTTTTGTCTTTCCCAAGCAAGTTGGGAAAGAAAAGTGGTGCAAAAGCACCAATAAAAATAAGCCAAAACTGGGTCGAGTGCAACCGGCGCAGACCCAGTACGGGACGCTCTCTCCCAAGTACAACTCCACGACTTCCGTTGCCAGTGCGCATATACCGTCTCTAAAGACTCATTCTTTTTGAAATCCGCTTCGTGTCGAGATGTTTTTGCACGCTTATCAGTGTTCCACCAGCTCGATGTTTGATGATTCCTGATTCATTATACCACAGTGTATCCTTTGTATTCTCAGGAACAGTGTTTTATATTCTCTTTTTTCTATTATATGTCCATAATGTATATTTATTTGCTCTCTCTCGGGTCGCGCGCGATTTTCGCGGGCCACGCGGTTCGGACTTAGATTTTCACAATTATTGTTCATGCTTTTTTTGCAAATTTTTCTAATTGTGTTAGAGTTAGGTGTCAGCGGGGTACCACTCCTGCAGTGTTTCTTCTTTCTGTTGAGAGTAGTCTTCCTGTTGGGTGGTTCCCGGTCGACCGTCTGGGGTCTTTGTTTCCGTCACCTTTCTCTCTTTGGGGGTGTTCTGTTTTCTGATCTCACCTTCTCTGCTCCTCTCACCTCTTTCATGCCTAGGACAATTCCTTGTGGGCAGTGTCTGCTGCCTAAGCATGGTGACGATGTACATTCGTCGTGTTCCTCCTGTAATGGGTGTTCGGCCGAGCGGCCGTGTGGTGTCTGTGGAACATGGTCTTCCACCTTTTGGGCGTCTGTAAATCGTGTCGTTCGTTCTCGTGGCCGTGCCTCCCGCTCCCGCGGGAAAGGAGAACGTGGTCGTTCGGGGCCTCCCGAGCCGACTTTGTCTGGTGAGAGTTATTCCTCCTCCGTGGGGGATGTGCAGTCTTTTCCTGTGGTGGATACTGCGGGAGCCGTTGAGTGTTCTGGTGTAGAGATGCCTGGTTCCGGGACTACGGTCCCCCTCCAATCGACATCTGAGGCTGTCACTAGGGTTGTGACTCCTCCTTCGGAGCCGAGCCGGTGTGCTCTCTCCATTATTTCACCAGCCTCACCGACTCTCAACGTATCTACTACTGCTGCTGGTCCGTCTGCTTCGTTGTCTGTTTCAGCCGGCCTCGGCTTTTCGCTGCAGGGGACTGCAGAACTGTCCGATACTGTAGACGTGGGATATCGGCCCCAGCCTTCCCTGACTTCAACTCGGCGAAGTCGGAAGGGGCTGCCGGCCGAGCCCATCGCTGTGGTCTCGTCGCCGTCGAGTACCACAGTTGTGTCTTTGGATTCGGATGTTCGTAGTGGAAACACTATGAACTCCGTGGCGTTTCCGTCCACTCACTCTGGTCACACGACCAGTTTTGGGGGACCAACGCCTTTTGTGCAGCCTGGACCTTCTGCCCCGCAGAGGTTCGCGGTGACTCTCATGAGTTCTCGCAATATTGATCCTCGGGGTGCATCGTACCCCTATACACGTCTGCCTTCAGATGTTTCGGCTGCCGCCCGTCGTCCCGCGTCGGGTGTTTTGGAGGATCGTGACCCTTCGCTGGTTAAGAGGGTCAGAGGTGAAGCCACTTTGCCGGTTCGCTCCCCTGTCGAACCGGTCGGTACAGGCAGTGAGCTTAGGGAGGACCTCTCCTTACTCACTCAGGTTCTCTCAAACAGCCTTCCTGTTGCTTCCAGCGAGGCTATGGGTGGTTTCCAGGCGCCTCCTATGGCGCCGCCTCCCGGGATTGGAAACAGGCCGGTTTCCGATTCCTCTGGTGTCCCGACACCATGGGAGGCGTCGGCTGGTTTGCCCACGATGGGCTATGTGTCTTCCGACTCTTGGGAGGAGTCCGACATGCTTGAGGTCGAGGGCCAGCAGTCTTCGGACTTGGGGGCGGCTCTTGACTTTGTGTTTGGGTTTCTGCCTGAGCTCAAACCTGCTAATCAGCCGACAGTGTCAGCCTGGCCGCGATCATCGGTCGCGCGCCAACAGCCTATGGAGCAACCTGCTTCTGGGCGCCTTCGACCGTGCCAGTCGGTACAGGTGGTTGAAGCTTTTTCAGCATTGGATGCCAAGCTGAATTCCAAGGCTTTGAAGACTTCGTTCTTCACCAGGGTTGACACCTTTTTGCCTCCTGTGCGTTATCGTTCCTACGATTCCGCCAATCCGTCAGTCTGCCAGACTTTGACGGTTCTGGATCAGGACTCCACTTCCCTCGGGCTTTCCAAGCCCAAGTCTGCCGTCATTCCAATGACGACTCTGGAGTCCACGTTGGGCTTATCTAGAGAGATGCTTGGCATGCTTTCTCTCTCAGATCACGTCGTCTCAGCTTTGGCTGCTTATCTGCCTCCAGATAAGTTTGACGAGGTACAGGCTCCTTTGCGTGTGCTGTCCAAGGCGCTTATGCACCTTATTCACACGCATGCCTGTAACACGGCCAATTTGGAATTAGTTCGAAGGGACGCTGTGCTGGACACAGGACGATCCCTTCCCGAGGAGCAGCGTGCTACTCTTCGATCTGCTTCTTTGGCAGGTCCGCAACTTTTCCATGGTTCCGTGTCGACGGTCCGGGATGACGTCCTACGTCATTCCAAAGATCAGCTGCTGTTTCGTCAGCTTGATCAGCCTTCTCGGGGAGGCAAGGGCCGTTCCAAGCCTAACAAGTACCCTTCTGCTTCCTCTGTGAAGCAAAAGGCTGGTCCTTCTGCCGCCGCCTCTGCTTCTTACTCACGGGGTAAAGGTAGGGGTCGGCAGAATCGAGGGAAGTCTCAGGATTCTTCATTTAGCAGAGGAGGTGGTTTCTCCTCTCGCGGGCCTCGTCGGGGCTCGAAATGGAGGTCCTCACCTCGACTCGTCCCAGGTTGGAGGAAGGATAGCAGAGTTTGCAGACCATTGGACCACCATCACATCCGATCCATGGGTGTTAGATGTTGTTCGGTCCGGGCTGCGCATATCCTTCCGACGGCACCCCACTCTGTCAAGGGTGCCTCTTCCAACCACAGTTCCTTCAGACGTTTTATGTCGGGAACTTTTGTCCACGGAGATTGCCAATCTCCTGGCAAAGGGGGCGATCGAGGTCGTCAAGAACGTTCAGTCAGTGGGTTTCTATTCCCGCCTGTTCTTGGTGCCGAAGAAGGACGGCCGACTCCGACCGGTTATCGATCTGAGCATCATGAACCAGTCTATCATTGCTCCCAAGTTCAGCATGGAGACTTTCAGGTCGGTCCGCCAATCAATTCACCAGGGAGATTTCGCAGCCAGCATCGACGTGCGAGACGCTTACTTCCACGTTCCGATGCATCGGGCGTCACGGAAGTATCTCAGGTTCGCTTTTCTGGGGCGAGTTTACCAGTTCAAGGCCATGCCTTTCGGCCTCAACCTGGCTCCTTGGGCGTTCACCAGACTGATGTCGCATGTGATAGCGTTCCATCGCACACAGTCCAGGGTGACTACTTCGGCATATCTGGACGATATCCTCCAGAGGCATTCCAATGCTGCCTTACTGGAATCGGATGTCGCCACTCTGTTGAGCTTGCTCACGTCGCTAGGATTCAGAGTCAACGAGGAGAAGTCGGACCTGGTTCCTTCTCAGTCGTTTTGTCATCTGGGGATGTCTTTCCAAACCAAATTCAATTTGGTGGCTGTTCCCCAGGCCAAGGCTGTGATTCTCTCAGCTTTTGCTCTGACTCTGTCCCAGTCCAGGTCCGCGACCGCTCGGAGTTTTCTCCGGCTGATCGGTCTCTGCGGTTCGGTGACGGATCTCATTCCTCTGGGTCGGCTGCGTGTCAGACCTCTCCAACACTTTCTGCTCAGTCGTTGGAGACCGAATGTAGATTCTCCGGATCAGGTGCTTCCGTTTCCGGACTCTCTGTATCCTCACCTTCTTCCCTGGACAGATGTTCAGTGGATTACGCAGGGTGTTCCGCTGGACTTACCCACGTCCGATCGCGTTCTGACGGCAGATGCCAGCGATCTCGGATGGGGTGCGACGTTGGATCCTCTCGGTCTTTCCCTACACGGGATGTGGGACCAGGATCAAGCAGCTCTACACATCAACCAGAAGGAGCTTCTTGCTCTTCTTCTGAGTTTCAGGCAGTGGATCCCTCAATTGTCGAATCGCCAGGTCCTTCTACTATCCGACAATTCGACAGTGGTTGCTTACATTCGGAACCAGGGCGGCACGCACTCGCTTCCGATGTACGAGTTAGCTCGGGATCTTTTACTGCTCGCTCAGGAGGTTCACGCCGGGGTGGTTGTTCGTCACATTCCCGGTCGTCTGAACGTCCTAGCCGACTCCCTGTCCCGACAGGGCAGGGTTGTTTCCACCGACTGGATGCTTCACAGGGCAGTGTTCCAGTCGCTTTGCGATCTCTGGGGACGTCCCCACATCGATCTCTTTGCGACTCGTTGGAACCATCAGGTGGACACTTTCGTGTCCCCGTGTCCAGATCCTCTGGCTTTTGCCGTGGACGCTCTGTCACTCGATTGGAACGGTCTAGTCGGCTACGCCTTCCCGCCGGTTCCGATTCTTCCTCAGGTTCTCGCCAAAATTCGAACCTGCAGTTGTCGAATCATTCTGATCGCTCCCCTGTCGCCTCAGCGGGTGTGGATCAATCAGCTCCGCTCGCTGATGGCGGCGGTTCCGGCACGTCTCCCGCTACGTCGCGACCTTCTTTGTCAAGGTCGCCCGAGGAGGTTTCACGTCGACCCGACTTCATTGTGCCTTCACGCATATCTTTTGTCAGGTCCTGTCTCCTCCGTAGAGGTTTTTCGAGACGAGCAGTGGAGTGCATTTCTTCTTCAAGGAGGCACTCCACTGGTTTAGCTTATGCAGCTAAATGGAAGGTCTTCTGTCGATGGTGTGCTGATCACTCTGTTGATTATGCCAATCCTTCGATTTCACAGATTGCAGAGTTTCTGGTATATCTGTTTGATTCTCGGGGTCTCCAGCCTGTTACCATCAAGGGTTACAGGTCTATGCTTTCAGAGACTTTTTCTTATGTGGGGAAGCGTCGTATCGGCACTAATCCTTACCTCTCCAAGCTTGTTCGGCACTTTTCTTTGAAAAGGCCTCGGACTTTGCAGCTTACTCCACGATGGAATCTTTCGTGGGTGCTGCTTTGCTTGGGGGGGGGGGGGGGGGGGGGCGCCGTTCGAACCTTTATCCCAGGTGGATATGCAATTTCTCACATACAAGACGGCTTTTCTGATGGCATTTGCTTCGGCCAGACGGGTTAGTGAGCTTCACGCCCTCTCGGTTGACCCGGCCTTTTTTAGGAGTTCTCCCAACAGTGTTACTTTTACCACTGATTGCTCCTTTTTGGCTAAGAATCAGTTACCAGATACTACTCCTCCTCCTATCTGTATCAGGGCTCTTCCCTCTGTTGAGGGTACTCGCCCTTTGCTCTGTCCGGTCCGTGCTATTCGCATTTATCTTGATCGGACACGCTTCATACGGAAGGGCAGAAAACGTTTTTTTCTGTCTCTCATTCCGGGTCGACAGAAGATCTCTCCTCAATCCATTTCTCGATGGATTTGTCTTGCTATTCGTACGGCTTATAGTCGTTTAGCAGCTGGCGATTGTATTACCAATCGTATTTCTGCCCACGAGGTGCGGGCACTGTCTACCTCTTGGGCTTATTCTAACTCCGTCAAGTTGTCGGATGTTATGCAGGCAGCCTACTGGAGAAATGCTTCTACTTTCTCCACCTTTTATTTACGCCAGTTGCAGGAGCAGTCGGAGGACCTTTTTGCCTTGGGTCCTCTTTCTTCTGCTCAGGCTGTTGTCTGCCATAGCCATTAGGCTTCTTGAAGGTCAGTTTCAGCCTTGTGCTGTTACTGCCCTTTTTTCTGTCTGTGTGTCACACAGGCTCATATGTCTCTTTTCATTGTCCTTTACCAATGATTGCGACATTATGGTTGATAAGCCTCGGGACTCTTCCTTCTGCTTCACGGTTCCAGTGCACTAGGGTTATGTGGGGGTTGGTTATGCGATTCCCTCCAGCCTTTTGTCTATTCAGCCTGTAGTAAACAATTGTTAGTAGGTTGATAAGAAATCTAAATTTTATAGTAAATTTCCTTTCTTATTATACCTACCACAATTGTTTACATGGAGGCCCTCCCGTCTTCTTTACGGGTAAAGAATCTTTCCTCCCCGCTGATCACATAACTCTAACGTTTACGGATTCAAAAAGAATGAGTCTTTAGAGACGGTATATGCGCACTGGCAACGGAAGTCGTGGAGTTGTACTTGGGAGAGAGCGTCCCGTACTGGGTCTGCGCCGGTTGCACTCGACCCAGTTTTGGCTTATTTTTATTGGTGCTTTTGCACCACTTTTCTTTCCCAACTTGCTTGGGAAAGACAAAAATAGAGAGTATTTTATCCGAGTTAGGGACTTCCACTGTAGTGCAAGCCTGTAGTAAACAATTGTGGTAGGTATAATAAGAAAGGAAATTTACTATAAAATTTAGATTTCTACTGAGCCAAAACACTCCATTTCTCTCTTCTGACGGAAAATGGCCGCTAGTGAAAGAGGAAGCAATTGGCGTTAAAAATGCACAGGATGTTTAGAAGGAGAAAATAGACAATACGTTATGGAGCAGCGTGTCGACAAGAGACATCGACAAGAACACGCAAGGAGGCCCGAAAAGAATTTGAACATTCCGACGGGGGGTAAATTACTTGTGATTTGTGTTGTGTATAATTTAATTTTAATTGATCGTTCTTGTTGCGGGCATGTGAGTAAATCTTGTTTTATTTGTTATTAACTAATATTCAGAAGATACCCGTCCGTTATCTTTTTAAATACCAAGTCCTAGACACCTCGAGATGACGAGTCTACGTCCAGAACACAGCGTGGTGGTGATACGTATGTTCACCCAAAGGCTGGGTGGTATTCTCTGAGTACGGCGAGCTCTTGGGTGGCCATAATTCTCCCATCACCATCCCAACCTGTTCGACATAATCTCTTTAACAAGCATGGGTGGTAAGTGAATCTGTGAGGTTGGCCAGTTAAGTTTTAAAGTGCAGCCCTCAGGCTTCACGTCGAATCTGTTAATTGGTCTTCCCCCAAATAACAAATACCGACTCCTCCCATTTGGGCCACTGAACTGACATGGAAGATACCACCAGGGTTCAATGGGTTAATCCTATAGGCTTTTATTGTTGATTCTTCTAATCCAATTGTTTTTTTTTAAGTTGCAATTGTCGAATAATTGTCAAATATCCCTTTTTTAAGATGTTATGCGTAGGGGATTGGAGGGGGCAGGAAGAATTATCATGTCACCTATATTTGACCAATTAGCGTGTTCTAATAGCATCGGTGGACTATGCGATATTAGGCTATTCAATGGGGAACCAGTTATCGGTTTAAGTCCATGTACTACCAGTGGCCGTGTATGAGCCCATACACATGATCTGCTGGGCGCCATTTTGTTTCCGAATTAATTTTCTCGCCTCAAGTTTTCACCTATTTTCGTGCAAATTAAAAACATTTTCCTGATAAATATTCAACAAATGAAGCGATTCGTCTCTTTAAATTTATTATTTAATTCGTTTGGTGGCATCATAAATACGTTACAGGACGTTTATTTGCCATGTATGGCGTCATGTGAGGTTCAGCGCCCTCGGCCTCGCCTAATATTGATCTCACTTCGCCTCACATTACGCCATACCTGGCAAGTAAACGGTTACAATGCAGAGTTTTCGTGCACACAACACCTCTAGCTCTCTTAATTCGGAATAAAAGTTCCTGGAATTATCCGATTGGTTGAAAACAAACTGAGCTTGTTAGTGTGAATAAAATTTTAAAGTGCATGTTTTGGAAAATATATAAAATATTGGTGGCAATTGTCTTTTGAAATGTGTGAGAGAGATTAAAATTGGGTGGGGTAGGTAAAAATATGTCTATTTCATTCAGAGCGAATCTCGACGGGAGTACAAGAAGCTACAAATTTAAAGGCAAAATTCCCATGGCGACCTATATTTTTTTCAGTATATTTTTTCATGAGATGATAAACTAAATGGATAGATGGTTGTTTTTGCCCAAATCAGTTTGATGCGATGGGGAGAGGAGGAAAGATTAGTACTGTCGTCGATGGAAGAAAAACACTCTATTGTAACCAAATGTCCTGTAACTTATAGTACGTTGGCACTATATCTCCCGAACAAGGAAGTTCTGAGCCTTCGAGAGAAAAAGCAAGCGTGAATACTTTTGACACAGACATATGATTTATTATTTATTACTCTCCACAGAAATCTAATGTCGAAGCATCAGTATCTGACGAAATGACAGCGTACTAACAGCTAATATGTTATTACTTTATATTCTGACAATTCTATAAGAGTATGTCGCACAATCTGAAATTACATCTGTCGAAAGCCATACGATGAAATCAGAAAAAATCTAGTTGGTGACAAATTAATATATTGACGAGTTCACCAGACGTACTTTTATAAGCATAAAACACAAATAACGCACTGGTGAACATTAAATCAGACACCTTAATGTTCATTTAGCGCGCATGCTCGCGTAATATTTGGAACGATTATTGGTACACTTCATGGGGACTCAGGAAGAAATGGACTTGTACAAAATTCTGAAACGAATATCTGTAATTCTCCTATATTTGGTTTTGCTTTATTTTCGTTTCTGTGCATTGTTTTTATACCATACAAACAATGCAATCTGTGATACATATATATGCCGTTATCATATGACTCGGCCGTTTTGTTCACTTTAAAACATTTGATATTTTGTTTTCATATTAATCAGTGATAAATAAAGCCTTCCGTCAATTTCATTGGTCAGTTTCAAAACTAGACAATTTGATTGGTTGAACAAACTACAACTGGGCCACATTTTCATAATTTGCATAATTAGAGTTGGGAGCTTTCATTGGTCAATTTCAAAACTGGACAATTTGATTGGCTAAACAAAATACAACTGGGTCACATTTACATAATTTCAGTAGGGAGAATTTACGTTATCTGTCCTATTTAGAGTGGGTTATATTGTATTAATCTTTTACCTACAAGAAAAACGCCATTCAACGAGCTCGTTCCAATGAGGAGTCATAACCTATGTTTTGGAAGCAAAAACTGAAAATTTTTAGTTAGACGAGAATGTTTTTTCCAAGTGCCGTCTGCAACTCAAGTTAGGTGATGGGTTAAAAAGTCAAACTAAGTGGCTAATTTGTGCGTGTGTGTGTCATATGATAAATATAATATGAAATGAGTGTTTTTCTCATATAATATTTATGAAACTCGTCCAATTTTTCCGTTTGGACTCGCCAGAGGCTCGCCAAAACGGAAAATTCTTAGACTCGTTTCATAAATATTATATGAGAAAAACACTCATTCCATATCCTCTATTTATGCCATCTGCTGAAGTGTTTTTGAAACAGTGACACGTAAACACTCCGACTAGAAAGTCCAGCCCAATTTTTTCACAGGTGACATTGAATATCCGTTCGTACTGAAATGATGAATACCCTGTCATACTAAAATTGGACCTCAGGTAGAAAATGAGACCGCAAGAGACCGCACGCAAAGTACAGGGGTTAGAGTCCCTAAATGAACGCTATCTGTTATATGAGGTATACCAAATATAAATCCATAGTTTAGTACCGATATTTTAACTTTAACCCCTAAAATGTCACTTTTAATGTATAGCGCGATATCCGAATTGCGGTCTCACTTTTCCACACCAAAGGACAAAGAGGCCGCAAGTAAACTACTGGTCCTAAAAACACCGAATAAACGATATCTATCTATCTTTTGGGTATATTTAATATACATCCGAACTTTAATATCGATATTTTAATTTTAACCTCTAAAAATTCCACTTTTAATGTATAGCGCGACTTTCGATTTGCGGTCTCAATTTTCGCAAACAGGCAGGGGAAAAGAGACCCGCAAGTAAACTATTAATCTTGAAAACATCAAATAAACGCGAAAGTATACGCTATATCATATATAAAATTTATTCCAAAGATGGGGGTAATATCTTGATTTTTAACCCCTTATATTTTATGTTTAAAGTCTGATAGAAAATCGTGAATGAATGGTGAATGAATGGTTTCGCGCAAAACCATTCATTCACCATTCATTCACCATTCATTCATTCACGATTCATTAATTCACCATTCATTCACTCCCATCCCATTTCCATCAACCCATCGGTCCATGGGTGTTTTTATTTATAGTGGACCATTTATTAAATGCCCATCAAAAGCAGCCAGCTACAATGACGAATCACACTCGTAGGTGCATTTACTGCTTCCAAGGTGAGTTGTTTGTATTTATTGGGGACCATTTATTGAATAGTCATCAAAAGCAACCAGCTACAATGGCATATTACTGCTGCCGAGTTGAGTTGTTTTTATTTATTGCTCATCAATAGCAGGTTATGACGTTTTGGCATCAGGGCTGCCCCGGACGGGAGTGGGCCAGGAGCGGCTGGGCCAGGTGGGCCTGAATCCGATTTTGTTCAAGTTCTCCTGGCACGGCCGGTACGGGCCCACTCCCGACCAGACCGGTCCTGGGAGTAGTTGTATTCGGTTTGAGTTGATTATTTTATAGCATTTTGGGTTTTTTTGTCGACTGGCACAGATGTCGTTTAATTCTGATATTAGTTTGTTATCCTTGAGGCGGTCTCGGTTTTTGGCAGCTAGTGTAGTTAGGCGGTCTTTTATAGTTGGAATGCCAGTCCACTCGTGGAGTAGCTTGCTTGGGGTGTCCCCCGGGGCACGGGGGGGGGTGGATTCTGAGCGCGTGATTCTGGTCTGTTGGAGTTTCCCGAGGATGCACTCTAAAATCGGTTGGGTTAAAAATCAACCCAAACCGACTGGGTTGAGTGAATATGAACCCAAATTGGGTTCATATTCACTCAACCCAGTCGATTTGGGTTGATTTTTAACCCAACCGATTTAGAGTGTGGTCTTATTTGTTTAACTGACGACCAGAGCTCCGTACTCAAGTGCGGGCGCACGAATGCTTTGTATAGTTTAAGTAGGGCTGTCTCGTACCCCAGGAGGTCCGCGTAGCATTTTTAGTAGATTAATACGTTTCGTTGCTTTGGTGGCGATATTTCTGGGGAGTTTATTGAAGGTCAGTTTTTGGTCAAGGATTATACCGAGGATTTTTGCCTCGGTGCATTCTGGGAGGACTTTACCCAGTAGTTTGAGGTCAAAGAATAGAAAATCTCATTTGCGGTCTCATTTTCTACCAGGCAAAGAGACACAGATTATGCGGAAACCCTCCTCTGAAGTAAGCCAATTAAGAGGATTTGCCCTATTGTTATTAGGTCTGAATAACAATAAAAACTCCACCCATCCTTTATCGCGACTTCAAGAAGAAAATTTTGAGGATTTCGAGCTTGACTTGAAATAAATAGCTTATAATTTATCAACACTCCTCATCTTTTACCTGGGCTTAAGATCCGCAACTATAATAGTTGACAGATTTAGAGTTTTTTCTACAGTGAATTGTGCTATTGTTTTCTTTTTTAAATTATGAACTCCCCTCATCCGTTTCCCGTGCTTGGGACCAGCAGTTATAAAATGTGTCAGATATATAGTTTTTTCTCTACAGTGAAGTTTGCTACCCTGAAAAGGGCCGTCGATTGTGAAATTTGCTTGACTGTGGCCAACACGCCGAAGCCGAAACAGCTCTTCCTCTTCAAAGATAAGCCAGAAGCAGACTATACTTGCCAGTGACGGCCTCAGAAACTACACAACAAAAACAAGTGACAGATTATACTTTCCTGAAAACACCACCCTATCACCCTCGGGGAGAGAATGCGTCTTTGTCGAGAGGACCTCCTTTCACACTGGTCTTCACCCGAGGGAGGATAAAAAACTCAACTAGAACATCAAGAAGAACACCAAAGCATCCTCCCTCACCCTGTCCTCCTCTGCTGTCTCCTGTCATGGTTGTGATTTGCGGAAAACTTCAGTTGGGTTCATTTAAACCTTGGACACCGAGGCGAGAACAACTGCTCAGATGGAATTACATGCTGAGATACAAGATACGCTGCTACCATTGAAAGCTCTTGCAACCACCTGGACTATCCAGGTGCGCAAGGGAATAATTCACCTATAACAGTGTATTTTGAGAGAAGGGCAGAACCAGAGTCCTTGGAGAGGTGTAGTACCTTTCGTGGATGGATCTCCTCCACACTGGTCATCTCCAACTTGGAGACTCCAAGTGACTCCGAAAAGCTGGATGAAGACAGCTGGACCGTACAGCCTAAACCAAAAAGAAGAGGGAGAGAAGAAAGGGACGAAATGCCCACCGAATGACAGAGTTTTTGGAGAAGAAAAAGAAGGAAGCGAAGGAGGCAAGTGAGGGCGTTCAAGGGTTAAAACCTGTCACCCCTGACCAACCTCTGTCCAGCCCAGCCCAGCACCCCCTCGCAGAGAAGGGTCTGGAGGACAATGGGTTGACAGGAGATCAATCGAACTCCATTCCATCAGATGGAGGAGGGAGATTTATCTGCGGTGTAGGAAGTTGTCTCGGAAGACGCACCTCCCATCCCTCCAGCTCCAGTTACTCCGACTTCTTTGTACCAGAGCTTCAACCAGGAGGAGAGCATCCTGGACTCCTAGGAGGCGTTCCAGGGAATGGGGGTCGATTATGTGAAACTGCTAACAAAAAGTACCGGGAGATGCCTACAAGCGAAGATAGACTTTCACAGACCAACATTAATCTCGCCTGAAATATCAGCTGCGGCTAGGACTAGACCCTACCAACCAAGTCAGTTCTGCAGCACTCTTCCTTCAATCCCGGCAAAGGAGGTATCATTAACACAGCTACCAACTCCAAAGGAGAATAGCCGAAAATCACAGACGCCGCTAGGTACCGTTGCCTCTTTGCTCCTTTGCCACGCCCAGACATGATGGAAAAATAACACACAGCAGTTAAAGAGGGTCGAAAGGGGCATGTCCAACAGCGTCCCTGCGCGCGAAACCATTTACTCATCACACACCTCATGCATCTTTCACCTGGGCTTTAGATCGGCAACTGTAAAACGGGGCAAGTTTAGATTTTTTCTCTGTAGTGAATTGTGCTACTGTTTTATTTAAATTATCTACTCCCTTCATCCTTTACCCGGCCTTGGGACCGGCAATTATGAAACTTGGTAAATTTATAGGTTTCTTTCTACAGTGCATTTTTCTACTGTTTTTTTTTAATTGGTCACCTCCTCACATCTTTTACCCAGGCTTGAGACTGGCAAGTATAAAACTTGACAGATTTTGAGTTTTTTCAACAGTGCATTTCGCTACTTTTTTTCCTTTCTCTGCCTCTTTGAGCTTTTACGGTGCATTTCGCTACTGTTTTTTCTCAGTAAAACTCGATATGTCTGTTTTTTCGAATGGAGATCTTAACCCCCAAAGTGTAACCACTCCTACCCCTTATCCAATAAGCTTGAAATTCTTTAAAAATAATTTTCGAGAACCACCACTGACAATACTTGGAGATGCTGCCAGGGCAGTTCCTCTCAAAATCACTTCGGCGTTTTTGTCCAAAGTTGTGTTTCGTCCAGAGACGATTCGTCCACAAAACCAGATATTTTGGAACTAATTTATTATGAATCATCAGTCACAATGCTTTGAGATATGATAGTCACCTTCCTTTGGTGAGAAATATTCAAAATGTTCACAGAATGTTTCTTGTTTATGTCCTAATCCGAAAAGATTGCATGATATATGCACAAATACGAGTGTTTCATGGGTATTTTCTCGCTCGCTTGTGCTTGTACAAAACGTTTTCTTAACCCTTTACCTAACGTGTAATATGCAAATTGAGTAGTTGAAAAAATTAAATTTTTCAAAATATTTCAACAAAACCATATCATGTGACCCCTCATTGGAACGAGCTCATTGAGCTCGTCCAATGAGGGGTCACATGATATGGTTTTGTTGAAATTTTTTGAAAAATTTAAAAAAATTATATTTAAAATAATAAATTTTGATATCGTCTGCGTTGGGTAAAGGGTTAATTGTCACTTCGTCGTATCCTTCAACTGCATGCGCAGTACTAATACAGGGTAAAAGAAAAGAATTGAATGATCCCGATTTATTTTGAAGTTGTGAGGTTTTCTTACCGAATGGGTGACTCGTCTCAGAATATAGTTAAATATTCGGGCACTCCTTTCGACAGATACAGTAAACTAATGAACATCAACTGACTTTTTAAAGCTTCGAGAGTTCACATCGAATAAACATCGAATAAATAAATTAGATACATGAAGTGCATCCAACAATTTTTAATTGGGGCTTAACGACACTTTTGACAGCCAGTATCACCTCGCTTCGAACAGTTTTATGTGTGGAGAAAGCTGAGATACTTGAGAGAACCACCGATTAGCGGCGAGCAACTGTTAGTCTCCCCGACGTACTAACTCTGTACAGGAAGGGTTAGCATTGGTTGAAGGCAAGTGCACCACGACGTGCAGTGCGCCTTAGTACACAGCGCTATCGTGCCCCCAATTAGTCAGTAAGGATTAAGTGACTTGCACAAGGACACAACACGGTTACGCCTGTTCGGGATCGAACATGTGATAGTCGTGACGCAACCTCTTATTTAATTGATACGACCATACTAAAAATTCCTCACATCAGGGCCCTAACAGTCCGGAACGGGTACTTCTGACGTACAGTTGTTTACCGACTGTGTGTGCGACATAAATCAAAGTATTAAAGTCAGTCATGTTAGAATGTGCATGACTACTAGCTACAGCTCTGTCGCCGTGGACTGGTCGTAATCCACGCGTGGGCATTGATGTCCACGCACGCGTTTACCAGGTAATAGAAATCGACATCACCAAAATTTTAATTAATGAAGAACCGGGTTGTACCCGGTGCTTCATTAATTAAATTTTTGATGATTATTCCTATAATTAGTGTTTGCAATTTCATTCTATTGCGTCCGCGGGAATATGCCCCACCCGGTAGAAAGTGACCAGTCCACGGCGACCGTACTATAATGTGAAACGATGTCTGAGGCGTCAGTCAAAACGAAAAGGTCCCGACTGGACAAATTATTAGGGGAAGGGGTTTTACAGCTCCTAATCCACTCCCTCCCCTTAGAGTGACGCCCCTGTTAGTGCTAGACTCTGTTGAATCTTCTATCAGTTGAAGTTATGGGTGCAGCATTGACTTTATTTTTTTTTAATTCATGCAACTTATTTAGTCGGAAAAGAATGAAAGCTCACCACTGACTGCAGGAAAAAGACTGTGTTGATGATTTTATCTGATGAACACATCAAAGACAAAAACACCCAACGCAAGAAAGCAATGAAAGGAAATGGAACGAAATTGTGATGAAGTAATAGATAATACGTAAAACAGGCGTCTCCTGTGGGGTAATGAACGCTTTTTGTAAGGAAGCAGACAACCCTTTGAGTCCAAAACTAGTTTTAAAGATTTGTGTCTTCCAAGTCTGTTTAACAGCAGCAATTTGTAAACAATTACATTGAGACGTGCACACATAGTGAAAAATTCTCTTTAAAATACAGTAAAAAGACTGGAAACCAGCTGCTGAGATTACTACCGTAAAATTCTCAAGGTGATAGCTTACATTTACCATTTTTGCAGTTTAAATGTGCATATATTTTTCATTTTTGCGAAAAGATGGGTATATGACGGGCCCTGAAAAATCGATTTGTCACTTAAACAGACCAGCACAAAATCATGCGCTGGTAATTAAGCATGGAATGTTATGGTCACTATTGCGCGTTGTGCCCTACGCCATAATGAGCTGTCTTGTTATAGGTTAAACGAAAAGGCCAGAGGTCTCGGGTAGTCATTACCTATGTAATTATGTCCAGTTAATAGGTAATTGTTGTAAAATAGTGCATCTCGCAGATTCTGAGCACTCACCCATACCACGCATCGGGTCTGTAACCGTTTATCAACATATACCGAAAATAGGAGACGTTCAAAGAATATGAAAGAAAATTATAAATTAAGACAAATCTATAGCAGCCAAGTTCAAGAGAAGCAATTAAAATGAGAATTAATGTCCTTGCGATCGAATAAGAGTCGAGAACTGTCTTGAAAATTTCATTCCAGTCTCGAGGTGTGTAAGACTGTGGGTAGTATGCGAGGAGCTGGGGATGTCCCATACTATAGGTTAAATGAGGTGCCGCGTCGATGTGAAAGTATAGGCACGCTGTAATGTAAGGAGAGCCACAGAGCTTCTATTTAGAGTAGGAACAGTTGCGGGCCAAGTCGGTGCCATTTGTGAGTGTAGGATCAGAAATAGGAAGTACGAGCTCCGGAAGCTCACAAAAATTGGAGTTCAGGTAGATGGTATTACCTGCTGCAGGAGGCAAGCCATACGTAGGCAAAGTAGGCTTTGTCTGTCTGAACATTATTCTGAGATGAATGGAGGGAGCATTTAACCTCAAAAGTGTCCAGTCAAGTGACGATATATTAGTGGCCGTGCGATGGCAGTGGTAGAGTGACATTCCGTCACAGGTTAGAGGAAAGGCATCCAGTAAAGTGACAATACGTTACTGGCAGTGCGACAACCGTGGTAGAGTGACATTCAGTCACATGTTAGAGCAAAGGCGTCCGGTAAAGTGACAATATGTTAGTGACCGTGCAACGGCCGTGACAGAGTGACATTCAGTCACATGTTAGAGCAAAGACGTCCGGTAAAGTGATAGTACGTTAGAGACCGTGTAACGGCGGTGAAAGAGTGAAGTCCCAGTTGTATGTTCGTGAAGAGGCGACCAGAGTCCAAACACCAGCGACAAGGAAGAAGAAATCAGCGACATCAGAGAACGCGGTCCACAAGTGACTCACAAACTGTGTGGGTGGGGTGTGATTGACGGTTTGTTTTTTTTATTCATTGGATTTCATGTAAGTCATAAGTTACTATATTTGTTTTCATATGTATTAAAATTGTTGTTTTCAGCTTTTTTGAGGAAAAGTCACAGACACCTTCAGGATAAGAACCACCCCAAAAACGAAACGGGCGGGTTCGTCACGGTGAAACATACGTTCACGCACGGATTCATGCGACACTTCTTGAGTTTTGGCTCAATACACGGTGTGAATCTATTTCCTCCAGCAAGGACCAAGGCCGGTTTCCGACAAATTGGCGAGGCTAAGAGAAAGTTGTCCTAAAAGGTAACAACTGAAAAGTTCAAACTCAACAGGATCACTCAATGACAATTTTAATACACGTCTCAGTTATAATGTTCAAGCAGACTGCCACAATGAAAATTTGATATTCTTCATAGTTTATGTAGGGGTTAATCTATAGTTAAATTAGCTCTTCAGTTCGGTCGGCGAATTGAACATAACGGTGGTGGTAATTCTCGCGAAAGAATAGGAGCGGTGTAGGTTTGGAAATAATTAACCCCTTAAAAAAGAAATGTTTTTGTGTGAAATTTTTAGTGATAAATTTAAGAAATGGATACCCGAAGCTTGGAACAGTTGATTAGTATGGGAGAGCGGTTGGTCTTCGCGGGTAGTGAATTGCACAAATTTGTGAAGAATGGGCAAAAACGTGTGAGCTGCGTTAGAGAGGCAGCTCTAAGATCGGCGAGGCGAGAGAAAGAAATTCAGGTAGAGCGAGAAAGCGCTGAAGGAGAAGCTGCGGTAGAGCGTGAAAGGGCTGAACGGGCGCGCGAGGAAGCTGAAAGACAACACGAGAGGGAGATGGAAATTTTGAGGGCTAGGACGCAGTTACCGGAAGCTAATGGTATACAGGGTGGAGAAAGCCCCGGGGAAAACGTGAAGGCACCTTATCCCCACTTACCCATGTTCAATGAACAGACTGATGACATGACTGATGAAAGGTTTTCTTCAAGTCAGGGTTCGCCCGATGACGCCTGGGGGATCAGTCTTAGCTCGCTACTGACAGCCACATCGCTACAAGTATATGTGAACATGCCATCTGACAAAGCTAATGACTACTGTTAGCCGGAAAAAGGCTGTACTGAAGAGGTACCAGCTCACCGAGAAGGGGTTCAGGACGAAATTCAGAGACTGTAAGACTGAGAAGGGTGAAAGTGTGTACCAGTTTGTGTCAATGACCACAAGATACTTCGACAGATGAGTCGAACTATCAGGAAGTGAAAGGTAATTTCCCTCCCTGAAGGACCTACTTATCAGGGAGCAATTTATGTCGTCGTGTGCCCCCGAGATGGCATTGTTTGTTAATGAGAGGAGGCCGGGTAGAGTGGGGAAAATGACTAGGGTGGCGAGCAGTATTTGGAGGCTGATGGTTTGACCCAGGGTCGGTCGTGCAGGAGCGGGGGTAACGTGGCTACTAATACGTCCGTTAGAACCCCAAGCCCCGAGCAGGAAATTTCTAGGGTGAATCAGGGAGGGTCAGGGCTCAGGGACATCACTTATTTTGTGTGCAATAAAAAGGGGCACTTGGCCAGAGACGGTTGGAGAAGGATGGTCACATGGAGACAAAACGATTGCTCCCAAAGAACTGGAGGGAAGGATCCATCCCCAATTACTAGTAGAAGAGGGAGTAATGCGATACACCCTGTATAGAAAAGGCAGGCAGCGACATCCTGGCAAGCAATTGGGCCGGAGAGGAGTCTACTGCCCCAACGCTCGAGGCTGAGCAGCTCAGGCTGGAAAGGGGTCAGGTATTGCCCATTATTAGTGGACTGTGCGAGGAATACCCTACCCTTGGTGAAAAGGAAGAGATGCCGGTGTACCCAGCGTATGTTGGTGACCGAGCAGTCCGTATGCCACATGACACAGGGTGAAGGAGCGTCAAGCGGGCACTCGTCAGCGACGGGCAGCTGACGGGGCAAGACATGTGCGTTTCCCCTTACAAGTGTGAGGGTGGATACCCCATTCTATATCGGCGAATTAGAGGTAATTAGATAATGTAATAAAATAATGGGCAGCGGTCATTACCGAGTCGACATAGACGGATGTCGAGTGGTTTACCACACAAGGTTTTTGCGGAGATGCCAAAATACAAAGGACACTAAACCCACGCTATTGGCTGGGGGGAGGGGGGGGTACATTGGGCTAGGAGAGCCCGCGAGAGGTGGCCATGGTAGTCATACAAGGACATCATAAAAGGAGCGTCAGGAGGGGCCCTGGGACTTGGAGTGGGGCACCCAGGGGAGGATTGGCAGGAGACAAACATTGCGTTGCATCTGGGGAACCAAACTGGGGGGAGGGGGGGGGGGGCTGTAGGTATTTGGCGTGAAGATGAGTGGTGTCCTTGGTGGAACACGCACCCAATGAATAATCACAGGTGGAGGAGGTTGATGGGCCTGGGATATTGTAAGGGTCCCACCACACATGGGAATATTTAAAGGTAGTGCCAAACAGGGAACGTGACCCACTGGCTGGCTTGAGCCGGGCGGGGCATCCTATCCAAGGATGGAGGCAAGTTAGTGAGGTGGCGGAGTTGGGCCATGGGGCCCATCGGCTAGCTTGGTTCAGAGTGGATTCACCTTGCTAATATTCTTTACGCAGGTGTTGCGTGAGTATATATAAGTGTGTTAGAGAGAGAGAAGTATTTTCTTTAATAATGGAGAGATAGTGTGTATAGGAGGAGCTGTTGGATACTTGTGTACCAACGGACCACCTCCTATTGTGTGCCAGTGGAAGTTTGCGAGCGAGATGATGTGAGATGAGGAATACTCATGTGTTTCAATGGAGAACCGAGTCGAAGTACTGGAGGGTTATTTGCTGTACGCGTCGGTTTGCGCTTGCGTATGACTGTGTGTGTGAAAAGTAGTATAGTACGTATGAATCGTGCCTGATTACCCGGACTTTTGCCGGAGCAGCTAGTTTTAAATTTCCATAGGAACCGGACTTTTTTGCCGGAGCAACTTTTTCGTTGCAAAATGTCAGCTCCATCAGTTTGATCCGGTAAATGGTGTACGTACTGCATATATAGTATGCTATGGTATGTATAGTGACATATGTACGCATGGGGCTATAGGTATATATTATGGGTAAGTGGTGGAATGATGATGGGAAAATTGGGTTTTCTTGAAAGTTTTTCCCGCGAAACGCTTGACGTTGCTATTGACGTCGTGACGTCATGATACGCGCGCGACGTCATAGAGATGCTGACCACTGTTATTGTCCAGTATACAATCTGACATAACGTAATTCGGGTCAGTGCATGTCGGACTTCTTGTACGGGGGGGGGGGGGGTGATATGGTAGTAGTGGTATATATGCATGTAGGTCCCAAGTTAGCCCTTAGTACTATTAATCCACCTAATAATAATAACACTTTGGCCAGCCGCTGATTTGTCGCGGTTCTCGGACGAGAAGGCCATAGTTACCCCTGTACTCCTAATTGCCTCCCTATTCCCACGCTTCTCCTCTCCTCCCAACACTCGGAGACGAACTGCTTGATGATATCCCTTGTCCCATTCTTCCCAATCTCTCCGATTAGCATATTAACCCTCTCCTTTAAGTCTCCCTTCATATTATCCTATGTCTGCTATAGCTAAGTCAAGCAGTAGGGTGGGTGGGTGGTAGTGTGGTATTGCGAGATAGTCATTGGTGGTTTAGATTGGCAGCACAGGATGAATGATCTGTTGGTCTATTACCCTCCTTAGTACTATTAACCTACCGAATCCTTTGTATTATCTTATGGCTGGTATTGGTAGTTTAGTGTTAGGTTAGGCAGTATTATACTGGGTTGTTTAGAACGGGTGGCATAGGATGCATAGTATATACCCCTGTAGGTCCAATCCTCGATATTATTAAGCAGCCGATTGCTTTGTACTATTCTATGACTGGTATAGGGAGTACGTTATGGCAGGTCAAGTGGTATTGTGGAGTGGGTTGGGGTAATGCCTGGTAGTATAGAACAGCGATATAGTATGGACGATATATACCTCTGTGGGCCCCTGCAGGTCCCATGTTAGCCCTTAGTACTATTAATTCACCTGATGCTTCATGTACTATACAACTTTTCACACACAGTCATACGCAAGCGCAAACCGACGCGTACAGCAAATAACCCTCCAGTACTTCGACTCGGTTCTCCATTGAAACACATGAGTCTTCCTCATCTCACATCATCTCGCTCGCACACTTCCACTGGCACACAATAGGAGGTGGTCCGTTGGTACACAAGTATCCAACAGCTCCTCCTATACACTCTATCTCTCCATTATTAAAGAAAATACTTCTCTCTCTCTAACACACTTATATATACTCACGCAACACCTGCGTAAAGAATATTAGCAAGGGGAATCCACCCTGAACCAAGCTAGCCGATGGGCCCCTTGGCCCAACTCCGCCACCTCACTAACTTGCCTCCATCCTTGGATAGGATGCCCCGCCCGGCTCAAGCCAGCCAGTGGGTCACGTTCCCTGTTTGGCACTACCTTTAAATATTCCCATGTGTGGTGGGACCCTTACAATATCCCAGGCAGCCCCTCAACCTCCTCCACCTGTGATTATTCAATGGGTGCGTGTTCCACCAAGGACACCACTCATCTTCACGCCAAATACCTACAGCCACCCCCCCCCCCCCGCCCCCAGTTTGGTATAGGTAGTATGCAATGCTAGGCATAGGGGTATTGTGGGTAGGGGTACAGCCTGGTAGTTTAGAACGGTACTATAGTATGGGCGGTATATACACCTATAGGCCCCCTGCTAGTGTTTTATACTATTAACCAACCGATTGCTTTGTTTTATTATATGGCTGGTATATGTAGTACGTTATGGTGGATCTAGTGATTTTGTGGGGGTGGGGGTAATGCCTGGCAGTAGAGAACAACAGTATAGTATGGACAATATATAGCTCTGTGGGTCCCCGACAGCCGTTGATACTACTAATCGGCTTAATGCTTTATGTCACCCCATAACTAATATAGGTAGTATGTAATGTGGGGCCAGACGTTATTGCGGGTGGGTGGGTGTAATGCATGGTCGCCTAGTGTGGTAGTGTAGGATGTACAGGTCCCATGTTAGTCCTTAGTACTATTAATCCGCCTAATGCTTCATGTTATCCTATGACTTGTATAGGTAGTATATAATGCTAGGCGAAGGGGTACTGTGGGTAAATGTAATGTCTGGTGTCAAAACACGGAATCCCATTTTACGGAGACAGCTAGAAATCTCAATTACGGAATGCTTTATATGTATACACTGATTGAACATTCTGAAGGCTTGAGCGAAGGTATAGCTAGGAAGTAGTGATACAAGTCAATATTAATGGATGGTAGTTTAGTCAATAGTACTGGTACAAGGCCGCAATGGAACAAGATTGTTGTAGAAGCTAATGATAGGACAGATAGACCATAGCCCTGTAGTGGCCTTGCAGTTTTCTACAACAGGTATCCTCCAACAATACCAGGCCATAGGTATCCTCACATTTAGTATCCTCAAAAGGTATCCTCAACTGATACGTAGCCATGTCATAGGTATCCTCAAATACTTAAATGAGTCGTCGAGTCGTGCGAGGAGTCACTCGATCGAGCAATTGCTCGTTGGCTCATTTGCTCGATGGGATTCGAGTCGTTCGAGCAACAGTTGCGAGTCACTCGACATAAGACGGAATCCCACTCATGGAATCCCTTTTTGAAATTCCATTTGTGGAATCCCTTTTTCGAAAACGTCTGTGGCTATGGAATCCCTTTTTCTGAAATGAGTCGCTCGGGGAGCAATTGCTCGAACGACTCGAATCCCATCGAGCAAATGAGCTATCGAGCAATTGCTCGATCGAGTGACTCCTCGAACGACTCGACGACTCATTTCAGAAAAAAGGGATTCCATAGCCACAGGCGTTTTCGAAAAAGGGATCCACAAATGGAATTTCAAAAAGGGATTCCAAAAGTGGGATTCCGTCTTATGTTGAGTGACTCGCAACTATTGCTCGAACGACTCGAATCCCATCGAGCAAATGAGTCAACGAGCAATTGCTCGATCGAGTGACTCCTCGAACGACTCGACGACTCATTTCAGTATTTGAGGATACCTATGACATGGCTGCGTATCAGTTGAGGATACTAAATTGAGGATACCTATGGCCTGGTATTGTTGGAGGATACCTGTTGTAGAAAGCTCCAAGGCCACTGCAGGGCTATGGTCTATCTGTCCTATCATTAGCTTCTACAACAGTCTTGTTCCATTGCGACCTTGTACCAGTACTATTGACTAAACTACCATCCATTAATATTGACTTGTATCACTACTTCCTAGCTATACCTTCGCTCAAGCCTTCAAAATGTTCAATCAGTGTATACATATAAAGCATTCCGTAATTGAGATTTCTAGCTGACTCCGTAAAATGGGATTCCGTGTTTTGACATCAGGCATTACACTTACCCACAGTACCCCTTCGCCTAGCATTATATACTACCTATACAAGTCATAGGATAACATGAAGCATTAGGCGGATTAATAGTACTAAGGACTAACATGGGACCTGTAGGGAGAGAACGCGTACATCCTACACTACCACACTAGGCGACCATGCATTACACCCACCCACCCGCAATAACGTCTGGCCCCACATTACATACAACCTATATTAGTTATGGGGTGACATAAAGCATTAAGTCGATTAGTAGTATCAACGGCTGCCGGGGGCCCACAGAGCTATATATTGTCCATACTATACTGTTGTTCTATACTGCCAGGCATTACCCCCATCCCCACAAAATCACTAGATCCACCATAACGTACTACATATACCAGCCATATAATAAAACAAAGCAATCGGTTGGTTAATAGTACCAAACACTAACATGGGGCCTATAGGTGTATATACCGCCCATACTATAGTACTGTTTTAAACTACCAGGCCGTACCCCTACCCACAATGCCCCTATGCCTAGCATTGCATACTACCTACACCAGTCATAGGATAACATGAAGCACCAGGTGAATTAATAGTACTAAGGGCTAACATGGGACCTGCAGGGGCCCACAGAGGTATATATCGTCAATACTATACCGCTGTTCTATACTGCCAGGCATTACCCCCATCCCCACTCCACAATACCACTTGACCTGCCATAACGTACTCCCTATACCAGTCATAGAATAGTACAAAGCAATCGGCTGCTTAATAATATCGAGGATTGGACCTACAGGGGTATATACCATGCATCCTATGCCACCCGTTCTAAACAACCCAGTATAATACTGCCTGACCTACCACTAAACTACCAATACCAGCCATAAGATAATACAAATGATTTGGTAGGTTAATAGTACTAAGGGGGGTAATAGACCAACAGATCAGTCATCCTGTACTGCCAATCTAAACCACCAATGACTATCTCGCAATACCACACTACCACCCACCCACCCTACTGCTTGACTTAGCTATAGCAGACATAGGATAATATGAAGCATAAGGTGGATTAATAGTACTAAGGGCTAACTTGGGACCTACATGCATATATACCACTACTACCATATCACCCCCCCCCCCCCACACACACACACACACCTCCCCACAAGAAGTCCGACATCCACTGACCCGAATTACGTTATGTCAGATTGTATACTGGACAATAACAGTGGTCAGCATCTTTATGACGTCGCGCGTATCATGACGTCACGACATCAATAGCAACATCAACCGTTTCGCGGGAAAAACTTTCAAGAAAACCCAATTTTCCCATCATCTTTCCACTACTTCCCCATAACATATACCTATAGCCCCATGCGTACATATATCACTATACATACCATAGCATATTATATATGCAGTACCTACACCATTTACCGGATCAAACTGATGAAGCCGACATTTTGCAACGAAAAAGTTGCTCCGGCAAAAAAGTCCGGTTCCTATGGAAGTTTAACACAAGCTGCTCCGGCAAAAGTCCGGGTAATCAGACATGATTCATACATACTATACTACTGTGAAATTATGAGTATGTCAGTGTCATAGTAGAGCGAGTTGTGAGATAATTCTAAGAGAGAAGTGTGAGAGTGAATGCACGTGAAAGCTATACTCTTGGGTTTTTTCAAACAACTTAGAGTAAGCTCCTTGTAGGGGGTTGTCCTGGTGATAGCTTAAATTTATGATTTTTGCTGTTTAAAAGTGTATATATTTTCCATAATCTTTCTCACTCGGGCTAAAAACGAAAAGATGGGTATATGACGGACCCTGAAGAACCCATTTGTCACTTAAACAGACCAGGACATAATTCATGTGCAGGTAATTATGCATGGAATTTTATGGTCATTATTGCGCGTTGTGCCGAACACAATAAAGAGCTGTTTGATAATCGATTAAACGAAGTAAAAGACCATGCAGTAGGCTCGGGCAGTCATTATTGATGTAATTATGTCCAGTTAATAGGTAATTGTTGTAAAAACAGTGAATGTCACAGTTTCTGAACAAACGCCCATAACACGCATCTGGTCTGTCGCCATTTGTTAATATATACTCTCCCAAAAAAGAAAGTGTGCATGCTAAAAAATAACACTAAAAAAAGATATATATCATTTTCATTCACGGAAATTTTATTCAATCACAGATGAATCAATTTGTGATCAACACGAGAAATTTCATTACGCTACAATGAATACTCTTGGTGCCATGGAGAGTCAAAGACACTGAGGGTCCAACACAAAAGTCACACACTCAATATCTGGTATGACCTCCATCTGCATCGACTACTGCTGTGCATCTATGCCTCATGGAAGCGAACAAGTTAGCATGGAAGTGGGTTAGGGTAGGGTTAGGGTGTTGTTAGGTAAGGTTAGGGTTAGGATTAGGGTTAGGTTAGGTAGGGTTAGGGTTAGGTTAGGGTTAGGGTTCAGTTAGGTTAGGGTTAGTTTAGGGTTAGGGTAGGGTTAGGGTTAGGGTTAGGGTTCGGTTAGGCTAACCCTAACCCTACTCTACACCACTGTAGTCGAGCACGATGAAGACATAACGTCAAAATCGGATGAATTGCAGGTCTTCGAGGATGTAAGCCGTATTTTCTCAGCTGGTTGATTACTGTTTGAGGATGTATCCGTCGCAGGTAAGGGATGTTCCTGGCTGTCGTCATTGCCGTTTGTTGCCGGTTCCGGAGATGGATGACATGGATATACCGATCTTGTGCAGGGGTGGTAACTCAGGGTCTGCCAGAGCGGGGTCGGTCTCGAACGTCATCATGTTGTTCATGCCGATGGACTAGCCTGTCTACAATGTTACGGTGGCAGTTCAAATGCTGAGCAACCTCTCTGTGTGTTCTGCCAGCTCTAATCATACCCAGGGCAAGGAGACGTTGATTCATTGTCAATCTTGGCATGGTAATGTGGAGTCGTTTTAACAGCAGCGCAAGTTTGAATGTGAACGATAGGAAGGCCTTACTTTAGTGTTTAAATACCCAAGGATTCACACTGCTGCATGAATTTTCAGACTCTCCACATGCAAAGCATGCCTTTTCACAAACGTGCAGCACGTCATTTAACATTAATGCAATTTTAACGGGGAAAGCTGTTTTTGTGTTCAATATAACTTATTCATGAACAGGTTAACACTCTTTACACCTACGAAATTATTTTTTTGGAGTTTGATCAATTTCTCCCATGCGCACTTTCTTTTTTGGGTGAGTATATATCGAAAATAGGAGACATGTAAAGAATATGAAAGAGAATTTTAATTAAGACAGATCTATACCAACCAAGTGCAAGAGAAGCAATTAAAATGAAAATTAATGTCTTTGCGATCGAATAAGAGTCGAGGGTTTTCTCGAAAATTTCATTCCAGTCTCAAGACTGTGGGTTTTCTCGAAAATTTCATTCCAGTCTCAAGACTGTGTAAGACTGTGAGTCATAGGCGAGAAGCTGGGGATGTCCCATGCTATAGGTTAGAGGGGGCGCCACACGCTGTAATGTAAGGGGACCCACCGAGCGCATAGTTAGAGTAGGAACAGTCGCGGGCCAAGTAAGAGCTCCAGAAGCTCACAAACTTTGGCGTTCAGGTATACGCTATTACCTGCTGTAGGGGGCAAGCCATACCTAGATAGAGTAAGCTTTGTCTGTCTGCACATTATTCTGAGTAAATGAAGGGGTCATTTAACTCCAAAAGTGGCGACTGCTTGAGTGAAAAGCATCCAATCAAGTGACGATATATTAGTGCCCGTGCGACGCCAGTGGTGGAGTGGCATTCCGTCACAGATTAGAGGAAAGGCATCCAGTAAATTGATAATACATTAGTGGCCGTGCCGCGGTAGTGGTAGAGTGACATTCCGTCACATGTTAGAGCAAAGGCGTCCGGTAAAGTGACAATACCTTAGTGGCCGTGTGACGGCAGTGAAAGAGTGAAGTTCCAATTGTACGTTCATGAAAGGCGACCAGGGTCAAACACCAGCGACAAGGAAGAAGAAACCAGCGACAACAGAGAACGCGGGCCGACAAGCTCAAAACCTGTATGGGTGGGGTGTGATTGATGTTTTCTTTTTCTTATTCATTAAGTCACAAGTAACTATATTGTTTTTACATATGTATAAAAATTGTTGTTTTCAGTGAACCCCTGTTCATTCATGCTTTTTGAGGAAAAGTCACTGAAATCTTCAGGATAAAAACCACCCATACAAAAACGAAACGGACGGGTTCGTCACCGTCAGAAATACATACGATCACGCACGAATTCAGACGACACTCTGCCGGAAACCGGAGCTTTGTCGCTGCTGGAAGAAATAGATTCACACCTCGTATTCAGCCAAAACTCAAGAAGTGTTTCCTGAATCCGTGCGTGAACGTATGTCTCACCGTGACGAACCCGCCCGTTTCACTTTTGTTGGGGTGGTTCTTATCCTGAAGGGGTTAATAACGTTTCCTCGAAAAGCATAAATCAACAGGGGTTCACTGAAAACAACAGTTTTAATACATATATAAAAATAATAAATATGATAATTTGTGACTTACATGGAATCCAAAAGAATAAGAAAACAAAACGTCAATCACCCCCTACCCACAGTTTTTGAGTTACTTGCGGGCCGCATTCTCTGTTGTCCCTGTTTTTTCCTCCTCTTCGCTGGTATTGGCTCATTGGTCGCCTCTTCACTTCATTCTTTCACTGCCGTCGCACGGCCACTAGCGTATTGTCACTTTTATCGGACGCCTCTGCTCTAACAGGTGACGGAATGTCACTCTACTACTGCCGTCACACGGTCACTAGCTAATTGTTACTTTACTTGACGCTTTTCACACAAGCAGTCGCCACTAATGGGGTTAATCTCTCCCCTACGTCTATCTCAGGATAATGTCCATACAGGCAAAGCCTACTCTGCCTATGTATGTCTTGCCTTCTAAAACAGGTAATGCCGTTTACCTAAATGCATATAGCTCCCTGAGCTCGTACTTCCTGTTCCTGATCCTATTCTCATATATGGCCACCGACTTGGCCCGCGACTGCTCCTATTCTAAATATGAGCTCTGTGCCCCCCCCCCCCCCTACATCACAACATGCCTATACTTTCGCACCGATGCGGCACCTCCTCTAACTAACCTATAACAAGGGACCGCCACATCTACACGCAACGACCCACAGCCTTACACGCCTTCAGACTGGAATTGGCTGGAATTAATTTTTTCGAGAAATCCCCCGATTTTTATTTAGATAGCCAAAACATTAATTCTCAGTTTAATTGCTTCTCTTGAACTTGGCCGCTTAGATCTATCTTAATTTAATACTCGCTTTAAAGTTCCTTTGAGAGACTCGAATTTTGGTATCTTTTGACATTTCGGAGACAGGATAGATGCGTAATATGGGTGTGTGTCCGGAACATGTGTGATGCACTCTTTCCCAATAATTAGCTATTAACTGGCCATAATTACATAGATAATGATTTGCAGGAGAATGTTCCTCTGATCAGTTATCAGATAGCCCATGTGACGTTCAACAAATGCGCCATAATGGACATTAACCTTCATGCTTTATTACCATCCCTCGAATATTGAGAAATGGGTTTTCAGGGTCCGGCATATATCGATCTTTACGTTTTATGTTTAACCCATTCAGAAAGATTATCGAAAATATTTACACTTTTAAACAAGAAAATCGCAACATTTAGCTATCACCTTGACAACCCCCTACCAAGGAACATACTATCAGTTGTTCCAAAAAACTCCAAGGGGGTAGCTTTCACGTGCATCCACTCTCACACTTCTCGCTTAGAGCTATCTCACAATGTCGCTCTACTGTTAACACACTCATAATTTTTATACGCACAGTCACACGCATGCGCACACTGACGCGCACCACAAATAACTCCCAGTACTTTGACTCGGTACCCCATTGGAACGCATGAGTCTATCCTCATCCCATATAAAGTCGCACGCTCACTTCCACTTTCGCACAATTGGAGGTGGTCCGTTGGTACACAAGCAGCCAACAGGTTCCCCTTATACACTCTCTCTCACTCTCTACATCGCAAAATATAATACTACTCTATCATAATCATACACACACCTCTATCTATATACAATCACGCAACACCTGCATAAAAAAATATTAGCAAGGGGTATCCACCCTGACCCAAGCCACCCGATGGGCCCCTTGCCCCAACTCCCATTATCTCACTAACTTGCCCCCATACTCGAGTAGGATGCTCTGCCCGGCTCATTCCCGTCAGCGGGTTACCTGCCCTACCAGGCACTACCTCTAAATATTTACATGTGTGGCGGGACCCTTCCTATTCTACGGAAAGCCCCTCTTACTGACGACTCCGGTAATCACGCTTTCACTGCCTTTGATTGCCTCTATCATGAAGCGGTAATTCTGCAGCAGGAGGGACCACCTCATAATCCTACTGCTTTCCACTTTACACCTCTGGATGTATGAAAGCGGCCTATGGTCCGTGTGTAAAATAAACTCCCGCCCATATAAGAAGTTCTGGAATTTTTTAACGGGGAAAAAGATAGCTAGGCACTCCCTCTCTATCACTGAGTAGTTCATCTCCCTGGGAAGTAGCTTTTTACTGGCATATGCAACAGGGAAATGTCCGTCATCGTATTCCTGTAGCAATACATATACGCCCGTGTCGGATGCGTCAGTTTGCACCAGGAACGTTTTAGAAAAATCGGGAAAACGGAGGATGGGTGCCCTGCTCAACAGGTCCTTCAATACATTCACTGCCTGGTCCTGGTTCGGTCCCCATGTCACTTTGCTGGGCTGTCCTTTCTTCGTGAGGTCCGTCAGTGGTGTCGCTATTTCGGCAAAATGGGGGACAAATTTCCGGTAGTACCCGGCCAGCCCCAAGAAGGACCTAACTTGTCGCTTTGTCTGAGGGGGGTTCGCGTTGTGGATCCTCTCGAGTTTCTCGTCGTCCATCTCAACCTTTCCTTCGCCAACCTTGTGACCGAGAAACTCGATAGCCCTAAACCCTATCTGGCACTATGCGGGTTTCCCTGTGAGCCCCGCCTCCTTGAGCCTTCGAAATAGCTCCTTGAGAGCTGCCAGGTGCTCCGTCCATGTCATTGTCTTGCAGAGGATATCGTCCACGTAGTGAGCGATATCCCGAAAGTTGACCAACAGCTTCCGCATCATCCTATTGAAGGTGGCACCCGCGTTAACCATCCCAAATGCAAGCTTACGAAATTGGTAACAGCCGTCCGGTGTCGTAAATGCCTCTATATGCCTTCTGCCCTGACGGGGATCTGCCAGTAGACCTTACTCAAATCAATCTTACTGAAAAATTCTGCCCCCGGTAGTCCTGTCAGTAGGTCGTCCATATTTCCCATGGGCTCATTGTCAAATTTTGTTATGCCGTTAAGTCGCCTGTAGTCGATACAAAATCGTACCCCATTGTCCTTCTTCCGAACTAAAACAACGGGAGAATTGTAAGGGGAATTCGAATGTTCGATAACCCCTGCGTCCAACATCTCCACTTCCTTCCTCATCTCCACTCTCGTAGCATAGGGGATGGAGTATGGTTTAACCCGCACCGGCTCGACAACAGTGAGCTCGATTTTGTGTTCCTCGAGGTCCGTGGTCCCTGGACTTTCAGAAAACACTTCGCTGAATTCCTCCAGCAAACACTGGATTTGATGACGCTGCTTCGCTGATAGTTCATCACTGATCACGGCGTCCCTATACGTCTCTGTCCCGCTAAGCTCCCCTGGCTGTATTATGTTATTATCATCCACGACCCCCGTGTCGCCTGCTTCATCGGGCCCTGTGATGGCAATACCTGCCGCCACCTCCTCTGCACCCCCGGATTGGAGTTGCCTTGCCCTGCCGTTCGCGCGTGTTCGACTTCCTCCCTTTCCTGGTACAGCCTCAATAGGCTGGCGTGGTCCACTTTTGCCTTCCCGTTCACGTCCACTGGGTAATCCATTTTTCCCAGTACTTCCATTTTTGTTTAAGGCCCATCCATTGCAAAAGCAATTTATTGTGATCGGTGGGTAACAGCACGGTTACCTTCTGGCCTACCTCGAACTTCCGCTGCCTCGTCCTACGGCCATACTGGTGTTTGTACCTCCCCTGTGCCTTGCGGAGACGCTCCCTTGCCAGCTGGCATGTTTCCTCCAGCTTGTTTCGGAGGTCCAACACATATTGGTATGTGTTACGTACTGGAGATTCTTCCTCCTCTATCCATAAGTCCTTGAATACTTGCACTGGGCCTCTCACTGTCCGGCTGTAGAGTAGCTCGAACGGAGAGAACCCTGTGCTAGCCTGGGGCACCTCTCTATAAGCGAATAGAACCGCTGGTAGGTACCGGTCCCAGTCCTTGGGTCTCTCCTGAGACATCTTTCTAAGCATCCCCTTAAGGACCCCATTTATCCTCTCGCACAGTCCATTGCATTTTGGGTTATAGTGGGTGGTGAATAGTTGCTTCACCGCAACCAACTGGCACACCTCCTCCAGCATCCCCGAGGTAGGTGAATTAAGACCCCTGATCTGTCAGAATCTCCTTCGGGAAACCTAACCTGCTGAACACCTTCAGCAAGGCTTCAGCCACGCGCTCCGCCTCAATTTTGGGAAGAGAAATCGCCTCGGGGTACCTTGTGGCATAATCCGCCACGGTCAGGATATATCTGTTTCTCCTTTCCGACAATGGTTTGATCGGACCGATGAAGTCCTCTCCTACCCTGTCAAGTTATTCTTTCATCAGGGGCATTTCCTGTAACGGAACCCTGGGTACGCTACCTTTGGGTACTGTCTTGTGGCATATGTCGCACGACTGACAAAATCTCGTGACGTCCCCTATGATGCCAGGCCAATGGAAACTGGTCGTGATCCGGTCGAGTCTTCCTCGACCCCAAGTGCCCTCCCACTAGCGATTCGTGAGCTAGTATCATCACCTGCTTCCGATACTTTTGCGGCACCATGATTTGCTTCACCTCGCTATTCGATCCAGCCTTGAGGTCTTCATACACCCGGTGAAGCACTCCTTTGTTCACCATCATGGTATATCGGCCCTTACCCCTCGTAGCTATCGAATCACTACTCTTGGATGATTTCCAAGCTTTCTTCAACGTTGGGTCCTCCTTTTGGGCTTCCATGAGATCTTTCACGTGGACCTCTTCAACTGCCTCTCCGGATATTTTGAGGGGCTTTACATACCGCTTTTCCCTCGCGGCTCGTGCTCGAGTGACTACCGCTGAAGCCTCCTTATGTGAGTCCATTCCCGACCATGCCTTGTCGGGTTCTGAACTTGCGCCGGGTATGTTGCCTACCACCGGATCATAGATGGGCGCCTCCATAGACATGGCATCCACTTCTGCAATGAAGAAGGGTGTGTTCACCCTCACTCTCGCAATGGGGCGGGGGGAGGATCTCCTCACCGTCCCATCTATGAGCACACAAATGTGGTCAGTTGCTCATCCCTGACAAGTGCCCGTTAGACAGCCACGCTACTACACCCTGTGTCCCGTAGCACACGGATTGCCTCTCGACTCACATAATCCGGATATATAGGCATCTCTCCTTTTTCCTTATCGGAGGGGCGCTTTTCGCACATCCCACTAATTGTAGGGATCGTTCCTCCCCTTTCCAACCTAAGCTGACCCCCCCCCCCCCCCCCCCCCCCCCCCGTCTATGCACCACCGCAGTGGGCTATCTTCAGGCACGATTGTTTGACACAATGCGGCCGTATGTCTCCTCCAGAAGGACTGATTGGCATTATTGCCATTCCTCCTTTTTTCGGGGACGGGTCCCTCCTTCGATCCTTTGCTGGGCCCCCGTTTGGCCTCACCGACATAGCCTTCCACCAGCAGTCACGGACCAGGTGCCCATTCTTGTCACAAACGTAACAAGTTAAATCCCTGACCCCCGACCCGGTGGGATTGACTCGGTCGTTGCCCGAGCCTGAGTGTATACTGCTCGGACACCCGAGTCATTTCCTCCACGCTACTTGGCTTCCTCTCCTCACACAATGACAAAAACTGCTCCCTGATGAGTAAGTCTTTCAGGGAGGGAAATGACTCTTCAATTCCAGATAATTCGACCCACCTGTCGAAATATCTTGTGGCTCTTGACACAAACTGGTACACACTTTCACCCTTCTCAGCCTTACATTCACTGAATTTCGTCCTGAAACCCCCCTCGGTGAGCTGGTACCTCTTGCGTATAGCCTTTTTCAGTTCAGCTCAACGTAGTCATTAGCTTGATCAGGGGGCATGCTCACATATACTTGTAGCGACTTGCCCGCCAGCAGCTGACTAATACTGACCCCCCCCCCCCCCCCCCCCCAGGCGTAATCGGGCCAACCCTGACTCGAAGCAAACCTTTCAAATCTCTGTAAGTAGGTGCCAATGTCGTCAGTCTGTTCATTGAACTTTGGTAACTGGGGATAATGTGCTCTCACGTTTACCACGGGGCTTTCTTCAACCTGTCGTTAGCTCCGGGAAACTGCACCCTAGCCCTTAAAATCTCCATTTCCCTCTCATGTTGCCTTTCAGCCTCCTCACGCCCCTTTCTCGCCCTAACGCAGCTTCCCTTTCAGCTCTTTCTCGCACTAATGCAGCCTCCCTATCAGCTCTTTCTCTCTCAACCTGAATTTCTTTCTCTCGCTCTGCAGCTCTTAATGCTGCCTTTCTGTCAGCTCTTTCTCTCTCTAGCGCAGCTCTTTCTCGGTCTAACGCAGCTTCCCTTTCAGCTCTTTCGCGCTCATCCCGAATTTCTTACTCTCGCTCTGCAGCCCTTTGTGCTGCCTCTCTCTCAGCCCTCTCAACCTCTTTCTCACGTTCGGCTGCCCGTAAGGCAGCCTCCTCGTGCTTCAATGTAACCTGACGCTCTAACTCTGCAGACATTTCTTTTGCAACACGCTTTTGCTCATCCTTCACAAATTTTTGCAATTCATTACCCGCAAAGCCCAACCGCTCACCCATACTAATTAACTGTTTAAAGTTTGGGGTATTCATTATAGAAATTTATCACTAAAAATTTCACACAAATCTATTTATTTATTTTATTTTATTTTATTCCCGAGTTAAAGGGTTAATTATTCCCTATCCTACACCGCGTCCTATTAATACGCGAGAATTTCCACCGCGTTATTTTAAATTCGCCGATCGAATTTAAAAGCTAATTTAACCAATGATTAACCCCTAACACAACTTATGAAAATTATTAACATTTCAATGCGGCAACCTGTATGAACATTAAAACTGAAGCATGTATTAAAATTGTCATTGAGTGAGTCTGTTGATTTTGAACTTTTCAATTGTTATCTTTTAGGAAGATCCTGGTGTTAGCCTCGCCAGATGTCGAAAACAGGGGCTTTGTCGCTGCTGGAAGAAATAGATTCACGCCGCGTATTCAGCCAAAACTCAAGGAGTGTTGCCTGAATCCGTGCGTGAACGTATGTCTCACCGTGACGAACCCGCCCGTTTCACTTTTGTTGGGGTGGTCTTATCCTGAAGGGGTTAATAACTTTTCCTCGAAAAGCATGAATCAACAGGGGTTCACTGAAAACAACAATTTTAATACATATATAAAAGAATAAGAAAACAAAACGTCAATCATCCCCTACCCACAGTTTTTGAGTCACTTGCGGGACCGCATTCTCTGTTGTCGCTGGTTTTTCCTCCTCTTCGCTGGTATTGGTTCATTGGTCGCCTCTTCACGTTATCCTTTCACTGCCGTCGCATGGCCACTAGCGTATTGTCACTTTATCGGACGCCTCTGCTCTAACAGGTGACGGAATGTCACTCTACTACTGTCGTCGCACGGCCACCAGCTTATTGTCACTTTAGTTGACGCTTTTCACACAAGCAGTCGCCACCTATGGGGTTAATCTCTCCCCTACGTGTGTCTCAGGATAATGTTTATACAGGCAAAGCCTACTCTGCCTATGTATGGCTAGCCTTCTATAACAGGTAATGCCATTTACCTAAATGCATATAGCTCCCTGAGCTCGTACTTCCTGTTCCTGATCCTATTCTCATATATGGCCACCGACTTGGCCCGCGACTGCTCCTATTCTAAATATGAGCTCTGTGGCCCCCCTACATCACAACGTGCCTATACTTTCGCACCGATGCGGCACCTCCTCTAACCTATAGCATGGGACCTCCCCATCTACACGCAACGACCCACAGACTTACACGCCTTCAGATTGGAATTGGCTGGAATTAATTTTTCGAGAAATCCCCCGATTTTTAATTAGATAGCCAGAACATTTATTCTCAGTTAATCGCTTCGCTTGAACTTGGCCGCTTAGATCTATCTTAATTTAATACTCGCTTTAAAGTTCCTTTGAGAGACTCGAATTTTGGTATCTTTTGACATTTTGGAGACAGGATAGATGCGTAATATGGGTGTGTGTCCGAAACATGTGTGATGCACTCTTTCCCAATAATTAGCTATTAACTCGGGGGGGGGGGATGGGGGGGGGGGGGGCAGGCAAAAAATTACGGATACAAGGTGGAAATTTTTACATTTTCAATTTTTGGGACCCGCCACCCCCGGAATGCAAATTTTTGCCAGTCATGTCTTGGATAGCCAACCCTCCCGCACAGTTTTCATCAAAGACAATTGGGGACCCACCCCCAATTTATAAAATCTGTTTAACGAAGTATTCAAATTACCTAAATCAAACAAAAATAATAAATAAATACTTTTCCCAAACATGAAAGGTTCCGCAAACCAACTTGTCCGATATCCCAGCCCTGATCTTGGGCATCCAAGGCATCCCTAGCCACAGATGGCCCCAAACAATCTCTCTGCATATAAAGCCACAACGTAAATGCAGCATGAGACCCACAGGTAACCACTGGAACTCGCCTCCACCAACTGAATTGCAGATATATTCCCATTCATGTTTCAAGCAACACAACCCTTACCCCGATGTACAACATGTCTATGCTGTTCAGACACCAGTCGAATCCCACCACCAAGAAGCCCTGCCCAAAATATATTGTTCCCACCTGGATATCTTCAACTGTCCACAAGAAATAGTTGTTTTTCATTTCATTACTTTTCGGTTAAATGTTTAGTTTGTACAGCTGGTCTGAGAGAGACCTAATACTGAAGTTCTTTGACCCATGCCAGGGTGGCTTGTCTGAGATGAATTGCCTCTAATTTATTTTTTTATGTTAGTGTCACTAGAATCATCTTTACCTTGAAATTATACACGTTTTCCACAATCAAGATTTTTATTCTATCAATCTTTCCAATTATTCCATACATGGAAGCACACTAGACTAATGGCATGAGGCACCCTGAGGCTTACAGAAGAATCAAATACTAGGAGCTACAAAGCACTCATAAGAGGCAGACTGCCTTAGTAGAAATATAAAGGAGTGAAAATCATGACCAAATAGCTGGGAATCACTTTTTTGTTTTGCATTTTTTTGCCAGACCCAGAAAAGGACCCACCCACTAATGAAGTGTAAAACATGGGGAAGAATTCTAACATGGAGCCCTCAACACATTATCAATGATCTATTCTGTTCTAAGTTATGAATCTAAGCACTTGAATTCACTTTGGTTGTAATTACTTGTCTGTAAAATGATATTTGGCAAAACATTGCATGACACCGGCAAAAACTGCACTTTGGGGACCAACCCACCCACTCGGACCTTGTATCTTGGCATTTTTTTGCGACCCCCCCCCCCCCCTCCCGATTAACTGGCCATAATTACATAGATAATGATTTGCAGGGGAATGTTCCTCTGATCAATTATCAGATAGCCCATGTGGCGTTCAACAAATGTGCCATAATGGACATTAACTTTCAGGCTTTATTACCACCGCTCGAATATTGAAAAATGGGTTTTCAGGGTCCGGCGTATATCTATCTTTACGTTTTATGTTTAACCCATTCAGAAAGATTATCGAAAATATTTACACTTTTTAACAAGAAAATCGCAACTTTTAGCTATCACCTTGATACACTCCTTGAGTTTTGGCTGCATACGCGGCGTGAATCTATTTCCCCCAGCTAAGCCCGGTTTCCGACAAAAATGTTATGGTGAAAAAGTCGTATTTTTTTAAGAGCCTTTTTCGATCAAGCGGCAGAGCCAAGAAACCTATGTTTGATTTTGTGTTATTATCCAGAAGGGTATTCCATAGTTGTTAACTGGTAGAGTGGTGAAAGCCCATATAAAGGATTCGTATTGATCCTGGCAAGAATCAGATTTTGTTAATGGCACATTGCTTAGTTGCATCGATTGGATAGTGCCTATTGGCACTATCCAATCAAATATAACAGAGCAATAAATGATGGTACGAAATCTGTAGTCAGCAAAATGTACACTCTACCAGTTAAGAATGGGCCAGTTAATATTATGCAATTATGGACTTTTTGTGGTGGTGAATGGTGGTGAATATGATGTGATATGAACCTAAAAACCTTATATTGACCGAGGCGTACGCCTCGGTCAATATGAGTTATTTAGGTTCATGTCACATCATATTTACCACCACAAAGTCCATAACTGTTTTATTATATACACCAAAAAAAACAATCTTCTATTTGTCAATTAAAAGTTCAGTTATATCAACCAGAAATACTTTTATTTAACAATAAAGTGGTTATCATCTGCAGAATAAAATAAAAATGAGACGGAAGTCAGGATGACTGCGCGTGCACGTAGATTGAAAAAGAACTAGAGAGGGGATTTCCAAAAGCTATATTTTGAAAGTTGATATTCACTAGAAAACCGGTGTATATGGATTTTTGAGTCCCAGTCACGTGTATAAGATCCAGCCAATACAAATGTGGTTATTTATAAAGTCTATAATAATAGAATTTAACGGTTTACACACCGTTGTCAAAATATCGCAATTTTAATCAACAATCCTTTCCCTAAATGGAAGTAGGAAGTTAACCAATTCATCATTGTTTGGCAGAGATCAAAGGGCTGCCAAACAGGAATGGATTGGCTAAATTCCTTGTTGCACTATTGGAGGTGTTTGCAATTTAAATTTTGATATTTCGACATCAGTGTGTAGAGAGTTAGAGAGAAAAGGCGCTCGTTCCGAAGAAAACAATCATCGAATGATTTTCGGAGCACTGAACTCATGCTTTCAACCCGATCATTCGACAACATTCCGGAAATAGCACTTGCTGTACTATGACTGACAATTTTCGTCCTTGTAAGAGATTTACGAGAAAGTTAGATCTTTAGTTTATTTCCTTTAGCTGTCAGTAAGTTTAGCACTTACGGTTGGGGAATTCTATATCAAAAATGAAATTTCGAAATCCTACCGAATTTTTATCATCGATGTGCGCATCATTTCACAAACTTCGGACATTTTCATGTAGAAAAGTATTAAAATGCAGAATCTGGCTTTTTATAATTTTTTCTCCAATCACGTTCTGGAACGTTTCACTATTATTTTCTGTTGAAATCCATTTAAAAACAATAAAACGGCCTTTTTCATCATATTTTGGTGTTCTGTAACTTTTTTTCTGTAAATTACAATACGTGGAGAGTGTATTATCACTAAAGCATCCGCAGAGTACAATAATTGCAAATTTGTTGCAAAGCAAAACAAACACAAGCAATGTTTCAGCCATTGGACCTCCAGGTTTAACTCGGAGGTGCAATGACTGAAACATTGCTTGTGTTTTTTGTCCATATGTACAGAATTTGAGAGAGATTCTTTGGGTGATAACCCCACTCCACGGGTGATTTAGTCACAATCCACTCTCCACATACTGTATATCAGCAGTGTGTGCCTCGTTATTTATAATACAGACACTGTCCTTTCCATTAATATGAAAGTCTAGGAGGTGAGATTTGTTTTCCTGTGAAGAGTTAAAGCTTGCAAAGTACTGTAAAAAGACATTTATTGAACAAAGAGACAAAGTGGATGCTTACTTAGTGCTGGTAGGAGCGATAATGATAGATATTCTTAATGGTGGATTATCTGTGTAGTAGTTACTTTTAATTGGCTTGCCATAACAGGCCAAGTTTCCTTTTGTAACTTTTCATAGACGAAAACAGCAGACAGCCTCGAGAGCTGCATGTTGTTTTCGTTAATTAAAAGTAACAAAAGGAAACTGGGCTTTATTTTCTATTGATGTCCAAGGTGTTTTCGCAACAATTCCTTCTTTCTTAATTGGACCTTCCTCGCTCGTCCAATAATTTTAAGGGAGATAACTTTATCGAAAGTCGATTTTCATGACGATATAAGTCATAGATGGAAGCTTTATTCTTGCGCGGAACTTGAACCGTGGTGGCCGGTCGTCTGTACATATTTTGTACCTACGTATAGAAAATGGGACTTTTTATGTTTTGAAGCATTGTTTCAATAAAATCCTATTGCTAAATGATTCAGAATATCCACGTCATTGAACTATTTTTTTTTCAGCGGAAGATCTGAGAAACATTGTTTTTAACGTAATTCGCGGCTTCATGGGAAACTTCATGGGAAACTTAAGGCATCTTTTATCGGATTTTAGATCAACTAAAATAGCATCTTCAACTCTTCCCAAGGTTATTCGGAAATTTTCAAAACACGTTCAGTAAATTAGGCTGAAGCCTCTATTAGAATTACATATATGGTTGTGCATTAAGTAGTAACTGTTATTACAGCACACTTTACAGTAATATCAGGTGCGTAGCTCGGATTTCAGTGTCTAGGGAGCTGGAGCCCCAGCCAGTTTTAGGGGTGCCAAAGATGATATTTGAAAGTATGCTGTGCGGGGGTTTCATGGGCCTCCCCTAGTTCTATTTAGTTCGCTTCAGGGAAGTGAGAGGAGGAGGGGCAGCGATGGGGAGTTCTAATTAAGAATAGCCCACCCCCTCCTCCTCCTCCTCCCCAAACTCCGTAAAAAAAATTTGCAAAATCTAGTGTTCTAATAGCGAATCTGAGGAATTTGTAGTGTTTGTTTCTATGATAGGGGAACCCCGAGCTAGTTTTAGGGGTGCCAACGATGATATTTGAAAGGTCGTTATGAGTGTGTTTCAGAAACCTCCCCTAGCTTTATCTAGGGCCCTCCGGTCGTTGCCCCCTCCTCCCACTTCCCTTCACCAGAAGGTCCTAGTTAGGAATACTTCCTCTCCACCAACCTCCGAGAAAAAATTGCAACATTTAGTGCTTTAAGAGTGCATCTGAGGCAGCGTGTGTAGACCCTATATTATTGGAGACCATTTTGGGGTTCTATGCTCTGCGGATGTAGCATTGGGCCAATGTTTGTGGGGGGGGGGGCAGCGAATGTTTTAGGTGGCCAAGACAATCCAGCCCCCCCCCACCCACCCCCACCCCCGCGTAGTTGAGCCACTAGAGTAACACAGTACGACTGAAAGTTGGTTGCCAGTCATTTTATCGTATTTTTACAGTTAATTTTGCATGCTCCACAACTGTTTGTTAACCCTTTTACCCAACATAACGTTAAAACTCACCAGTGCTGTTTCAGAAATAACCATTCAATTTTCATTATATTTTTCATTTTTTCTCTCAAAAACATAGTTTATGACCCCTCATCGGAACGAGCTCGTTCCAATGATGCGTCATAAGCTATGTTTTTGGCGGAAAAAATGAAAAAAATTAGTTATTCAAGAATTTTATTTGCGAGAGTCGTCTGCCTTCATGTTAGGTAAAGGGTTACAATTATTTCTTTTTATCATCAATAAAATCCTTGAGATACTTCAAAAATGTTGAAAAATCTAAGATGTTCGGAAATTCTGTAATATTTATGTATACAAATTTAACCTTTTCCTTCATCTCATTTGGTGTATCAAATGCCTTCATGCTTTAAACTGTGTAGAAGGCTGTGGCGTGGGCAATGTGACAAGTGTTTGAAAAATCATTACCAGTTTTTGAAATTCGCCCAAAAGTGTTTCTTTCTCTTTTTTTTCTTTTTGGAAAAAACAAAACTTTCCTTAAGTATTACTAAAGACACGAAACACATGCTGTGCGCGGGGATGCACGTTTTGGTAAACTTAAGTGCATGTTTAAAGCTTGAAAAAATTACTGAAGTCATCAAAAAACAGGGATACAAAATGAGGCTAACAGATGAGCGGCCGTACTGATAGAACCACAGACCGGCATACGATGGAGTTTTCCGCCATGTTTCTGTACCGTTGCAGACAGGGGTGGTGGTGACAATAATCTCAAACTGCTCATGCTAATTCCTAAAAAAACAACTATTTCTTGAGTAACAGAAAACAACTTTTTTTTTTACAAAACCTAGTAATATTTTCACACAAAAATACGCCTGATTACACAATACTATCACAAAACAAATACATTTGACACCAAAAACTCAACGACGGTAAAACTCTACATATAGTTATAAAGGATATAAAAAAAACAAGATAAACACGTCTCCCACATTTTTTTTTTTAGTCGAACACTCCTCCCCCACCTATAGGGCCCTTTATGTCTCAAAATTCAGGTCGGATCGAATCAGACAGAAAACTTCGAATCGAAACTAATCTCGAATCCAATTTCACCGTGAATATTGTCTGTCTTAAATTGAATAATATTGTTTGCAAAGACATGTCTGTTTGGGAAAATAGACCAAAAAGGCGGAATATTCCGAAACGGTTTCACAGTAGTTTCGGAAGCGGAACTGCCGGGAACTCATCTATTATCAGGTATTCTGTACAGGAAACCTGATTACAGAAGAGTTAAAGAGGAGACACCTGGTGGGATTTTGAGAACATCTTAACGATTCAAAAATTTAAGAATCGAATCGAATCAGCTGGGCGATTTCGAATCGAAATTCGAAGCTTCACAAGCCACTACCCTTCTACTTCCGATACCCATATTAACCCTTTGAACCCTAGAACCCGTATGGTATCTTCCGTCCCAGTTCAATGTCATCAATTGAAAGAGTCCATGTTCGTTGTTTGAGTTTAGAACAATTAATATTTTCAACGTGCAGCCTTAGGGCTGCACGTTGAAAATATTAATTGGTCTATCGTACAAATTCTCGAAGAAGTTGTCTACTTCATAAATCCGGGTGGGAGCGCGGTGGCGTTGCGGTAACCGGTTCTCGTCAGATCACCGAAGTTAAGCAACGTTGGTCCTTGGATGGGTGACCGCCTGAGCGATCGATTCCGACTCCCGCGTTGTGTCCTTGGCAAGGCACTTAACTCCGATTTTCCACATGGGGGCACGATGATGCCGTGACTGCACGTCGATGGTACGCATGTCTTCAACCAATCTAACCATGCCTGTGCTGCAGTGCGGAGTTACGATGTTGGGTAGCTGGCAGCCGCTCATCGTTGGTTGGTGGTTCTCTCCGGGTACTCCGGGTACCTCCACCCGTAAAACTGTCACCGACACGACATGACCTTGGCTGTTAATGTGTCGTTAAACCCTAATAAATAAATAAATAAATAAATAAATAAATAAATAAATAAATAAATAAATAAATAAATAAATAAATAAAAAAAATAAATGAATGAATAAATAAATATAAATCCGGGTCGTATCAGGATCCAATTTTTTTTCAATAACAAGTACTACTTAAACAGGAATATTACATGAACAATGTATTTATTTAGTCAAAACAAAATTCTCTATTAAACTTGATATTAAGGTAAATAATCGTATGCGTCAATTTACTCTACATACTGTCCTGGGTAACAAGGAGAGCGTCTCTTTTTCAAATCTCCCGAGTGCTGTTGAATCGAATACGGGTGCCAATATATTACAAATGGCCTTGTGGGTGGGTGGTGGGGAGGGTCTCTCTCCTGCCGCTCGAGTTTCTTTCCGCATCAAACATCAAGCGAAACTATACTAAACCAAACGCACCATCCAAGAATTTGTATTTACTTTTTGTGTATTCATGTTATGATCCAATCAACGAATAATTATTTTACACCGTTGGCGCTGCCTTGGAGTATACAATGAACCGTTAGGCTAAAAAAGGTGTTTTGATTCTCAGGCAATCCCTCATTGAATTTGAACACCTTCATTGGGCATTTTTATTGCCTTTCAGTGTCTTCCAATATTAATTCAGTTGAACCCTGTTAATTGAATAGTCACTTTGCCAATGGAAATTATTCAATTAACAGGGGTATTCAATTAGCAGGGATTGTGTCACTTTCCTGTATTCCAGCGAAAAACTTAGCATTTATTCTATTCTATCTTCTTTGACATACCTCCATGAGCTCTGTCAAACAAGATATAGTAGATTAAATGCCTGTATTTGATGTACTGAGGACAAATAGGTCTACAAACAAATGAAAACCGAGGAGTGTCAGGTTAAAAGAGTGGTGGCCGAGTGGATAAGAGTGCTGGTCTCTCATGCCAGAGGTTCCGGGATCGATCCCCGGTCGGGGAAAGTACTCGAGGTGTCCGAACACTCTCTGCCAGAATCAATTCATTATTGTGGGGGTGATGCTGTCACAGCGTACCGTCCTATCAGGTGGGGACGTAAAAATGGCTGTACTCTGTAAAGATCCCTTCGTAGTATTCGATAAGAGCGAGGCAACGAAGTTGCCGCTATGAAGGTCATCCCACACACCTGCGCCATTGGCCCAAGGAGAGGCGTTAATATAAGTTGCATAACTTGTTCGCCAATCCTTGTAAAACAAATAAGATTAAATAAAAAAAAGAGTGTCAGGGTAATTTCTCGAAAGGTTACAATGTTTTTTATTCAATTGACAGGAGTTTACTCTACAACCTATATTCAATTAACAGGTCAAATTTATACTGGTGGTATGGTAAATGTTTTTTGTTGGGAAATTATATTCAAATAACAGGGTTATTCAGTTAAGAGATATCCAATTAAGTGGGCTCCACTGTACAAACTCAGGGAGACCCAAAACTTTTTTTTTACATTTTTGATTGATGCATATTTATTTAGCTGCGTCTCCAATATGTTTGTCTTGTTAATATTTTTGGGATACAGGCACTCTCCCAAAAATTGTAACAAGGCAAATAAATCCCCACAGTTTATGTAATTTTACTTCGAAGATAATATGAAGAGCATCGAAAGAATATGAAGCCTTTGAATTGCTGTACCTACAGTTTGTTTTTAGATGAATATTTTATTTTTTAAATTAAAAATGAATTTATTTGTATAAATATGAAATTTCTATATTTCTGAGAGCCGAAATCCTCTCCATGTTTGCTTACATTTTGAAAAAGAAAATTAAAAATTAAAAATAAAACCCTCCCTCCCTCCCTCACTGATTTAAAAAAAAAACAGTTGCCCGAGAATCAGTTAATTTATTTTGTGTGGCCTTATTAGAATATTTAGTAGGTATCATGATTTTGGTACAATGAGTACTTATTGAAATGGATGATAATACGATGACAAAATCAATGGGTGAATAAAAAAAATAGCGGACTGACATGTTCATTATCATGGTATGTATTAACAAATTAATTAGCTGTTCGGATTACTCAGCTCGTGTCATTTCGAAAGAATCGTTAGAACTTTACAGAGATCCTTAAGAATCAAAATCATGCAGGAAACAATGGGCATCGAGGAAACAACCAAATCTCTATTTGTTCTTATTACTTTTTCTACCGACACTGTCAATTTAGTCTATTGGTCAAAGAAGTAGATGGCTGGGTTTGATACCTCCACAACACAGTAGATCAAGAGAGGTTGAGATTTTAACCCTTTAGCCAACGGAACGACTAAAACTGGCCAGCGCTATTCACAAAAATCACCAATTAATTTTCATTATTTTTTTTCATCTTTTTGTCTCAACAACATACGTTATGACCTCTCTCTGGAACTAGCTCATCGAGCTCGTTCCAATGAGGGGTCATAACCTATGTTTTTGAGACAAAAAATGAAAAAAATTAGTTATTCAAGAATTTTGTTTGCCGTCTGCTTTTCGTGTTAGGTAAAGGCTTAAAGATAACTGACGGTAAACAAGCCATGCGTACAGGATTTGCACATTTCTTTAGCCCGAGGTTTAAGCCCCACAAAAATAGCAAGAGGTCGTGGACAAAAACCAAGAAAAACATCCCTCGGACCCAAGCTTTTATGTTTTTCACTTTTACTTTGTCGCCAAAAATATTTCTAGCCACAGCAGATGGATATTTCGGCAGACGAATATTTTTTCTGGCAATCCCCCATTAGTAAACACTCTACTTCACACAGACGCTTGTAGTGTGTCTGGGACTTTCCGACTTTTGAAACGTTTCAAGCGTGAGAAGTTTCAGTATTGGTATGTGGAGGTCTTGAACGTTCGACTCTGGATGTCTTTAGTCCAAGGGAGAGGAACAAAGGCAACGGCAAATAAATTTCAAACCATGCATGTACTCAGAGATTTCCTGTTACAGGCCTTAAAATTTTTCCGGATTAACGAGAATCGGTTTTGAGTCTCGCGAACTCCTGCTATCAGAATCATTTTTCAATTCCTAATAATTTAGAATTTTAGAGTACTGCTATACCCGTGTACATATTCTATATAGTAAAAACAAACCTCATATTAACATTTTACCCAACGTAACGGCCAAAACCGGCCAACACTATTCTCAAAAATCGCCTATTAATTTTCATTATTTGTCTCAAAAAATAGGTTATGATCCTCGTTAGAACGAGCTCGTAGAGCTCGTTCCAATGAGGGGTCATAACCCATGTTTTTGAGACAAAAAAATGAAAAAAATTATTTATTCAAGAATTGTTTGTGCAAGTGTCGTCTGCTTTTCGTGTTAGGTAAAAGGTTAATATGTTTACTACACTAGAGTTTAACCGTTCAGTTCTAGTTCATATGTGGGTGAGTGTCTTGACGCGCATGTACATGTGTTTCATTGGAGTTTAACGACACTTTCAACAGACAGGGTCAACTCATGTCGGAATTTTACGGATGAAGAATCACCAAGCAGCGACGATCGACTCTCAGACTTCACAACGTAATAACTCTACACACGCAGGGTTAGTATTGGTTGAGGACAGGTGCTCCATCGACGTGCAGTGACCTTTAGTACACAGAGGCATCGTGCCCCCACGTGAGCAATCGGGATCAAGAACCTAGCTCAAAGACACAACGCAGTTTCTCCTATAGCGCGGATCGAACCATTGAACTTCCGGTGTGACAGGAATGGAAGTCCGTAGGAACGTTAGTCCCTCTGGACTATTATTCCGCGGAATTATAGTCCTAGGTCTAACATTTCTAGGAATAGTAGTCCGCCGGACTACTATTCCTAGAAATGTTAGAACTAGGACTATAATTCCGCGGAATAATAGTCCAGAGGGACTAATTTTCCTACGGACTTCCATTCCTGTCACACCGGCTTGAAATCCAATGCCGTAACTTCTGAGCCACCCTGCTCACACATGTACATGCAGAACATGTGTTCAAATATACGCACTTTTGGGTTTCTTTTCGATGGTAGTTACAGAATCTTCAAAGTGGTTTCTTATAAAGTCTTGGCTGTCTGTATAGGCAGCCAAGACTTAACTACACATTCTGTTAAGGCTAAAGAAAATTAATCTTTTGATTCTCAGGCAGCGGCGCATTCGTTATTTTCGACCCGCGTTCGTCAAATTTATTTCGGAGGCAAAAATCAAAATGTATAAAACTATCATAGTTTGTGATTTTAACGGCATCACATCGCGATTTTTAATGTAATATGTCGTATACATTGACACAGTATTGTTATTCTCTCCGCGAAATGCGACATGATTCTCATACATGTATGTATGTACAAAATAAATATTTATTCAACTGGTTTAGAGCTAGATTATTTTTGGTGGTCTGAATTTGTTCATCAAAAATTGTTTTATTACAAATTATTGGAGAATGTCAACAGGCACTTTCCAATAATTTGCAATAGATCCAAATTTGTATAAACAAACTATTATTTACGTTTGACTGAATACGAAGCATGAGTAAGGAAAATGTTGGCTTTTGCACTGGTACCCTCATTTGTTTGAAAGGAATGATGGTGGCTTCTAGCACTTAACCAGTTCAAAAACTCCTTATTATTTTTTATCTTCATTTAGTTGTTCTATATTGATTTTGTGTTGTATGATGACTGTTACAAAAACAAACTATCTGTGAAATCAGCATGGAAGCTCTGTGGGGGCGCGGTGGCTCAGTTGGTAGAGGTGCAGGATGCAAGCCGAGAGGTCCTCGGTTCGAATCCCACCTGCGGCAACCGCGTTGTGTCCTTGGGCAAGACACTTCACCCCGATTGCCTACATGGGGGCACGATGACGCTGTGTACTGAGGCGTACTGCACGACGATGGTGCGCATGTCTTCAACCAATCTAACCCTGCCTGTGCTGCGGTGCAGAGTTCAGAGTTACGATGTTGGATAGCTGACAGCTGCTCGTCGTTGTTCGGTGGTTCTCTCCGGGTACTCCGGCTTCCTCCACCCGTAAAACTTTCACGGTCACGATTAGCCATTGTGCATAAGTATGTGACCTTAAACACCAATAAATAAATAAATAGCATGGAAACTCTAGTATTTAATCTTAGGCTCTCACAACTAGATTTTAGGCATCGGAGACCATTCCATAAGGAATTAAAAATAAAAATAAAAACCGCCCTCCCTCAATCGTTAAAAAAAATTACCAGATAATCAATTATTAATTTTTTTATTTGACCAAAGTCAAAGTGTAACCTTATTACGAGGGCGCGAAAAATAAGTAGAATTTTTAGCCTTGTAAGGGCGCTCTCCGAATCTATGATAAGAATCAAATGGGCCTTTTACGAGAATCAATGTTAATTCTCCTCGTTTTCCTTTTTATAAGAATCATTTGGGAGAGTCAATTCTGGTTCTCGCTCGAGTTTTTAAGCTATGTGTTATGAAGGAAGTGTGTTCCTTTCAGTTTTCTCAGTTTACGCTCCATTGATTCACAAATTTTTCTTTTAAAACGCAATGCCACTAAATAAAGGACACGTTTTAGGCTTTTAACTCTTAGAACCCCGATGGTATCTTCCATGTCAGTTCCATGGTAGCAATAGGAAGAGTCCATATTTATTATTTGAGGGTAGACCAATTAATATTTTCAACGTGCAGCCTTAGGGCTGCACGTTTAAAATAGTGATTGGTCAACACCACACATTTACCTCGCAGTCATCCCCATTAATGACATTATGACGTAGCTTGTGACCCGGTCGGAAAAACGGCACCTGGAGCCCAAAGGGTTAACACGCTTAGATTTTTAAAGATTTTTTTCGGCTGGGGAGTCTGTCACGGAATGGGGCTTGTTACAGATTGCTTTATGACCTTTCTTCCATGCTTCCTTCTGACATGAGGTAGAACAGTACCATGCCCTCCTACACTTACTACACGTTTTGAACTGGGCACCTTCTTCGACCTTCTTGTCACAATTAGTGCATTCTTCGGGTCCATTTCCTTCGAACAAACATCTAGGACATTTACACCAAAAATTATACGCCCTGAAAAGCCATGCCCGTCGATGTTGACGGGGATGTGAGGTGTTAATGTAGGTTGTAAAAAGTTCTTCTCCTGGTTCTATATCCCTCCTAGCTCTAACCCATACACCGGGTTTTCCATTAACTTCCCCATCCATCACCTCGACGTTGTTCAAACATGAGTGATTCATACATGCATGTAGAGGAAACATTCCACCAAACACAGCCTCTGGTGGATCTGCGCTGAAGTAGTGTTCAAGTTTGTTTTTAAACTTCGGGTCAGTCCTTACGCCTTTCGTAAATTTTTTCAATACAACGTGGCTATCTGAAAAGGCCTGTACATTACAGGCTGCCTGGAAATAGCGCCCATCGAATTCTCGCTCAGTTATTTCATAGTTTATTCCTTCAACATTGTTGAAAACATCTTTCATCATTTTAAACATCTTTGGAATATTCTTAGCACTGCTACATGTTCCGTATGCTATGAACCTGGAGTAGAAAATATATTTTATTAGTTGGACCACATCATATACCATTTTACTTATTTTTACAGTATAGTGATAACAAAGCGTTCTTATTCGTAGCCAGATCGCGACACATTCACATAAGCGGGTCGCGATCATGATCGCATCAACAAAATCCAACAAGAATAGCTTCTCTGATTCAGTATTATTGCCTTTCATTTTTGACAGTTGAACTTGTACAGTGCTGCAGGGAGTAAAACGGGTACAGCATTTCGACCGTATCGAGAATCAGTCGCGATCCGATCGAAATACTCTGCCCGCTTTTGTTATCACAGTAGAAAGTATACATTTTTCTTTTTGACTGGTTTTATCGACACCTTCGACAGACAGGGTCACCTCGAGTCGGACAGTTTTACGGGTGGAGGATGCCGGAGTACCCAGAGAGCACCACTGAAGAGAGGCGAGCGACTTCCAGACTCACAAACGTATTAACTCTCCACAAGCAGAGTTAGCATTGTTTGAAGATAAGTGCACCATCGCCGTGCTGTACACAGCACCACCGTGTCCCCGTCTGGGCAATCGGGATTAACACCTTACCTAACATGAAAAGCAGACGACACTTGCTAACAAAATTCTCGAATAACAAATTTTTTTTCATTTTTTAGCTCAAAAACGTAGGTTATGACCCCTCATTGGGACGAGCTCGATGAGCTCGTTCCAAATAGGGGTCATAACCTATGTTTTTGAGACAAAAAATGAAAAAAATAAAAATTAATTGGCGATTTTTATAAATAGCGTTGGCCGGTTTTGGCCGTTAGATTGAGTAAAGGGTTAAGTACCTTGCAAAGGACACAACTAAGTTAACCCTGGTGAGGACTGAACCGTGGGCTGTTCGGTTTGAAATCCAATTCCATAGCAACTGAGCCACCGCGCTCCCACCATTTTACATTACAGTGATCACAAAACGGTCCTTTTCAGGTCCAGGTCGCTATCCTGTCACACCTTGGGTAGAGATTATTTTTCGCACCAGGAACAGCAAACGAGGATAGCATCTATCTGTTTCTCGTCTTGTCCTTTTTGACAGGTCAGATTCTACAGAGCTGTATGGAGTGAAACAGCGCATTTCGACCGGAGCGCGACTCAGTCGCGATCCGGTCGAAATACTCTGTCCGCGTTTGTTATTACAGTAGTAAGTACACATTGGAATTTTTCAGACATTACCTGAACTTATACATGATACTAAAAGCTTTGCATTCGGTGGAACGTGCTCAATTCGAAGTTATATCCATTTTCCGATTGGTAAAAAACAATAGGTTACTGACAATTATTTATCAACATGAAATGGAGAATATTTTTGGTAGCCCCTTGAACAACCTCACATTACAAAAGAAGAAAATACAGCGTTGATCATTTCCCGCAAAATTCCATGGTCAAAAACGTGGAGTTTCCTACTAAGAATATATTCACCGTTTCACATATGTTTGACTCGAGGAGCAAAGTTGGTCAAATCGCATTCCCTTCCAATGAATCAACTGTTCATTTTCACAAAGTGAAAGTTTGTTTTCAGGTATAATAATTGAATAAGAGTTACCCGTCTTGAAAAGAGACTCTCAGAAGTGATACAACCTTTAAAACTTAGCAGCCAAGGAGAAAATATTTCGTTTTGAAAACATTTTGAAGCATTCTACTAAAATATTGCGTCAATGCAGAATATTCCCGAGAAAATCGAGGGCGGGTGTATGAATTTGGGGAACCAAAACAGAACTTAATCCCTTGAACCCTAGCGGCCGTTTTTCTAGCCTGGAATATGATACGTCATAACGTCATTAAATAAGATGGCTCTTCAGTAAATGTGTGGGGTAGACCAATCAATACTTTCAACGTGCAGCCTCTAATAAAATATTAATTGGTCTACATCAAATAATGAATATGGACTAATTGCTGCCATTGAGCTGGCATGGAAGATACCTCTAGAGTTCAAAGGATTAATATAGTGTGTTTTTGTTTGGAATTCATCGAACAACATGAGCACGTGACCTGAGCTTTGCTTCCTCTCCATTTTTCTGTTCTGAAAGCATTGTCGGAAGGCTCTACTTGACCGAGATCTTTGATACCGAAATAAAAAAAAATGATGCGATCGTGTTTTTTCACACAAACGTTTTAATTTTCGCCTATGGGAAATGTACTACACAATAAGTTTGGAACCATCCAGGTTGGCTGCCAGTAATAAAGTCAACCTGCGTTAAATGAACAAACTTACTGGAAACCGACTCTTAATCCTTATCCCTTTAATCTACCTAATCTTCATACATTTTCACGAAACAATAGCTACCGGCAAAGTGAGACGACCCCCCCCCCCCCCCCCCGAACATTTCAGTGTAAATGACAACAATTTGAAACAATAATAAAAACAATATATTATGTGAGTGCTTATTAATTTATTGACAAATGGATGGACATTTCGGACAAATTCATTGAAGTGTGTCCGTGGTATCACCCGTCACGTGCACGAGCGGTCGGTGTCCAAAAAACACAATTTTATTAGTCAGTATCGAGCGTGTCCACATCTCACCTGTAAACACGCTGGGCACATCTGTGTCATATTGTGAATGAGAGTACAAACTTGATGGTGACCAATTTGAACCCATTTCTCGACAACAATGGTTCACCAAACTTGTTAGCCACCCCTCAGGCGCACAAACAATCTTCCTATTGACCGAGTACACAGGCTCTCTCATGGGCAGATAATATACTACCTCAGCGCATTGTACAGGCATGTTAAAGGGTAAAAAAAATCGCATGATAAACACATGGTACGATGGAGTGCACAGCGATCTCATGCAAAATATGTTGCTAGTCAATTTGAAATTTTCAAAACTTTAGACCTTACTAACTTATTGACTACTACGATGACCAATGGTGCACGTAGACCAAATTCAAAATTAACATTTTTTTGTGAAACTATTGAATAAAACACTCGGCTAAAAAGAATTTTAATAAAGTTGGGAAGACTGGGGTGAGACAAAAGTGCTTTTTTTCGCTGTAGTATATTTAGTATTGTTATACCTTCAGTGCGTGGAGAGTGTATTATCATTAAATCACCCACAGAGTGGACATTCCACCCGAGCAACAATTGCAAATATATTGCAAACCATAACCACCACAAGCAAAGTTCCAGCCAATGGACCTCCGGGTTAAACCCGGAGGTCCATTGGCTGAAACATTGCTTATGTTTTATGTTCATATGTACAGAATTTGAAAGTGATACTTTCGGTGATAACTCCACCCCACAAGTGATTTAGTTACAATCCACTCTCCACGTACTGCACATGGCAATACGTCTGAATATAACTTTATGGTGGGGTACTGTAAGGGTCAAACTCCTGCATTTTAACGTATTGTGGTCAATTCATTAAGCGGAAAGGGGCTAATCGAGACGAATAGTATTCCGAACATCAGAAACGTTTCGAATATATAATCGATGGGCTTTATCTTCTGGACAATTTTTCGTGCGATGTGCCTTTACGGTATTCCGGGGCATTTTGCTACATTTGATTACAGCCAAGTTTTTTTCCATACAGAAGACTTGTTAATTCATCCCTTTATGCTCTGATTCTCTGGACAGTATATACTGGTGCACCACTGTTGACACCGAAATGAACGTGTTTATTTTCTAATTGTGGGAAGCTTCAGTAATACTTCTCTCCCTTTCCAGTTTGGTATTTTCCACATTGCTCGTAAACGGTCAATTTTTCATTTCGCATAAATGTATGCAAAACGGGCTGAACAGATTAAATGTGTTTTTTTCTTCACCACTCGCGTGATATTGATAACCCGCCCCATCAGACTAGCGGTCTGGATGTATGCTTGCCTGGATGCGGGTAACACCCCGACAAGCTTTAGATTCGAAGCGTTGAGACGCAGTCGATATTTTCGTAAGCGTGGTAACAATTTCAAATATCCACGCTTCAAACCTGTGCTATTCCTGACAAAATATCTTGATGAACTGACATCACAGAACTTATGTCACGACTGCAGTGTACATACTGCTGACCTCGAGCACGTGGGTCATTGGGCAGGGCTCGATATCATAAAAGGTGAAGTTGTCTTGGACAAGCACAGCTGTTCAGAACATATCTGCCATTGATAGGCATTGCAAATATTTTAGAACCAAACAAAGTATTTTGGTGCCAAAACGCTAATGAGTGGAGGGTGGTGGGGGGGGGGGGGGGGGGGGGGTCACCGTCTGATCCAAATAAATTGGTTGAATTTTGAAAAATGAACTGGCAATTATAACAGTGACCTGACAACTGATCACTGAAAAAAATCCGACAGTCCTGACGAAAACCTCGATAAGCGAAAAGGACGGTCACCAAATTTATATAATATCAGATTAATCGACTATATTTTTTATTTATTTATTGGAGTTTAAGGTCACATACTTATGCACAATGACTAATCGGAGATAACCACCGAGCATCGACGAGCAACTGTCAGCTCCTCAACATTCTAACTCTGTTCAAGCTCCGCTAAAGGAGGGTTACAGCGGTTGAAGACATGTGCACCATCGACGTGCAGTACGCCTTATTACACGGCGTAATCGTGCCCCCATGTCGGCAACCGAGATAAAGTACCTTGCCGAAGGACACAACGTTGGTCGTCTCGAACGGGGATCGAACTCGGGGCCTCTAGCATGGAAGTTCAACAGTCTACCACCAAGCCACCGCGCTCCCGATTAATCGATTAATTAGTGTTAATCCACTGGACTTAGTTGGGCGCGAGTCTTTGCAAAATACATCATTGAATCAGATAAATACGCCATACCGTCGCGAACCACTCGCGACGGTATGAAGTATCAATCTAATTAAATGCCTCATCAAAACGCACCGACAAATAACGTTGAAAGTTTGTCGAAACACTATTTTAATACCTTACAGACAAAATAAGTGGGTTTGGTTGTGTTTAGTCCGTTTGGGTGTTTTTCGCGAAAATCGTTTATTGCTTCCGCCTTTATTGCCTTCTGACTATTTCCGGTACGTGATGTAAGAAAATATTTATTTTCGTGTGTTTCGCCGTCGATCGCGCTCTTCGCTGCTGCAATAGATTCTCGTAGCTTTCCGTGACAAGTGATTTTTCTTGCTACCAAAATTTTAATCAATGAAGATATTTCGGTGCCAATTCAAACATTTTAGTGCAATTGACTAAACTGGCACTCGGCAGCGTAAACGCCGATATTTGCACAGGCATATCTAAGTCAATGGACGAGTAAAATACATCACGAGGTGAAGAAAATACATAAAAAATATCACACGCAAGACATAAATTTATACCCAAATGCTTAAAACACCATAACCCGAATTTGGCCTCACCGAATCATGTTTATGGTAGTTACATTTGCATGCATGTTTCGTTTTTTAGAACCAAACAGACCAATACATGGGAGATTTGGTTTATGTTGTTTTAAATATTTCATGAATCTTTGAGCGCGGTAGCACAGTGGTTACGGCATTGGACTTCGAGCCAAAATGTCCACGGTTCGATCCCCGCCAGGGGTTCCTGCGATGGGTCCTTGGGCAAGGCACGTCATCCCGATTGCCCACGTGGGGGCATAGTGACGGTATATACTACGGCATATTGCACGTCGAAGGTCGATGGTGCACTTGCCTTCAACCAATGCTAACCCTGCTTGTATGGAGTTGGTACGTTGGGGAGTCTGACAGTTGCTGGCCGCTGATTGGTGGTTCTCCCAGGGTACTCCGGCTTTCTCCACCAGCAAAACTGTCCGATACATGGTGACCATGGCTGTCGAAAGTTTCGTTAAACCCCAATAAGTAATTAAATAAATTGAGCATGATTCTGACTGTTTGACACGATTGGTATCATGGCTTTAAATGCCTGATATTATATTTAAGGCAACAAACCGTGAACTTTTTAAACACGAAGTCCAATAATCAAACTTTCTTTTGGTGGACCACTGCGTCCTAAACCTGGTGGTCCATGGACTGCAAATTCGCCATTATGGGAATGCCGTGTATGCGCGACCACTGGGTGCCAGATTTCCAAAATGTTGTGTGTACAAACAGAAAGCAGTTATTTAGTCAGGTCACGTACATCGTGAAATTCTTTTACTGAACAAAATAATTCAAAACTAAATGTGGCGCATTTTTAATATGGTTAGAAACCCAATGAACGTTACTTTTTTCCTTCTTCCCCTACATCACACCAAAGCCGCTGCATGGATTCTTTAATGCATACGATCCTTGTGGGGTTTCCGAATTTTATCTCACAATCATATAGATTTTGGCACGAGAACCACGAGAAACGGTACGTATCACATAATGTGTTCCGATTCCGTATCATATAGAGGACTCATTCTGATTCCATATCAAAAAGACGACTCGTTTCCGGTAGCGCTATGGGCTATCATAACAGGCGCATGGATACATTCTATGTGCGTTTCAGTGATCGACCGAACATTATGTCCCACAAATGTTTAAAAATAATTTAACCCTTTACCCTACCTTGAAAAGCAGACGACATTTGCAAAAAGAAATCTTGAATAACTATTTTTTTTCATTTTTTGTCTCAAAAACATAGGTTATGACCACTCGTTGGAACGAGCTCGACGAGCTCGTCCCAACGAGGGGTCATAACCTATGTTTTTGAGACAAAAAATGAAAAATAATGAAAATTAACTGGCGATTTTTGAGAATAGCGTTGGTCGGTTTTGGCCGTTACGTTGGGTAAAAGGGTTAAGATTTAATCTGTGTATGTGACAGAATTGTTAGATAAATGAATTATCATGATAATGTGCATGTCCTGTGATTTGCATCTGATTCTCGGTGGTGTCCAAAAATGGGATCACAACTCGCCGGCAAAGCCAGCTCGTTGAGATCCCATTCTGAACACCGCCGCGAATCTGATACAAACCACAGGACATGCACATTATCATGATAATGTGTATATATCACAATTTCGGCGTGTATTTAACGTTACGCGATACTTTAACGTAACGCGATACGATACAGACAGTGTCAAATGTTCAGGGTACTCAACGGGTGAAATCTAGATTACGCATAAGAACGTCATATACTATTGGACACTACGCTTCTGGGTGACGTTATAATGTGAATGAAGTGCTTTGACACAAAACAGTGTCAAACAAGGAATTTATCAGACCTCCAAAGGTGATATCTTTCTTTAACCCTTTACCCAACGAATCGGCCGCATCCGCCCGCGTAATATGCAAATTCAACCGTTAAAAAAATATTATTTTTCAAAAATTTTCAACAAAACCATATCATGTGACCCCTCGTTGGAACGAGCTCGTCGAGCTGGTTCCAACGAGGGGTCACATGATATGGTTTTGTTGAAATTTTTTTAAACATTTCAAAAAATGATATTTAAAATAATAAATTTTGATATCGTCTGCGTTGGGTAAAGGGTTAAAAATATCTGCTTCATTCATTTAATTCAAGTTTAATCGTGGTATAAATACAGAACACAAACCTGGCAGAGTCAGGGGGACAGGATTCAAAGACCGTTCCGTCGGCGCACGTGAAATACAGGAAAAACTCCAACTGGGGGTCGTTGAATCCAGTCCCCGTACCTTACTCTCGTTATATTCTGTTTTACAAAATATAATTTACATATTTGGAGTACAATGACTTCTTTTTGCCGAGCCTTTCACTACCTGTTTTGAATTTCTGTTAGGATAACTCCAATGTAGAAAGAGGTCACTGGTGAGATACTTCGATGTGTTAAGTACAACGACACGGATTGCAACGGATTGATAGAACTACAAACGTTCTGGTGCTCCAACATAAATCAATTAATAATTAGAATTAATAGTGTTAATATTTAATTAACAGAATTGGTCTGTGACGTTTTTAAACTGGACAACTTTATCTTATATGACACTTTGAAAACTATATTACAGTACTAGTCAACAAAAGTTGTCAGGTACCAACATGAAAAAAAATCCTAAAATGTTTCCAAAGAATCGATATCAGATCAGGAGCCAATGCTATAAAACTTTTACAATTGTATTTTCTAGAATTGTTTTTTTTTTATCTGCATGTATTAATATAACTTACTAAAATGAATCATTAGCATATAGAACCTTAGTGAGCACGCTCACATACCTCACGCGCCCCGATATTTCAAGCTCTAATCATTTTTTAAAAATAAACATAGATTCTAGGAATACTGCAGAAAACAGTGTTCTGTAGTTTCAACGGTATTGTTCTGTAGGCCACCATGTTAGACTAACATACCTAAAATCAGCTCAATATCTGGAAGCGTGTAGGAAAAAAGTCCGCAAAACTGTAATGTTGATGAACTTTTCAAAGTTCAAGGGCCGTAATTTCGGTAAAAATCGGTGGAGCGGATCAAAATGCAAACTTGATCTGTAGGCCACCATGTCAGACTAACATACCAAAAATCAGTTCAATATCTGGAAGCGTGTAGGAAAAAAGTCCGCAAAACTGTAATTTTGATGAACTTTTCAATGTTCAAGGGCCATAATTTCGGTAAAAATCAATGGAGCGGAGCAAAATGCAAACTTGATCTGTAAGCCACCATGTCAGACTAACATACCAAAAATCAGCTCAATATCTGGAAGCGTGTAGAAAAAAGTCCGGAAAACTGTAATTTTGATGAATTTTTCAGAGTCCATGGGCCGTAATTTTGGTAAAAATCAGTGGAGCGGAACAAAATGCAAACTTGATCTGTTGGCCACCATGTTAGACTCACATACCAAAAATCAGCTCAATATATGGAAGCGTGTAGAAACAAAGTCCGGAAAACAAGTAGGACTGACTGACGGACTGACGGACTGGCAGACTGACAGACTGACGGACTGGCTGACGGACTGACGGACGGACCAGTCAAAAACATTATACCTCTGCAACTTCGTTGCGTGGGGTATAATAAGGCACGGGCTTTCTGGGATTATTTTCTGTCGTCCTACAACTTATTCCGACTGGTACTTGCGACCATCACTTGCTGTCATAAACTATCCATAACATGCCAGTGGGACTTTTTTTATTAATATTTTATGCAACACGAAGAGAAAACGACACTTTCAATATACGATTCTAGAATATTCAATTTTTGCCTCAAAAAATAGATAATGATCGATTATGTGAACAAACTCAATGCTCTCGTACTGGAAAAAAACTAACAATAAAATTTGAATGGCAATTTATATAGATAACCCTGGACGGTTTTGAGCGTAACGGTTGATCAAGGGTTACACTCGTTCATTTAAAGCTGCTACCACGAGCACTCCAATGAGCGTGGCGGCTCAAATCTAGAACAATGGGCTTTAAATAGAAAGGTCGACGGTTCGATGTGGAGATTGTGTTGTGTTATTGAACAAGACACTCAATCCTGATTGCCCAGTTGGGATACGGTGGCGCTGTGTATACTTAGGCGTGCTACGCGTCGATGGTGCACTTGCCTTCAACCAATGCTAACTCTTCTTGTGCAGAGTGAATACGTTTGGGAGTCCGACAGTTGTGTTCTTAGGCGTACTGCAGGTCGATGGTGCATTTGCCTCCAACCGATGTTAATTCTGCATGTGCAGAGTGAATACGTTGGGGTGTATGACAGTTGCTCGGTGAACTCTCCGCGTACTCCTGCTTCTTTTACACGTAAAACTGCCCAACCCTGGCTGTGGAAGTTAAACACCAATAAACAAACCACGAAGAGTTGCGTAGTTCGCTATTGAAGTCCTTCATTCAGTAAACGAACTTCCATTCCACGTGACTTACATTCAATCTGCATTTTTACCGCAGAAGTATAATGTTTGGCAACAACATAGGTGCTCAGGGGTAAATGGGTAAGCATTGACCCCTGAGCACATTTACCCCCACCAACCCACACACAAACCTTAAATGGTGGGGGAACGAATTTTTTGGTATATTATGTCAGAATTTCGAGCAGACATGGGCAGGGTTTGAGGACGATTATATGAGTTGGTTATTGTATTTGGAAAAAGTATTATCAAGAAACGTCTACGAATATCCGGTTGTCATATACAATACCATCAAAATTGAAACTTTCTTTGGTGAGGAACGTCGATCTGGAAGATTGGGTCATTTGGAGAGTCGGCTTATATGCAGTCAAAACTTGGACAGTAAGGCCGCAGTTAACTTTGGGTGTGGTGCGCCTGTAACACAGTGGCAAACTACGAACATCCTTTCTGCCAATGTTTGGGCAACGTTTTGACATCATAAGAAACTCGAGCCTATTGCTCTTGCACCGGTAATTGTTTTCGATCCCACACCACAATAAGTGACGAGAAAGAAGGCAACAAATAATTTCACTGATATGCAGATTGTATTGACTGCTATGCTCCAAGCAAATCACTTCTTACTTGTCTACAAATACAGTTTGAATGAAAAACAATGACCTCTCGATGTAATTGTTTCTGATACTCGCTAGTCAAGTGTTTCACGACCATGAATTGCCCATGAACTATACAGGATTGGAAACAGCAGTTTTGTGTATTTTTGGTCTTGATAACGAAATGTTGTAATGTCTTTTATCGGAAATAGCCCTCATAGCCCATTTCCATGGGGCATAATGTAAAAAATACTATTATATTTCTTCTAATAAGTGGGCGCAATAGTTTTCAAAGCAGTTCACGCCGACGTTATCTGTTGGAAATTATGCATGCAAAATTGGTTCCATCTGTGTTCAATCCATTTGGAACTGATGTAAAAAAAATTATATAATCTTCAAAATGAAATTTTTGAAACGAAACATTTGGGAATTAGTCTATCGCACTAAGCAACCACAATCCATGTGTCCCCATCTTACGAACGATGAACAGCACAGATTACAGGTCAAATTTCGATTTATGGTACAGTACAGTCGCCGTGGACTGGTTGTAATCCACGCATGAGCAGTGATGTCCACGCATGCGTTTACCAGGTAATAAAAATCATCAGCAAAATTTTAATTGATGAAGCACCGGGTTGTACCCGGTGCTTCATTAATTAAATTTTTTACGGTTATTCCTGTAATTGGTTTCTGGAATCTAATATTATTGCGTCTGTGGAAATATTGCTCAACAGCGGAAAGTAACCAGTCCACGGCAGCTGTACTGTATACCTGCAGTTCTGAGCTTCTAATCCTTTTTTTCAACTGGTCCACTAACCTGGAGTGATCAAGTGCAACCTCTGTGATGTTTTGTCCATGCTAAAGGAGGTTGCCACAATTTGAAAACGTATGTAGTTCACTTGAGGACCGACCCGTCCCGGGACGAATAGCTCCGCCCATGCAACGGGACATGTCTACTTACATTGCATATCAAGGTCTAGTTGGACATTGACTGAATTTCGGAGTCCCCGAGTCACAGAATCACACATTTATATAATGGTCAAGAATATTAAGCTCGAAACTCATTCGGAAGTGCCCATAGTAAGAGTATAAATCTTATGAACAGAAACACATGTTTACTAAAGTAAAAATGTGTTATATCATGCAGTGATGAGAATGGCAAGCATCTACATTCGCTGAAATTTGCTAAGATTCTCACATTTTTAGGACAAATTTCCTAAATTTATATTTCTTCAAAAAATAAAGGAACACTGAACGAACCTGTTGGTTGACAATATTTTTTATTTCTATAGATTTGCATGAAAATGGTCTTTTAAAACCATTTTGATGCAGTTTATAGAAATAAATTTTTGAAATTTTGGGAATGAATTTGCTCAAATCAGCAAATTTGCTGAAACTTCTCATCTCTGATGATGCATGAAGAGCCAAATATATGCTGCAAGTGAATTACTTTACCCTTCCTACCACGACGCCCTGAATGATATGCTCTTACACACTACTGTATACACAGAAATGGACGAAGTCTGTTTTCATTTGATTAAATTGATTTCTATTTATTTATTTATTGGTGTTTAAGGTCACGCATTTCTGCACAGTGGTTAATCGTGACCGCAACGTGGACATAAGGTCAAGTTTTGTCATTCGTTTAAACCCATGATGCCCATTTTAGAGGACTTCCATCCCAACCATTGGTGACTGGGTCCTACTTTAAAAGTAAAACATAGCTTGTTTACCACAGTAAACAAGTACTGCTTCACGCCCCGGAGTTCCCACGGAGGTAAATGATTGCTAACTCCCCAGTCCATTTAGGTTTCTACTGCATGTGCTGACGACTCACGGACTACCAACTTTTAATTTTCACAAAAGATCATGCACAAGGCTACAGTTAAAACTAGAAGTCCTGTCACGAACTGTGCGCTTATCTGGGCTTAACTGAGCGTGGGAATTGCGCGCATATGCCATATCGAATGACACCCAAAGTACGGCAGGTTCACCAGGTTACTCATACCAAACACAGGCAATGTTTCTGCCAATGGACCTCCGGGATACCCGGTGGTCCATTGGCTGAAACATTGCTTGTGCACATGCTATATGTACAGAATTTGATAGCCTTACTATGGTCATAACGCGTAGATTTACGCGCAGATCGACGTGCTATTTGTGCGCATTTCAAGACAGGACTTCTAGTTTTAACTGTACTATACACAACTTCCGGATTAAGAATTGTGCCAGAACAGTTAATTCGGAGAAAACCAAAGGCCGTTACGCTCTGGACGCAAAGGGTTCCAACTTCCATCCAATTCAGTTATGATTACCTATTGTTTTTCACTTTTTGTAAATTAGCTTCCGTGTGATGTATACACTTTTAGCGTTTTCGTTTTAAAAATGGCAATAATTCAATTAACATCAATTTTCGGGGAGAATCAATCATGCAATCTCGAATTATAATTTATGGGCAACGAAATGTTGCATCTGAAAAACAATCAATGATTTCATTCTTTTCACACCGTATGTGTAGGTGTTTATTGGGGTTTAACCACAGTTTCAACAGCCAGGGTCATCTCGTGTCGACAGTTTTATGGCTGGAGGAAGCCGGAATACCGAGAGAGAACCACGAAGCAGCGGTCAGCAACTATCAAACTCCACAACGTACTAATTCCACACAAGCAGGGTTAGCATTCGTTGAAGACAAGTGCACGATCGACGAACAGTACGCCTTAGTACAGTTAAAACTAGAAGTCCTGTCACGAACTGTACGCTTATCTAGGCTTAATTGCTGTATCGAATGGCATCCAAAGCACGGCAGGTTTTCCTGGTTACTCATAGCAAACAAAGGCAATATTTCTGCTAATGGACCTCCGGGTTACCCGGAGGTCCATTGGCTGAAACATTGCTTGTACGCAGGCCATATGCACAGAATTTGATAGCTTAGTATGGTCATAACGCGTAGATTAACGCGCAGATCAACGTGCTATTTGTGCGCATTTCATGGCCGGACTTCTAGTTTTAACTGTACACAGTGCTACCGTGCACCACGTGGGCAGTGAAGTGTCTTGCCGAAGGGCACAACGCAGTTACCCCTGGCGGACGATATATCAAGTTGGATTTCGATTCCTGTGCAATTACGATGCCAGATTTGTTCTCACAACTGAACAAAATAGCAAACAAAACTAGTCACAGTGTGTGATTTAGGTATTTTACTCTCTGCTTTCCCCCAATATATTTGTAATTGTCCTCTAGCGGGAGGAAGGGAGGGAAGGGATTTTCGGACTAACTCTCGCGAGAAACGCCTGAAGATCCCAGCCCTCTTGCTATCCTAGCTGGTGGTATTTTGGCTTTTCTGCAGACAATTTGGTGGGGTTAGGAAGCCACAGTGCCCGGAGAGAATCACCAAGTAGCAATAGGCAACTATAAGACCGTTTAATGAACTAACCGTATACACAAGAGGGTTTGGGTCGAGGTGGCGATGGTTGAGGCCTGAAATCCCAAAAACGGATTCACGTACACTCACACGATATTTCTTGAGTCATATTGCTAGAGGTGTTAAGCCTTCTCTTTTTGAATACTTAAACCTTTAACAATTACTCAGGATGCGCTTTGTTATTGGGGTTTAACAACACTTTCGACAGCCAGAGTCACCTCGTATCGAACAGTTTTACATGGGAGGACATCGGAGAGAAAGACCGAACATCTATCAGACTCAACAACGTGTTAACCCCCCACAAGCAGGGTTAGCATTGGTTGAAGATAGTAGAGACATGTAGTGCACCATCGATGTACAGTGCGCCTTGGTACACAGCGCCACCGCGCCCCCGCGTGGGCAATCGGACTGAATTGCCTTGCCCAATGACACAGCGCAGTTGCCCCTGATCGAAGCGTGGACCTTTCGGTTTAAAGTCCAATACGTGACCACTGGGCGACCGCGCTCCCACTCTCGTTCCTCTAATTGGCTGGAATAGTTTTTTTTTACCCGGGGAAGATTCTGAACCTCAATTGATGGGGAAAGACCGTCTAAACTCAACAGAAGGTGAAATGAAGTGGGGAAACATTATTTTTTCTGCTGCAGAAAAACACTTTATCCCCCCCCCCCACCCACCCCACACACAGGGACGTGGCTAGAGGTTTCCGATTGGGGGGGGGGGGTGTTGGGTAATGAATTTCCAACTAGAGTGAGGGACCGGGAGGGGGAATCCCCCTCCTGGTCCCTCCCTCTAGTTGGAAATTCATAACCGAGAAAAATTTTGAAATTGAAGCCATGAAAGGGGCCATAAGCTTGATTCTAGTAACTGAAATGCCAACATATTTATGAGAGAATTGTCAGGTTATTATTATTTGGAATCATATTGTGGGAACTGAATATATGCTAAACAAATGCTCAAGCCGAGAAAACTTTGAGCAATTCACACGGACCTAACATTCAATCAGATCTTATGCAGGAATGGTCAATTTTCGATGTTTCAACATTTTGTAACTGTGAATGATGGAATTAACTTACATGATGTGATTTTCTAGAAGTGTTTTTCGATGATTTTTTTTATTACGATAAGTAAACGTACTAAAGAAATCTCGTACCGATTGACTTCATGCATATACTTGTGAAGCTCGATATTGCGTGCACTGTAGTTGTAAATTGTAACAGTTGGAATTTTTGCCGATTTGAAACCGAGTTGGGAAATTTGGGAAGTAAAGGAGACATCAGCATTATCAAAGAAGCTCTAAAATCCAGATAGATGGAATTTCCAACTCATCATGACTTGCCCTCCGAATTTCAAACTATAGGATATTTTGGCCAGGATTGGGGGATTCCCCCCAAAACACCCCCCCACACCCCCACCCCCCCCCCCACACACACACACACACCCTCCCCTGTCGCCACGTCCTTGCCCACTCACATACTTCAATTAGCCTCGCCGCGCCACGTCTCTACTATTTTCTGGAGCTTGTATAACAGATGAAACTTGTCAAGTGTATAATGCGCAATTGTAAAAGCAATACATTATATTGCAATCACAACAGACCAAAAGCAAATGACAAAATGTACTCATTTATTACACTGCCACTTACATTTTCCGTTTCCTGTCATTAAAAATAAATTTAAAACACGAGTGCACTGTCATGAACTCGGCATCTTCTTCTAATGTCACGTGGCAGACGGGCGATATCAGACCGCTGCATGTTAGCTGCAATGTAGAAAGAAAACTACGGCTAAGTTAGGATGCAGAAAAAGATATGAGAAAATGAGGCATGTTAGGATATGTGTTATAAAAGTGCACAGGGAGTAAAACTTTATTAGAAAGGATTAATATTACTGGGTTAAGAAATAGAGATTCGAACGAAAATAAACTGGAAACTAATTGGCAAAGAGAGAGGTTTAAACTCAAAAGAACACAAATCGATTTCTAAACAGAAAAGAGGAATGTTAAAGTGCTAAAAAAAACATTTTGTGATTCTGAGTATCAAATTTCACAATTTAATTTCTTGATGAAGAAATTGTTTTCAATTTTCTCACCTCTGACTTCTCCTCCGGCGCTTTCCAAAGAGAATGAACGAGAAACTCTTACATTTTTATTCAGGTTCAAAGTGTTTTTTTTTAATTTGTTTATTTACCCAACACAATGTTGGTGGATTACGCCTTAAAATAATGACGTGTTTGCATGCGTAAAACATTATACGCTGTGGCGTATCCAGGGGGTGATGGTGATGGGGGAGAGGGGGGGGGGGTAGTGGAGGTCACATGCCCCTCCAAATTTTAGTCATGCCCTCCACCCCCACCCCACCCACCCCAGGTGATGTGACCTAATTATTGATGCCTGTCACAACTTATAAATTTCTGACACAAACGGACTTGCGTTTATTTGTCTCAAATTTCAATTTTTTTCCTGGGGAAGGCCCCCCCCCACCTCTCCTGCGAGAGGGGGTGCCCCCTCTTGTGCTCGCCCCCCATCTCGCCGCTACGTGGTTCGGATGATGCTGAGCATCCTATTCTCTATGCCCTCCCTCCCCCTAGTAGTTCAGCGATATGAACGTAGCGGCTACCCCCCCTCCCTCCCCTAACGTAAAGGGGTAGCCGCTACGTTCAGATCGCTGAACTAGCCCCCTAGATATTACTCTTGGCCCCCACCCCAACTTTAATATCCTGACACTACGCCCCTGATTATACGTAAGTATTATCAACACGACTGTACTGTTCGCTCGCCGATGGAGAGTGACAAATTGATATAATATAAAGCGTTCTTCTTCGAGGACAGATCGCAACAAGTTCACATCAGTGGGTCTAGATCATGAAAGTATCAAGAAAATCAAACAAAAATCAAAACAAGAAAAACATCTCAGGGAGTAAAGCGGGCAGGGCGTTTCGACCGTATCGCGATCCGGTCGATAAACTGTGTCCGCTTTTGTTATCACAGCAGTAAGTATACATTTTTTCTTTTTGAATGGGTTTTATCAACATTTTTGACAGCCATGGTCACCTTGTGTCGGACAGCTTTACGGGTGGAGGAAGCCGGAGTACCCAGCGAGAACCACCAAGCAACAGCGAGCAACTGTCAGATTCCCCAACATACTAACTCCACACAACAGGATTAGTATTGGTTGAAGACAGGTGCAGCATCGACATGCAGTACGCTTTAGTACACAGCACAACTGTGAACCTACGTGGGCAATCGGGATTAACTCTTTACCTAACGAATTGCCCGCATCCGCCCGCGCAATATGCAAATTCAGCAGTTGAAAAAATATTATTTTAAAAAGAGTTTCAACAGAACCATATCATGTGACCCCTCGTTGGAACGAGCTCGTCGAGCTCGTTCCAACGAGGGGTCACATGATATGGTTTTGTAGAAATTTTTTGAAAATTTTTAAAAAAAATGATATTAAATTAATAAATTTTAATATCGTCTGCGTTGGGCAATCGGGATTAAGTGTCTTGTCTAAGGATACTACGCAGTTACCAATGACGGGGATCGAACCATGGACCTCTCGATTTGAAGTTCAATGCCATAACCACTGATCCAGCGCGCTCCCACAGTAACTGAAAATGGAATAAATTAAGGATAGCTGCAAAATCCAGGCAGTTGTCTCCCTTCGTATAACTCGACAGACCACTGCCGAAAGGTACCGAATTACGTTTATCAAAATGGGTCATGGGGTTGCAGGTTGAAAATATGAATTGGTCTATTCGAGATGACTGTTGGAACAACCCTTTGGTGTAATGGATTTACACTAAACATCAGATCATTGGTTCTGAATTTAGGCAGTGATGCTTTCTGAAATTAAGGAGTAGGTACAGTCAGCGTAGGGCGTTGACCATAGCTGGACGTTCTGACTGACCTCTCAACGGGCAGCGATGGTCGATGAAGGATGCGTCGTTGGTCGAGAGCTCAAGAGGAGGTATCACCATTTCGTAGTAGGTTGCCCCAGACGAGTGAGTTCTGGCTGTATTGGATATTCGTGAAGATCGGACCATTCCAGGTTTTGAAATTGTGGGGAGGTGGCGTTCAGACTAAAACAAAGGTAATAGTCCGATCGCCAAACGCCAATTTTTGGCCGAACCTTGGTTAGAAGTATAAAATTGCGTTTTTACTCAGCGGTTTCTCATGGATTAAACATTCCTCTTCACGAAAGAATTTACTGGACGGCTATCAGCCTTGAACAAAGTGGGAGAAATTGCCAAAAAGAGACCCAGCCACCTTTTTCTGTTTCTGAAAAATACTTTGACGTCAGAGACGTGTGTAAAGTTCAATCAGCGGTTACGACACTCGTTTAACCAGCGAGTCTTGACAGTCGTCTCAAACCAAAATGAAATCCGTCCATCTTCCTCTTATTGACATGACGCCGGCTGATCTCGAAACCATCATTACAGCAGTGCGCAAAGCACAAGAGGAATATTCGCAATCCGATCAGGAATACCCGTCTTCGCGTGTGACCAGAGGTTATATAAGGCTGCGGTCCATGTTTTGTGGGCATTTCCGGATAAGTTTCAGCCCTTCTACCCCAGGCTGGGTGGAATGCATCTACTAATGAGTTCTGTTGGATCATTGATGGCCAACTCTGGCTTAGCCGAGATTCTGGTGTCTGCACGCTAAAAACTAAAGTGTTAAAAACTACACTTGAAGTGCTGTATTTAACACTTACTAAGTGCTGAACCAGCACTTTGTTCAAGTGTAGATATCCCAGAACTTGTCAGGTGTTACAATAATACCACTTGACAAGTGTAATGTCGCGACACTTGAAAGGAAACAACGCAGATGACGCGGATCAGGCTCGAACTCTCGAGCCTGACCCGCGTCATCTGCGTTGTGTCCTTTTAATTATGTACCCACCAAGCGCAAATCAAATTATGGACGATTCTGGAAGAACCACCAATGCCAGACACATGGGAAGTGCCATCCATTCAAGTTTCAGATGTCTGACGATTTTAATGTCTAAGTGCTTAAAGCATTGCACTTTGAGTGTTAAAATCAAACCCTAAGAGTTAGAATGGGTTTAACACCTTGAAAGTGTCAGTTTTAACACTTTAGTTTTTAGTGTGTGTTCTGTGATCGGTGCGTCGGTAAAATGCTTTTTCGTTGAAAAGTTCCCAATAAACGTCAGAGCCACTTGATTGTTAGCAGATGGGTTAATGAGACCTCTTTTTGAGTATGAAAACATTCAGTGTCCTGAAGATCTCTCATCACTGCTAGAAGATAGAGCAGAGAAAAGTCGAACCACCAAAATGTGCCTGGACGCATTTCTGAAGCCCGTATTCATCATGATATAACATGTTCGTACCGAGAGGGAAAGTGACTGGCCTTTGAGTTTGGAAGCAGTGAGAAGTATGTTGCCCTGCTTTTTGCTTCTGGTCGCTTCAGTTATGCTAGGTACGGTTTGTATTATCTCTGTCAGATGGAGAAACAACCTTCAAACATCCTGTCCCATTTCACGAAAGACGAACACGTGGGGCCTTATATGGCTGGTCTATGGACTGATATTAGGAGTGATATGTTTACATAAACCACTTTCATGAGATATGGGCATACAGCAAGTCTGGCATAAACTGAATAACACTGAAGACAGAGGCAATCAAAACGTGGGCTCTCAGTCTACATGCATATGGTCTCCTCGTCAGTGGAGTAACTAAGTTACGAGAAGACTGAGATGCAATTGGGACACAAAACGTCCATGAGGAAGAGGACAAAGGGATGATAGATGCTGATGCAGTTGATAAGTGGGGTTTGAAAAGAAAGCTTTAGCTGTGCATAGATGTCATGGACACATAACAACACCCAGACACATTCAATACGAATTAAATCTATGGCTGTATTTAAAGAAACAGTCGATCAGAGTACAGTCAGGACGCCGTGAACTAGTGCCTTCCCAAGAAGAGGGCAATATTTCCACGGACGCAATAAAATTAGATTGTAAACGCTAATTATAGGAATAATCATCAAATATCTAATTACAACCTGGTGCTTCATTAATTAAAATTTTGCTGCTGATGATTTTTATTACCTGGTAAAGGCATGCCTGGTCATCACTGCTCACGGGTGGATTATGACCAATCCAGTGCGACTATACTGTATTATGTAGGTGGCATCAAGGTTTATGACACGAACCTGATCTATTCCAGGGTCATAGATAGGTCTCATGTCTAGGTCACGTGAATTGAACATATCCTAGATTCTATCTCAGATCTCTCCTCTGTTTCAACTGCTCTGTTTGACAATTCTGGCGTCATGCCTACGTCAAAATTTAAATCAGTTTTGAAAAACAGCACCATGGGTGAAGCCTCAACCGGACATTTTGCAACAAGTAACAAAGCTATTGTCATTGGTGGACGCGCCTTATTGTGGATACCTCTTTCACCGGTTTCCAGCAAGACTATGAAACCCATGTTATGGACGTCTTAGAGAAGTTTAAAGAGCAAGGCCTACCGCTCGCAAAAAGTGGTTTATGGAGATGTTTTTCTAGAGTTCGACAGATACATCGATTACATGTGTCATACGAGTAAACTGAAGAAACGAGAATTTGCGGATGTACAGGCTTGGGTCATTGTCTATTTTACCACCCCCAGAAACACGTTCTCTCTAGCTGAGAACAAGAAGCAATAAATTGCAATCTTTGAGGAAGAAATCACACTTGAAGAGGCATTTGCCGAACAGTACACAACGAGACACAAACTTCTCATCGCGGGCAAGGATGAAACACCCAACTCTTCAATTTCTGCTGTCCGTGTCGATGTTTGGACCTCTAAAACTAGAAATCCAAATGCAGTCATTGCTCCCAAACTATACTCTTTGACTCCAACCACATTAGCTGTTTCGAAAATATGAAAGGAGCTCACCTTAAAGCGTGTGTCTGGCCTTCAAAGCTGGACCTCCAAACATAGATCCTACTAATTGTGGATTTAGGAAAGAAACTGAAATAACATCATTGCTCCCCTCCCTATGCCTCCTGGTGTGTATCTCGCATTCGATGATATCTTTCAACTGATACGATTTTTATGCTCTAGCAGTGCGCCATACAAAACTTCACGATGCAAATGCAACCTTGCGAAGATGGCCTGTACCCTTTTCTGCACACGTAAGACAGTAAGTAGTGCTGGAACGAGCAGACAAAGATAGTACGTGCATGTGAATGGTCGCTGACATGGACAGTGATGATTAATTGCCCCGGAATATATCTCAGAAAGAGCAGGAAAGAGAACCAAGAGAAAGAGAATTTCGGCACATTTTGCTTCATTTATGCCTAAGTTTGTCCCAGAGAATGAGCTGTTTTTGGATTTGTGGGATAGAGCACCTGTGATGTTCTTGAAGGGATAACGAGGCAATTCAAAACAACATTTTTCATTTATCTCACTCATTTTATAGTTCTCGTAATTTCCCTGGAAAAGTTGTACTTTCGGGGCCATCTTGTCGTAAATCTCGAAATGCTCAACCCTGTCAGCTGTTCAGTAAATAAATTCTCTGTAGGGTCATGGTAAACTACAGCAAACCGCTGAGAAAACACTTTAGACCCCAGAACATGATTTGGTGCCGTGGCAGCCCGGTTAAAACGTTGTCCGCGTGCCTCGGTGAAATCACCACTGGGATTTAGAGAAGTAGTATGGACTACCCGGTGGACTGTCTTTCATAAATAGTAATGATTTACAGAGTGAAATTGTTGTTGTTTTATTTAATGTTTAAATTTAACCAAGTGTTTACATCTGTAGGGTCCCCTTTAGAGGCCTTCCAATTAGGGCTGCACGATATTCAAAACTGAATACCGATATCGGTATTCAAAAAACATACCGCGGTATTCCGGTATACCGAAAACTGTTCAGATATCTGAACATTAGTACCACAATCGAGACTTCGGGAATGACAGTCGGAACGAATCATCATGCCTTGATGATGTGGTTCGAAACACCTTTACCCAACGTAGACGATATCAAAATTTATTATTTTAAATAACAGTTTATCAAATTTTTCCAAAAAGTTATGGAGCTCGTTCCAATGATGGGTCACATGATATAGTTTTGTTGAAATTTTTGAAAATATTTTTTCAACTGCTGAATTTGTATATTACGCTGGCACATGCGGACGACTCCTTGGGTAAAGGGATAATATTATTCATTTGGGGCTACAGTTAAAACTCAAGACATCTTGAAAATTCAATTGTGGGTAAATAAATAATGACGATAAACCGATATTTTTTGTAATTACACCGGTATTCCGTCGATATTGGTTTGAATACCGGTATATATCGTTTTATCGATATACCGCGCATCCCTACCTTCAATGCCATGCGCTTGTAAACGGACCCTATTTTAGCAGTAAAACATAACTTGTTCAGCAGAACTGCTCCACTTCCCGAAGTCAACGCGAGGACACAGTGTAAAGAATTTGCGAGGACCATGTGGACAGAGAGTACATCGACGTAATTTACTATAATAACAAAAACTCAATGAGACAGCCCTGCCACCTTCTGAAACAATGAAAATGGCATCTAACAATTAAAGATACGGTTCAGACCTTCGCCACCCTTCGTCCAATATGTTGCATTGGATCCAATGTCCAAACCTACATCACGCACATGTAGAACGTCGAACATAATTCTGTACGTCTTATGAAATCGAAATCAAACAGCGTGTTGATACTTTGTGGTCATTTGTTTTGTTATTATTTTTCGATTTTTTAAAGTTTTAACCTCAATTCCTATTTTCTCCCGAATAGTACTCAGTGACAATCGTTGAGCCAAATGTTATCGCAGTTTAAAATACTAATATAATCCTGCTGTCAAGACTTCTTAACTGGTTGATTGCTAGAAACCACTATTAGGGCTTTAAAAAAATGAGGATACCAGCGCAAAAGCCAAAACTTTCCTTGCTTATATTTCATATTCAGTCAAACGCAAGTAATATTTTGTTTATATAAATTTGTTTTATTACAAATTATTGGAAGTGCCTCTGGGCATTCTCCAATAATTTGTAATAAAACAAGTTTTGAATAACAAATTCAGACCACCAAAAATAATCTTGCCCCCAACCAGATAATCACTGATGTGAAAAATACGTCGGGATAATTAAAGTCTTAAAGGGTTAAATCAGACACTGTTAAAAATGACTGTTTACAATGCCTATAACTGTCAAGTGCCCAAACATTTAACAACGCGTTTATTACAACATTCCCATTTTAATTGCATAATGAGGTGTCTTCATGTATGACAACTCTAAACGAAGCTATTAACAGCACATCTGTAATGTTTGTCAACCAATGGAGACTGACAAGTCAGTACATACCTGCGGGAAATTCGTCGGATAATCGTTCAATGAAAATCAGCTTTCTATGGAAGAGTTGAGGCGCCAGTTGAGTATTATTTCTATCTTACACCTGCAAGTTACTGTCTTGCACATGCAGGTTAGCTATCTTGCACCTGCAAGTTACTATCTTGCACGTGCAGGTTAGCTATCTTGCACCTGCAAGTTACTATCTTGCACGTGCAGGTTAGCTATCTTGCACCTGCAGGTTAGCTATCTTGCACGTGCAAGTTACTATCTTGCACGTGCAGGTTAGCTATCTTGCACGTGCAGGATAGCTATCTTGCACCTGCAAGTTAGCTATCTTGCAAGTGCAGGTTAGCTATCTTGCACGTGCAGGTTAGCTATCTTGCACCTGCAAGTTACTATCTTGCACGTGCAGGTTAGCTATCTTGCACGTGCAGGGTAGCTATCTTGCACTTGCAAGTTACTATCTTGCAGGTGCAGGTTACCTATCTTGCACCTGCAAGTTAATTATATTTGATGAACATCATTATAGTCATATTTGAAGTCGAGTTCATCATAAGTAGTATATAAGGGTCCAACATAGATCCAATTTGCCGAATCTACGTTCGGATTTGCCGAACCCCCTCCCAGACTACGGAAATTCCTATCGGTGAAACAACCACTATAGGCTCATTGGCCATGTCTAGCCGCCTGGATATGTACGTTTCGCATCGCAGGCTAGGTGTGGATGCTTTATGCTAGGGTGTGAATGGGAAATGTCAGGCATAAAGAGTGAAAAACGGTTAAAGTTGCAATGACGTCGGTGACGTCATGGTGAGCTCGCGAGGTCTTAACGACGTTATCCGTAGTCGATGTCCACAGGGATGAGTGACCGTAGGGGCTTTGAATAGCCGATGTCTCCCTATAGGTGGCGTGCCGTTGGGTAGACCCTGCTGTGACGGGTCTCAATACCCCTTGACAGGAACAGGGATGCCCCTTTTCAGGCTTCCGACCGTTCTTCTCCCTGATCGACTCTTCCTACACTGTCGGCTCAAAGAGCAGCCCCTCGAAAAGGGACGCCTCGAACGACTCTAACAGATGTGTAAGTGGGGAGCTGCTCCAGAAGCAGCTTTTCGAACGACCCCCTGAAATGAGCCCCTCGAGGAGCAAATCAGTAATCAAAGAGTTAGTCCCAGCGACTCTTCTTACGACTCTTTCACATCTGGATTATAGAGATCACCAGCAATGACTGACCTGTCAGCAGACTGTTCGAGCTTGTTGAGGTAGGGGTACTGGAAGAAGGGGAAGAGTGACTTGCCGCTCTTAATCGCAACGCTCGGAGTAGGGTCCCTGATTCACTGGCACAGGTCGTGGTGGCTCCGGCTCTTGGAATAAGATCGACGGGCCTCTGATGTGATGAGGGTATTCGGTCTAGGAGGTAGGGTTAGGGAATCGTGTCAGGCTTCTGGAAGAAGGGGAGGGGAGACTGTGTCGCTCTTGGTCAAGCGGCAGAGGTAATGTCACCGTGTCAAATACGGGAATGTAAGCCACTGGGGCAAGTATGGGGAGCCGATGCTTCTGAGATAGGGAGGCTGTCAAATATGGGAATGTAAGCCCCTGGAGCACGTATGGGGAGTCGGGGCTTCTGAGATAGGGTGGCTGGGGTGGCTGTCGCAAGATAACTAAGTTGCAAGTGCAAGATAACTAACCTGCACGTTCAAGATTGTAACTTGCAGGTGCAAGATAGTAACTTGCACGTGAAAGATAGCAAGATAGGTGCCAGTCATTCATCTCTGTGGACGTCGACAGCGGTCAACGTCGCCATGACGTCACGAGCTCACCATGACGTCACCGACGTCATTTCAACTCTAACCGTTTTTACTCTTTATGCCTGACGTTTCCCATTCACACCCCCAACATGAAGCATCCACACCTAGCCTGCAATGCAAGCGACGCGAAACGTACATAACCAGGCGACTAAACATGGCCAATGAGTCTATAGTGGGGTCTCAGCGATAAGAATTTCCGTAGTCCTGGAGGGGTTCGGCAAATTCGAACCTAGGCCCGGCAAATTGGGGCTAGGTTGGACCCTTATATACTACTTTTGATGAACTCGACTTCAAATGTGACGAAAATGATGTTCCTCAAATATAACTAACCCGCAGGTGCAAGATAGCTAACCTGCACGTGCAAGATAGTAACTTGCAGGTGAAAGATGGTTAACCTGCACGTGCAAGATAGCAAACTTGCAGGGGCAAGATAGCTGTCCTGGAGGTGCAAGATAGCTAACATGCACGTGCAAGATAGTAACTTGCACGTGCAAGATAGCTAACCTGCACGTGCAAGATAGCTAACCTGCACGTGCAAGATAGTAACTTGCAGGTTCAAGATAGCTAACCTGCACGTGCAAGATAGCAAACCTGCACGTGCAAGATAGCTATCCTGCAGGTGCATAATAGTTAACATGCACGTGCAAGATAGTAACATGCACGTGCAAGATAGTAACATGCACGTGCAAGATGGCTAATCTGCACGTGCAAGATAGCTAACCTGCACGTGAAAGATAATAACTTGCAGGTGCAAGATAGCTAACTTGCACGTGCAAGATAGCAAACCTGCACGTGCAAGATAGCTAACTTGCAGGTGTAAGATAGCTATCCTGCATGTGCAAGATAGCTAACCTGCACGTGCAAGATAGCAACTTGCAGGTGCAAGATAGCTAACCTGCACGTGCAAGATTGTAACTTGCAGGTGCAAGATAGTTAACCTGCACGTGCAAGATGGTAACTTGCAGGTGCAAGATAGCTAACTTGCACGTGCAAGATGGAAATAATACTCAATTGGCGCCTCAACGCTTCCGTAGCTCTCGTCAAAAAAGTAACTAAAATGGGACGAATTTAGGATACCGACAATCTCCATGCAGTTGTCTCCCTTTGTAACACCTGAACGACGAACTCGTGCAGTTGTTTCTGTTCGTCATATTCCATGGACCACTGCCGTAAGTTGCCGAAATGGCCCATGGGGCTGCAGATTAAAATTATAACCGCTGTAACCCTGCTTGAGCGGAGCTTGAACAGGGTTAGAATGTTGAGGGGGTGACAGTTGCTCGTCGATGTTCGGTGGTTCTCTCTGGGTACTCAGGTTTCCTCCCGTAAAACTGTCACGGTCACAATTAGCCATTGTGCATAAGTATGTGACCTTAAACACCAATAAATAAATAAATCAGAAATATAAATCTTGACAAAATTTCCAAGGTTAGTAAAAAGCGGTTGGACTGTTCTACACACAGGTTTGCAGTTACACAATAATAAGAACCTCTTTTACTTATCATTTTTGCAGCCGTAAATTGAAGAAGAAATTTGTAGTTTTATTTGACCTCTGATTCCCCGAAACACGCAATTGGAAATTATGTTCACCACGCTGCAAGCACACCAACGGTCACGCTCCAAATCCCATTCCCCGAAAAACCACATTCCCCGAAGAACATAATAGTAATTTAAATATTCCATATGACTTCTCGCGTTTCTCGCGAAAGTAATATAAATCAGTGATATAAACCTTGCGTTTTTCATATTTTTATTCTTGTGTTGAAGATAAAAGGTTTCGACTCGCTTTCCACTTTTCGCTCCAAAGGAAGCAATTCTATACAATGGCAATGGCGACGGAATTCTGAAGACAGAATATCACGGAATGTGATGCAATTACCGATATTTAGAGAATAACGTAAAATTTAGGTACCAACACGCCCATTTAGTTTTGTCGGATAGAAAAACACACACCTGTCGAATTCAAAGTCGATCAGGCCCATAGATGCTGAGGAGATAGAACACATCACGACAAACAGATCAATTCAAACAATAGTAAGAGGTATATCCTGTTTGCAATAGCTATAGGTATCACAAAACTAAATATTTTCCCACAGGCGACCATTATAACGTTCAGGCGGCAAAAATATGATCGCATCACTTTAATTTTGACATTCAAATATCTCTGTTAAGTATAGCCTTTCAGACAACTTTTTCTGATCTGAAAACAGGGGGTCGTGCAATAAATAAGAGAGAAAAACTGACACAAAGGGAAGTACCGGTCACGTGCACATATTTTTCAGGGAATTCCCTACAAAAACACACAAAAAGTAAATTTTATTTTTTAGGTCCAAAAGTCATCAAATCATCCTCATTTGTATCAGGAATATTCAACAATAATGCAAGATGTCAATAGAATGTTTCAAACGTTTATTGAAACAATATATTTTCCCAAGGCTGTTTATTTTTAGAGATTGCATCATTTCCGAGTGCAACATTTTAAAGCGGTTCACTCTAATTTAAATATTTAGTTCCGCGATACCTATATTCATGCCTGAAAATAACTCGCGAACGGCCGTTCAGGATACGTGTGGATTACGTCAATTGTAAAATACGCGACCAAACTACAGATTACGGCAGGCTGCGACAAGTAATACGACATAAGTTTATTAAATTACCATCTTAAAAGAATTTGGGTCAAAATAAATAGCAACAACTAACGAGCGATCTCGCTTCGGCGAGATCGCGCGTTAGTTGTTGATATTTGTATAGGCGGGAATCCCATTAAGATGTTAAAACAGCATGACTGGCAAAGTGAAAACAGAGAAGGCGGAGAAGCACCACAACACCCTTTTCGTATGGGTTACGAGCATGCTATATGGCGTAACCTGCCAACGGGTTAGTTTCGATATAAGCCCTTTATTTCCAGGTCTGTATATTGGCTGTCAAGCAAGATGTAATATAATAAATACTGATAAAATCACAAAAAGTAGTAAAATATACCAAGTCTGGTTTATTGGGATTTCCTGTTAACTGAATAGTTTTCGTTTGCAAAGTAGCTGTTTAGTTCACAGGGTTTCATAGTCCACGTTATCACTAAAATATTCGTGGAGTGGATTTTCCAGCCAGTAATACCTCATATACTGTTTAAAAAATCAGATTGTGTATAATTACTTCCTCAAGTCCATTGGTTCTGCTGTGAAAATCCAGTCTCAACACACTGAAAACAGCACTTGTTTTGGCCTAAGAAGTCCGCAAAATGACGATTACCTCCGCAAACGGCGAGTCGGTTGAGAACGCAAGACACAATCGGCTCACGTTCTGCATTCACGATCGACTTTCAGTCCGCCTGCCGACTCAATCGGCCTTATGCAGTCCAAACAACCGCGGAGTAGGACTCTTAATAATTGTGGACGTAACCGGATAAAAATTTTTTTTTTTTTTGCACGAAATATATGCGATGATGATAATTTTCTTATTTTACTCATAATTTTTGCTTTATTATCCTGAAAATAAATAGAACAATTCGTCCCCCGACTGCAACAAGGAACCATCTGCAATGCCGAAGCACTGAAGATGGCACTCTGATGGATTCGAACGAAGGTCGTGTTATTGTTATTAAGTGTAATTCAAAAGAAGCCAATTACTTCTAAACAAAGTTGCTCCTATGAGGAACGTGCAACTTCGTCATTCAGTCAACAAATGCATCAAGCTGCGAGTGTTGTTAAAACGAAGCTATCCTTGACATAACAATTCATAACGATGTGTATTGAAATTTTTGAGTGCCTTGACAAACCTTCGGGTTTGTTTTTGGGTGAGCAAAAAATCTATATTCGTGTGTGTGCATGCTTGCATCAAGGAAATTATCAGAAATTACTTACTTCCTGAGAGGTGCCTTAGCCAATGACCAATCTTTTCTGTTTGGAGTCTCGCGCCCGTTTTCCGCCGCAAGTCGCTTGGCAACACATATCATTGATGCCCACATCTTCACCAACAACAGCGGGCTGTAGGATGCATTCCACGTACCTGTCCATGATTTCCCACTGTCTTTGGTGACCGTCTTCCACTCTGTGCACATATCGTATAGCTTTTCGCTGTATTTATTTACAGACGGACAGACAATACAATGATGGTTGTCCCATGCAAGCTGTCGGCAAGATTCACTGCAATACTTCTCGTGATTACAACCTTTGCAGCTCTTAATGTCTGATCTTGGCCAATGTTTTTTGATAGCATCGCGTAGATTTTTATCCGAGTCTTGGGTGGCTTTGTCAAAATACTCTTCGGGTTTCATCAGTCCACGAGCACAGTTGCAGCAGGCACTGTAATCCACAGAGTCCAGAGTTTGAGATAAAACAGACGGAACGTCCATAAAAGCAACGGAACCTTCACGGATCTTCTCTTTTGCGACGACTGCACGACCGTATTCGGTGAAAGAAATTTCAATGGGAGTTTTGTCTGAAAGAGGTTCGTAAAGTCTTTTGACGCGAACTTTCTGGAACTCTATGGCCGCGGTGTGCGACTCATCGTCTCTTTCAAGCTGTGTCGCACGTCTCAGCCAAGACTCTGCCGTGACTGGTATGCCGAGTGCGGCTAATACAGTGCCTGGAAGAATTAAAGCATGTAGTTAGTCAAACAACTTCATATTCTGTAGGTGAGCTTCATATTCAGCAAGAATATTTATTCCACCTTCATCTGTTTTGTTATTATTTATTGGAGTTCCCTTATAGGCACTCTCCAATAAACTGTAACAAACAAATCTGTATAATTAATTTTCTTTAATGATATCCGAATTTCTTGCATATGAGTCGAGGTGAGTAATCTACCTATGGTATGAATGTTTTTACCCTGTTCAGCACATTTGTGAAAACAATTGTGGGCGTTCCAAGGGCGTAATTTAACTGTTCATACAAGTTTTCCCCTGAGTTGTGGAGACCACATGTATAAGCTTACATTGAAAATGATAACGTGTCGTCTGCGCAAAGCGTGTTACGACTACAATGACATAGATGGTGGAGACTTCGGCCACCTAAGGGTATATTACAGTACAGACGCCGTGGACTGGTCACATTCCACGGGTGGGCAATATTTCCACGGACGTAATAATATAAGATTCTTCTCACTAATTATAGAGGCTCGAACCCACGCCGAGAGAGTTTCCTTCAGCACCAACCGCCTAGCGAAACTCGGCCACCGACAGACCCCATAAGGGAATTCTAGTTAACCAAGTATATACGAGGCCAGAACAGAACACACGGAATACTCAATTATTTAATTATTCATCAAATAGTTGCATCTAAGCACTTAATTCTACGAACTGCACCTCAGAGGAAATCAGCGACACTTGTCTTTTTCAAATTTCCCGGATGCCATAGATTTCTTCTGAGGTGCAGTTCGTAGAGTTAAGTACTTAGATGCAACTATCTGATGAATAATTAAAAAAATGAGTATTCCGTGTGTTCTGTACTGGCCTCGTACTTGGTTAAACTAACATTCCCTCCCTTTTGGGGGTCTGTTGGTGGCTGAGTGGTGTGCGAGATTCAGAATAGTTTCGCTAGGCGGTTGGTGCCGAAGGAAACTCTCTCGGCGTGGGTTCGAATACCCGCCAAGCTATTGTAAACAAAACCAGGGTCCTTTCTTAATTATGTGACATCCGGGAAATTTGAAAAAGACAAGTGTCGCTGATTTCTTCTGAGGTGCAGTTCGTAGGATTAAGTACTTAGATGCAACTATCTGATGACTAATTATACACTGCAAAAAATATAGGTTCTCTTTAGAACCAAAACTGGTTGTAATCTTGTCCCTGAGATGGAACCAGTTCTGTTTAAACAGTATTTATTTCAAATCAAATAAATTTATAAAGATAAACATTAAATATTAATAGAATCAAACATAAATTGAGGAGGTTTCAGTCGTAAGTTTAGAGCTTATACGAGGTTGTCTCAAATCATTATTAAGCAAAGGAGATATGAACAGTTGGCATATCGAACCAGTTTTGGTTCTATACAGAACCAAAACTGGTTCGATATGCCAACTGTTCATATCTCCTTTATTTTCAAAATGTTTGGCGACTGCGTTGAATAAGCTCCAAGTTTAGTGCTGAATCAACTTCAGTTCAGGTAATATTCTGTTAAAATTGAATGCTAATCTTGGTAAATTTATTTGATTTGAAATAAATACTGTTTAAACAGAACTGGTTCCATCTCAGGGACAAGATTAGAACCAGTTTTGGTTCTAAAGAGAACCTATATTTTTTGCAGTGTAGGAATAATCATCAAAAAATTAATAAATGAAGCACCGGGTACAACCCGGTGCTTCATGAAATAAAATTTGGTGATGATGATTTTTTATTACCTGATAAACGCATGCGTGTACATCACTATTACGACAAGTCCACGACAACTGTACTGTATAATACAAGCAACCACTCTCAATTAATTTTTTTAAATTTGAAATGAATTATCTGTCTCTTTATCGGAGTATGAATGTGTGATGGGCGTGTTAAGTTGCATGGCGTAACACGCCCATCCCACACTCATACTCCGATAAAGCGACAGATAATTCGTTTAAATTCTTATATCATAAATGCTGACGTCACATTAATCTGGCACTTTACCATGCCTGCATGAAAGTAACTCGCGAACGGCCGTTCAGGTTACGTCAATTGTACAATACGCCAACGAACGAACTACAGATTACGGCAGGTTGCGACAAGTTTCGACAAATTTATTAAATTACCATATTAAAAGAATTTCGGTCAAAATAAATAGCAACAACTAACGTGCGATCTCGCTTCGGCGAAATCGCGCGTTAGTTGTTGATATTTGTTTAGACGGGAATCCCATTAAGACGTTATAACAGCATGACTGGCATAGTAAAAACAGAGAAGGCTGAGAAGCACCACAACATCTTTTTCCTATGGGTTACGAGCATGCAAAATGGCATAACTGTCAAGTTGATAGCTGAAAGTGGCGATTTTCTTGTTTAAAAGTGTAAATATTTTCGATAATCTTTCTGAATGGGTTAAACATACAAGAAGCCCCACGGGGCCTGCAGCGCTCATTTTGAACAGAACACAATTTAAACAGAGTCCAAGAATGAGTCTACATTAAGCAAGCCATCTCCATAGGCTACACTGTCAATCCTTGAGTCCCACAGGAGTGACAAAACTAATCTGGGCATCAGTTAATCATAAAGTAAAATGTAGAGCTCCCCTATGAAGCCCCTTGATACAACCTATGTGGATTAATCTTAGTTACACACCTCTAGAGGGTACTGAATACAAAATTTTTAATTCTTCAGCAAAATGGCCAATTCCGGCTCCCACAGAGAGCCCAAATATTAACCCAGGCTCTTGATTTGAACACAGTTGAATCTGACTTCCCTTGAGATATTGTGTACCGAATATGAAAGCATTCTGACTGTTGGATCTGAAGAAGAGAAATTGTAAAGAAATTTCTTCGAATTACACTAAGTTCAAATTTGGGCTACCATAGCGAGCCCAAATATTAACCTATGGCTCCGATTTGAACAAACTCGAATCTGACCCCCCTAGAGATGTTGTATACCAAATGTGAAAGCATTCTGACGAGTGGATCTGAAGAAGAAGATTTTTGAAGAAATTCCCTCATATTGTACAAAGTTAAATTTCATGTTCCCATATGGAGCCCAAATATTCACCTAGGCACTCGAATTGAACAACCTGGAATCTGACCCCCCCCCCCCCCCCCCCCCCGCCCCCTAGAGATGTTGTATACCAAATATAAAAGCATTCCGACTGGTGGATCTGAAGAAGAAGATTTTTAAAGAAATTTCCGCATATTGCACTAAGCAAAAATTTGGGCTACATAGTGAGCCCAAATATATACCTAGGGATCTGATTTGAACAAACTTGAATCTGACCCCCTTCGAGATGTTGCATACCAAATATCAAAGCATTCTGACTGGTGGATCTGAAGAAGAAGATTTTTTTAAATTACCCTCCATATTGAACAAAGATCAAATTTGGGCTTCCGTAGGAAGCCCAAATATTAACCTAGGGACTTGGTTTGAACAATCTTGAATCTGACCCTCATAACAATGATGTATACCAAACATTAGAAGATTCTGACTGGTGGTTGTGAAGAAGATTTTTAAAGAACATTCCCCGTATTACCCAATGTTAAAAATTCAGGCTCCTATAGAGAGCCCAAATATGAACAAATGAGCTTTATTTCAACAAACTTTTATCTGACCCCCCTATGAATGCTGTATACCCAATATCAAAAGATTCTGATGATTGGTTCTGGAGAAAAGATTTGTTTTTAATTTTTGCAAATATGCTGTCTCAGCATTTTTTCGATGCCCATTACAGAACACCCTAACATAACCGATGGCAATTTTTTTACTATTCAATTCTACTGATCCTAAGGATACTTCATGCCAAATAACAGCTCCCTGTTCCGTGTGGTTTGGGAAATATGGGCGTTTGAAAATATTTTTATTTTTAGCTCCCAGGGTTCCCATTGGGATGCGGGAATTCTTTTGTATGGATCAAGTACTTATGACCCAATAATACCACAAACCAAATTTGGTTCACATCGGACCATCGGTTCAGAAAATAGAAATTTTGGGCGGGGCCAAAAATCTTACCCCTCCTATTACAAAGCCAAATTTTACTTCACGAACTTCGTTTGACAAATTTGATTCTACACCTCATATGGAAGCTCCATAGCAAATATCAAGCCATTGTACACACTGGTTCTTGAGAAGATTTTAAAAATATTTTGGAGCATTTTCCCCCACCCCCTCCCTATGGGGCTGGGCATGTTGAGTTGAACAAAAATGAAATGCCCCTTTAGGACCATCACTCACACAAACTTTCACTTGAATTGGCCCAGCTGCTTTGGAGGAGAAGACCAAAACATGGTGTTGACGGATGACGGATGACAGACGACGGACGACGGACGGAGAGCGATGAGATTAGCTCAGCTTGACTTTGTCAAGATGAGCTAAAAACGTAAAGATAGGTATATGACGGACCCCGAAAACCCATTTGTCACTCAAAGCATGAAAGTTAATGTCCATTATGGCGCATTTGTTGAACGCCACATGGGCTATCTGATAACTGATCAAAGGAGTTCTCTCATGTAATCACTAGCCATGTAATTATGGCCAGTTTAGTTATTGGGAAACAGTGCATTACACATGTCCTGGACACACACCCATATTACGCATCTATCCTGTCAACGAGTGTCACGGAGATACCAAAGCGTGAGTCTTTCAAAGGAACTTGAAAGAGAGTATTAAATTAAGATAGATCTTAGCGGCCAAGTTCAAGAGAAGCGATTAAACTGAGAATTTATGTTCTGGCTATCTAAATAAAATCGGGGGATTTCTCAAAAGATTTATTACAGCCAATTCCAGTCGGAAGGTGTGTAAGGCTGTTGGCCGTTGCGAGTAGATGGGGAGGTCCCATGCTATAGGTTAGAGGAGGTGCCGCATCGGTGCGTATGTATAGGCACGTTATGATGTTGGGGAGCCACAGAGCTCATATTAGAATAGGAACAGTCGCGGGCCATGTCGGTGGCCATATATGAGAACAGGAATCAAAAACACGAAGTACGAGCTCAGGGAGCTATTCGCATCTAGATAAACGGTATTACCTGTTTTAGAAGGCAAGCCATACGTAGGCGGAGTAGGCATTGCCTGTATGAACATTATTGTTCTGAGACAAACGTAAGGGAGATTTTAACCCCACTGGTGGCGACTGCTTGTGTGAAAAGCGCCAACTAAAGTGACAATAAGCTAGCGGCCGTGCGACGGCAGTGGCACAGTGACATTCCGTCACATGTTACAACAGAGGTGTCCGATAAAGTGACAACACGTTAGAGGCCGTGCGACGGCAGTGAAGGGAGTGAAGTGAAGAGGCGACCAAGGAAGAAATACCAGCGAAAAAGAGGAAAACCCAGCGACAACAGAGAATGCGGGCCCGCAAGTGACTCAGAAACTATGGGTAGGGGGTTATTGACGTTTTGTATTCTTATTCTTGTGGATTCCATGTAAGTCACAAATTATCATATTTATTTTTGTTTATATATATGTATTAAAATTGCTGTTTTCAGTGAACCCCTGTTGATTTATGCTTTTCGAGGAAAAGTTATTAACACCTTCAGGGTAAGAACCACCCCAACAAAGGTGAAACGGGTGGGTTTGTCACGGTGAGAAATACGTTCACGCACGGATTCAGACGACACTCGTTGAGTTTGGCTGAATACGCGGCGTGGATCTATTTCTTCCAGCAGCGACAACGCCCGGGTCTTCCGACAACAACCTGCCACGGGTTACGATATAAGCCCATTATTTCCAGGTTTGTTTACAAGTAAAAAGGTACTACAAAGCGACTAATCCCTCACCACTACCCCATTCTCGCACAGTCGCATTGGAAAGAAATACAAGGAGAAAAATAGAGGTGACTTGGCTCCAAAACGTCTGAAGTGGATACGACGTCTTGCCGTGTGTCTGAACAGAAATCAAAGGAGACACGCATGTCTTTAGCCTGTCTTCGCTTGTGTCAATCAAAAGTAAACCTATGACGTCATGAAATACCGTACGTGTATTTGCACTGAACTACACATTACGTATTTTACACCAGACAATAAGTTCACAGTGATTCTTATATTTTTCAAAAATATGAAAACATTTTTGAGTGGAAAATCCACTCTACTAGTGTTTCAGTGGAAATTCAGGCTTCACTCAAAGGCGAAATATCTGATTACATCCCGTAAACCCTCGTTTTTAATTTCACAATTAAGCATGCTAACCCTCTCCATTTTATCAACCATTACCCCCGTGTCCTTCATTCTATCGTTCCATAGCTTTTATCCTGACACTGAAGGTAGTGCTCTTTAGACCGATTTAACTGTACAGTTTTCTTATCAACATACGTGTTCTGGTTAAGACTGAGTTTTTAGATTCAGGGGACATATGTGGGCGAAGAGATTGAAACTCAACAAAGTAATGTCGTAGGCAGGTAGGTTTTATTATAAAAGGTGATGCAGACAGCTTACTGTGTACTGGATTCACCACAGTGAACTGTTTGACCTCTCATCGAAAGCTCTATCGTACAAGAAAACACTTTTTAACTGTTTAACCACTTACCTAACACAGCGGCCAAAAAGGGCCAGAAAATTAACTAGAATAAGCCTACCACAGCCTAAAATATCTCGGAAGTTTCTCAATAAAACCATACAAATATGGATATCATTAGAACCAGCTCGTTGAGCTGGTTCTAATGATATCCATATTTGTATGGTTTTATTGAAAAAAAAGTGAATTTTGTTTTCGAAATATGTGAAATTTAATTTATTTTTTAAAAATATTGTGTTAGGTGAAGGGTTAAACACTGGAGTCTTGAATGGGGATGCTTGTACAGAAATGGCAAGAGCGATTGAACGAATCCATTTTGTACTAATAGGGAGGCTCAGTAATATTTTTAATCCAAAAACCCGTTGGGTTAAATTAATTCTGATCTTCCTTTCCTGCTGATTGTCGACCGATTGTCGCCGACCATCGGATTTTCTTTTATCTGAAAGTCTATGCCTCAGTACTGGTTTGAACGGATTAATTCAAAATCAAATTATAGGTAGGCCTTTACATAAAATCAAAATGATAACGGGGCTTTTTTGGGGGAAGGGGGTCTTTTTTTCGTTTTTTCTTTCTTTCATTCTTTCTTTCTTCCTTCCTTTTTTATTTTGTTTTGGGGGCGAAAGAGTTAATCACTGGATGTTAAATTACTGTTAGAAAATATCTGTAAGAGATTAACGGTTATATTGTTGGCACGGTAACAATGTCTGTTCTCCACCAATGAACATATTATTTCTTTTCGATCATAATCCCCCCATTACCTGTGTACGCCATTCCTTTGGCATTTTTTTGCCGCGACGGATAATCCCACACAAAAACACAAATTACTGAGAGGTGAGTCACAGACAAACAATAATAATACAGACAATGGTGAACAATTTGTTAGTAAAATGCATTTTCCGTTTGTAAAAGCATCATGATACGAACAATATTATAAAACCTATTTTAGATGAATTCTATTATTTGGAAAATACACTGCAAAAAATATAGGTTCTCTTTAGAACCAAAACTGGTTCTAATCTTGTCCCTGAGATGGAACCAGTTTTGTTTAAACAGTATTTATTTCAAATCAAATAAATTCACCAAGATTAGCATTCAATTTTTAATACATGAACTGAAGTAGATTCAGCAGTAAACTTGGAGCTTATTCAACGCAGTCGCCAAACATTTTGAAACAAAGCGAATATAAATACCTGGTACAGAGAACCAAAACTGGGTCGATATGCCAACTGTTCATATCTCCTTTGCTTAATAATGATTTGAGACAACCTCGTATAAGCTCTAAACTTACGGCTGAAACCCCCTCAATTTATGTTTAATTCTGTTAATATTTAATGTTAATCTTTATAAATTTATTTGATTTGAAATAAATACTGTTTAAACAGAACTGGTTCCATCTCAGGGACAAGATTAGAACCAGTTTTGGTTCTAAAGAGAACCAATATTTTTTGCAGTGCACTCTACTCATAAAATTTGTGTATGAAAAATTATTTATTTATTCATTGGTGTTGAAGGACCTGTCGGCATATTTGGAGGTTATTACTTGGTTAGTTTCATATCAGCCGAGATATCAGCCCGAGGAAACTTTATATCAGCCTGAGACTGCAGTCTCAGGATGATATAATGTTACCTCGGTCTGATATCGCGGCCGATTTGAAACTAACAAAGTAATACTCTATTTATTAAACTGGTTCGATGCACTCCAGGGGTAATTTCGTTGTGTTCTTGTGCAAAGAACTTAATCCCGACTGCCCACGCGGGGACACGGTGGCGCTGTGTACTAAGGCGCAGTCTCAGGCTGATATAAAGGTACCTCAGTCTGATATCGCGGCCGATTTGAAACTAACAAAGTAATACTCTATTTATTAAACTGGTTCGATGCACGCCAGGGGTAACTTCGTTGTGTTCTTTTGCAAAGAACTTAATCCCGACTGCCCACGCGGGGACACGGTGGCGCTGTGTACTAAGGCGCAGTCTCAGGCTGATATAAAGTTACCTCGGTCTGATATCGCGGCCGATTTGAAACTAACAGAGTAATACTCTATTTATTAAACTGGTTCGATGCACGCCAGGGGTAACTTCGTTGTGTTCTTGTGCAAGGAACTTAATCCCGACTGCCCACGCGGGGACACGGTGGCGCTGTGTACTAAGGCGCAGTATCAGGCTGATATAAAGTTACCTCGGACTAATATCTCGGCCGATATGAAACTAACAAAGTAATACTCTATTTATTAAACTGGTTCGATCCACGCCAGGGGTAACTACGTTGTGTCCTTGTGCAAGGTATTTAATCCAGATTGCCCATGTGGGGGCACGGTGGCGCCGTATACTAAGGCGTATTGCACATCGATGATGCGGTTGTCTTCAACCAATGCTAACCCTGCTTGTGTGGGTGTAGTACGTTGGGGAGTCTGACAGTTGCTCGCCGTTACTCGGTAGTTCTTTCCAAGTACTCAGGCTTCCTTCACCCGTAACACTGTCCGACACGAGGTGATCCTGGCTGCCAGCAGTGTCGTTGAACCCCAGTAAATAAATAAATAAATAAATAAATAAATAAATAAATAAATAAATAAATAAAAACAAATAATTACAAAAATTCTCAGATCTATTCCAGATTTCGGACAGTGTTATTACTTTTCAGTCTTTTCACGGAGTACGAAGTTTTCTCTTCTCCTACTCCTAGTATACGAAGGCCTCAACTTCCCCCGGGAGCTCTGACGTTCAGATATCTAAACTACCTCTTCTCCCACTTCGGCGAATCTCCACTTACGACTTTGCGATGAATTTTCTGTACAGCTGTCTTATATCTTCTCTTCATCCACCTAATCATTTTTCGTTGTCATCATTAATTCCCCATCACGTAAAACTCGGCTTTAATCCGCTCCACAACGTCTGGAAACGCCAGTTTTCATGACTGCATTCGATGAACAACTGTGAACATTTCGATGTTAACAAATTGGTTGCGCATCCAGGGGGGATAACTCTAACTTGGTTCATATCGAGATCGGCGGCGTCATATCAGTCGAGTTTCAAGTCACATCGGCCGAGCTTAATAATGGGTAATTCTGGGAAAGAAAATCATATCTAATAAATGAATGGCTACAATATAACCGCAGCATGGGTATGAAGTCAAGGTCACCCAATTGTTTATACCCATGCTGCTCTCTTGAGAGGACTCCCATCCCGGGCGTTGGTTACATGGTACTACTTTACCAGTAGAACATAGTTCATTGACCACATTAACCAAGCACTACTTCGCTTTCTTGGGATGCTAACGGGAGTCGAAGGGTAACTGCAAAACTAAATGCCAGAACCTGGCAATAATACTTGGAAGACCCTATCAGAGTTTGTTTTCAAGAATCAGTGTCGAGTACAGGAATAATCAACAAGAAAAAATGAGATATTTTTTCTTGTTGTTTTGCCACAACTTTTCACGGTTAGACCCGAATGTTGATCCATTATAGGAGGTATTTTGTGCGAAAAAATTAGTCTTCAATTTCCAGAATGTCATTTATTTTGCACTAAAAGCTTAGACGAAACTACAAATCTGAAAGGTTCTCCGTAACGGCAATGACACACTCCAAAAGATTACCGTTAGTTTTTTTTATTTATTGGGATGTAACGACACTTTCCACAGCCAGGGTCACCTCGTATCGCACAGTTTTACGGGTGGAAGAAGCCGGACTATCCGGAGAGACCTACCGCGCAACGGTGAGCAATTGTCATCCTCCCCAAAGTATTAACGCCGTACACGCAGGGTTAGCATTGATTGAAGACAAGTGCACCATCGACGTGCAGTACGCCAAAATACACAGCGCCATCGTACCACCACGTGGGCAATCGGCATTAAGTGCCCTGCCCAAGGACACGACGCAGCTACCCCTGATGTGGATCGAACCATGGACTTTTCGGTTTGAAGCCAAAAGCCGTAACCATTGAGCCACAGCGCTCCCAAAAGATTACCTTTAAAAATAGTGTAAAAATCAGCTGACGGTATATTCTACTAAAAACTAATATGGTAAAAATACCGTATTATTAAGCTACTTTGGCAATGCCGACTCGTTTTTGTTCAATCTCAGAGCAATACCGGGGAAATGATATTTGGTTATCTTCATAACACGAGGAGGCTGTTCATTTGTCGTACAGAGTAGATCAATTAATATATTTAACCTGCAGCCATTATTTGTTAATTAGTCTGCATTAAAGATTGAATCTTATCAAACTTGACATCTTTCGATTATTTATTTATTATTGATGTTTAAGGTCACATATTTATGCACAATGGCTAATCATGACCTTGACAGTTTTACGGGTGGAGGAAGCCGGAGTACCCGGAGAGAACCACCGAGCAACGACGAGCAGCTGCCAGCTCCCCAACATCGTAACTCCGCACTGCAGCACAGGCAGGGTTAGATTGGTTGAAGACATGCGTACCATCGACGTGCAGTACGCCTTAGTACACGGCGTCATCGTGCCCCCACGCGAGCAATGGAGATGAAGTGTCTTGCCCAAGGACACAACGCGGTTGCCGCAGGTGGGATTCGAACCGAGGACCTCTCGGCTTGCAGCCTGCCCCTCTACCAACTGAGCCACCGCGCTCCCCACATCTTTCGATATGGAGTGGAGTATACCAATTTGCAAAAGCAGGAAGTGAGGAGTTGAATGCGTTCGTTCTGAAAAAAAAAACTTTGCTCCACTGTTTATGAGAACTCCTCTATTAGTTTTCATATAATGAAACTTTAACACTCTGCACTCTCATGTCAAAATACCAAAGTTTTCAGCAGCAAGTTATGCCCAAAATACAACAGAAAATTTAATAAACTTTTTCTTGTTTGACAGAGCTCTCTGAGCTCTGTCAAACAAGACAGAATTTGTTAAATTATTCATGCCACGTGGGCAATATGGATCAATGACGGAAATTTTGAAATACTACTAGAGTGATTGGAGTTAAACAGTAACAGTCATTATAGTCAAATTGACGGTAGAAGAAATGGTCATTGGTTGCCAATAACTCTACCGTAATTTAAATGGCAATTGTTAACCCTGTTCAACAGCAGGTTTTCTGGAACGAAATATAAAATATTACGACGAGCAGAAGAATGTAGGAAAGTACTGATAATGGCATGATAATGGCAAACGACAGCATCGCATGAGACCCGAACGGCAAACATAAACAAAAACACAGAACGGAAGTGTACATCTCCTTATGGTGCAAAATCTGCAGTTGTCAACTTTTAAATCGTGGCGAGAAGATAACAGGGTAAAATATTTTCACAAAATATTTGGTTGAGGGTTACAACAACTTCAAAAGCAGGAACGTTGTAGGAAGACTGAGCAGAACCATCTCTAAAGCTCACTGTGTGGCAGACAAGATGGATGCTTAAAAGTACCCCCGCCCCCACCACCCCCACAATGGGATCACATGACCTTTTACTTAATACGAGTTGAGGGTGATGTTTGCAAAAAAGGTTTTCATTTTCCGTTTCCAAACGCATAGCTTTTGGCACATCATCAGAACAGCTCGGCGAGCCCGTTCCAAATAAGGTTCATAAGTTATACTATGTAGATAAGGATTTTAAAAATAATACAATTTGAATGGCGATTTCTGTGAATATAGCTAGCCGAACATGCCCCTTACGTTAGTTTACCCTTTTCCTAACGCAGAAGATATCAAAATTTATTATTTGAAATATTATCGTTTTCAAAAAAGTTCAACAAAACCATATCATGTGACCGCTCAGTGGAACGAGCTCAAAGAGCTCGTTCCAATGAGTGGTCACATGATATGGTTTTGTTGATTTTTTTTGTTGTAAAGTTATAGTGGGAGAAAGACTGTCTAATGTACTGGAAGAGGGGGTAAAATCATGTTGCGTTTGCTCCCATTACGCTGGAACCCACTTTATCAGCATTTAACTAATTGAATCGTGGAGGAACTGTCGCGCTGTGTAATATGGCGTACTACACGTTGATGGCGCACCTGCCTTCAACCAATGCTAACCTGCTCATGTGAGTAAGTACTTTGGGGAATCTGATAGTGTCTCGTCGCTACTTAGTGGTTCTCTCCATGTACTCCGGTTTTCTCCACCCGTTAAATTGTCCGACACGAGGTGACTCTGGCCGTCAAAAGTGTCTTTAAACCCCAATAAATAAATAAATAAATAAATAAATAAATAAATAAATAAATAAATATGCCAAGGTTATTAGTGGACATTTCCCAGTTGCAGACCTCAACACAATATACTTTGCTGTGAATATACAGTATTATGGTCACAAAAGTAGGCGAAGCATTTCGACAGGATCTCGGCTCAGTCGTGGTTGTTCGATCGATATGCTCTCTCCCCTTTCCTTCCCACAATACTGTGTAGAACCCCACTTGTTGAAAAGGGAGTGCGAGAATACTGAACCCGAGATGTTATTCTCGTTTGTTTTTGTTGCTCTGTTCACCATTTCTTGATGTTGCAGCATTTTATTTAAGAAATTGATGTTGCAGCATTTTATTTAAGAAATGTCCATCCAGTGGTGTAAATGTGACGCGATCTAATCGCGCTGTGATCTCTACGAAGACAGCTTTTGTGGTTACAGTATTATAGCTGCACACAGAGTGAAAGTATTGCCAGGGCGCTCCGTTTCCTAGCCTACAGGAGCGGGGTGCAATTTGAAGAGGTGGGCATCCCCTATTCGAAACTCCGTTGGTACGTCTCTGGCTGTATGTGGAAGCTTTTCATGGTATTCTGTGTTTTGCATAAATTTAGACGCACTTTGAATGTACAAATATAGAATCACGCCATAATAGTCAAAAGCCATGTTGTATGTTGGTATTTAGTTTCGCCTGGCCTCTCCATGCTAAACGACTTAGAAAAGTACACTCAAGAGTTTATGGCATGTGAAATTGTGAATGCTGAATGAAATTCTGGCTAGTATATAAATCAGGTGCGCCGGAGCCGCCCCGACCACCCCGACCAATGTCGGGGCAAAAAATTTGCCGATCATGATAATTTCGTGATCGACCTTCAGCGGAACGTCATTCATATCAAATAACTAGGCTATGATTTTTTAATTTTGTTCCGGCGGATAGCCGAAAATAGTGCACGCATAGATCGTCTTGTTTCTTTAATATTGCGCACACAATGTCAGCTCTTAATGACCAGTTAACGTAAGATGAGGAGATTTTGGGGCTACTTCTTTTGTATTCCAACCGCTTCGGAAGCGGTTGGAATACTAAAGAAGTAGCCCCAAAATGGGTCTGAGAGATGTCATTTTTCAAACATTTTCTGGGGGCAGGGCCGGATTTACGAATAGGCAGACTGGGCGGAGGACCAGGGCCCCCACGGAAGCGGCAATTTGGCAGGGAATTTTGTCATATTATGTTCCTCGAAAAACGAACTGCATGCACTGTCACTTTTTTACTCCCCCACATAATCGATGCCAATAATGTTTTTTAAAAAACAGGGATCTGGGTGTTATGGTCGGGCCAATGTTTGGGCCGTTCCGGCGCCCCTGTAAATTTCATCAAAAATGAACGGCGCCCCTGTAAATTTCATCAAAAATGAACAGCGTATTCGTGGACTTCTGTATATCTGCATTAATCTTTGATGCAAGTCCTATGAAACTAAAAGTTCGACAAAGACACACCAATGTAACCTGGAAGTGGGTATCCAGAACTGGGACGTGCTTATTCTGTATAATTAAAATGGATAATTGGGCTGGGCGGGTAGGACACTGCAAATAATCTCTATTGGAATCGTTACTTTACTTGACTAACATCTGGGGAGGTAATGACTTCTCGGCGACACGCTTCGCAATGTGGTCCAAGCCCAATTTTATAGGTTATGAACCACTAAATAAGTGAACACGTGACTTGGGGCATTTGACATCAAAGTTGTGATTAGGATTAAATGGGGGCGCGGTGGCTCAGTTGGTAGAGGTGCAGGCTGCAAGCCGAGAGGTCCTCGGTTCGAATCCCACCTGCGGCAACCGCGTTGTGTCCTTGGGCAAGACACTTCACCCCGATTGCCTACATGAGGGCACGATGACGCTGTGTACTGGGGCGTACTGCACGTTGATGGTGCGCATGTCTTCAACCAATCTAACCCTGCCTGTGCTGCGGTGCAGAGTTCAGAGTTACGATGTTGGAGAGCTGACAGCTGCTCGTCGTTGCTCGGTGGTTCTCTCCGGGTACTCCGGCTTCCTAAAATTGTCACGGTCACGATTAGCCATTGTGCATAAGTATGTGACCTTAAACACCAATAAATAAATAAATAATTAGGATTAAATAGGACTGATCAGCTGATTGGTTAAATATGTTTTGTCTTTGAAACCATTAATTAAAATTTTGATTCGTCCACTTTAGAAAGGATTAATAAGTTTGTTTGTAATTTGGTTCCGGAATGTGTGAGAATCTCTCAAAAACATGAGGCATGGAAAAAAGTGTGAAGGTCGTTCAGTGTAAGACAATACGGTAGTTGTGAAAATTCGAAAATTAAACTGAAATTTTATGTGGCAACATATATTTGTTTCCAGTTTAATTTTTTCAAGAGATGATGTACTTTGTGGATGTATAGGTATTTTTTCAAAACAACTTGGTGTGTCGTACAGGGAGTGAAACTGAAGGTTAACACTGTGGTCAATGGGATTTATTTAGACGTTCATAACCTATAATATCTCGCCCGCGTATGGCAACAACTGTTTTACTGCTTTATATAGCGCGTGTGCGCGCGTTATATTTAGGACGATTTTTTACACAGTTCGCGTTGTATCACATCTATGAGGAAGACTGAATTGAGTTGAAAAATGGACCTCTGCAAAAATCGGAAACATAATATTTGTAATTCTCCTTTATTGCATTGCCTTATTTTCATTTCCGTGCATTTTTTAAACTATACAGGCAACAGAATCTGTAATACATATATATACTTTCATTCCCTCTGCTAAAGTGTTTTAGCAACAGTGAAACGAAAACAATCTGTCTTGAAAGTCCGACCCACTTGTTCTGGGCAGGTAACATTGAATAGCCGGTGGTACTAAAATAAGACCACAGGTAGGAAAAAATGAGAGCGGTCGTACTAAAATAATACCGCAGGTAGAAAATGAGACCGCAAGTGGCCGCAGGCAAAGTACAGGGGTTAGAGTCCCCAAATGAACACTATCTTATTATATGGGGTCTAACAAATATATATCTGAAGTTTGGTACCGATATGTTTAATTTTAACTCTAAACATTTTACTTTTAATGCATAGCGCCATATCCGACTTGCGATCTCACTTTTCCGCAACTAAGAACAGAGAGACCGTAAGTAAACTTCTGGCCCCCAAAACACCAAATGAACACAGTATGGTGACTTGGGGAATGTTCAATGTATATCCGAACTTTGATACTGATTAGATATTTTAATTTTACTCCCAAAAATTACACTTTTAATGTGTAGAGCGACATCCGATTTACTGTCTCAATTTTCTCATGCAGGGATAATGAGACCCGCAAGTAAATTATTCGTCTTGAAAATATCAAATAAGCGTTTATAATATGAAAAATTTATACCAAATATGATGGTAATATCTTGATTTTAACCTCTTATTATTTTAGGTTTAAAGTCTGATAGAAAATCACATTTTCGGTCTTATTTCTACCAGGCATAAAGACACATATTAAGCCGAAAACCTTTTCTGAAATGTGCCACTTTAAAGATTGACTTAAAATATATAGGTTATAATTTATCAACACTCCTCATTTTTACCTGGGCTTAAGATCACAACTATAATACTTGGCAGATTTAGGGGAGGGGTTGGGGGGGGGGGGGGTTCTGCGGTGAATTTCGCTACTGTTTTTTTCTTTTCTTTTTTATAAATTATCAACTCCCCTCATTCTTTACCCGGGCTTGGGACCGGCAATTATAAAACTTGGCAGGTCTGTAATTTTTTTTCTGCAGTGAATTTTGCCTCTGCTTATTCATTTATTTATTTATTTATTTATTTATTTATTTATTTATTTATTTATTTATTTATATATTTATCCTTTTTAATTTATCAACTCCCCCACATCTTTTACCCAGACTTGGGGCTGGCAAGTATAGAATCTGGCAGATTTAGAGGTGCTTTTTTTTGGGGGGGGGGGGGGGGGGGAATAGTGCATTTCGCTACTGTTTTTCTTTTCTCGGCCTCTTCAATGTGGGCTTTTACAGTGCATTTCGCTACTGTTTTGTCTTAGCCTCTTTGGACTTTTACAACGCATTTCTTTTTTCTCATTACGTTACTCGGATTGTCTGGTTTTATTGCTCTAAATCATGTGGAACTGAATTTCCAGGTCGATTCAATTGACTTGGAAAATAATGAAAAAAAATGGAACCGTACATATACTGGATCCACTATAATATGCGGAATTCGTTACTTAACCGTGCGCAATGTTAGCAATATTCGTATTGTGTTTATGCCACCTCCAAACTTAGAAGTACTTTTTAAAATCATTTTTGTTTTGATACATCCACACTCAGTTATATCAGATGGGATGACTACGTGAATATGTTCCCTCAAGTCGCGAAATGTCTGTAGCCAACATTTAAGTATTCCGCTTTGTTTATCATGTTTGGAGGGAGTGGGGTACTTTTTCTCATGTTCTTTCGAATGGAGATATTAACCCCCCCAAAAAAAGAATTTTGAGAAGGCCAACTGACAATACTTAGAGATGAGCCGGGACAGTTCCTATCAAAATTACCTGCGTTTTGTCCCAAGTCGAGTTTCGTACCGGGACGATCCGTCCATTTATTTATTGATGTTTAAGGTCACATACTTATGCACAATGGCTAATCGTGACCGTTACAGTTTTACGGGTGGAGGAAGCCCGAGTACCCGGAGAGAACCACCGAGCATCGACGAGCACCTGTCAGTTCCTCAACATTCTAACTCTGTTCAAGCTCCGCTCAAGAAGGGTTGCAGTGGTTGAAGACATGCGCACCATCGACGTGCAGTACGCCTTAGTACACGTCGTAATCGTGCCCCCCATGTAGGCAACGTGGATAAAGTGCCTTGCCCAAGGACACAACGCGGGACGATCTGTCCAAAAAGCTGATATTTTGTGTGTGTGTGTGTGGGGGGGGGGGGGGGGGTAAGAGCGGGGGGGTTTACGTGTTTTCGAAGAAACATATTAACTCCTCCCCCCCCCCCCTCCCCACATGGCCTGAAACCCTGCCAGATATACTTGAACTTATTTTAAACTAATTCCTTGTCACAATGCTTTGAGACGTGGTATTCACCTTCTTTTCGTGAGAGAGATTTAACTTTGTTCACAGAATGTTTCTTGTTTTTGTTCTAATACGGAGATTGCATGATGTATGCACAAAAATAAGAGTGTTTCATGGGCATTTTCTCGCCGCTTGTGCTTGCACAAAACGTTTTCTTGTTGTATCAGGAAGCCAGCTGGTGTGTGGCATTAGGAAAACTTGAAGAGAATGTTCAATGTCGTTTTGTTTATAATTTATTGCCAATAATCCTTGACTGTAGTAAACCTGTAATAGCACACAAAATGCGGCTGCTCTCCTTGATGAAGTAGTTCTTATGACGTCAGAGTGCTACATTGATATTACTTGACTGGAAGTTCACTATGCTTCATCTTCCATGAGTGGGAGCTTATATACAGTTATAATTCTTACACTGTGATATATACCAAATTTCACCCATCAATGAGGTGCGTTGTGGATCATTGGTTAGAACACTGGACGGGTCGAACCTGTCTCACACCATTTGCACTGTGTCATAGAGTAAAACACTTTATCCCGATTGCCCATGCAGGGCACGGTGGAGCTGTGCATTAAGGCGTACTGCGCGTAGATGCACACTAAAAACTAAAGTGTAAAAACTGACATTTTCAAGGTGTTAAACCCATTCTAACTCTTAGGATTTGATTTTAACACTCAAAGTGCAATGCTTTAAGCATTTAGACATTACAATCGTCAGACATCTGAAACTTGAATGGATGGCACTTCCCATGTGTCTACCATTGGTGTTTCTTCCAGAATCGTCCATAATTTGATTTGCGCTTGGTGGGTACATAATTAAAAGGACACAACGCAGATGACGCGGATCAGGCTCGAGAGTTCGAGCCTGATCCGCGTCATTCTGCGTTGTTTCCTTGTAAGTGTCGCGACATTACACTTGTCAAGTGGTATTATTGTAACACCTGTCAAGTTCTGGGATATCTACACTTGAACAAAGTGCTAGTTCAGCACTTAGTAAGTGTTAAATACAGCACTTCAAGTGTAGTTTTTAACACTTAGTTTTTAGCATGTGGTGCACTTGCCTTGAAAAACTGCTAACTCTATTTTTGCCGGGTCAGTAAGTTGGAGAGCCTGAATGTTTCTCATCGCTACTTGGTGGTTCGCTCCGGTACTCCGGCTTCTCGCGCCCGTTAGTTTTCGACACGATATGACCTTGACTGTACAAAGTGTCGTTAAACCCCAATAAACTCACAAGCCCATCAATGGTCTGTATTCAATGAGATTTGCAGTGGCGGATCCAGGATTCTGGGTTTGTGGTGTGACGGGCGACCCGATTCCAATCGTGATGGGAAGCGGCATCCAGCGCGCGTCAGTACGAGCACGAGAGTGGATCCCACTCGCGTCGGCGTGGTGTGGAGCCTCACTAGAAAAAAAAAATAATGGAAAACTGAAGGTCGGTGTGACCCTCCGGTGGGTTCTTGGCTGTAGCTGTATCCATTGGGTACAGTATTATCCGCGATAACCCGTGGAAATATCCATGCGTTACGCCGTCTTCCCTGGGGGTCACACTTATGAAAAAAGCAGTTACAAGTAACAGGTTGGGGCGGACTCTTTATCCGCCCATGATTTATGTACATTATATAATTATGGACTTTTGTGGTGGTAAATATGATGTGATAAGAACCTAAAAAGAACTTATATTGACCGAGGCTAACGCCTTGGTCAATATAAGTTTTTTTAGGTTCTTATCACATCATATTTACCACTACAAAAGTCCATAACTGTTTTATTATATACACCATCCACGAAAAACAATCCTCTATTTATCAAATAGAAGTTCAATTATATACTCAACCAGAAATACTTTTATTTAACAATAAAATAGTTACCATCTGCTGCATATCATAAAAAATAAAACAATGTTATAGGGATTACGTCGATTGAAATAGAACTAGCGAAGGGATTTCCAAAAGCTATATTTAGAAAAGTTAATATTCACTGGAAAACTGGCGTACATGGAGTTTATGAGTACCAGTCACGTGTATAAGATTCAGGCAATAGAAATGTGGTTATTTATAAAATATATAATAATGTATAATAACTGTATTTGTTGGATATTAATTATACTTTTGGTCATTTTTGGGTCATTTGTATTCCACAACGTATGAACGAACGAACTCAATAAATGAAAATCTGTACAGAACTGTAACGTGGTACACACATGAACAATAATTACGAGATATTTGCCCTCTCTACTGTGATTTATAGTGACACGGCCTGCATTTTGGAGCTTTGGAATTCAGCGACATGTTTTCCTGTATTGGAATTTTCGGATGTATCTTTGGAGATGATAGATAACACTTCTGCTCGCATATTTACGGAAAAAGTGAAAAACGTATATGATCATTTAATGCGAAAGTGAGGCAAAAAAATTTAGAATAGTTTAGAAGACCACCACACCCCACAACCCCACACATCCTAACTAGAGAGTCTCATTATCAATGTGACATCACCAATCGGTATTTTTCTTTTTAGGCGGAAGAGGGAGGGGATCATTTTCATTTTAGTGCTAAAACGAAATTGTACTTTCTGAGATCAGCTGACGGTTATAAACATACATTTCCACTTCTAAAATCTGTTTATCCCTACTGCCAAGGGGATAGCATAAAGTTGCGATTGTCTTGGTTAAAAGTGTATATATTTTCGATAACCTTTCTCACTTGGCTAAACATAAAACGAAGAGACAGGTATCTTGCGAACCCCGGAAACAGATCTGTCACTTAAACAGACCAGCAATAATCCTAACGCTGCTAATTAAGCATGAAATTTAATGTCCATTATTGCGCATTTGTTGAAGGCCATATGGGCTATCTGATAACTGATTAAAGGAGAGAGACCAGTGTTCTTTCTGCAGTTCATTATCTGTGTAATTATGGCCAGTTAATAGGTAATTGTTGTAAAACAGTACATCACACATGTTCTGGACACACACCCATATTACGCATCTAACCTGTCACCGAATGTCAGGAGATACCGAAATGTGAGTCTTTCAAAGGAACTTAAAAGCGAGTATTAAATTAAGATAGATCTAAGCGACCAAGTTCAAGAGAAGCGATTAAACTGAATTCATGTTCTGGCCATCGAAATAAAAATTGGGGAATTTCTCGAGAAAGTCATTCCAGTCTGAAGGTGTGTAAGACTGTGGGTCTCGGTGAGGAAATGGGGATGTCCCATGCTATAGGTCAGAGGCGGTGCCGCAGCGGTGTGAAAGTATAGGCACATTGTAATATAGGGGAGCCACAGGGCTCATATTTAGAATAGGGGCAGTCGCGGGCCAAGTCGGTGGCCACATCTGAGTGAAGAATCAGAAATAGAAAGTGCAAGCTCAGGGAGCTATTAGTATTTAGGAAGGCGACATGCCTGTTGTAGAAGGCAAGACATACGTAGGCAGAGTAGGCTTGCCTGTATGAGCAATATTCTGAGATAAATGAAGGGGAGCGTTTAACCTCATTGGTGGCGACTGCTTGAGTGAAAAGCGTCAAGTAAAGTGACAATAAGCTAGCGGCCGTGCGACGGCAGTGGTAGAGTGACATTCCGTCACTTGTTGGAGGGAATGCGATATAGTGAATTGACAATATGTTAGTGGCCGTGCGACGGCAGTGGTAGCGTGACATTCCGTCACTTGTTAGAGCAAGGGTGTCCGGATAAAGTGATAATACGTCAGTGGCCGTGCGACGGCCGTGAAGGGGTGAATTGAAGAGGCGATCGAAGAACAAACACCAGCGAGAAGGAGGAAAAACCAGCGACAGCAGATTATGCGGGCCCGCAAGTGACTTAAAAACTGTGTGGGTAGGGGGTGATTGACGTTTTGTTTTTCATATTCATTAGATTCCATGTAAGTCACAAATTACCATATTTATTTATATGTAAATGTATTAAAATTGTTGTTTTCAGTGAATCCCTGTTGATTTATGCTTTTCCAGGAAAAGTCATTGACCCCTTCAGGATAAGAACCACCCCAACAAAGTGAAACGGGCGGGGTTCGTGACGGCGAGACATACATTCACGCTCGGATTCAGGCGACACTCCTTGAGTTTTGGCTGAATACGCGGCGTGAATCTATTTCCCCCAACAGTGACAAAGCCCCGGTTTTCGATACCCACAACCAACACGACAACAGGCGACACATGTGAAAGCATTTTATTGACCAACAAGCTAATTTACTCCCTAAACAGAGGCGGACTGGCCATATGGTCTACAGGGAAAATTCCTGGTGGGCCCCCTATTGATGGTCCCCCTTGAGGCCCCAAAAATGATGCAGCCCAACACGTGTTGGTGTATGAAATCTTGTGAAAATGATCAACAGGCGAAATGGTTCTAATTGCAAAGACTGCCCATATACCGAAATGCTGTCCATGTGGACTGCCTGCAGTTGACATAGAGGCAATTCAATATACAGTACGTGGAGAGTGTATTATCACTAAATCACCTGCAGAGTGGAGATTCCACCCAAGCAATAATTGCAAATCATAACAATCAAAAGCAAAGTTCCACCCAATGGACCTCCGGGTTAAACCCGGAGGTCCATTGGCTGAAACATTGCTTACGTTTTTTGTCCATATGTAGAGATTTTGAAAGTGATACTTTGGGTGATTACTCCACTCCACGGGTGATTTAGTTACAATCCACTCTCTTCGCGCTGTACCAGCAGTCAAGTCTGCATCTGATCGCTTAGATGCAAGGATTTTTTTCCCATTGGGTCGAATTATGGACGGCTCGATGGGTCCACCCCCTCCCACCGCGGTGCAACCATTTTCTTTCGAATGAGCGACGAAGATGACATAAATATGTCATCGAAATATACTCCATGTGGACAGCAATTGATTGCTCAGATGCAGGGAAGGAGCATTCTTTCAGCTCTGAAAATCCAAATTTTCTACACCGAAAGGTGCGTTTCTCGGTACGTTTTCTTGGCCCAGTCCGGCACTGTCGCTAAACAATATAGCTTGTGACACTCATTGGAATGAATTTTGTTTCAGATGACGAGCCACACGATATGTTCTCAAACCGTAAAAAAAAAATTATGAAAGAAAAGAATAAAATTTGACGCCTATTTTTGTATTTTGGGCTCGTCGGCAGTGGCATAGGGGATGGGCCCGCAGGACCCGCATTGCGGAGGGGGGGGGGCTAGAAGGGGGTCCCCCGTCTTGAAGGACGTCCCAAAGCTGGAAGAAAGAGGGAAAGGGAGAGAGCGAGCGAGAGAGAGAGAGATAGAAAAAAAGAGTAGAGGAAGAGAGATAAATAAACGATAGCAGGAAAGTCTGCCAGGTTGTGTAAGTATTGATGTGTTTACCTGTGTGACTGTTGCAAAGTCCACAGTGTACCAAATACACATAATTTCAAACTCTCACTTCCACACAACGTACTCTTTGTAGTCTAAGTATTATTCTTTTAAGTGAACGCAGCACGCTACATCATTATAACTGATAGGGGTGAGAAATGAACAATATACATACATGGTGCCTCTCAAGTCACGCATGTTGGGCGTGTATGTGTGTATCGTTGGATGGTGGGGGTGAAACTTAAAACATGTAATGAAAAAATCTACAGAGTCGTACTTTTAGAATCGATCCTATAGGCTATACCTTCATTTAATTTATGGCGTATGTACTACGTGAAATCCTGTATGCTCTGCACGGTAAGAACACTAAATTTGCTCCCGTTTTAAAGGCAACCACCATTATGAAAGGGCCCCCGTCTCTATCTCGCGGGTGAGCCACAAGATTTTCCGCTACTCCACTGCTCGTCGGATATAACCTTTGTATAAGATAATAGTTTTTTTTTAATTATTCGAACACCACATTCCATGAACCTTATTTAGAGGAGAGGTCGATTGATTTTTCTCTCAATAGCCTTTTTATTTATTTATTTATTTATTTATTTATTTATTTATTTATTTATTTATTTTGGGGTGCGTTAGGTCTTTTTCCTCTTTTTGTATTATAAAAACGAACTGCTCTTCATCTTGCAAAATGGTCGTGTGTCTAGTTAACTTTTCATTGACTCGGTAGAACACGACCAGTTAATTTCCATTTCGTATTTCGTAAAGTTGATTGCTAGACAAGCGCTGAGATGCTATTACTGGCTGTCTGTAAATGATTACTGACAGGGATAATATAATACATATGTATGCTTTTGGTTAAGAACCTGAATTATTCCTCATTATACTCACAGAACCATTCTAATTATCTACTTTTGTTGATGTCGATAACAGTCATGGTTTAACAAGATACGATGATAGGAATGAGACCGGGGCGGTCTGCCGCACTTCCCCGATCCTGTCTCTCAGAACTTTTTGTCTGTCGGAAAAATTATTGTCTAACCGAACACCAAAATTGTCTTTGAAAGCCTCTAGTTTGAAAAACAATTGACCATTTGACGAAACTAGAATTTTCAATATGCACAAATACACTTCTGTTTCGTACGTTCTCTGTATGGAAGCGCCCGTTATAAAGCAGAGTCGTCGTGTACTGGTCGTAATCCACGCGTGGGAGGCGATGTCCAGGTAAAAAAAAATCATCAGTAGTAAAATCAATTAATGAATCAGCTAGAAGTACCCGGTGCATCATTAATTAAATTTTGATGATTATGCCTATAATTAGTGCTTGGTATCTAATATTAATGCGTCCGTGGAAATATTGCCCACACGTGGAAACTAACTATTCCACGGCGGCCGTATTGTAAGTATATTGCAGTCTAGGGCTGAAACGGTTGGCTTATTTTCACAACCGACTAACCGAGAGATAATATCCGGTTAACCTTTGCCATTATTTCACCGAATCTGGGATCAAAACTAGAGGAATTTGAAAACAGTATTCTCAGAAACTATTCCGTAGTGTGTATACACACTGGGGGGAAGCGTGACCGTGAAAATTTGGTTGATTGCTCCGGTGTCCGGTTGATTACCCTTTCTCTTCGACATCGAATTGTGGTAAGTGTACGATTTATCGTAGATTTCTTTAAATATCAATAAATTGAGAACCCAGGAATATACGCATAGGTTGTGTGAATGTATCCTGAACACGTACATATATATTTTATACTTAGATACCCGAGTATTGCCTGCTGGTGACTTCATATTCAGTCCATCGGCGGGTCGTTTTCGTCACATGTTGACAAAAATGGCTCGTACGCCTCAAACACTTTAACTACCTAATTTCTTTTTACCCTGCATGTAGATAAGGCGTAGAAGATCTTATAACCTGAACTACAGCAAACAATTTGCTAAATTAGTTGAGAAAACACGCGAAAACCGAGTGTCCGGTTATTTTGTTGATTGCATGTAGTGACCGGTTGATTGCTTAAGTGGTGTCCGGTTGATTGGTATTTGATAAATTCGTGGTGTACGGTTGATTGCATCTTTAGGTATAATGATAACTGTATATCGAACTATTTAACATCAAAAAACATGCCAAATTATAAAAGTACATTTGCATATTTGTCTGTAGCATCAACGGTATAATGCAAAGTGAATTACTGTCTATGACGCGCAGGTAATCATGGTCATGATGTAACTACACAATAAATTACTATCAGCAAAATGTATGCAAGTTTATTTTGATTTGCTAATGAAGGTAAGCGCAACTCGGGACTTGTTTTACTTATCTGTGGGATTTGAGCCTAGAGTTTCTTCACTGATAGAATTTAATGACTTTCCCATGCACTCAAAGTCCAGAATTTTGTAACAAGATGAACTGGAGAGCTAAAGGATTGAAAATGTTCTTACACTGTGTTATCAGGGTGTTGTAGACGATATCGCCCTGTTGATCACGTGATTAAAATGGCTACCACCCAGAGTACACTATTTCCCAATAGCTCAGCTGCCTTTTGCGCGATGTTGATGATCATGAGGTTGCTTTAGGCGTTTTTGAGGATGCCAAGTCGTTTTAGGATTTTTTCGAAACCTAAGATGGCCGCCAAATCCAAAGACAGTGGCTTTTTTGTCAGAGGAACAATATTGGATTCTATTTATTATAAAATCCCATATTGTAATTTTTCCGATGTAAACTACTAAAAACAAACAAATTACTTGCTTCGGCCTTCTCGTTGGCGGGGATTCTGGCTGCTTATAGACATATTCAGTTAAAACTAGAAGTCCTGTCATGAAGTGTGCGTTTATCTAGCCTTAATTGCGCGTAGGAATTTCGCGCAATTTCCATATCGAATGGCAACAAAGACACGGTAGATTATCCTGCCTATCCATAGCAAGCACAAGCACTGTTTCAGCCAATGAACCTCCGGATTACCCGGAGGTCCATTTGTGCTCAAGCCATATTACAGAATTTGATAGCCATACTACGCAACAAAGCGCGCAGATCGACGTGCTATTTTCGCGCAATTCATGACAGGACTTCTAGTTTTAACTGTATTGCTCATCACAACACAATCGCCTTCATGCCCATGAAAAACATTAAATAGTTGGCCATTTCTGGCGGTTTCTCATACCCGTATCCCTACACTCCGGGACGAGGTCACCCCTATCAAGCTGTCCTCATATTCGGGACTCAGTCCCTCAGGTGATATCACGCACCTCCACCATTATTTTGGTTCCAATGACCCTACAAGCTGTCCTATTCAGTTTGGGAGGCATGCCCCTCGCCCACATGATATGCGCCCATGGGGGCATCCTCTCATTTGAGGGGCCGAGCCCTGAATTCAGGGCTCGGCCCCTCAAATGATAAGATACCCCCATGGGCGCAGATCATGGGGGCGGGGGGCATGCCTCCCAAACATCTCTAGAGGGGACACCAACTATATTTTACCGGCTATACAATCTAACCCCGAGTTAATATCATTATACAAATGGCTCAGATGCAAGGAAATTGCATCGTTTCCACTTGGAAATTGAACATTTTCTCACGCAGGGCCGAACCATGGTCGGCCCTTCCTAGGACCCTATACCCCCCCCCCCCCCCCAATATGTTTTCGTTCCTACGCCCCTAGCTTTCACGCGATACACGTCTCATGGATTTGACCCAGTTCTAGTTTTTGTTTCACACGCGCGTTAACCTCAAGATATGCACCTTGGTTGAACTCACAACAAAGTTTAATATTACCTGCACATTTCACGACGCTCGGATGTAGCACGAAGCCCAAAATGAATTGTGAAATAAAAGTTATTATTACACACACATAGTGGTATCTTACACGATCACACAGGTTTTTGATCTGTGTGGTAATTTTAACCGGAAAGGTCAAGTGCGATCCGATAAAAAGTGCCTGAAGCACGGGCAGCATTCTTTTATGGTATGCCTAAATACCACAGGTCACCACGGGTTACCGCAAGCTACCACATGTCTTCAGAAAATCTTCTTTTTATTTTTATTTGGCTGCTAAACGGTCAGTAACAATATTTTGGGTTGGTTCTAAACTTATTCAAGTTAAGAAACATGCTCATCTGGTCGATTTTGCGGGGTAGTTTAAACTAGTTTTACCGCAAGTCAGTTAGGCATGAGAACTGACCTACGGTGAAATTTTCCAGCAAAGTCGACCAGATGAGAATTATTCTTAACTTGAATAAGTTTAGAATTAACACAAAACAATGTAAATGATCGTTCACTAGCCAATAAATTTTTAAAAAAAACTTATTTTCAGGTGCCCTGTAGTGGCCTGCGGTAACTTGTGGTGATCTGCAGTTTTTAGGTATACCGTTTGTTTACACGAAGTTTTAAATTTAGAATGAGAATCCACTTCTGCAATATTTGAACCTCCGAATGGATGACAGCAAGGATGGTTGCTTAAAGGGAAACTGGATTACAACAACAAGTCTGTGGTTTATTGTTAACACACCCCTAATCTCCAACACCATCCAATTAACACTTTACTTTGCGAAGCGAGATGGCTTTTTAAAGGATCGCGTTTTTGTGTCAGGGTCGAAGACTGGTTCTCCAGCATTTCGTGCCGATATCACTTCATCAGCATGGAAAATGTCCATTTCGCCCACAATCAATTTAAATTCATTTTCTACGAGTAACTGATTGTGAGTAATAAATATAGAACCACACATATGTTTTAATGAGTTAACGATTACTGCACTCGATCGCATCGCGAATGGATACCACTCGAGCCTCACGGCTCTCGTGGTATCCTTACGCGACGCTTTCTCGTGCACTTATTGACCCTTTGTATATTACAGAGTTATCGTTCTTGGCGTCAGGTGTGTCTTCCACACAACTTCGCATTCTTCGATAAAAACAGAGATACTGTCTCTCAAATTCAAAATTGACTAATGAACCGATTTTGAGGACAGTTTATGTTATAAAAAGGTGGGTATGTATATGTATTTATTTTTTAACCCTTTACCTAACGTAACGGAAAAATCCGGCCAACGCTATGCATAAAAATCGCCTTTCATTTTTTTTATATTTTCATTTTTTGCTTCTAAACATAGGTTATGACCCCCTCATTGGAACGAGCGCGTCGCGCTCGTTCCAATAAGGGGTCACAACCTATGTTTTGGAAGCAAAAAATGAAAATATTTAGTTATACAAGTATTTTTTCAAAGTGTCATCTGTACCTCACGTTAGGTAAAGGGGTAAGAGACAGAAAGGTCAAACACAGAGACACAAAGCTTCAGTTGGCGAAACGTTTGTCTGAGTTGAACAAAAAGGGTTATCGCAATTGATCGAACGTAAAAAAGTGCAAACTGCATTGTTCTAATGACTGATGTGAGCAAGCAAACTCAGGATTCCTGACGCCAAGCACGACAACTCTGTAATATGCAAGTAGCTAATTGTTAACTCATTCAAACGTGCAGTTCTATCTATAAACCACAAAGTAGTAATACATGTACAGTCAATCCTGTAAAAAGTCTTGAAATGGAATGTCAGCATGTGATTCAATCACATGCTCACGTTCCATTTGCATTTGATTTAGAGTCTTTCTACCTTTATTACACTAGTGTATTATAAAAAAAAATATTACATGGCTTTAACACACTGTATAATGGTGTGATTATGTGATAAAAAGTGTTTATGGGATTAAAATTACCGACATGAACTAAGTGTATTTGTCAATCAACCGGACACAAGTAAAACAATCAACCGGACATCGGCATGATTTAGAACTGCAATCAACCGATCACTATATGCAATCAACAAAATAACCGGACACGCGGTTTTCGCGTGTTTTCTCAACTAATTTAGCAAATTGTTTGGTGTTGTTCAGGTTATAAGATCTTCTACGCCTTATCTACATACAGGGTAAAATGAAATTAGGTAGTTAAAGTGTTTGAGGCGTACGAGCCATTTTTGTCAACATTTGACGAAAACGACCCACTGATGGATTGAATATGAAGTCACTAGCTGGCAATATTGACTCGGGTATCTAAGTATAAAAAATATATGTACGTGTTCAGGATACATTGACACAACCTATGCGTATATTCCTGGGTTCCCAATATATTGATATTTAGAGAAATCTACGATAAATCGTACACTTACCACAATTTGATGTCGAAGAGAAAGGGCAATCAACCGGACACCGGCGCAATCAACCAAATTTTCACGGTTACGCTTCACCCCAGTGATACAAACGAACGTTGACAACGTTCGTTTGTATACATACTACGGAATAGTTTCTGCGGTTATTCAGAACTCACGGAAATTGCCGATCATTAACGAAGTCTTAAACGCCAAAGTCGATTATTTCCCAATATATACAGCGCTGATTCGAGGTGTAATCTATCCCAAAGGTGAGGATTTACTACGTTTTAACCGTGGAATGACGATCATTGTCGATATTTCGGATAACCGGTTGACGTTTTTTTAATCGGTTAGGTAGGTAACCGGTTTCAAACCTTTTATACGGTTAACCATTTCAGTACTCTGGCAGTCCAAGAGTCCTCGACACGAAAAACGGACGTGTATTATTATTTTAAAGAATTACTTTCGTTGATTGAGTTTGGTTTCAAGATCGCATCGACAGTCAGCGAGCTGGAGATACTGTGGGAAAATTTTAACTCTCGGTCCACCATGTTGGAACATTTTAGATCCTAGCCTTGTTTGCCGATGTTGGGCGGGAGATTGCTTCGTTAGGCGATACTTTTTCTTGTTCCGTGTTGTTTTGTGGATAGGAACAGATGAACAAAACGTGCTTATATAATCTGTGACATGTGATTATGAGCACAATTTAATTTTGAAAAAATATTATTTATTTCTTTGTCCTGGCAAGCAATCGTTACTTCAAATCCATTATTCAGGGGCGCCACTACAGTATTGGGATCATAAAAGTGGTATTGTTTGTCGATCTGCTCGCGATCTGCGCGCATCAATGGGCAACACACTACAGTCGCCGTGGACTTGTCGCAAATCCACACGTGGGCATTAATGTCCACGCATGCGTTTACCAAGTAATAAAAATCATCTCCAGCAAAATTTTAATTAATGAAGCACCGGGTTGTATTATTGCGAAAAAACCCCGTAGAAGCACTTACATGTAAATAAATTCCTGCTTCAGCCGGTTTATCCTATTTCTTCTTCTTAAACCATCTTCAAACGAGCCTTCAGATTAGAAAATGATGGAAATCGGAGACCGATTTACGACCAGACCTTTGCACTCACACCGGAAATAGAGACGGTTGGGTATTTGTCCATTTGGTAATATACTATTATTATCTATGGCGTCACAGACACGACAAGAAGAGAGGCCTCAACAATAAAGAAGGCAACGTACATTTACTGGAGCCCCGCACACTTCAACCCCCCCCCCCCCCCAACCACCACCACCAAGGAACATACAGTATTTACTCTTTAGCACCTTATGTTTCAATCGTTACAACCCAGGAATTCGGGAGGTGGCATTCTTGTGATTCATTTTACAAACGTTCTTCCCCACCAAACCGTGGTAGGTAATATGCGTCAGTGTGATCAGGTTTTCCCCAATAAGCACCCCCCTCCCCCCCCCCAAAAAAAACACGAGCACACATACGTTCAATGGGCTTCCACCAAACTAGGACACTCCGGTCGTAACCTCTCCTCCCACTTCCCTTCAGTGAAGGGAAAGGGAGGAGGGTAATGACCGGTGGGTTGCTGTTAGGACGACCAATGCCTCTGCCTAAATAGCGTCAACGTAAGGCGTAATAGTCATTTGCTGTTTGGTAAAATATGAAGTCACGAGAACTGAATTTAAAAAAAAAAAACAACAGATTGTCACTCGGGAAGTGACTATACCCACGACGTGGCAGTGACCTTGATCTGTGACCTTGACATCCATCGAACAAAAAAAATTCTGCGCGACACATCGTCTCCCCATAAGCAACATGTGTGCCAAGTTTCAGCACAATCCAACGAACCATCTCAGAGTTATGGAGCGGACACGAAAATCGTTCTGACGGACAGACAGACACGAAAATCTTCCTGACGGACAGACAGACGGACGGACAGACAGACAGACAAAACATTTTTCAATGGCATAAAAAAAGAAAACCATGCATATTGTAAGTACCTCCCAAAAGCCACAGACTAGACTGGCGAAATTCAGGTAAGGCGACATTACAGAAACGGAAGGACTCTTTGAATTCTTTCTTCTGTCGAAGTAACTCCGCCACCTCAAGAACGTAACTGAAATTCATGACGTCATATTCAACAGCAGTGATGTAATGTTTCAATGCATTGTCAAGATTTCCTGCAACAATCTGTTGTTTTCCAAGTTTAAACTCTTTCGCAGATTTTTCAAGATTTGGAACCTTCGGCGTCATTTTAGGTGGTTGATATAACTTCCAATTTTCCAATATTTCTTTCTCCAATTTGAGTAAATCGTCGTCTCCAGGATAGGATTCTTGAGAGCATAAAGTCACAGCATGATGAACACTATCATCTTTCTTGTCTTCTTCATTAAAGTGGTTGATAATATTTTTCTGCAGTTGCTTCAACCCTGCCACGAGTACAGGATTATTGAGATCAACTTCCAGTCCCTTTTTGAACATGGTGTATGCTTCGTCGAATTTTCCGAGCTCTGATAAACATTTTCCTGACATAATATAACCATCGATCCATTGGGGGAATTTGCTGAGAGCTGTCGCACACTCTTTCAAACATTCGTCATATCTTTTTTCTTTGTAAAATGCATTTATATTGAATAATATTGCGTCCACGTCTGCCATTTTCACATATCATTAGCATGTACTCCTCTTAAAATCATGAACAGAGGAAATCAGAAGTCAGTGTTAAGACACTGAAACGGTTTACATACACATGTGTTTAAATATATATATATATATATATAACCTCCTTCTAGACACTGAGAATATAGTGTTCATTCCCCATACCTGTAGGTGTACATCTAAATTCTGACGAGCTGTAACTTACACCACACATGGGTAGCAACAGCTGCATCTCCATCTTCCGTGAATATATTAATTACGAATATACATGTATATAAACTCTATATGTATTCAGTTGCACTGATGCTGGGTGAATCGAAGATAGAATTATTCGGTAACTGCTATCTCGTTTTTTCACGCTTTAATGCTCATGAGAACTGCACTACTCTTCAATGATCTTATGATTTCTAACAAACACCATAACCACATGTGAACTAGCGTTTGTATAGGTTGAGCCGAAAATGACTGCAAAATGGGTGTGTGCGTTATTAGATTTTTTTACAAATTGGATGCTGAGAGACTCTCTGAGGGTCGGCAAAAGTCCACACATTTCAAACTGTGGCGGGATTCAACTGCAGTAGAGAATTAACACTTTCCCTCTTAGATCACACTAAAAACTAAAAAGTGTTAAAACTGACACTTTCAAGGTGTTAAACCCATTCTAACTCTTTGGGTTTGATTTTAACACTCAACGTGCAATGCTTTAAGCACTTAGACGTTACAATCGTCAGACATCTGAAACTTGAATGGATGGCACTTCCCATGTGTCTAACATTGGTGGTTCTTCCAGAATCGTCCATAATTTGATTTGCGCTTGGTGGGTACATAATTAAAAGGACACAACGCAGATGACGCGGATCAGGCTCGATAGTTCGAGCCTGATCCGCGTCATCTGCGTTGTTTCCTTTTAAGTGTCGCGACATTACACTTGTCAAGTTGTATTATTGTAACACCTGTCATGTTCTGGGATATCTACACTTGAACAAAGTGCTAGTTCAGCACTTAGTAAGTGTTAAATACAACACTTCAAGTGTAGTTTTTAACACTTTATATATATATAGTTTTTAGAGTGATGGTAGCATCTTATACTCAACCGTGTACATCGTAATGGTGGTCTATCTTGTATTAGGGTCGAGTGCAGTGGGTCAGTGGTTACGGCATTGAACTTCAAAACGAAAGGTCCACAGGTCGATCCTCGCCAGGGGTAACTGCGTTGTGTCCTTGTGCAAGGCACTTCATCCCGATTGCCCACGTGGGGGCACGTTACAAAGGCGTACTGCACGTCGGTGGCGCACTTGTCTTCAACTAATGTCAATCCTGCTTGCGCGGAGATAGCATGTTATGGAGTCTGACAGTTGTTTGCTGTTGCTTGGTGGTTCTTTCCGGGTACTCCGGCTTCCACCACCCGTAAAACTGTCCGACACGAGGTGACCCTGGCTGTCGAAAGTGTCGTTAAACCCCATGGGGCTGTAGGATTAAATTGTCACCGATCTCCTTGCGATGTTAAGTGTTTATTGTGTTGTCAACTAGTGGAGAGTCAACCTTTACTTTACACAAACATTTATGAGCATCGGTTTGAGAGAATTAAAGACTCGAAGCTAACAGGGTCCCGGGAGGGCGATCCCCCATAACCATGTCTGTCGGGAATATTTCTAGTCTGTTGGAAAAATTGTTGGTCGCCAGAATACCAAAATTTGCCCTAAAAGCCGATAATTTGAAGAAAAAAATCTTCATGAGCTGACGAAACCACAATTTTCATTACGCAAAAAATACCCTGATGCTTCATATCCACTCGTTCGTGTATTATTATTATTTTTAATTTCTTTAAAAGAAAGTAATTCTTTGATATAATATTAATAAACGAACGTTTCATGTATTATTGTTTTACAGAAGTTTATTGAATTAGGTTTAAGTTCATACCGACGGTCAACGACCCAGGAACATTGTCGGATACATGTCGGAAATTTTGTAGATCCCAGTTTCGGGCCTGGGGTAGATAACTTTTTTGGTGCCGAGAACAAGTCAACATTGTTTATCAAGCTATTGGAACGAATTGAATAAAGGTCTTAGTGGAGGTGCTTCAGTGGGCGGTGACGGGGGCATAAGAGGCATTTTCCCTAACGTAGACGTTGACACCCATTTTCACTCCACCCAGGGGAGGGGGAAGGGTGTCGAAAACAATTGCAGTACATGTTGCCGTTTTTTTAAACCGAAAGATTTTTCTTATTTTCCGCATATTTTTGAACATCCACCCCATATCCTGCCAAAAACAAATTTTCCGGCATATTTTGGACACCAACCCCTCTGAGCATCATATATCAGTTTGTTAGCACTTTCCAGGGGACGCGGTGGCTCAGTAGGTAGAGGTGCAGGCTGCAAGCCGAGAGGTCCCCGGTTCGAATCCCACCTGCGGCAACCGCGTTGTGGCCTTGGGCAAGGCACTTCACCCCCATTGCCTACATGGGGGCACGGTGGCGTTGTGCACTAAGGCGTAGTGCACGTCGATGGTGCACTGCCTTCAACCCTGCTTGTGTGGAGTTGGTATGCTGGGGAGCTGACAGTTGCTCGCCGTTGCTCGCCGTTGCTCATTGGTTCTCTCCGGGTCCTCCGGCTTCCTCCACCCGTAAAACTGTCATGGTCATGATTAGCAATTGTGCAGAAATATGTGACCTTAAACACCAATAAATAAATAAATAATAATAGTACTTTTCCAATGTTGTTGAGGACAATTTTCTAGTGTTTCTGGGCATTTCTTATGTGACCCCGAGATTTTACAGAGGTATTTTGACACAGGGAATGTCATGCGATTGGTTTTGGAAACCATTTTTTGACACATGAACCTGCGTTGGCCCTTTAAGTTGTGACTATTTTATCTAAATGGGACATGAGAGCTTTGTTTTAATTTTTCGTTTATTTTATTTTTTATTTTAACACTGGTTGGTGCAATTGTTATATGAACCATTTGTTCTACTGTTAGTTGTATCTTGATTCTTGATGTATGTTAAAAATAATTTACAGATACGTAAAACCTTTATTTCTTAAGAACCATAAGGAAACTAAAAGACATTTGATTATCTGTGATTATAAGAAATGTTTAAATCTGTTTAACTCCCTGCACACTGATGTTGAAATATCAAAATTTCAAACTGCGAATTTTTCCCATAAAGCAACTAGGAATTTAACCAATTCAATCTTGTTTGACAGAGCTCATTGAGCTCTGTCAAACAAGATTGAATTGATTAAATTTCTAGTTGCTTTGTTGTGTGAAAACACGCATCTTGAAATCTCAGTATTTTGACATCAGAGTGCAGAGGGTTAAATACACAAATAGGATATGCAATTATAGAAATCGAGACACTCAAGGCCGAACAGACTGCTGGTTCAAAAAAATCATGGGCCCAGCATTGGGCCAGATGGGCCAGATAGCTCAACATACCCATCAGTACAGCTCCCTAATAGAGCCAAATCATTTTAAAGTGTTTAGTTTTGCATAAAATGGCAACACAAAATATTTGCAAGAGGTTGGAAAAAATGTGTTTTTGAGCCGTTTCACCACCCACCCACCCACCCCGGCATCGTGTACTACAAATTTACCCCCCCCCCCCCACAATCAACCCACCATACACACATCCATCCATACAGACCCTCTCACCCTCCCATACTCTCCCATTCACACACACACACCCTCACCTTGTCTCAGTTTACTTTTATTTTGGGGGAGAGGGGCGTTAAAAAAGAAGAAGCGAGAGTACTCGTATTTCTTCATTTTCGACTTCAAAAAGGTGGATACTTTCACCAAAAGTCCCCAGAAGGCTTCATTTGAAAGTACAATTCATTTTTTTTCCTGGGAGGAGAACCCCCACCCCTTCTAAACCCATCAAACAAATCTCCCTTGATTGCTCCTTCCTCAGAAATACGCACAGATATCTACTACATCAAAATGCAATACTATGATGCTTTGATCCTAAAAGGCCTATTGTTACCCCTACTTTTCGCCCTCCCCAGCAGCACTCCGTGAAACATTTCGTGGTGTCGCCAGAGAGAGAGAGAGAGAGAGAGAGTCGATAAATTGAGGTGCGTTGGTCGCAATGGATTTGGATTAAGTCATTTACTCACAAGGTGCGACGCGAGTGTTCAGACAATTGCGAAAGAGTTATAAATAACGGGTTTTCTTCCAATTTTCCAGTTCTGCACAATATATTGGCACTAACTTTTGATTTAGTATAAAATAAACGCAAATAATCACCTAAACTTAATCCAATGTCAGATATTAATTATCCCCCCCCCCCCCCCCTCATGCATTCTCGAAGTTCATACATGTATTTTTACAATCCGAAGTGGTCGGGGACAAAAATGTTGAAAGTGGGTCACGCTCATATTTCAAACACGGTATCATTTATGAACCTGGAACCAAAACCAAATGAGTCGAAACTCGATGGGGTTTAAAATATAGGTCAAGGACACTGAGTCACCTAGCCGTCAACATTCATTTAGGGTATTACCAGAATTATTGGAAATTGCATTGTATGACCCTCTAATACCTTCCCGAAGTCTGTGCATGTATTTTTACACTAAAATGTGGGTAGACCAAACATTTTGAAAGTGGAGCACGTTTATGGTGTCACAGTTCTAAATATTTTCCCATAGGCCACCATTATAACGTTCAGGCGAAAAAAATATGATCGCATAGCTTTAATTTTGGCATTCAAATATCTTTGTCAAGTATAGCCCTTCAGACAACTTTTTCTGACCTGAAAACAGGGGGTTATGCAACAAACAAGCGAGAAAAAATGACACGAAGGGAAGTACCGGCCACATGCACATCTTTTTCAGGGAATTCCCTACAAAAACACACAAAAAGTAAATTGTATTTTTTAGGTCCAGAAGTCATCAAATCACCCTCATTTTTATCTGGAATATTCAACAATAATGCAAGATGTCAATAAAATGTTTCAAATGTTTATTGAAAATATATATTTTCCCAAGGCTGTTTATTTTTAGAGATTGCATCATTTCCGACATTTCAAGGCGGGTAATTGTAATTCGAATATTTAGTTCAGCGATACCATATATCTCAAGCATGGTATGATCTATGGCCCTGGAAGCAACACAAATTAGTCGAAACTCGATGGAGGTTCAAAATTGAGTGCATTTTACAGAATCACATTTTATGACTCCCCAGTGCATTCCCGAAGTTTATACATACATTTTTATACACAAAAATGGGCGGAACCAAACATTTTGAAAGTGGGCCATGGTAGTATCTCAAGTATGGTGTGACGTGGATCCAACACCAAATGAGTTGAAACTCGATGGAGGTTCAAAATATAGGTAAAGGTCACTGAGGTCATCGGTGAGTTTTTCATAAATGCTGGAAATTGCATTAATAACCCCCAATGCATTCTCGAAGTTCAAACTTGCATTTCATCACCCACTTTCAAAATATTTGGCCACCGTTCATTTTTAGAGCATGGTGTAAGCTAAGGCTGAAACAACTAGATAGTGCCATAAATTTTGAAAGATGGTCATGCTGATATCTCAAGCATAGTATCACATTATAACGATGGAACCTTTGAAAATCAAGACGAAACTCAGTAGAGGTTCAAAATATAATCCAAGGTCTTTCGAGTCACCTTGTGGTTATTGATTGCATAATGCAGGAATATTGGTAATCACAATTTACTAGTAGACCCTCTAATGCATTCCTAAGGTTTATTTGTAAATTTAAATGCCAAAAAGGTAGGCGGGGCCAAAACTTTAGATTGTGGGCGGAGTCAGAACACAGATCACAATAATATATGTCTGATTTCTTCAATATCCGTTTCTGATTCCTTTATAGAACACGTTAAATAGGTTAAATAGCGTGCAAAGAAGTTATTTCTGGTTTCTTTAACATTTTTATCTGATTCCTCAATGAAAATCTGTAAATGTTGTTCAGAAAAAAAAAAACATTTCTGATTTATTTAAAGAATAGCATTTTTACTCCCGAAAATAAGTCTTCATAAAATATCTTTCTTTCTATATAATTTAGTTCTTAGGCTTTCACAATTTTCACACAGACTCGTATTTACTGATCACAGTAAATTCTGGTCCTCTAGTGTTCCACGGGCCTTTTTTCGGAAACTTTATTTATTCAAATAAAAAATCGAGAGGTTAGAAAATAATTCGAGTGGTAGAAAATTTAACTTAAACACAAACACCGCATGGATTACGACAAAAGTAATTCAAATGAGGGTTTTCATGAACTAGGATAACCCTATGTTAGGCGTAATACAGAAGTACCCAAATTCGGGATTACTCTTATCAAAATTCTGTTTGTTATAGTCCGCATTATATTTGTCTCAAAGTTGTGGGGAGTTTTAATCATCGGGAAGGTGGCGAATTTCATCTTCAACGATTTACGTTTCACAAAAGGAGGATTGGAGACAACATTTTACATCGCTATCTTCTTCAAGCGATGAATTTTTAAGACATCTTAATTGGGTTTGTCCGATCCGATTTTCCATTTGTTCTCCATTTAGCGTTTGTAGAGATATCCAGCGTAAAAAAATAACAATGGGGTTGAGTAAATGAAGACAGACAAAGATGGGTTGTGTTCTGTGATCACAAAAAGTAAGCTATGCAGTGTTTTGATTTTTTAGTTTAGTTCAAGTTTTTGCGGGAAACCGCAAGACACAGCAAAAACCGATCGAACGTCTGTGCTGTGTTTATGCATAAGCTGATTAAACTGTTTTGCTGGGAAGGAACTGGACTAGTGGCCACTCAGGACTCTCGAGACTTAGTCTGAAAGGGGTGGATACATCATGTTCTCTCGTTACTTAGTCTTAACCCTTACCCATGGTAACGCCCAAAACCGCCCAGCGCTATTCTCAAAAATCGCCAATTAATTTTCATAATTATTTCATTTTTTTTTCTCAAAAACATAGGTTATGACCCCTCGTTGGAACGAGCTCGTCGAGCTCGTTCCAACGAGGGTCATAACCTATGTTTTTGAGACAAAAAATGAAAAAAAAATAGATATTCAAAAAAAATTTCTGCAGGTGTCGTCTGCTTTCCATGTTAGGTGAAGGGTTAAAGAGGTGGATACATCATGTTCTCATTTCACGTTCTCTCCATTATTGACTCGTCAACCGGACAAATCAATAAGGGAGACAATGTGACCATGAGAACACAACGTAGACTAGATGAACGTTATTCATTTGTCACCCTAATTTTTGTCTCTTTTCACTGACTAAGCTTAGTATTTATTTATTTATTGGTATTTAAGGTCACATACTTATGCACAATGGCTAATCATGACCGTGACAGTTTTACGGGTGGAGGAAGACGGAGCACCCGGAGAGAACCACCGAGCAACGACGAGCAATTGCCAGCTCCCCAACATCGTAACTCCGCACTGCAGCACAGGCAGGGTTAGATTGGTTGAAGATATGCGCACCATCGACGTGCAGTGCGCCTTAGTACACGGCGTCATCGTGCCCACATGCGGACAAGCAGGGTTAAGTGCCTTGCCCAAGGACACAACGCGGGAGTCCGAAGCGATCGCTCAGACGGTCACCCATCCGAGGACTAACCGGGCTCGACGTTGCTGAACTTTGGTGATCTGACGTGAAGACTAAGCTTAGTGACCGATCAACTAGAATCCCCAAAAAGAAGCAAAGGGGCGTTAGGCTGAACTCTATGGAGATACTTACTGACACTGATTTTAGTGCTGAGTAGTGCCGTATAAACTATTGCTGATTTTTTTTCAAAGTTAAGGAACCTGGAGTTCTATTTACTATACATGTAGGTTCATAATAAATACAAAAAATGAACTTAGATCGAGGTTTTTTTCATGAAACCGAACAGAAAAAGAAACCGAATCTGACAAAACATCACCACCCCTCCTCCCCAGCACGACATAAAAGTGGCCTTTTCGCGATCGGATGGCGATCCTATCACGACACACCTACTAGGGCCCAGCGAATCACAGATTTTCGATTCGAATCGGATCTCCAATCGAATCATGTCTATTATTGTTCGAAATCGATTTGAACCTCGAATCGAATACAAGCGTCCGACTGATAAAATATTCCAACTGCATCATCAAGGCATGCCTTCGTCGAATGCAATCTTTCGTGGTGTAGTTGGAATATTGCCCAGTAAGGATTTTCGTTAAAAAACAGAAACGGGTGCGAGAATTCTGAACTGGGCACTGTACGGGGTTAGCCGCTAGCAACCATGAGCTCAGGGTCGATATTGCTTGGGAACTAAATTTGCTTTCTTCAGTGGTAGTGATTATTATTTATTTTATTTGGGTTTTACCCTTTACCCAACGGAGACGATTTAAAAATTTATTATTTTAAAGATCATTTTTTAAATTTTTTCAAAACATTTCAACAAAACCATATCATGTGGCCCCTCTTTTGGAACGAGCTCGACGAGCTCGTTCCAAAGAGGGGTCACATGATATGGTTTTGTTGAACTTTTCCGAAAAATAATATTTTTTCAGCTGCTGAATTTGCATATTACGCGGGCGGATGCGGGCGATTCGTTGGGTAAAGGGTTAACGACACTTTAACAGCCAAGGTCATATCGTGTCGGTGACAGTTGTTACGGGTGGAAGAAGCCGGAATGCCTGTAGAGAACCACCAAGCAACGGTGAGCAGCTGCCAGCTCCCCAACATCGTAACTCCGCACTGCAGCACAGGCAGGGTTAAGTTGGGTGAAGACATGCGCACCATACATCGCCTTAACACACGGTGTCATCGTTCCCCCATGTGGACAATCGGGGTTAAGCGCCTTGCCCAAGGACACAACGCTGGAGCCCGAATCGATCGCTCAGAGGGTCACCCATCCAAGGACTAACCGGGCTCGACGTTACTTAAAGTGGTAGTGACTAGTGAAACTGGAATTAGCATGGATGGTGACATGGGTACAGATGTTTTTTGTGTTAATATAGCGGAAATTATACTCAGTCGTTATTTTCAACATTATTTATGTACAATTTCTATCTCAGATACACGTTTTATGAGAAGACTAATTTGACTGATACCAAGCGAAATTCCAGTGAAAAGATTCGAAAGAAAACGATTCGGACAGCCGATTTCGAATTGAACCGAATACCAACTTAAGAATTCGAAATCGAATCAAATCTCGAAACTTCGCAGGGCCCTAACACCTACACCAGTAGGTCGAAATCTCTTAACCCTTTACCCAACGCAAACGATATCAAAATTTATTATTTTAAATATCATTTTTTCAAATTTTTCAAAACCTTTCAGCAAAACCATATAATGTGACCCCCTCGTTGGATCGAGCTCGGCGAGCTCGTTCCAACGAGGGGTCACATGATATGGTTTTGTTGAATTTTTTTTTTAAATAATATTTTTTCAACCGCTGAATTTGCATATTACGCGGGCGGATGCGGGCGGATGCGGGCGGATGCGGGCGATCCGTTAGGTAAAGGGGTAAAGAAATTAAAGAAGGTGAAATCCAGACAGCATTAAGATAAACAAAACAACACCATCTTAGATCCAATATTCGCAAATGTCTATCCCCACAACAGGTGAGATTAGTCTTGATGCGAGGAAAGAGGACAGAGAATTTTCGCTAAATCGCGACCCCTGTTCACTGTTCATTTTGTGACTAATGTACTATATCTTGATATTTTCACCACAGTTGTAAAACCAGCACACTCTATTTTAAAACACCCTGAATCCGTAAGTTGGTGTATTCATCTGTTTCGCAGATGTAGTCAGTCATTGGGTGCATTTGCGTGAATATGACTCACTTCCCCCTTAACCGCGAATGTTGGCAGAATAAATAAATAATGCATTAAAACTGTTGGCTTTCTAAAGTATAAGAAAATCACACCTTGCCCTATGTTAGAGTATTTGGAAATGTGGAATCCACTCGTTATTATTACCTGTCGACGTGAACTCGAGCTGCGCATGTTGTTTTTAACCCTTTGAAATCAAAAGACCGCTTTTTCGATGCAGGATCGTGATACGGCCTGAACTCGTTAAGTAAACAATTGCTCAGTGATTTTCTGTAGTAGAGCAATCAAGATTTTCAACGTGCAGACCCAAGACTGCATGCTTAAAATATTGATTGGTCTTCCCTCAAGTAACAAATATAGATTCTACCAGCTGATGGCTCTGAACTGGCATGGACTATACTATCAGGGACCAAAAGGTTAATGTCGACTGATGTCTGTATACAGAATAGTACAACATGCGACAAAATTGCCAGTTTTCGAGAATATCATAAAATATTGTCACCAAACATGTCGATTTAGTTATACCGGTTAGAAATACATACACCTAACGAGCTTGAAGTCTACAGCACACGTCACGACAAACAGAATAACTCAATTACAGTAAAATATGGCAATCGAGTTGCCATGTGCACGAAAGAATGTCATGAATTATTATCGTTACCACTTTAGTGGGCGTTCGCTAGTATATTAACGGAGATTAGTGGGACAAAAATTCAGTAATTCACGGCGTCATGCAATCGGAAGCGCGCAGCGGGCGTTAATGAAAACAACATTCATTAACAGCCCGCCGCCCACTTCCGGTTATGGTAATAATAGTAATAACATGATTTTGTCAGGCGTCCCGGTTTATTAACGGACCTTGAGGACCGAATATCAACCCTATGGCTTATTAACAGCCCTCGACTTCGTCTAATAAACCCACGGGCTATTATTCATTCCTCTCGGGCATTTAATAAACCGTAACGCCTTCCAAACTCGTGTTATTGTTATATTATTTTAAAGAAACGAAAGTAGTTCTATTTAAATAATAATAATAATAAACGAACGTTTCGGATTTGTTTCGTTTACTATTGTATTATAGTCTAAACATATTTTATTTGTCATAAAGTACAAAAAGGATTGGAGAACAAGTTACAAAACTTAGTTAATCTCCTTTCCCTAGATACATTACAGAAATTTGACATCGCGGCATGACAATACATATGAATCAGGTAAACTACAACGGTAAATTCCATGGATCAAAAAAATTTGAAAATATTGTAACTGGAAAGACAAGTTAGGAAATTTATAATACAATAGTTGGCTAGATTATCGTCAGAGTATTTGGATGTTATTGTCGAATAGATAGCAGGTGATGGGGTACATTTGCTTCCACAGAATATTATATTTTGGTACCAGGGACCCATAGTAACGCTACATAACATAGGCCGTCACGAACACACTCTCGTCTTGAGAATTTGGCGTTGTTATTCGATATTTAAGGAGGTTAATACCGACGACGTTAATACCGACGACGTGCACCCTGTTTCAGCCACGACATCACTAATTAGGGTAATTCAGAGTGTCGTTGGTCGGAGCGGGGTGCACCTCGTCGATGACAATAGACAAATTTCGACATGTGATCTGGATAAAGGGGTCGTTTCCTTATCTGAAATATTCGAACCAAAATTGCGAGGTGGGGTTATAGTGCACGCACCCCTACAGACCCTCGGCCCCTGTCACGATGCGAATTTTTGATGTCCCACACAATACATGAGCTGGTTAGGCATCCTCACGGTGACCGATGGTGGACCATCGCATGTCACATAATCTTAATTAGCGGGGTTGTCTGTTGATTTAACTGAAACGTCCACTAGACGTGATAAACCTTTGGACTTTCAAGAAGAGTGAGAAATTAAGTTTTACAGGGAGATCTGGGATTCCATACAATAAATCATCAACTGACGTGATATTGCAAAAGTTAAGACCGTTCAGTAGTTCTCTTCTCTGAGTATTAAATTTTGGACATTCAAAAAAGAAATGGGCTGCATTCTCGAGTGGGTGGCCACATGTACATTGGGGGGTCGAAGAGATAAAGTTGAGGAACTTGTCGTGGGATAGATCACTGCAACCATTTCGAAGCCTACAATGTAATATATTCGCATTCCTATTTCCAGCACAGAAATAACTTGGCGGTCTAGGTGAAGGATCGTTGCTCGAGATTAATTGCTTGAATTCAAGTAGGGTGGGTGCATTCTGGGTTTCTCGGGGGAGTTTGTTCCATAGCTCTATTGTGGAAGGGAAGAAAGATTTTTTGAAATTTTCTGTTCGGCATTGGTATAATTTATATTTGGAAGGATTTCTGAAGTTGTAGGCTGCGTTATCCCCAGTTCGCCGTGGTAGGAGTTCTGTTAGGAAATCCGGGGCTTCATGATTAATAATTTTATATAGTGTACATAGTTTATGAAACTGTCTACGGTCGCTCAATTTTCTCCATCCAAGCTCGAGCAGAAGGTTTTCAGACGGTGTGGAGCGCGTGAGACCCGTTATAATTCTCGCAGCATCTTGCTGTAATCTATCAACTCTATTTAGGAGATATTTTGGCGCTGAGTCCCATAAGATGTCACCATAGTCTAGAAGTGGTAGTATATATGATAAATATATTTGTGTAAGTGCTTTTCGGGGGAGCATGAATTTGAGTTTCCGAAGCTGAGAAAGTCGGGCTGTAACCTTCTTACATGCCTCTGTTATGTGGCGATCCCAACTTAGATTTGATTGGAGATGTATACCAAGATGTTTATGGCATTTCACAGTAGTGATGGGGACACTATCAAGAAGTAGGGTTTCATTAAAGTTAGTTGACCGGTCGTATGTAAACTGAATAGCTTCAGTTTTTTCGGGATTAAAAGTCACCAGCCATTTCTGAGACCAGCTGTGGATAACTTGGAGATCTTGGTTTAGTGAGGAAGCTACATCAGAACAGCTGGGTTTACTATTTGTTAAGCAAGTATCATCCGCAAACAAACGAGCAACTGAGTCGAGGAATTCTGCAATATCGTTAATATAAATCAAGAACAGGAAGGGTCCAAGAACAGATCCTTGCGGAACACCAGCTTTCATCAATGAATAATTGGAGAATGTATTATTCACTAGTTCTCTCTGTTTCCTATCAGTTAGGTAGTTTTCGAACCACTTTAAAAGTGTGCCACAGACGCCATGTTGACGAAGTTTGTAAATAAGACCTCTGTGCCAAACGTTTTCGAAAGCTTTTGATATATCGCAAAAAATGGCGCACGCAGCAAGACGGGAGTCAAGCGATTGACAGAGGGTGTGGTATAATTCAAGTAGTTGGAAAGTTGTACTATGTCCAGGTAGAAAACCAGATTGATATTTATATATTAGATTATTCTCATGAAAATGGGTGAAGACATACTTCAATACGACTTTTTCGAAGACTTTTCCTAATATCGGGAGTAATGATATGGGCCTATAATTTTTACAATTTGATGGATCTTTCTGTTTAAAGATTGGAATGACGTTAGCTTTTTTCCATTCATCTGGAAAAACTGCGTGATCTAAGCAATTCTGAAAAAGTGTTTTTAAAGGAACTGATATGGTCTCGGCAGTACCCTTAAGCATTTTAACACTAATATCGTCATGTCCGTGGGCTTTGTTAGACTGGAGGGATTTAATCGCATCGGTGATATCATTTACTTCAATGTTAATGGTCGATAAGCACGCGTCAGTTTTAGAAAGAAACACTGGCAGTTTTCTATTTCGGTCATTAATTGTACTATTTTTGATAAATGTCCCGTTCAGAAGTTCAGCCTTATCTTCATCATTTACGATTAGGTTATCGGGGTTTAGCCCATTGCCGTCATATAAGGGTGGTATTGAGGTTTTTGCGGTTTTGTGGAGAAGCTCCTTAATAACATGCCAAAACATCTTAGGGGAGGATGAACTATTGAGACTTTCCTCAAGGTTGTCGAGATACTTTTGTTTTGCGTACTTTTTCACGTTATTTGCTTTATTTCTAGCGGACCTATAGGTATTCCAATCTGCATCTGTGTTTGATTTTAGGGCTTTTTTTCTTAAACGATCTCTGTGTCTCAGTTGTGATCTGAGCTCACTAGTAAACCAATGTTTATCTCGGGGGCGTACGATAATTTTGGATTGCGGAATGGTTTTGTCTATTATTTCAAGGTACTTTTTGCAAAATGTGACTTGGGTTGCATTCATATCTGTGCTGTCATCAGTTATGGGAGTCCAATCAGCTTCTGAAATTAATTTATTGGCCATGTCGAAATCAGCATTTTTGTAGTTACGGGTAGTTCTATAATATGTTTCCATGGGTGCAGCGTCAAAGTCAACATAGGCATAAACTGCAAAGTGGTCAGACACTTCGAGATCAATGGTATCGGCTTCTATAATAGGAATAGAATCGGTAACAATTACGGGGTCCAGTAATGTCGAAGAATTGGGGGTTACTCTCGTGGGGGTTCGAATGATATTATGAAGATTGTAATGTTGTAAAACGTCGTGTATTTTCGAACTTGGGTTCAAGAGGTCAGAATTCAGGTCGCCTAGAAGAATCATATTCCGGTTTATATCTAGGGCCAATTCAATGGAATTATCCAATAGTTCCCAATATTCAGGGGAGGCAAATTGTTGTGATCTGTAGGAAAGTGCAACGATGTATTTTCTAGCTTTAGATAAGATTTCGAACCATATTATTGAATCGTCAAATTCCAATTCCGTTCTACGACGAAAGTGGATTCGGTTTGATATATAAACAGCGATTCCTCCACCAAACGAATCTCTGTCTTTCCTGATTGGGGTACAACAATTTTGTAACATTATATTGTCCGAGCTAAAGGTTGGGTGCAAATGCGTTTCTGTGAAACATACCACATCAAACTCCTCAACATATTATACATTGTATTATAGAAGTACATTGCGCCAAGTTTCAAGTTCGTACCGACGGTCAACGACAGGAACACTGTCGGGAAATTTGAACTCTCGCTCCACCATGTCGGGAAACTTTCACAGCCTAGCTTCGGGCTTGACGGAAGTATCTCAACTGGAAAAAAAGTATTGGGTGGGGGTCACAGTGTGACCCCTCACCCCAATACCTTTTTCCAATTGGGACACATTCGTAAGGATTGGAGTCTTAAAAATCAATTCGCTCTTGCTTGTAATCGAGTACTTTCTAACGAGTATAGATACTTGGAGGGTTATACAAATGCAAAAAACGCGGGACAGATAACCAAGCCCCCACACTCTCCGGAAATTTTATTCCAACTTTTTTTTAGTTAAATTGTTTTGTTAATCTTTTCAACCCTATTGTACATATTATCGAATTCATATTTTGTCATATAAGAAACCTTCCCACTGTAGCTGTTATATTGCTTCAATAAACTATCTATCTACCTATCTACAAATGGAGGTCTGGTGTACCCAATTTTTGCCATTGGGGACCCATCATGGTAGTACGCGCTATTCAAACAAGAAGTTGGGAATCCCGGGCGTCACAATTATTACAGGCATTTATCCAGAAATATGGGGGCGCAGTGGCATTGCGGTAACCGGTTTTCGTCAGATCACTGACGTTAAGCGACGTCGAACCCGGTTAGTACTTGGATGGGTGACCGTCTGAGCGATCGATTCGGACTCATGCGTTGTGTCCTTGGACAAGGCACTTAACCCTGATTATCCATATGGGGGCACGATGACGCCGTGTAATATGGCGTACTACACGTCGGTGGTGCGCACGTCTTCAACCAATCTAACCCTGCCTGTGCTGCAGTGCGGAGTTACGATGTTGGCAGCTGCTCGTCGTTGCTCTTTCGCTGGTTCTCTCCGGGTACTCCGGCTCCTCCACCCGTAAAACCGTCCCCGACACGATATGACCTTGGCTGTTAAAGTGTCGTTAAACCATAATAATATATAAATAAATTTATCCAGAAATAAATTTCCAAGACTCTTCACTTCCGACCGATTAATATTCCAACTCCATTAACGAAGACATAATAGTCATCACAGATCAGGTGTAACGTCTTAGCTCAGACGAATGACTTGCAAATGGCTGCAATGTCCACGTTGGAACATTAAATTTAACACTAAGGGAAAAGGAATTTCATTTAAAAAATGAAATTTTGAAATGTTAGCGAATTTGTAACATCGATGTGCACATTATTTCCTGAAGTTGGCGCTTTACATTTTGTTCTCAATCACACTAAGAGGCTCTATCAATAAATAGGTTATCTCCACCTGATGATACAGTGAACTCTTCTGCGCTGTTGAGACTAATATGAATTACTTCCGGTTGGTATGCGGAATTCTTTATTTCTGAGTTTTCGTCTGTTTTCATTGTGATTCAATTGAATAACGTTGGCAAAACTGCGATCACACTAAAGGAAAAAGTTTACCGCGTAATTGTGTGTCATAATTACAGTGTAGTCGCCGCGGACTGGTCGTAATCCACGCGTGGGCAGTGATGTCCACGCATGTGTTTACCAGGTAATAAAATCATCACCAGCAAAATTTTAATTAATGAAGCACCGGGTTGTACCCGATGCTTTATTAATTAAATTTTTGATGACTATTCCATAATTAGGGGTTGGAATCTAATATTATTTCGTCCGTGGAAATACTGCCTACTCCGTGGAAAATGACCAATCCACGGCGGCCATACTTTTCAATGACACTGCTTTCAACAGTCATGTCGTTGATTTATGTGATGTGCAGTGTACGAGCCTATGTTGATTGTGATGTCATATTGATTGCCAAGCGCATTTTCCCAGCGGTGAACACCTCGGGACCCCACTTCACCACTGGGATGAGTTGGTGTAGGGGTTCCCAAGGTATTTCATGGTATTCGCCCTTAAGCGCAATTTGAGAATGTTCGAATCAGCGCTATCAATTCGAGTCGTAATGTTTACAATACCAACCGGTAGTAGTTAGTGCAAGAACGACAACTCACTTTCCGATAGACACCATAGGACTTATCAGTTTGGGCGATAGACACACGTTTTTATTCATCCCACTGATGCCTGCTTTTCGAAAGCATCAGTAGAACGGATAAAATGTGTTTCTGTGTGAAAGTATTGTCGCAAAAAGTGCTCATAAAAGGCGATAGTTCTCATATAGGATTGCATGTCTCTTAGCCACTCACATTAAAGATGATTCTCAAGTTTGTTTAACTGGTTGAGTGCTAGAAGCCAATATCAGGGCTTCAAAATATGAGGTTATTAAAGCAAAAATAAATGATTTCCTTGCACATATTTCATATTCAGTCAAACGCAAATAATATTTTGGTTTTATAAATTTGTTCTATTACAAATTATTGGATAGTGTCTGTGGGCACTCTCCAATAATTTGTAATAAAACAGATTTTACAGCTGAAACGGTTAACCGATTAATCGATTAACCAATGCTCAACATCTTGCTCGATCAAAAAAGCAATTGACCGAATAAACGTTACTATTGAACTACTGTATTATATGAGTTAACAAAGGAACAAACTTGCTCCAAAACAGGCAAACATTGTCACACTGACTCACATAAGTTATATGAGACAGTGTGAAGCATGCAATTTACGGGCAGACATACTTGTTCACTTTCTGACACGAGGTGACCCTGGCTATCGGAAATTTCGTTAAACCCCAATAAATAAATAAATACTTGTTCACTTGCATTATCATTATACACTATCAGTAGCTAGAAATGGTCATTCGTAACCCTTTACCCAATGCGAGTAGCAGACGATACTTGCAAAATAAATTCTTGAATTACTAAAAATGTTCAATTTTGTCTCAAAAACATAGTTTATGGCCCCTCTTTGGAACGAGCTCGTTCCAGTGAGGGATTTTAAGCTATGTTTTTGAGACAAAAATTGAAAACAATAAAATTTGAATGGAGATTTTTGTATATACGCCTGGTCGGTTTTGTCCGCTACGTTAGGTGAAGGGTTAATTCTGTAAATCATAAACGGTGCGGCAATTATTCAGCTACTTATTAGGGCAAGTGATTAATAGGTTAACCAAGAGTAGGTAATATAGGCGGATTCCGTATCACTTGTACACGATTTTGTACATGTACACGTACATCGATGTACACCTCCATAGGATTTAGTGTTAAAATCGTGTACAAGTACACGAAATGTCGTTTTTTGGAGTGATACAGAATCCGCAAAGCGGATTCTATATCACTGGATTCTATATACACGTCGCTCAAGAGTGAAAAAAATGTATGAACTTTTAAGAAAAATGAGGTCGATTGTCTGATACAGAATCCGCAAATGGGTTTCCCCATAGGATTTAGTGTTAAAATCGTGAGTAAAAAACGTATTGCGGATTCTGTATCAGCATCAAAAGTGGTTGCGGATTCTGTATCTGTACACGATTTTAACACTGAATCCTATGGAGGTGTACAGGAAAACACATTTGCGGATTCTACATCAAAAATCGACTTATGTACGGTACATGGAAAAAAGGTGATACTGAACCCGCTCCCATTTCTGACGTAAGTGGGGGGAATACCCATAGTGGATTTTTCCAAACTTAACAGACTACTATTGGGCACTTCCATTTCTGACGTAAGTGGGGGGAATACCCATAGTAGGATTTTCCAAACTCAACCAAAAAAGTTTTTTGGAAAAATCCCTACTGTATAAACCTTACTGAGAACGCCATTTGTCACGCTCGAAATGTATTACGGGTTTTTATTCAAATGAGCGTTTTTTTGAAAGCGTTACATTACTGATGTGTTTACTTGTGATTGTGATTATCAGATGTAATTATTCTCAAACGCGTTAAATCAGAAACCGGTTTCTTATGTACTAAAATTTTCAAACTTTTCAAAGTTCTCCAGTTCGCCATTGAGCGAATAATATGTGATGCGATTTTAACGCGTTCAGAGGCAAAACGCATTTATAGAAGTTTATCATGTAAAATGTTTTTCCTCAACTGGTTTTTAGTTATTATATTAAAGACAGAAGATTTTTATTTACTTAAAACATAAAAAAAAATTATACATTCAATTTTGAAAATAATAAATAACTCACAAATCATGAGCGCTTCCCATACTATTAGAGCAAGGTTTCTTTTAAAAATGCTGATGAGAGCCTACGCATTCTGCGTGAACGAACAACTAGGTCGCTTCTTGTTAGAACGATGCGTCGGATGTCGGGATCACCTAGACTTCGATCATGAGAATCATTCGTGTCTGACGATGGAAAGGGAAGATATGATCGTCAAGTATTTCGAACCGGCGTTCGAACGCGTTCAAATCGACGAAGTGATCGCGTTTTGGAAGAGATTACTCTTCTGTAAGGATCGAGACAAGCCCACAGTTTCGGAAGAACTGAAATTGGCGCGTAGAAGTCTGACTTTAGAAGACAAGGGATGCATCATGAAATTATTGTTCAATGAAGCATACGTCTAAGTTTTTCACGTTGATATAAAATAAGGGAGAATAGAAAATAAAAAATAAATACACTCATAAATTTTTTTATCTAATATTAGAAAGAAAAAAAAACACAAAAATGAGAACCAGAAATAAATTGTATCCGATGTTAGATGACGACGAGGACGAGAAGCCGAACGGCGTTTTGCCGACGGCACCGTCGCTAGAAGAAAAAGAAAGAGGAGAGAGGTATCGCATCGATCAAATCAGTAGAATCCAATCGTATCTAACTCAAGAGAGAGATTCTCGTCGTTCTCTCAAGAAGAAGTATTCGCGTTTCGTGAAATTCGTCAACGCGATCGACACGACACTCATCACGATTTCCATGGGTTTACACGCGGCCGGCATCGGATTGTTGTCGACTGCAGTCGGTATTCCGATCGTGTTAACCATAGAAGGAGTGGCTCTCGCCGCCGGATTGTTTAGAACGCTCGGAAACTTTTTGAGTAGGAAATTAAATCTGAAGGCGAGGAAACACGACAAGATTCGCGTCTTGGCTGACTCCAAGATCGACACGATATCCGAAATGATCTCGATGGCGTTGAAAGACGGTAGGATATCGGACGGAGAATACTTCACGATATTGGGTGAGAAAACGAAATACGAAGCCATGAAAGAAGCCGTGAGAATCAAGACTCGTCAGATCATCAAGGAAGAGATGAAGGATTCTCTCGTGGAAAAGGGGAGGAAAGAGGCCAGGGAGGAATTCAGTAAGATGATAGAACTCAAGAGCAGCGATTGAAAAAAATATATATATAATAAGAACAGAATTTTTAAAAAAAAATATTAAATTTATATATAAAATAAAAACGAAATTAATTTAAATAACTCTCAAAAAATGTATTGCGTAAAGTGTAAGAGAGTTACCGAGATGAGTAATTCTCGAGAAGTATGAACTAAAAACGACAGACAGATGCTTCGCGGAATTTGCGACGTCTGTGGTTCTATCAAGACTCGATTCGTCAAAAAAAAAGAACGCGAGCAAAGGTAAAGGCATCGTGAATAAAATGATCAATAATCTACCTTTCGAAATGCATCTGCCTGGTCACAGTTTCACGGGATCTGGAACGAAATTGAACAAGAGACTCAACGCGGATCTGACTACTAAATCTTGGAGCAAACCTGTGAATAGGGTGGACGCGGCCGCGTATGATCACGATCTGTGCTACGCCGTACATCCCGACACCAAGACTCGCAATGATGTCTGCGATAAAAACATGTTGGGGAAATTGAGAGGCATATCAAATCCGACCAGGAGAGAGAAGATAGAACGTTCGCTGGTCGGCAATTTGATTGGTGCGAAACGTCGATTCGGATGGGGCGTTCAAAAAAAAAGCGCATCTGAAAAGAAGAAGAAACGATTATTGACAAGCGAATTGGCCGAGGAGTTACACAAACCCATCGTGCGTAAATTTCGAAAGAGAAGGGTGTTCGTGAAGGGTTTGGATGATATTAGGTCTGCCGACTTGGTCGACATGAGATTGTTTTCGAGGTGGAACGAGAGTGTCAAATATCTATTGACGGTCATAGACGTGTTTTCCAAATACAGTTGGATCAGAGCTTTGAAGAATAAATCGGTACCTTGCGTCGCCGAGGCTCTGAAGAGCGTGTTCGACTCGTCTTCTCGAAAACCGAATAAATTGTGGGTGGATAAGGGAAAGGAATTCTACAACAAGCACGTTCATCGATTGGTCGACCTCTACTCGATCGAAAACAAAGAGAAAGCCAGCGTGGTGGAACGTTGGAATTGAACGATGAAGGAAAAGATGCATAGATACTTCACAGCGAATTCGACCAAGAAATACATATATGCTCTGAACAGACTGGTCAAAGATTACAACAACACACGACACAGATCGATCAAGATGACTCCCACGGAAGCTAGCGATCCTCGAAATGAAAAACGTGGTCGGCGATCGAGTGAGAATCTACGCTTATAAGAAGCACTTCGAAAAGGGTTATACTCCTCGATGGACCTCGGAAATCTTCGTGATAATCAAAATATTTCACACCGATCTGGTGACTTACGAAATCGAAGCTTTGGATGGAGAAGAGATCATCAGAAAGTTTTACGAACAACAATTACAGAAGACAAAGTTTTGATAAAGAAAAACAAATTTCTTTTATTTACTCTCTTTAACATTTTCTTGTTTACACACATATATATATAGGAGAGAAAAATAATAATAAAAAATAATTAAAACTATTTTTAGATAAAAAATGCAAGCTAATTAATAAACAAAAAAAACAAAAACCCTTTAAAAATGACAAATATACTAGATGTAGCACAAAGCATAGTGAAAGATGAAAGTATTCAAGAATATGAGGTTCACGAATACGAACCGGTAACCGGAACGAGTTTGAACAATGCGGGAGAGATAAGAATTGAATGTTGAAACTCAAGATCTATTCGTCCATCCTAGCGAGAGTTACATAGTGGTGCAGGGACGTCTCACCAAGGAAGATGGGAGCGACTACGCCGACGACGACACGGTTACTCTAGCCAATAATGGAATCATGCATCTATTCAGTAATATAAAATACATGCTATCCGGACAAGAGATAGAATCTGTGTTTCATCCCAGTCAGGCCACCACGATGTTTGGACTCTTGACGTATCCTGATGATTTTTCGAAATCCAGAGGACTTAATCAGTTGTGGATGAAAGACACCATCGGCCCTGCTAGTGCCGGCGCCGCCGCGATATTCGACTACATCGTCAAGACGTCCAGACCTAAAGGAACGTTTTCATTCAGGATACCTTTGAAACACATCTTCGGATTCGCGGACGATTACAACAAGATCATTTACGGATTCAAACACAATCTGACGTTGATTTGAAAAGGAAACAACAACGCGATAGTGAGACTCACTGCGATCGATGCGGGTAAGATAACTCTACACAAGATATCGTGGTTCGTTCCGCACGTGGAGCCTTTGGTCGTGGAAAAAACGAATCTCTACAAGATCATAGAATCCAAGAGTAAATTACCTGTGGGATTTAGAATGAGACAGTGCAACACAGTTAGCATTCCACCCTCCATGAATCACTTCGATTGGAGATTGATGGTGAAATCCGCTTCTGAGAGACCGCGTTTCATCGTGGTTGCATTTCAGACTGATAAGGATGGGTCTCAGGAAAAGAATGCATCGCTGTTCAATCACTGCCATTTGAGAAACATGCAAGTGTTTCTGAACCCCACGAGATATCCAGCAATCGATTACAATGCATCGTTCGACAAGAACGATTTCTGCAGACTGTATGGCGACGCCGCTGATTTTAGAAAGAAGTATCACGGTCTAGACGAATTGATGAGCAACCCTAACATATCTCCCGGCAAATACAAGTCGATGTATCCCATGTTCGTATTCGACGTCAGTAAACAGAGTGAATGACTCAAGAGTAGCGTCTTAGACATTCAGATCAAGATGCAATTCGATAGGAACGTGCCGAGAAAAACCGAAGCCTTCGCCCTGGTCCTGTCGGACAGAGAATTACAATTTGAATCGGATGGAAATAAGATGTCGATCATTCAATGAGAGACGTGTGTAAAAAAAAAAAAATATATATAAATAAAAATTTAAAAAAATTATAAAAATGAATGATAAAGAAAGAGAATACTTAAGAAGAAACAGACATGTTTTGATTAAAAATATTTCGCAAGATTCGTTAGCAATAATTCTAGACACTTTAGTCGAAACAGAACCTTTGATATTGACTGATTATATGAGACGTGAAATCGAAAGTAATATCTTGATAGAAGATAAGACCAGAAAACTTTTAGACACGTTGACGTATAGAGGACCGACTGCTTTTAGAGAATTTATAAAAGCTCTTCAAAATGCTTAAATAGATGTCGACGCGTGTTTTGAGACAGGTGATCCAATTTCACGAGATGAAACATTATGAGAAATAACGTATTAAAACAAAACCCCCCAAAAAAAAAATAAAACTAATGAGATCTAGAGAGATTGAACATCTTTCTGGATCTCATTACTTTTTTTTTTTGCTTTTAATAATCACTCATTATTTTTTTTTTAATTAATTATTTCCATGCATTCACTGTTTGTTGAAAGGATCTAGTTCGATCAGTAGACTCACCACGGAAGTGGCAGCTTCGGGATTATTGGTTTTTGTAATGAAATTAATCCTGTCTCCGGCGTTCACTTCGAGAGGAATGCCGAACGTGCTAACATTCGCGTGTTGATTCTCAGTCTTTTTGACGCTGTATTTCTTATCGCTCTCTACTCCATTCACCATGAGATTGACGACCGCTCTGTTCTTCAAATCCGAGGAAGCCAGAGCCATTCGAATGATTTCACCTCCCAATGGCATGGGATATCCCACCTGACCATGTTTCCGAAAGACCACTTGGTTTTTCCCTCCTCTAACGTGCCCGCTTCCTCGGCCCACACGGTGATCAATTTTCTAGCATATTTGAGTCTTTCCACCACCGAAATCAGGGTGCAGGCATCCATCATGTTCACGGGATCTGGTAGATATTCGTGAGCGTGTGTCCGCCCATGTCTAGTTTACCTTCCATGATGTCGCCCTTTCTCCAGACTGAGTTGTCGTCCACGTACTTCCTGCTGACCACGCTGGAATCGAATTCAGGATCGTGATTGAGTCCGAATAAATTCTCACCGTTCATGTTGATACCACCCTCCATGGTTCCACCAGATTGTTTGTTCAGGTAGAGATCATCCACTTGCGATTCTACATATTCTTGTGATCGTATCACGGCAGAATCTACGTAGCCCTTGTTGACTGTGGTTGAGTCCGCATCCGTGTCATCGACTTTCGACAGATTCAATATCTTGTTGAATCCCGCATTCAGATCCAATTTCATTTCTCGTGCATCAGACTTTCTCTGTTCCAGATCTACGTAGTGTTTGATCACCACGTCCTTGTGATTCGTGGGAGTGGCCACGTTTGTTATCTTGTTAGAATTGGCGTTCAATTCTGAGTGCATCGTTTTCTGAACGTATCTATTTCTCAGGTGTTAGCTGAATCTCGCGTGAGAGTTGTCAGCGTATTTCTTGGTCGCAGCATCAGTGGGATCTATGGGATTTGCGACGTTCACCAAACATTTAGATTTCAGATCGAGATCGTCGGTCATGGCTTTATCCACGTAATTATCTAGCATGATTCGTTCGAAATCCACGTTCCCCCTGTCGACGTATTTTTTAGTCGCAGCATCTGCGAGATCTATCGGCTTGGGAAGATTGTAGAGCTTCTTATCATTCATGTTCAAAGGTTCCTCTTGAGGTTTGTATCTCCAAACGTAACGTTAGTCCAAGTTGGCAATGTCGTAACCATCATCGACTTCGAGCGTCTTCCTCTTCTTTTTGGGTTGACTTTCGTCGGCACTTCTACCAAATTTATTGACTGGCATGTTGTTTTGAGATTTTTGTTTTTAAAAAATATATTTCAAACGCAGTTCATTAAAAAAATGAATTATTTCACTTATTTTATTTTTTTCATTTTTATTCGATTAAATTTTTTTAAATAATTTTTTTACCTTTAAAAACTATATAAAAAAAAATCTCTCTCTAATGTAAATCATTCAGAATGTCTTGAAACCGATCTCCTTCAGACCATCACTTGAGAACGTAGAGACATAAGTGACCGCAAAACACTTGATCTGGTGATTGCACTCGTTCCGTGTTGTAACGAACCATCAATTTGTTGAAATAGTTCTTTATTTTTTTTGGCGGTGAGATTCCGTAGCTGTCGAAATAATAATTCTTCTTCTTCCTGTTCTTGAACCACGCCACCCAGTGAGTGCCTTCACCCGATAAATCGTCTGCATTCGGATTGTCGAGGTCTTCTCTTTGGCAAGGCATCTCTGGAAAACATGCCTAGAAAATCTTTGATTTTCAAATCCTTCGCCGCATTCGACAGATCGATGTTGGATAGGGGATCGTTAGGTAAGATGACACCTTCTATGGATATCTCTATTTTCTTATTCATAAATGTGTATATTTTTTTTTAATTTATTTATTTTATTATAATTCACTAAAATGACGTTATTTTTTTTATTTTTATTTTTAAACTAACTCTATTGACTTCCATAATCTTGAATCCATCTAATTCTTCGACTTCCATAATCTTGAATCCGTTTAATTCCTCTTGATTTTCTGGAATCCTATCATCCTTAATCATATCTGGAATCCTATCATCCTCAATCATATCTGAAATCCTATCATCTAAAATTAGATCCAAAGTCCAATGTCTGCATGCCAAAGTGCTTATTTTATTCTCTAACACGAATCTCTTATTGTCGTCAGCCGTCAGCGAAATCTTGTTGACTATTTCAGTATACAAGTCGTGATTTTCGCTTCGAATCGATTTCACAGACTTATACACCAGACCACTGCCTAACAGACAATCTTTATACTTTATGTTTTTCTTCACCACGCATGCTTTAACCCCTTTTCACTTCTTGATCTCTTCATCTTCTAGACGATAAGCATACAGTTTGGGTCTCAAGCCCACGAATTCAACGATTTGTTTACCGCTGCTCTCGTCCTTGAATTTACCTAACACCTTCTTGTTGTTGTTCGATTGAATGTTGGATGGGTGATCGACGGGATAATCACTCATGTCGAACCATGCAGCCACGTCCGGAGATATATCTTGGTAGACATCTTTCGTCTCTATCTCGTAAACTAAACTGTCCATGTTGGTGAACAGTAGTTTGGCTTTATCACCAAATTTTCGTTTGACATAATCGTAGTGAAACTCGTACATCAATCGCTTGCTGATATCTAAGATGATCGGTCCGAGATAATACGGTTTGTCGAACTTCAGGTGCGTCTTTTGCATGTGAACGGCCAGTAGATTTTCGTCGAATATGGTTTAGTGTTTGTAATTGGGTTTCGCCACTAATTTTTTAGCTCTTTTCTCAGATGTGACAAGTCGAACGTCGGTTCTCTTCCTGATGTTTTCCATCGATTTACCGTACACGCAGCTGTTCATGAGTTTGAAGAAATCGTTGTGTAGATCGTGTAAGGATAGTCTCTCCATTTTTGCATCTCTTCCTGTTCCATTACCCATTCGAAATTTCCAATCGGTAAAGGATGACTCATAGCCCAACCATACAGATTATTAGCATCCCAATACTGTATATATTTATTCGATCGTTTCGAATCAAAACCTTCTTTCATGTAGGGATTGTTAGCTTCAGAATATCTGTGGGAGATCATCAAGATGCCACCTCTCGTAGCTCTTTCGAACATGAGCAACATGTCCACGTCGGATAATAATTCCAAATGGACTTCGGTGGTCTTCAACAGAGCATCCCATGCCAGACCGGGTGTGGTGAAATACCAAGCGGGATCCAGATCGTAATTTCGACGACAGACATCTCGAAAATTTTCGAACACGTCTGCCAAGAGCAGAACGTCAGTCTTCCGATAGAGATCATGATAAACTCTCATGGTTTTCATATCGAATGATTTCCACACGTTTTTAACCTGTTCGTAATTCTCGTCGGAAATGTCGGATTCGTATAATTTTGAATAAAAATCTTCTTTCGAAGGTAGTGCACTGTCATCGAATCTCTTTAGATCGTTCATGTAATCGTAAGGATAGACTCCTTTCCTCAACATAACGTCTACTCGTTTTCCGAAATGTTCGCTCGTGATTTTAAATTTATACTTGATTTTCGTTGCAATATTCCTGATGTTTCGCTAACGATTTTTTGCTCTGAAACATGTTCATGCAGTTATAACATAAACATATCTTTCCTTTATGTTTATTATTTTGTCTCGACAGTAATCGGCTCGGATTTTTAACCCAACAATAATGACGATTGTCACCGTTCAAAATCAATAATAAAATAATCGTCTTTTCTCTTCCGATATACGAAGTCTGTCTGAGAGGATAGATCATTCATTTTTCATCGTCGTATCCCAAGACATTCACCGCTACGGTGGGATTTTGAGCCTCGAAACGTTTGATGTGTTTTAACTGCATTGGAAAAGTCACTCCGGTCCAATCAAGATTTTTAGAAGTCTCCTCGTAACGAGAAACTCTATGGGAGTTCATTTTGACAGGGTATAAAGCAGAGGTGACTGCCCATTTAAAACACTGATCATCTTTATTTCTCACGTTGATCACAACATTTTTTAGCTAAGAAATACGGTAATTCCACGTAGGAAGACCCTTTCAACGAATCGTTTTCAATTATATGAATTTCGAGTTTCAACACCTCATCGAACGTCCAATTACTACCTTCATGTTGATAATTCGCGAGAGACGTCAACATCTTGTCTTTCATCTTTTCGAAAATGTCTGATAAATCTGAACCTCTAAATATGGGTTCGACATTAGATCTGAAATATGCATTTTTCACGATGCTCTCGCCGGACTTCACATCGATTTTATTCATCACGCAATGGAGTATCATCTTAATTTTTCATCCCATGTTCATGTGTTTGCGAAACAAATCCAATATTTTTTTCTTCACCCGTTCCATGAATAATTTCGCATCGATTTTCTTGAATGAGGGAACCACATCGAAAGTTTTAAAAATGCCTTTGATCGCACTCTCCCATTCTACGGGCTTCGATTGGAATAGTTCTTTGGCAAGTCGTGCTACATATTCTTTTCCTTTCCCTTCGTTGATTGCTTGTCAAATTTTGCTCGATATATCTCGTTTGTCTAGAATTTGAAGTGCATCACTCGTTTTCGTTTTAGGTTTTCTTTTCTTTTCTTTTGAAACTTGAAGTTCTTCAACGGCTTTTCGTTTAGTCATCTTCTTATTTTTCACAACCAAAACGTTTTTGTTTTTTTTCGACGTCGGCATTTCGATTCCTTTTACTATCTTTTTCTTCTCATTTTTCACAACCGATGCATTTTTTGACGTCGTTGCTATCAACATTTCATTTGCCTTTCCATCGTTTCGCAAATATTCCTGTATGACTTCAATTTTTTTTATTTAGTTCTATGATTTCTGAAATGTGGAATTTTTAATAGTTTACAAATCTCGTTTAACTGAGGTACGGTTTTCTCATTTAAATTTTCCATTTTTTTATTTGTTTGCTCCATTTGTAAGAATATTTTTTTTTGTTTTCGAATTTTGTATTTAAATAATTTGTTAAAAAAGTTTGTTTTTTTACTCTTTATATATATAAAAAAAAAGTTTTTTAATTTTCTTTAATGTTAAAAATTTTTTTTGATGAAATTAATCAATTTTTCATGTTCCTTAACGTGAAAAAAATTGAATTAATACGAGAAAAAAGGACGTTAAATTTAAACTTTTATTTATATAAAGAGAAAAACACTTTTACAAAAAAAAATTTTTTTTTCACATTAAAGAAAATTGAAATTAAAAAAAACTTTTTTTTTTTATATATATATAAAGAGTAAAAAAACAAACTTTTTTAACAAATTATTTAAATACAAAATTTAAAATATATATTATTTGCAAGAATTCATAAAACAAAAAACTAAATAATTAATCATGACAACAACACCTAAAAGATGTGAATTGAAATTGAAACGAGTCGAAATGTATAAGAAATTCGGTTATAAAATCTATAGATTACAACGACACGACTCCATCAAATTGAATGAGGTCGAGACGAAGGGCTTAGAGCATGAACATGACAAATATAGCATGCCTTTGAAATTGGATGAAGCCATGCTCGATTTGTTTTACGAGTACCAAAGCGATCTGCAGAATATCATCGTCGCCGAAGACAGAGAATTCGACAAGGCCGATTTGTCATTGTTCTATGGAAGTTACATATATCCAAAAATCTCATATTGAACTCGTGGACAAATCGGATGTAAAAAAACTTAAAAAAGTAAAGATAAACATTCAACACATTTTCAAAAAAGGAGAAAACACGAGTGTCAACATGCTAATCACGGACTTGGAAATATAAACAATAGAGAGATTGATTTTTTAGCAAAGAAGAAGGAAAAAAAAAAGTAATGAGATCCTCTTTAGATCTCATTACTTTTTTTTGTTTTGTTTTTTTTCCTTCTTCACTATTGCCCATATATTATAATAACGTTTCCTTTTTTATCAAATTTCAGCATCGATTCTTCTTTTCTTTTTTTTCTTTTTTTGTGATATGCTACGTTTTTATAAGAACACATTTCTTTATCTGAATTATAATTATGAACGAATGTTGTGCATCTCTCGGTAACACTCGCATCATTACCATTCTCTTCAGAAGATAGTGGTAATGGTGGAAAATGTCTCATTCTTTTAAATTTCAACGGCATATCCTGATCTTTATTTAACTCTTTTATCAGTTCTTTCCTAAGATATCCATCATTAGCATCTAATCGTTTTTCCGCATCTTTTTCACACTCTATCTCACGATATTCGTCATTATCGTCTAATTGTTTTTCCACCTTTTTATCCATTTTATATTATTTTATACTTTCTATGATTTATATTTTATATTTATATAATTATATAATTTTTTTACATTATAATAACATATTCAAAATCAGTATATTCTTAAATGGCGAATTCTCACCAAACAACAAACCCTTGCCGAGTTGCTCAACGTTCCGTCCACTCTTCAGATAGAGACCGTTTCCACTCAAAGAGTTGTCACCTCTAACGGGTTCTAGATAAATCCTTTACCGCTGTCATCTACGTGGACGTGACACACGGCTCCTCCCTTCTTTAAAAACAGTCCGCTGCCAACCATTAATTTCTCAACTGCCGAACTCGCGAGTCCCGTGAGAGCTCCCACGCCGAGAGTCTTTCCAAGAAAGGGTAATGCTTTTGCATCAAAGGGTAATGCTTTTGTGGCGATTCTTGCCAATAGCAGTAGGAAACTGCCTTTCATTCTCAAATTGTATTTCCATTGAGCGGGACTCAATCTCACCGTCAACCCTCTTCCATCACGAATCGCTTTCTCCATCCTTTTGATTTGACTTCTGGTTCAGGCGATTGAATCCTGACCACCACTCGTCAGATCTTCGTGAGTGAATTTGAATCTCACTGCCTCGCCTCGAGTTGTTAACGCTCTCTTAAGTTTCTTCCTCTGTCCTGCGGATATGTTCACGTTTTTAACCACGTATTGTGTCATAATTCTTTTTTTTTAAATATATTTTTCTTCAATTGTTTTTTTGTTTTAATGATAATTATATATATATTAAATAATTTTTGTAAAATTAATATTGCGTTTATTTTATTTTTGTTATTTATATATATACACAATATTTTTTTTTTTTTTGCATTTATATTTCTCTTATGTGAAATCGTATTGTCACCCTCTCTCCACGAAGATCTAACAGTTCACCATTTTGATCTGTCAACGTGGTTTTGAGACTATACAACGTGTCTAAAATCACTGGTAGATAAACTAAATTTCGAGGTTGTTCCATGATCTTATAACCCGGCGACACGTTTGGAAAGAAGGAATAGATCGTCGGTTGAGCGCTACCATTCACATAGCTTCCAGCAATCACATCCACGTTCACCAGAATGCTATTGACTGCGAGAATGTCGACCGTATTTTCAGATGCCGCGTGGCCTCGATACATCTTTCGATCGAATCCTAGCATCTTGCCTATAGAATCGTCCATGTTGAAATCCACTTGAAAATTATCTTCCAAATCCAACATCGTCTGTAAGGTATTAGGATTGGGAGCGAGTCTGATCTTGTTGCTCCCCTTTCCATCCATCTTCATTCGCGTCTGAATGTAATTGTTCAAATTGTCTATGTCATAACTTCCTTTTTGAATTCGAATCTCCAACCAATCCACTCCATCGGAATACTTGAACGAGTTATTCTTTTCGGTGACGTTGGGAAAGGAATAATAAGTCTCCAGATTCACCAACGCCATCTCGTATCTTTTCTCTCTATTCAATTCGATGGAAGGTCCGAATTTCATTGCGAATCGAGTTGAATCGCCACTCACCACGATTTGAATGGATTGTTTTGCAGCCGTATTCTCGGCTATCCGTTCTAACAATTCTCCTTGTTCGAACATTATATTTAATTTTATTTTTATTTTTTCAAAAACTAATTATTTGAAGATTTATTAATTTCTAATTTTTTTTTTTATTTTCACGCTCTATCTTATTATCATCAGAAACATAAAACTTGTCGAATCCGCACCGATATTTTCCGCGATTAAATTCGCTAGTCAAATCGATCACGACAAAATTGTAAAGTCCTCCATCCCAAACCCTCTTACAGAATCTCCTGAATTCCGCCGCCCTCATGTCGTTTGCGACGTGATCGCTGTAGATGTGATTGAGATTCTTGAGATCTTGGCGAAAGAGACATAGAAAATTAGCGTTCTCCCTTATCATCTGTATGGGCAATCGAAAATAATTCTGCGACAGGTAGAAACAGTCCACGTTGCTGTGACGACCCCTAACATAATACGATTCACATCGGTTCTGTCTCTCCAAAAGCAGATCGTCGAAAATCATGAGATACTTATCTTCCGATTTCAATTCTCTAGGATCCGGAATGTCGCTAGCGCTCTCATAAAATCGACACTCGACGTTCGAAGATGCATTTCTCTTCATCAATTCCATCACCGCACCATCCAAAATGGTCGAAAGAGGAGCTTCACTTTTGTCGAATTCCTCCCTACTGTCAAATATTCTGGCTATGACGTCCTTGGGCAATCTACGATCCATGCAATCTCGAAGCAATCTGTATTCGGGTTGAAACAAGCTCTTGCCAAACACAAACAATCTGTCGTAATCCAACCAGTCGGGTCGGGACAACAGATTCATCAACAGATTGGTCTTTCCACAATTCGATTTTCCCACTATCAAGCCTCTTATGCTTTTGGGAAAGAACTCATTATTCGACCTCTTGGTCGCGGCGTCGTTCCAAGACATATCTTTAATGTTCATCTTTGTTTTATTTTTTTTTTTGTTATTTTAGATTTTTTCAAAACACAATTTGTTATGTTTTTTCAAACTCAGTTTTTAATATTATTATTTATTTATATTACACCGTCGCGAGTTCTCTTCAATCCAGATCCACTCGTCATTTTGGCTAAATCCTGTATGGGTACCACAGCATCCTTAAAATCTTTCCAACTTTTCGGCGTTCGCTCTAACGCAGCTCGCTTCGCCGGTGGACTGATCAACTTGTCGATCTACGCGTCGGCTGCCCTCTTGCCAGCCACAGAAGCTATCCTACCACTGGCTTCAGAACGGGCTTTCTTACCAGCATCCAAAGCCGTCTTCTTACTGACCTCAAATGCGGTCGATGCGAGTTTTCTACCTGCATCACTCATGAACGCTCGCATTATAGAATCGACGATGCCAGAACCTCCTTGAACGTAAGTTCTAACGTATCGCCTGTTCTTTATCACCAACATATTTTATTTTATAATATATATTTTGTTTTTACTGGTAAATCGTTTGTTGTTTAAATACTTTTTATTATTCTAGTGTAAAATTTACTGTTTTTATTTTATATATTTTTGTTTGTTTGTTTGTTTCTCTCTACTTATTATATACATCAATCCTTCAATTCGTTCATCAGCCTTTTATAATGGTTTTTATTCAAAACCTTCTGTCTTAGCAATTCGTCGCATATGCTAACTATCTTATTATCTAATCCTGTGTTACCAGCACGTCTACTTGCCATCAACAATCTCAATCTCTGAAACAGAGCATTAGAATCGCTCGGAAGAAAAGTGATTTCCACCCCTTTACCACTCACCGATTCGACGAAGTTCTTATGCGAATTCCATATAGGTATCACCACTTTCGTCCACTTTTAACCTCTGCTGGCTTTAGGTCTCATCTCTCTTTCATCGTTATTTCTCTTCATGGCGTTGGCCTGAACCAGAATGTCGCCATAATTGTTGTAATCCTGTTCCGTGTAATCACTAAGCTTGTCGTAAAGGAGCAATTTGCGCAGTCCGGAAGTTAATACGTACCTATTCGGGCCGACGGCTAATTCATCATCATCTATTTCCACTTCTGTGTCGCCCACAAAAGTTCTACCGTCTGAATCCTTATAAAATCCATACAACAGATTTCTCTTACCACCATCCTCGGACGACGCGACGCTATCAGTGGTGATAGTCGAAGCTGTATCGCCGCTCTCGCTCACGTCGGTTTCGATTCTCACGGGAACGTAATCCGGTGTAGATTGAAACGAATACTGGTTTGTAAAACTACCGAGCAACGAACCCATTCTCAAAGAACTTTCTTTTAAGGGCCTCAATTCGTCAACGATCTCCTTCTTGCTTCGCTCTTGAACCTACGTCACGGGTTTAAATATTTTTGTGGTCTCGCGTTTGAGTTTGATCTCTCCAAGACGTCTGCTTCTGTCAGCCGATTGAATGCCCTTTTTGGCACGTTCATATTCATTTAAAAGCTCATCTCGGCGTTTAGCATCCATCTGTAAAAACATTTTTTTTCGTTTTTAAATTATTATTATTTCCTTTGAGTATGCTAATGTGAGTTATTTATTATTTTCAAAATTAAATGTATAATTATTTTTTATGTTTTAAGTAAATAAAAATCTTCTGTCTTTAATATAATAACTAAAACCAGTTGAGAAAAAAAAAACATTTACAAAATAAACCTCTCTAAATGAGTTTTGCTCTCGAAGCTGTTAAATCGCAACCGCGCTTATTCTCACCATAAAGGAAAACTCGAATAATCAAAAATCGCAAATAAACACATCAGTAATGTAATGCTTTCAAAAAACGCGTTTACATCATATCAATTAATCTTTTGAACTTTTTTCCGCTTTCATCTATAGAATAGTTTTTTTCAGTTAAACTATTTAACTGACAATTGACGCTCATTTGAATAAAAAAAACCCGTAATACATTTCGAGCGTGACAAATGACGTTCTCAGTAAGTTTATACAGTAGGGGATTTTCCAAAAAACTTAGTTTTTTTTTCTGTTGAGTTTGGAAAATCCCACTATGGGTATTCCCCCACTTACGTCAGAAATGGGAGTGCCCAATAGTAGTCTGTTAAGTTTTGGAAAAATCCACTATGGGTATTCCCCCCACTTACGATTGGGAAACGTGGCAGTGGTTTGCGGGTTCAGTATCACCTTTTTTCCATGTACCGTACATAAGTCGATTTTTAATGTAGAATCCGCAAATGGGTTTCCCTGTACACCTCCATAGGATTCAGTGTTAAAATCGTGTACAGATACAGAATCCGCAACCACTTTTGATGCTGATACAGAATCCGCAACACGTTTTTTGCTCACGATTTTAACACTAAATCCTATGGGGAAACCCATTTGCGGATTCTGTATCAGACAATCGACCTCATTTTTCTTAAAAGTTCATACATTTTTTTCACTCTTGAGCGACGTGTATATAGAATCCAGTGATATAGAATCCGCTTTGCGGATTCTGTATCACCCCAAAAAACGACATTTCGTGTACTTGTACACGATTTTAACACTAAATCCTATGGAGGTGTACATCGATGTACGTGTACATGTACAAAATCGTGTACAAGTGATACGGAATCCGCCTATATTACCTACTACCAAGGTTAATCCATGTGCTTAATCGATCAAGAAAACACTTTAACCGTTTCAGCTCTAACAGGCTTTGAATAACAAATTCAGACTACCAAACATAATCTAGCCTTCAACGAGTAAAGTCGATCCTTAGCATAACTTAGCTGTAAGACCATGAGTAATAAAGAGAACAGAAAAAAATCGTTCCTCATGCCACTGCTCTAAATGCTTCCACTTTAATGTATTACATCTCTGTGAGGATGATTCACAAGATTGTTCAAATCAAGCTTCTGGGATCACATTTAGGGAAGTCACATTTTTAAAACTATGGATGATGGAAAACATCTTCGCAAGAATGATTTGGTCAAATATCTAAGTATTGCAGTTGGTGCCTTTATGCTTATAAGAGACGATATAACATATTTGTAAAGCTGACTTACAGGTTTGTTCCAATAAATCCCTAAGATGATATTTAGGGACGCCACCGAGCTCTTAAGTTTTATAGGCAATAAGGAGAACAACATAAAAATCTTCTCTTGAGTTTACTTGTCCCAAACCATTGGCCTGATTCCAAGATACTTCGGGTGTTTAATAATAATTTGAGTGGGGCATGGGGGTGGAGTTTGGAAGACAGTCGCAGGTCGCAGAAGAATATGTCACATTTTTCGAATTATTGGGCCGATTTGAATGAAATTTGATATACATTATGAGTGGGTAACCGTTTTAAATTTACGCAATAAAATGTGAAGCCCCCGTGGGCACCAATACTCGGTAAAACAGAATATTATTCCAGTGTCAACTTTTCTGAACTATACTTCAAAAATAACTGCTGTCAGATGTGGTACTTCCTTAGGAAGAATATAAACAGACTGGTGATGAGAATTGTGTCGATTATATTATGTGGCCCCATACGGGGAGGGGGGCCTCATTTTAACACTGTGAGTAATGGAGAAAATACTAAATATTCTCCTACACCACTTCTGCCAATCATTTAATATTAGAGCTGAAACGGTATAGGGGTTTTCCTGATCGATTAATCACGTGGATTAACATTGGTTAAACGATTAATCACTTGTCCAAATAGATATCTGAATAACTGCCATACCATTGATGATTTACAGCATGACGTAACAAACAAAACCGACTAGGCCTATATACAAAAATCTCCATTCAAATTTATCACGTTTTCAATTTTTGTCTCAAAAACATAGCTTAATACCCCTCATTGGAACGAGCTCATTGAGCTCGTCCAAAGAGGGGTCATAAGCTATGTTTTAGAGACAAAAATTGAAAATTTTTAGTAATTCATGAATTTATTTTGCAAGCATCGTCTGCTTCCCGCAATGGGTAAAGGGTTAAGAATGACCATTTCCAACCACTGATACAGTATAATGATCATGCAAGTATGTCAGCATGTAACTTACATGCTTTACTCTGTCTCATATAATTGATGTGAGTCAGTGTGACAATGTTTGCCTGTTTTGGAGCAAGTTTGTTCCTTTGTTAACCCATGTAATCCAGTAGTTCAAAAGTAACGGTTAATCGATCAATTACTTTTTGGTTCGATCAAGATGTTGATCATTGATTAATCGATTATATTATGTGGCCCCATACGGGGGGGGGGGGGGGCGTCATTTTAACACTGTGAGTAATGGAGAAAATACTAAATCTTCTCCTACACCACTTCTGCCAACCATTTAATATTAGAGCTGAAACACTTAACCGTTTCAGCTCTATTTAATGTTTAATATATATAACATCTCTGAACAAAAGAACTGCTTTGGGGGTTTTTAAATCAAACTCTGTGGACATATTTAGAGGTTCCATGGCGCCCGAAACTCTATATACTTCCCCAGAGTAATATAGAACTGGGTAACAGAAAAAACACACAATACAAATGCCCTACCCTCTCAAACTACATGTACAGGACCAGATGCTTCCATGGTTGATATATACAGTTTTGTTAAGAATGTTTTACATATTTGTACAAAACGAACCTTTAGCATTAAATTTAGAAGACTCAAAGGGCCGTAAGTTTTAACACCATGGATAATGGAGAAAACTTTGAACAAGTCGCCTTCTCCAAACCACTACTCTAAAATGCTTTAATGCTTCAAACCGGTACTGAAAATTTAATCGATTATATTTTGGGGAACGAAATTTGGATTCGGGTCCATCATTTATGGAGAGGACACTAAACTAGAAAACAAATTCTTCTTCACAACGACTGTTGCACGTGCTCTCATGTTTGATATATAACATCCTTGGAAGAAAGATTTACAAGCTGACAAATGAAGCGTCTGGGGTCATATCTAGGGATATCATTCGACCCTCGGATTTTAACACTGATGGTAATGGAAAAAAACATTTAGAAAAGTTTGCCCTGAATCACTGTCCCAAATGTTTCCATAACATATTTGAAAGAGTGATTTACAAGACTGAGATTATAGGGGAGATAATTATGGTTGTCATGGGATTGTGGGTAGTGAGAAGTACATTTTTAGAACTTCGTCTGTCCACCATCCACCACCGCTCCAAATGCTTCCACATCCAATACATTACACCTTTATAAGGGTGCTGTATTAGGGGCCCTTGTGCCATATTTAGGGAAGTTGTGACTCAGGAATAATATCACACGTGTCCTCAGTAAGACGTCAACAAAACAATAAAGAAGGAGATTCCCATAAACAAAAATCCAAGCATCGAAGTAATTTTGCACGCATAACTGTTGTTGCCAACCTAACATATCCGATCTACCAACTTTCTTCTTGAATACATTGGACAGCTTTAGCAATAAATAGCTTTAAAGTGTTTGGTTCCTTCTACAGTTGTACTAATGCGGTAGCAGACATTTAGCAACCACTCACACATCTGCTTTATACCAAATGAGCCGAAGGTTCTATGTATCACAACTTCCTTTTGATGTATGGTATGCGTACGTTATTAAAAAAGAGCCGAATGTCAAAAACAAGAAAAGTGTCGTCCTTTTAGTGCATAAAGACGCCATCTGCAATGCTAAAGCATTGGTTACGGCGGTTGAAGATATGTGCACCATCGACGTGCAGTACGCCTCAGTACACGGCGTTATCGTGCCCCCGTGTAAACAACCGGGATAAAGTGCCTTGCCCAAGGACACACCGCGGGTCGTCCAGGACGGAGGTCGAACGCGGGACCTCTAGCATAGAAGTCCAACAGTCGACCACTGAGCCACCGGGCTCCCCACAGCGGTACTGTAATAAAGACCAATGATCCACCGTGGATTTAGTTGAACCTTCGGATTTCAGAGATGAAGTTTTAGAAAAGTGGGAAAGTAATTTCAAGATTGACGTGGCATAGAACAAATGGGTGCGAAAGTTTGGACTGACACCTAAAGGTTTGTATTCACAGCTCAGTTGACAAGTTTTCTTCAAACGTGCAGAAATCTGTGTATCAGTGAACAAACAGCCAAATGAGGTACGCTGAGCAAGCAATGGTACTCTGTAAAGAAATGTCTTCAGCAGCCTGAAATATTATTTATGATTCAGAGAAAGAGTGTCACCTGAAATATGAAGCATATGCACGAACCTGTTTTTATTCCGTTAACAAATATACATATATACTTTCGTCTTGAATTCGTTCACGATTCTGAGTGTCAAAAGAAGGGGCAAAAATGGAAAGTTACGTTATAAGGGAGACAACCCAGTTGAGAAAATTGTGTGTGTACAAAAACTATCGTGGTGTGTGCCAGCCGGTTTGTGAAACTGTCATTTTTAAATATTGATTATAATGAGTCAGAGGTGTAGTCAACATTTTTTTCAAGTGGGAGAGGGTGGTTGCCCACAATGCAACTGAAGGATGAGAAGGTCTGGCAACTGAAAAGAATAAAATCTTGGCCAGAGGCCAAGCCTTGGCCAAATGTCAAGTTGGAGGAGATTATGGGAAGGGGTGACCCCCTCCCATAATCTCCTCCAACTTGACCTTTGGCCACCGGTGGTGGTCCGGCGGGGGGGGGGGGCATCCCCTGGAAAAAGTTTTCAATATTTGATATCAGCAGTGATTAAAGATTTTATGCTGAGGGAACGTGAATCAAATTCAATGTAGGCATTTATTAGATTGCTGTGGAGAATATCGGCCGTGGACCTTTGGGATGAGGGGAGGGGGGGGGGTGCGGATGGAGTTCGTACGATCCCTATGGCCATCCCTGGCTAAACCCTTGTGAATTGATATTAACTGGGAATGTGATACAAATAACATCCGCCAACTACTTCTGTTCACGTTCTCACGGTTCCACAATTTAGCCCTTCACAAGCTACAACTAACAACTTCTCTGAACAACTAATATTTTTCACTTATGAAGTATTGCATTTGTTGTCTCATTGGAATGCATTTGTCCAATGCCTTCTGTGAAGGACACGGAACTAGTCTGTGCAAGAATATATTCTATTTTCATTCGGCTTTTTCCCCCAAAACAAATCTTGTTCCCACTTCCACTAGCCGAAAATGGTATTCCACTCTCAGCATCGTTAATTGTTTATAAATCAGTTGAGTTGAATCAATTTTAAAGGGTTGTTTTGGGAAAACAAACAAGGAGAAAATAGAATAAATACAAAAGTTTACTGCTTGGATTCGAGTATGATTTTATCCTCTCGTGGGCCGCGCGAATTATTTCACTCGGCTAACGCTTCGTGAATAATCCTCCGCGCGCCCTACTCGAGGATAAAAATCGTTAACTGTTGTCTATTTATTCATATTTAATTTTCTATTTGGGGTTTAACAGCACTTTCCAAATCCAAGGCTGTAATGGTTCTCTATTAACTATAGATTTCAGATAACTCTGATATTCTTGTTTATATTAACGCTTTTTTACCGTGAAACATACATGTGCTCGTGCACATGAGTATGGATAACGGTTCCCATAATATCCTAACCTAATCGGATTATGCTGGGTCACTACAAAGGGCATATAGAGTTAGACTGTTTTACAGGTGGTGGAAGCAGGAGGGTCCAGAGAAAACTATAGAACAGCGGCGAGGAACTCGTCCCCTGAGTTCCAATGTATTCTATGTGCCAGTATGCGCACTGTCGTACTCTCAAACTTACAAACGCAGCACGAGCAAGGTTTGCATCGGTTGCATGCGTGTGTATCACTGAGGTACAGTACGCTTTGGATCTAATCTGGAACATTTTTTAATCTTCAGAGTGAATCTTTCAATTATTTCAGACTCCCTTTTACATTTAAAATTACAGAGTGAATGTTTTAATGCCAGATCAATAATTTGTGTTGGGTGAGTTAACATTTCTTGAGTGGGTAGATAAGGCTCTACGAACCTCAAATGTCGGGTTGTATTGAATCTCAAATCAAATCAAGCAGAGGATTTCGTATCGAATCGAATCTCATTCAAATCTCGCCGCTTTTCGCATTACGGATATGGCACCTTCGTACAACCGTGGGATACAGCAAATAATTATTGACATCACTTTTGTTTTTTATCTAACAATCATATAGATTTTGGCCTGAAAACAACGAGAAACTGTACGTATCACATAATGTGTTCCGATTCCGTATCATATAGACGACTCAGTCTGATTCCGTATCATATAGATTCAACTTCCGGTAAACACCGCGCTATGACAAATAATATCATTATATGCATTGTCATTATGCATTAAAATATGAAATTCAAAATTTTGACCAATTCCAACCCAATTTAAACTGAAAAACGTAAACACGGGCTTTATGTAACGGGATTGTTAGATAAATGAATTATCACGACCAAATGCATGTCCTGTAATTTGTATCAGATTCTCGGTCGTGTTTACAATCGGATCACAACTCGCCCTGGCGGGCTCGTTGCGATCTGATTGTAAACACGACCTCGAATCTGATACAAATTACAGGACAGGGATATGGTCATGATAATGTATATGTAATTAACGGAGATTCGTGTGTTTGGGCAAATCAATAGACAACTCAGTGGGAGGGGGTGGAAATTGCGTCAACATAGATTGAATTTGTTATTTTCGTAATCGTATGTCTTAATGTGTCAGCCAAAACGAAGAATGAAATGACTCCGTTTTCGCTCTTCTCTTTTATCTAACAATCATATAGATTTTGGCCTGAAAACAATGAGAAACGGTACCTATCACATAATGTGTTCCGATTCCGTATCGTATAGACGACTCATTCTGATTCCGTGTCATATAGACGACTCGTTTCCGGTAGCGCTACGGGCTATCGTAACAGGCGCGTGGATACATTCTATGTGCGTTTCAGTGATCGACCGAACATTATGTCTGTGTATGTGACAGAATTGTTAGATAAATGAATTATCATGATAATGTGCATGCCCTGTGATTTGCATCAGATTCTCGGTGGTGTCCAAAAATGGGATCACAACTCGCCGGCAAAGCCGGCTCATTGAGATAGCATTCTGGACACCGCCTCGAATCTGATACAAATCACAGGACATGCACATTATCATGATAATCTGTATATATTTTTAGCGGAAGCATGCAATAATTAGAGGGTGGGGGCCCGGGGTAGTAACCCCGGGGTCCGGAACTTTGAGGATGGGTTTGGCCCAGGAGTCTTGGGTTAGCCCTCCCCTTCCAGTCCATGCATTGCCTACGTCCTTTCAACGGACGTTCCAAATCAAGAAATTAAAATACGGGCTTTCAGACCATGTTTGGGCTAGCCCTCTACCTCCCCCCCCCCCCCCCGGTTCTGACTACAGTGTCAACATTTCAGAAAGGGGTCTGTATCGTGAATACAGCTCTGCACTTTACCAACGGTTGTAATTTTGGACTGTATGATTCTTGAAGTATTAAATTTATCAAATCAACTTGACGTAATAAAGCTACCACTTCAAAAATTGTGCAGCCAAAAGCTGTAACTCTAAGTCACTGGATACTCACTGACGAACTTGAAAATTTGAAACATGCTGCTAAAAAACTTAAATTTGTCGACCAAAAAATAACGTGATTTTTAATCCTAAAAGCCGCCAGAAGTCTCCATTTAATAGTTGGTTTCAAAATCCACCCCCACCCTCATCATCGCTTGTGACTCCGGCACTCGCGGCTGATGCCTTCGGTATCTGCATCAGTATCCGGACACTTTTGAAAGGGGGTCCGTCACGGAATTAACTCTTGGGGACCATGAAATTCCTCTCCCCGCCCTGTCTATACCCAACTCATAGAAAGCAACAAATATGACATAACAAAAACTGGAAAATATTACGCAACATAATCAAGAAATCCTAATATGGATCCCCAGCAGAGCTGAAACGGTTAACCGATTAATCAGTTATCAACATCTTGATCGATCCAAAAAGTAACTGATCGATTAAACGTTACTTTTGAACTACTGTATTATATGTGTTAACAAAGGAACAAACTTGTTCTAAAACACGCAAACATTGTCACACTGACTCACATCAATGAAATGAGTAAAGCATGCAAGTTGCTTTCTGACATACTTGTTTACTTGCATGATCACCATACTGTATCAGTGGCTGGAAATGGTCATTCTCAACCATTTACCCATTGCGGGTAGCAGACGATACTTGCAAAATAAATTCATGAATTACTAAAAATTTTCAATTTTAGTCTCAAAAACATAGCTTATGACCCGTCATTGGAACGGAGATTTTTGTACATAGTCCTAGTCGGGTTTCAGACCATGAATGATGTTCCAGACCATGAATGATGACACTTACTTCACATTATTTAACCAGAAAAACAAAGACCTGCATCACTTGGTGAAAGATAATATCGTTGGTGGACCTTCAATTATCTTCAACCGATACCACGAGAAAGATGTTACCCGAATCAGAGAAACAAAATATGGCAAAGAAGCAAAACCCTGTGGAAGTATTATAGGCTTTGATGCGAATGCATTATATCTTTGGTGCCTAATGCAAGAGATGCCAACGGGTTGGAGTATTAGACGTCGTGAAGAAAACCAGTTTAAACCAGAACATCCAATGAAGTATGGTAAAATGGCTGAACAATGGTTAGGGTTTTTATCCATGAGAGATGACATCCACATCAGACATCAGTTTAACGGAGCTGAAAAAATGATTGGTCGAAGACAGTTGCCTGTTGATGGTTGGTGCAAAGAGACACAGACTGTATACCAATTCCATGGCTGCTTCTTGCACGGACATACCTGCATGAAAGATAAGAATGGCCTTCCTATCATCCATAATGAAGTCAGAGATAAACCGATGAAAGAACTGCTACAAGACACCCGTACCAATGCAAAGTACATCACCGATTTGGGCTATAAACTTATTGAAATCTGGGAGTGTGAGTGGAGAGAGATGAAGAAGACCGATGCCACACTCAAAGCCTTCCTGAAAGAGAACGTTTCAGACAAAATAGATGGTGCGATGACAGATGAAGAAATACTGAACAAAGTGAAGTCCGGTGAACTGTTTGGTTTGGTCGAATGTGATATACATTACCAGATCACCTGAAAGAGTACTTTGAAGAGATGACACCTATCTTCAAGAATTACTAAAAATTTTCAATTTTAGTCTCAAAAACATAGCTTATGACCCGTCATTGGAACGGAGATTTTTGTACATAGTCCTAGTCGGGTTTTTTTTTGTTCCGTTGGGTAAAGTGTTCATGCTGACAATCATCAACGGTTTGAAAATTATTCAGATATCTATTTGGACAATTCATTAATCCTTTAACCAAGGTTAATCCACGTGATTAATCGATCAAGAAAACCCCTTAACCGTTTCAGCTTGCGCATGTCTTCAACCAATCTAACCCTGCCTGTGCCGCGGTGCAGAGTTCGGGGTTACGATGTTGGAGAGCTGACAGCTGCTCGTCGTTGCTCGGTGGTTCTCTCCGGGTACTCCGGCTTCCTCCACCCGTAAAACTGTCGCCGACATGATGTGACCCTGGCTGTTAATGTGTCGTTAAACCCTAATAAAAAAAACAAAACAAAAACGTTTCAGCTCTAATCCCCAGTAAGCATGCAGTATTAGTAGTATAGCTCGCACGTTTGAGGACTCATTGGCCGGACCTCGGTGCCGGACCTCGGAAGTGACGTCATGTCACGGACGTAGTGGCGCCATGTTGTGTTGTCATGGTAACCCGCGTGAGCGGCCATGTTGTGACGTTATCGCCATAGTGATACGTGGTGTTAGTGCGCATGCGCAGCGCGCGTTTTAAGGTGATACGTGTTTCCGTCGTCCATTTTGTATACTGGAGGCCGCCATCTTGGTTTCTATGATAGCACGTGGTTGCTATGTTACCCAATTGTTCTGCAATGGGACGGGGTATGTTTGGAGGGTATATTCGATTGAATCGGAGTAAATCTAATTACCACAAACAACCCGACAATCCCTCCAAATCACCAAAATCCACCCGAAATCACCGAAATTGACTTTATTTCCCCAATTGATCGGCTTAGCACGTTGTGCTATAGTACTAAGTGGTACAAGGGGGTGCATTCGACTGAAGTGGAGTAATTTTCTGGTTCGGATTTTCCCAGAATCCTCATTTAATTACCCAAATAAACCCGTCAAGTTGTATTATTTCGAATTCTTTCAGAATCCCTTTTTTTGATCCCATGACGTGTTATTTTCCTATTAAGAATAGCACGTAGTGCTATAGGACCAATTTACCCAAAAATCATCTGCTTCTACTTGGAACTATATTTTTATAAATTCCTACGCTCTATTTTTAGTAACATCCTTAACTGACCCCCTAACTAATTGTTAGGGTCTATATTTAGCAATTTCTTTAAATGACCCCCCCCCCCCCCCAACTACATGATTTTAAATAATAAAATTAATGAGGATCAAGATGTTTTTACACTGACCAATCAGAGCGAAGTTAATCCACCAATCAAAGTTCTGGATTCCCATTGTGTTTCTTTCCCATTGAATTCTATACTAATTTTCTAAATTTCCCAACTTTAACCTATAATCCTATAGGAAACAAACACAAACGTCCATCGAGAATGAAAATATCCATGAAAAAACGTTGTGACGTCGTGACGTTTTCAAAAACGTCCGTCACGTCGAAATAAATTCCGGAGAAGAGTAACGTCGCGTCATTCGATCCTTCGAACTGAACACATCGCTAAAGAGTTTTCTATAGCAATTTTGCCTTTGCAAAACTTTTATGAAGATGGAGTCTGATGCTGCTACTGCCGTTACCAGAACTGATGTTTATGCCTGTGAAGAGTGTGGGAAGACCATTACGGACCGCTGCAACCGAAACCGCCATCTGCGTACCAAGCACGCCACCGGAGAGAAGAAGACCCACGATTGTACCAACTGCAACAAGACCTTTACGAGGAAAGAAGATTTGGTAAACCATCTGAAGAAATGTTTGGAGACCTATACATGTATGGAATGCGGCCAGGAGTTTAACCAACTACTCCATTTTAACCGACACAAGAGCGTTGCCCACCGACCAGTTCCTGTACCATCTAAAAGGAAGACCGATGAACCGAAGAGAGGACCACCTAAACAACCACGGACCACGACGACCACCCATTATGATGTTGACCCAATTGAGTTTGAAAAGAATATGATGTCTGAAGAAGAGCCCGATGAGATGTTGACCGTGTACGAAGATAACTGGAGTTCTATTAGAACTCGCCACATGATGAACAGAAGAGTCCAGGACCAATATAACTACCAGATCAACGATGTGAACCTGAAGATGATGACTGATGAATTGATGACTACCATATTTCTGCCACAACACTTAAGATTTAAAATTAATCTGAGTTTTGGTTTTATCCTGTGACACAATGAAACGAATGAACTGAAGTATTACCATCCATCACAAAACAACGCCCGGGTACTTGATGTTCCACAACTTGTATGCTGCCAAGAAGACTTTGAAGAATTCCTTGATGATGTCATGGAAGAAGATATCCTGGAATGGGCCAAATTAAAACGACCCAACACCAAATGGCTTGTTGAGAGAGTTACTAACGTCACATTTTATGTGAATAAGCTGAAAGACCACCCAATTGGAATGGTAGAAGATCTTCCTGACTACATTCTCCAGAACAAAGCAGTAAATGCTTTGGTGAAAGATAAAACTCACCAGTTTACCTACGAAGACAACCTGTGTATTTACCGCTGTTTAGCTTTATGGAGTGGTTCCACAGCACACAATTTGAACACTACAAAAGATGCCATGTACAACAAGTATACAAAGAAGCCAAAGAATGAATTCCGTGGAGTAACTTTAACCGAATTACCTGACTTGGAGAAATGTTTTGAAGTAAATATCCAAGTATATGAACTTGTCAAGAATGATGATGACCAAATTGTTGCCAAATTAGTACAGAGATCTCACAGAAAGTATGAAGATATCATGTATGTGAACGTTTACAAGAACCATTTTAGCTACATCATCGATATAGACCAATACTGCAAATCCTTTGAATGCCGCAAATGCGGCAAATTATGGAAATCTGCCCGATTTCTTCGGCGTCACGAGAAAACCTGTACAGATGAAGTAAATTACCAGTATGTTGGCGGTGTATACCATCCATCCCAGTCCATATTTGATCTGTTAGAAGATGAAGGTATAGAAGTACCCGAAGAGAAGAAGCTTTATCCATACCGTGCAACGTTTGATTTTGAAAGTTACTTTGTCAAATCCAGTCTACCTGCTGACAGTGATAAACTGATATGGGAAGCAGAACACCGACCATTGAGTGTGAGTGTATGTAGTAATGTTCCAGAATACCAAGAACCGAAATGTTTTATTACAAATGGAAATTCTCAAGAATTTGTTGAAGAAATGATGACATACCTCACAGCTATTTCATCTCATTGCCACCAACTGATGCAGACCTATCATGCTTGGACCTTGTTTAAACTCAGACAGAAAACTGATGAAACGCTGGAAGCGGAAGCCATAGCTATTGGAGAAGATACATCCAAGATGCACCCTTTACAAAAGTTGGAGAAGAACTTTCAAGACTACCTGCAAGATATGCCCGTCATCGGATTCAACTCTGGAAAATATGATATGAATGTAGTCAAGCGTGAACTGATGACGTACCTGAAGAGACAGAATCCACTCAAGTTTGCAGTGAAGAAATCGAATAACTACATGTGCGTCTCGACAGAATCTTTCAAGTTTGTTGATATTTGCAACTACCTCGCTCCAGGATTCAGCTATGACAAGTTTTTGAAAGCATTTGGCTGCTCCGTGACGAAGGGATTTTTACCATATGAATGGATCGACAGCTTGAACAAATTGGATCAAGACCACCTACCAGACCATGACGCCTTCTACAGTTCTCTCAAGAAAGAAAATATATCCAATGAAGAATTCCAGTACTGCTAGCATGTATGGAACGACTTGGAGATGACAACTTTCCGTGATTTTCTGATCTGGTATAATAACCGAGATGTAAAACCATTCCTTGAAGCAGTTGACAAGCAGTTTGCTTTCTACCAAGAACGCCACATCGACATGTTTAAAGATGGTATCAGTGTTCCAGGCCTCACGTTGAAATACCTGTTCCCGACCATGAATGATGACACTTACTTCACATTATTTAACCAGAAAAACAAAGACCTGCATCACTTGGTGAAAGATAATATCGTTGGTGGACCTTCAATTATCTTCAACCGATACCACGAGAAAGATGTTACCCGAATCAGAGAAACAAAATATGGCAAAGAAGCAAAACCATGTGGAAGTATTATAGGCTTTGGTGCGAATGCATTATATCTTTGGTGCCTAATGCAAGAAATGCCAACGGGTTGGAGTATTAGACGTCGTGAAGAAAACCAGTTTAAACCAGAACATCCAATGAAGTATGGTAAAATGGCTGAACAATGGTTAGGGTTTTTATCCATGAGAGATGACATCCACATCAGACATCAGTTTAACGGAGCTGAAAAAATGATTGGTCGAAGACAGTTGCCTGTTGATGGTTGGTGCAAAGAGACACAGACTGTATACCAATTCCATGGCTGCTTCTTGCACGGACATACCTGCATGAAAGATAAGAATGGCCTTCCTATCATCCATAATGAAGTCAGAGATAAACCGATGAAAGAACTGCTACAAGACACCCGTACCAATGCAAAGTACATCACCGATTTGGGCTATAAACTTATTGAAATCTGGAAGTGTGAGTGGAGAGAGATGAAGAAGACCGATGCCACACTCAAAGCCTTCCTGAAAGAGAACGTTTCAGACAAAATAGATGGTGCGATGACAGATGAAGAAATACTGAACAAAGTGAAGTCCGGTGAACTGTTTGGTTTGGTCGAATGTGATATACATTACCAGATCACCTGAAAGAGTACTTTGAAGAGATGACACCTATCTTCAAGAATACAGATATTTCCATAGATGATATTGGTGAACACATGAAGTCCTTTGCCGAGAAGAATGGAATCATGAAGAAACCCCGTAGAAGTTTGATCGGAAGCTATGGAGCGGAAAAAATGTTGTTTGCAACCCCTTTACTGCAGTGGTACCTCCAGCATGGTATTGAAGTTGATCACGTCTATCAAGTTATCCAATATAAACCAAGAAGATGTTTTGAAAAATTTGGAGATGAAGTATCTGAAGCAAGAAGACAAGGAGATGTTGACCATGACAAGTCGATCGTTGCCGACACCATGAAGCTGTTGGTAAATTCTGGATATGGCAAAACTGTCACCAACAAAGAGAAGCATCGACGTGTGTGCTATTGCGACGACGAAGAAGTCACCAAAGATGTACATGACATGTCCTTCAGAGCCTTGAATCCATTAGATGAAACATTATTTGAAGTCGAACTCAACAAGAAGACCATCAAGTTGGATCTGCCACTTCACATCGGATTCTTTGTTTATCAGTATGCGAAACTCCGGATGCTTCAGTTCTATTATGATGTCATCGATACTTTTATCAACCGCCAAGATTTCGAATATGCTGAAATGGACACAGATTCTGCATATCTATGTACCTCGTCACCATCCATAGATGAATTAGTGAAACCAGAGAAGAGAGTAGAATTTTTCAAAGAGAATCACAAGTGGTTTCCATCAGAGTGTTGTGATTTCCACTGAGATGATTATGTGAAAACCAAATTAGAAGGCAAAGAATGGCTGTCACCCTCATGCTGCCAAGAAAGAAAGCGTTTTGACAGGAGAACTCCAGGCTTGTTCAAGGTAGAATGGCAAGGAACCGGCATTGTTGGACTGTGTAGTAAAACATATTATTGTTTCGGTGCCACCAGTTGTAGGGAATCAGCAAACGCCACAATGATTTGACGAAAGACCGATATTTGCAAGTTTTGAAGACTCAACAAAGTGGATCTGGTATCAACCGAGGATTTGTGATGAATGACAACACTATGTATACCTACCAGCAGAGCAGAGATGGACTATCATATTTCTACCCAAAACGAAGAGTTTTAGAAGATGGAGTTAGCACCATACCACTAGAGATTTAAAGAAGAAACAATTGAGTGAGTGTCATATTTTTCTACAACCTGAACCAAGTCTAGCTTTTGCCTACAAAAAGTCCCATTTAGTTGACCAAAAAATTCCTAAAAACCGAAATGGTTTTTAGGTGGTCTACTCAATCATATTAGGATTATCAAATTTTTAAAGTCCTTTATGGCATTCTCTAAAGTCCTTTATGGCAGTCCTTATAAAGTCCTACATGGCATTCTCTAAAGTCCTTTATGGCAGTTTTCTCTAAAGTCCTTTATGGCAGTTTTTCTCTAAAGTCCTTATGGCAGTCCTCATAAAGTCCTATATGGCAAGTTTTTCTCAAAGTAAAAGTCCTTTATGGCATTCTCTAAAGTCCTTTATGGCGGTCCTCATAAAGTCCTACATGGCAAGTTTTTCTCAAAGTAAAAAGTCCTTTATGGCATTCTCTAAAGTCCTTTATGGCAGTCCTCATAAAGTCCTATATGGCAAGTTTTTCTCAAAGTAAAAAGTCCTTTATGGCATTCTCTAAAGTCCTTTATGGCAGTCCTCATAAAGTCCTACATGGGAAGTTTTTCTCAAAGTAAAAAGTCCTATATGGCAGTCTTCAAAAAAAAAAAATTCTAAATGGCAAGTCTTACAAGGCAATACATTTTTCTAGTGTAAAGATTTTTTCAATTTTTTTATTTATTCTAATACAGAGAGCTTTTTCATCATTATCATCATCATCATCATGTTCCTGATATACTTTAGGCTAACCCTATTGGAAGTGGAGGATACTTCTTTACTTTTTAGTTTCATTCAAAACTTAGTTTCATTCAAAACATTTTAGTTCCATTTATTTTTAAAAAAATGTTGATTCATGGTATCTTTTAGGTTACACCTATTGGAACAAGATGATACTTCTTTATTCAAAATTTAGTTTCATTCAAAACTTTTTAGTTCCATTTATTTTAAAAAATGTTGATTCATGGTATCTTTTAGGTTACACCTATTGGAACCAGATGATACTTCTTTACTTTTTAGTTTCATTCAAAACTTAGTTTCATTCAAAACTTTTTAGTTCCATTTATTTTAAAAAACATGTTGATTCATGGTATCTTTTAGGTTACACCTATTGGAACCAGATGATACTTCTTTACTTTTTAGTTTCATTTCATTTTTTTTAAAGTTGATTCCTGGTGTCTTTTAGGCTACCCCTATTGTATAACCAAAGGAATAAATCATCATCATCATCATAACTAAGAAATTCTCTGTTGTGAATATTTAAAAGAAATGAGAAATTTTTATGATAGAAAAACTAAATTGCTAAGTTGGACATGTTGTTTTCGTTTTCTTTTTTGATGAACAAAAAAAAAATTCCCTCGAAGAGGATACGAACTGTAGGGGGTGGGAATGCACTCGAGCTATTTGACTTATCTCCATTTGACAGAGGTTTGTAGCTTGACCTGTCCCAAGCCAGTATAAAATGCAGAGGGCCATATCCTACAGTTTAAGGATCAAGATTGCAGTTTGATCGCCAAACTGACCAATCAGATCGAAGTTAATCAACCAATCAAATTTCTGTATTCTCATTGTGTTTCTTTCCCATTACTTTCTATACTAATTTTCTAAATTTTCCAACTTTAATCTATAATCCTATAGGAAACAAACACAAACCCCAACCAAGAATCAAAAACTCAATCAAAATTTGTTGAACCGGTGTGATGTTTTCAATCACGTCCGTCAAAGATATATAAGATTAGGCAAAGCATGGACTTGGCATCATTCACGATCGAACCATTGACCAGAGAAGATGTTCCGAATTGGCACCAAGCAGACTTATGCTAACGTCACCCAGTACCAGGGTGAACTGAAGATTCATCTCAGAAGATACTTTGAGGGAAAAGACCAGAAACCTTATCCTACGAAGACTTATCTTTAGAAGAATGGAATGCCTTGAAATCCCAAATAGAAGAAGTAGATGCAGCCATCAAAACCCAACAAACAACTTTAACTGAAGACACTAAACCTACTCACCATGAAGACTTCAAAAAACCAAATCAAGAACCACCTTTGAAGAAGAAGAAGATCACAGTGAGAATAACCCAACCACGACCATTGATCGTTGATGAAATTGATAGTGAACTCAGGCAAGTTCGCTTGCAGCATGAACTTTGCTTGGCATATGCTCATTATGTCGAAGAGAACATTGACGCTGTAGTGAAAGAAAAATGCTATGGATGTACAGTCGATCACCCAAGTCAGATTCAGCATAATGTATGCCTAATGATGTCTGAAGAAGAGAAGATTATAACATGTTTTAGTGACGCACTTGAAAGAGTTAACAAGAATGATGTTCATCTACTATGGCACCATAATACTTCTGGAATGAATCCACCACCAGTACAGAAAGAATATGAAGATATGTTCGAGAAACCTCTCACAAAAGAACAGAGACGTTGTATTATGGATTTGGTGATTGAATTTATGACCATCAAGAAACCTGTTACAATTGGATTCTAATTGAAGATGTAAATATATGTTGTAAATAGATGATTTTTATAAAAAAAGAAAAAAAGAAGAAAAAAGTATAAAATGAAGAAACAAGAAAAAAGGTGGTAATGACGCTTAAGTTATTTGATGTTTATCTTGACAAATATCAAACAAACTTAAACTGTCCCCAGACAGTAAGTCAGAGGGCCACCAATTTTAAATATTTTTTGGATGACGGGTCATATTGACCACCTCTCCAAAAGGTATAAAAGGGGGAGTAGTCCCCACGTTCAGTGGGGGCCACCTCCCCAAAAGGTATAAAAGGGAAGTAGTACCCACATAGAACAACAAAGATGGATCCTCGTTGGAAGCATCCATTCACTTGTTTATGGTGTGGTCCCACGGGTAGTGGTAAATCATCCTTTGTAAATCGGTTTATTCAAAACATTCAAAATATTATATCACCTGTCCCAAGTCACATCATTTGGTGTTATAGTGAATGGCAACCATTATACAATATTTTGCCCCAAGTAGAATTCGTAGAGGGTCTCCCTCAAGAATTAAAATCTGATAGTTTAGTCATATTGGATGATCTGATGCTCGATGCAGATGTTCGAATGTCTAGATTATTTACTAAAGGTAGTCATCACCGTCACATTAGTGTGATCTACATTGTTCAAAATTTATTCGATAAAAATAAAGTCCATAGGACTGTAGCTCTCAATAGTCATTACATGATCTTGTTTAAAAATCCTAGGGATCGTTCTCAAATCTCACACTTGGCAGCACAGATGTATCCTGGTCATTCCAAGTTTCTGAGAGAAGTTTTCGAAGATGCTACTTCGACACCATATGGTTACCTTTTAATAGATCTCAAACAAGATACTCCTGAACACATGAGATTAAGAAGTCAAATTTTTTTCCCAGGGGAAACCCAATATGTGTACCTCAGAAAAGTATAAAAGGGGAGCAACAAGTCTGACTCGAGTCAGAAGCATGTCTGACCGTCTCAAGCGCAACATCGCTCTTCTCAAGGTTCTTATTAAATCGAAACCCGCACTCATCAAATCCATACTAAAACATGCAGACAAAGAATTGATAACTTGTTTGTGTGACTGTGCCTCGAACCAAAAGCTCAGAGAACCAAACTCGTCCGTCAGAAACAACTAGTGAGTGCAGTGGCAAATAAAGGTACCTCTGACAAAAAGAGGAGACAAATCTTGCAGAAAGGGGGATTCTTGGGGGCATTGCTACCTCCTGTACTATTGGGTGCTGTTAAAGGTATATTTGGATGATGGAATATGCAAAGAAGATGGCTTTGGTAGAACCAAGGTTATTGGAACGTCTACAACAGACTCCAAGACAACCGAATGAACTGGCTGTTTCATTAGTGGATAGAGAAATGAGAGATATTCTCGATGCCCCTTTTCTTTCGGCTGATGAAAAGATGACTCAATATAATCAAATTTTACAAAGATACTTGACATTCAACAAAAGGTAATGGCTCCTCGACCAATTGAAGTCGAATTCGAGAAAGATAATAAAGACGAAGACATTCTTGATTCTGTACCTATGACAACGAAGAGAAAAGGAAAGTTGTTGTTGAATCGTATTAGAAGTGACCCAAATATATCTTGGAATGAGAAGGGTGAATTAGTCTACAAAGATCAAACAGTGGTAGGGTCGAATGTAACAGATCTTCTAAACGATTTACTTAGAAGACGAAAATCTTTCAACCAAAGGGATGGGAAATGTTGGCCGAAGCTTTGAGAGATAGTAACATACCCCAAGAATTAATTGGTCATAAAAAACGTTGGGATTTTATGAAACAGGCACCGATAAAGTCGGAACCAAAACAACCAAAGAAAACAGAAACGCCAAAGTGGACCGAAAAAAGGTATAAATAGAGTTGACACTTGAACAAGGCAGTCATGGAAGCATTGTACTATGATTCTGAAGTGCCTGGTAGTTTTGGTGGTGTTGACGCTCTTCGTAGAGCGTCCAAGAAAAAAACTAAACAAGTTGTAAAATGGTTAGAGACTAAAGACACATACACTCTTCACAAACCTGTTCGTCGTACATTTCCTAGAAAGAAAGTAATAGTTAGTGGTATAGATGTACAATGGCAAGCTGACTTGGTAGATGTTTCAAACATAAGTAAATTCAACAAAAACATAAAATTTTTGTTGACATGTTTAGATGTGTTTAGTAAATATGCTTGGGTGATGCCATTACAAAACAAACCTGGTGATTCCATCGTGAAAGCTTTTAGTAACATTTTCAAACAAGGTCGTAAACCAGAAAAATTACAAACTGATCAAGGCAAAGAATTTCTAAACAGAAAATTTCAGAATTTTCTCAAAGATCACAAAGTCGACTTTTTCACTACACAAAATGTGGAAACAAAATGTTCCATAGTAGAAAGATTCAATAGAACTTTGAAAACCAAGATGTGGAAATATTTTACCAAGAACAATACACTAACTTTTCCACTTCAAAACTTGGTGAAATCATATAATCATTCTCATCATCGTAGTATAGGTATGGCTCCCATTGCCGTGAACTTTGAAAATCAAGAAGAGGTTTGGCAAAGGTTGTATGGGCAACCCATAAAACACAAGACACCAAAGTACAAAGTAGGAGACAGAGTGAGAATCAATAAAGTTAAGAAAACTTTTGAGAAAGGTTATTTGCCCAATTGGACCGAAGAGTTATTCACAGTAGTAGCCATCAAGAAAGGACATCCAGTCACATACATCTTACAAGATGATAATGGAGAAATGTTGAAAGGGTCATTCTACACTGAAGAGCTTCAGCGAGTTTCACATAAAACTATTTACAAAATCGAACACGTACTCAAGAAACGTGGTCGAGGTAAGAAAAGGGAATTGTTCGTAAAGTGGTTGGGATACCCAACTTCGTTCAATTCGTGGATCAAACAGAGTCAACTCACCTATAAAAGGGACTGAAACTCTGAAGTTTCTTCAAAATGGAAGAAGGATCGAGTGGTTCTTGGCCTCTGTTTGGTAAAAGAATTCCAAGGAGCGAGATCACTTATTTTTCACAAATAATCATTTTGTATATCATCATCATTACCAGTGTCGTTAATCTCACTCTCGAAAACACAGACAGCAAGTTGTGGACTGCTCTCTTGAGTAGTAGTATAGGATATTTTTTACCAAATCCAACCATTAAGAAAAAGTAATGTTTTATTTGACTCTTCCAAGTAACAGTTCTATGAACGTGTTTCCAGAAAACACGTTGACTACGTACACCACTCAGTTATCACAACCAGTGAATCTCACGGGAGAATGGGAAGTAGGTCTGGCAGAGATTCAGTATCCAAATACTTGGTTCAATATTCGTGGAGAAGAAGCTTTCGTTACAGTGTTCTGGTCTTCGAAAAAGAATTACCGACTTACTCTCAAGGAAGGTCGTTATTCGGATCCCATTGATGTGATACGAGCTGTCAATGGTGTTAAAGAATTACTCTTGCCTCGTCACGATAAGGTAGCTTTTGAACTGGATGAAGTGACTGGTAAAGTTCGTATCACGGTACGTGATGGAGTCGTGGTCACATTGAGCCCTACTCTTCAAAATATTTTGGGATTTAATGAGTGTGTTTTTAAATCAGGAACTTACAATTCTTCCAGAGTTGCCGATGTCAACCAAGGATTTTATTCACTCTATGTATACTGTGACTTGGCTCGTGACCAAGTCGTAGGAGATACAAGAATACCACTTCTTCGTATCGTACCCGTGCGTGGAAAATATGGGGATATCATCTCTAAAACATTTGAGAATGTGTATTATGTACCAGTAGAACGAAAAAATTTCAGTACCGTCCAGGTGTATATAAGGGGTGACACAGGAGCCATAGTACCATTCGAGTTCGGGTAAGTGACAGTGACACTTCATTTCAGAAATCGTAGATCTCTTCATTTCACATAAACATGACTTACTGTTGTAAGCCCAAATTATACGAAGACTATTACACGAAACAAGGTGGGAACGGTCTACCAGCTTTTTTGGGAACTCAAATACAGAGAGGATATGGTTTGGGAAGTATATTGGGAGGACTGAAGAATATGGTGTTACCTTTATTGAAAACTACAGCCAGGACCGTGGGGAAACAGCTCGTGAGAAAAGGAGCAGCCTTTGCCAAAGATGTCATTGAAGGGAAATATGTAAAAAAGGCGGCAATCAAAAGAGTCAAAGAGGATGGTGCAGGAGCTTGGAATGAAGTGGTTTGTGGTTCAAAACCACCCGACAGGAAAAGTATAAAAAGGCCCGCACCACGCAAAACTAGCAAATCGACTAAAAGAAGGAGAACTGTTCAGACCCAAGACCATCTCGGTGCATGATTGAATGAAAAACTGGTATCTCCTTCCAACAACACTTATCACTACAGAGCTTTCATAGAAACTTTGTTGAGTTATGGACCAGTTGCCAAGAAGTCACAACTGACTAATGCATTATGGTACAAGGATTCGGCCGGACACATGGAAGATTTGACAGATGATAACAAGGGATTTCTTCTTCGAAAGAAATTTATAGAGAAAAGTAAAATCGTGGACATGACTGGAAGATTGCATTTGGACATGTTTTTCCAAACTCGTTACTTGCTGAATGGAGTTAATGTTCATGTTAAAATGAATAGAGCCAAAGATGCTTTCGCATTGATGGCCGATACCGATACATACAAGATCAAAATTCTAGATTTATCCATGTTTGTACGCAAGGAGAGACTCCAATCATTCGTGAGAATGGCTCACGAGAAAGCACTAACAAAAGCAACTGCAAAATATCCTATCGACCGTGTGGAAACGAAGGTGTTTTCAGTGCCGAAAGGAAATCTGAGCATTACACAAGAAAACGTATTTTTAGGCCCACTACCTAAACGCATCGTAGTGGGATGTGTAGATAACGATGCTTTCAATGGAAACTTTTCAAAGAATCCATATAATTTCAAGAACTACAAAATCAATTACTTGGCATTGTACGTGGATGGGCAGCAGATTCCAGCCAAACCATTACAACCTAGATTCGAACAACAAGAAGTGGCGAGATGTTATGCAACTCTGTTCCAAGGAACTGGACAAATGTATGAGAATGAAGGAAACCACATCAGCCGAGAAGAGTACATAAATGGATACACCCTATTCATATTCGACCTGACTCCAGATCTATCACATGGACAGCACTTCGATCTGGTGAAGAGAGGAAACTTGAGACTGGAAGTCCATTTCGAAAACCCATTACCAACCACAATCAACGTACTGGTGTATGCAGAATTCCAGAACACCATAGAAGTGGATAAGAATAGACAAGTAATCTTCGATTACTCAACATGAACACGTTGCAGTTAGAGAATGCACTTCGATCAGATAGTTGTTTGAAGAGAATATGTTTGGGTGTATTTTCAAGAAACAAATTACCAAGAAGATTACCAGATCACAGACCAGTGGCTTTGATAGCAAACACGGATCCAGACCACAGTAAAGGAGAACATTGGGTGGCTCTCTTTGTGAGTCACCACAACGCAGAATACTTTGATTCCTATGGATTACCACCACAACACAGACCATTCGAGAATTTCCTGAAGAAGAATTCCAGATATTGGAAGTATAATACAAAACGCCTTCAAGGACCATTACCAATGTGTGGACAATACTGTCTGTTTTACTTCAAACATCGCTGTCGCGCTGTACCGATGGAAACCATATCCAACATGTTTACCACTGATCTAATGGATAATGATATGTTGGTTAATGACGTCATAGAGGAAACCAGCCACTAGATGTCGCTGCATTGAAGGAAAACTATAAAAAACTGGTGCACTTGGTGTTCAGCTCAGTTGTGTTTCGACAGTCAAAGAAGGAGGATGTCTACTAATTTGACCGTCTTCAAACTTAACAACGATTTACAGATTCAACTGTTCAAGAACGACGTTGGGTTCCAGTTTACCACCAGAGATTGGGAACAAGTGACCAAAGCAGTGGATATTGCAAAGAAGAGAAGTCTTGAAATAGGAGAACCCAAACCAAAAAGAGAAAGAAAACCAAAGAAGAATGAAGATAAAAAGGATTGAAGAATGTTCACTATTCCATGTTTGATCAGGATGGCACTGAATGATTATCAATCAAGAAACCAAGAAACAAGAAATCCAAGAGACTTTGTAGAGAGAATGAGCGTTTCATTCGAAACGTATTTTCGTGATGTTCCGCCACCAGTACTGGAGCAGGTATTACGTGGAGAAGAAAAAATAAGAAAGACAACAGAACAAAGACCACCAAAACACATCAAGTATGCATTGGAGGAAAATCGTCTCAAGACATTTCAATTCATGTTAGAAAGTGAAAGTGTGAAAACCCCGAATGAACTGACAAAAGCTGGATTCTTTTATTTGGGGACAGGAGACAGAACTCAATGTTTTCATTGTGGTATTATTGTTCGTTTCTGGGAAACAGAAGATGATGTTATAGAAGAACACAGAAAATATTCTCCAGACTGTTATTACATTCATAATTTACCACCTGAATTCACGGACGTTGAAAAAGAAGAAGAAGAAATGGCCATCAAAGAAGAAGAAGAAATGGACACATCATTTCAAGAAGAAGATTCACGGAGGACAAAATGTAGTGTGTGTTTATCAGCTGAAGCCAATGTCGCTCCGCGACCATGTAACCATTTGTGCCTGTGCAAAGACTGCTGTAAACCACTCAGAAGATGTCCAATCTGCAGAAAGACTGTTTATGAATATCTGACAATCTACATACCATAAAAAGATGTATTTTTGTTGTTGAATAAAAGAAATTTAAATTTATATTTAGTGTTGTTATTTTTTTTTAACTTTCCATCGAAGTACAAAGAAAAATCAAAATGAGGGATAGTAAATTAGACCTCGTACGACACATCTGTTGGGTAGATCCTCATATGAGTATATGGTGGAACTTAGCTTCATGGCCTTCATGTACACATATGGGTCCTACTTGTAATTTAAATAATGGATTCTGGGTAAATTTGTCCTATAGCACTACGTGCTATTCTTAATAGGGAAATAACACGTCATGGGATCCAAAAAAGGGATTCTTAAAGAATTCGAAATAATACAACTTGACGGGTTTATTTGGGTAATTAAATGAGGATTCTGGGAAAATCCGAACCAGAAAATTACTCCACTTCAGTCGAATGCACCCCATTATACCCCTTAGTACTATAGCACTACGTGCTAAGCCGATCAATTGGGGAAATAAAGTCAATTTCGGTGATTTCGGGTGGATTTTGGTGATTTGGAGGGATTGTCGGGTTGTTTGTGGTAATTATATTTACTCCGATTCAATCGAACATACCCTCCAAACATACCCCGTCCCATTGCAGAACAATTGGGTAACATAGCAACCACGTGCTACCAGAGAAACCACGATGGCGGCCTCCAGTATACAAAATGGACGACGGAAACACGTATCACCTTAACAGCGCGCGCTGCGCATGCGCACTAACACCACGTATCACTATGACGATGACGTCACAACATGGCCGCTCACGCGGGTTACCATGACAACACAACATGGCGCCACTACGTCACGTGACATGACGTCACTCCCGAGGTCCGGCACCGAGGTCCGGCCAATGAGTCCTCAAACGTGCGAGCTATACTATTAGTATTTCATGAGAACTGAAAGATAACTAATCCCGACGAAATTTCTTTACAATTTGACTGCAGCATTTTAAGGTGCTAATATGAGTAAGGGAAATTAGTTTGCTTTGAAATTCCCAAGACTGATATTCCATAAATCTAAAGTAAATATACACAAATTATACATCAAAATGAAGGTTGTGATGTATGGAACACGAAAAATATATTCCATCAGATTCCTGGAAGTCTACTACCATATTCGTTCCAGAACTGATAATAAAATAATATTTCATGAGAACAACCCGTGGCCATATGTGCTTCAGTTATCCAAGAATAACGCTAGGAAATCAAAATTCTTCAAAACTCTGCGACAGAGATGTGTGGGGGTAAATTCCCAAAGTAAGGGTTATGGTTTTATTTCCCTTTGTTTACATATCGGTAAACGGCATCGGGGAGGAAAGAGCATCGACATACAACGACGTTTAAAATCAAATAATGAGACTCATCGCCTTCACTCGGCACAATATTATTATATGGAGACTGTACACTTGTCATATTACTTGTAAAGTATCATGGCACCTGGTTGAATTTCTTAGAATTACGCTTTTGTTTTTCGATGAAAATTCGTGGTATTGCATGAGATACGCATGGTGGTTGATCCCTTGTTAAACAAAATGCAGACAGTGTTGGTCTTTCTCCAAAGGCAGTCCTGTCGCAGCATCGCGAAGTGTTTTGAATGCCTTGCTTTTTTGGGGATATCTGAAGCATATTTGGCCACGAGTTGTTCCCCCGAAATATTATTTTATCAGCAGTTCTGAAACGAATGCGGTAGCAGATTTTCAGGAGCCATTGTTGCCTGTTGTCAGCTCTATGAGTTTATATTTTTCGTTCGTGTTTTATACACCACAACCTTCATTTTGATGTATAAATTGTGTATATTTAATTTGAATTTATGGAATATCAGAGGTGGGAATTTCAAAGTAACAAAATTCTCCATACTTATATAAAGCACCTAAGTAATGCACTGCTCTGACCATCTTGAGCATAACTTGGTTCCATTATTCGGGAGGCCGAAGTATTATTTATTTTTATATGTAAGCTGGATATCTTACTCTCAATTGTCTTCATGGAATAAATTCGATTATTTTTTATGAAAGCCTCTGTTTAATGTGAACATATAAAACCACAGTACATGGTGAGTGGATTCCCACTAAACACCCGCGGACTAAGGTTCAGCGACCCATACAACAAATATCCACTTCCATGAAAACCTCAAAAGAGGAACAAGCAATGTTTCAGCAAATGGACCTCCGGATCCTACCCATGAGGGGAAACATTATTTGTGGTTCTTATGCCTATTCACGAATGTAGGTTTTTGTGTGGGTGAAACTTCACCCAGTTGGTGGTTTTTCGGGAATGCTCTCTCGTCTACTTTACAGTATGGAAATATAGTTTCGGACAGTTTTTCGGGCGGAGGAAGCAGGAACAGTTAATTTGTTATTTTTGTAATTATGTCTTTGTCATCAAAAGTTCATGTTCTTGCTTTGTTTTGGGTTTTTTTGTTGTTGTTGTTTTAGTCCTAATAATCTTCAGAATAGCAGGGGGGTGTATCTCGTCCCTTGTGTGCAATTGCAAAGCTTTCTTGCACTCAAGGGACAAATTTATCAATTTTATTAACTTGGGTAAAATATCAGACATAAACCATTTATTTTTTTTTATTTTTTTCAGTTTGCATTGGTTATAAAAAGAGAGCATGGGGCAGCCAAAACGACCCCGCAGGAGGCCTGAGAGACAGATTTTCAACTTTTTAAGCCTTATTTATCTATTTAGTTGGGTTTTAATGACACTTGTGACAATCAGGGTCACCTCGTGTCAGTTTTATGGGTGAAGGAAGCTGGAGTACCTGGAGACAACCACTGTGCAATGGCAAACAACTGTCAGTCTCCCCAACTTACTAACCTGGCACAAGCAGAGTTAGCAGCTGTTGAAGGCGAGTGCACGATCGATGTGCAGTACCCCTTAGTACACAGTGCCCCCGTGCTCCCACGTGGGCAATCGGGATAAGGGCCTTCCCCAAGAACACAACGCAGTTGCCCCTGGTGGGGATCGAACAATGGTCCTTTCGGTTTGAAGTTCAATGCCATAACAACTAAGCCACCGTGCTCCTTGCAATCGGGATTAGATGCCCCCTAGGACACAATACAGATGGCGCGAGTCAGCATCGAGCCGTCGGTTGAAAGTCTAATGCTCTAGCCAATGAGCCACCGCGGTGCCTCCACGACTGTAGAAGAGTTTTAAGCTGTAATTTCAGCAACGGGGAGTCAATGCTTTCATTTCCCTTCATTTCAGCCTTTCGCATAAGATAAACATTTTGTTGTTACTT